>OX327010.1:28267500-29467500 GCA_946800695.1 Geum urbanum
TGGCATCTTGCAGGACTAAATGGTACAAGGGTTGTCCAATCTTCTTAGACGACGTCAACTCCAGCTATCACGGGGTTGTTACTTGGGGCACCTTAGATGGCTTCCCGAAAATCACCAATAGAGATCCGAAGTGGAGAGTTTTGACGAGACGGTAGAGGATAATCCGAAACCCTGAGAATGGTTCGGTGAAGAGATTTTTCAAATGCTCCAACACTTTGATTTTGGAGTGTTGAGCAAGTGTACACGTATGACGGCCTCAAACCCACTTGTGGTTGACGATGAAGTTGGGTATTGGAGTCACATCAATATTTTATTTGAACTCCCTTGCTGGTTAAGGTTAAAACTCAGGAACAACCTTGATGTCATGCACAATGAGAAGAATGTATTCGACTGCGTCCTTAGAACAATTAAGGGCCTTGATGGGAAGAATAATGACACAATCTTAAAGCGCGTGAAGATTTCCGGGCAATGAATATACGCCATCACTTGTTGTTAATGAAGAGACCGTATGACAATGCCGAGATCCCTATGGCACCTTACACAGTGAAGCCGAACAAAAAGAGGGAAGTGTTCGCATGGGTCCGAGGTGTTTAATATCCATCCAACTATGCAGGAAATATATCACATTGTGTAAATGAGGGGGACAACAAATTTATAAATCTCAAGACTCATGATTGTCATGTTATGAGGTAACGTCTTTTTCCAATGGTAATTCGACCATATTTGCATCGTGACATGGTAGAGTCGTTACTAGCGTTGTCTAGGTGGTGGCAGAAGTTATGTGCCAGAGAGTTGAAGAAGTCAGATGTAGTTAAATTGAAAGAAAATATTGTGTACATTCTTTGCAAATTGGAGAGGACTTTCTCCCCCGCTTTCTTCGACGCCATGACTCACCTAATGATCCACCTCACGAAACAAGTGTTGATTTCTGGTCTGGTACACTACACTTAGATGTATCCCTAGAAAAGGTACATTGTCTTACTTATGCGTGATGGATCACTTCTTATCGGTGACTTATATATATATACAAATGTCTTATTAAATAATTTCATCACAATTATTTGCAGACAACTTGGAAAATATAAAGGAAATGTCAAAAATATGAGGGTGTGACCTTCCGCAACTTGTATCTTAAATACTCCGTCGAGCCACCCCCTTCTGACTTCTCCAATACTCTTGATCGCTTCAATCTTTCCACAGATGTTGTACGAGCCTTCAAATATGTACACAAGAGTTTAGAAAGATTAAGCAAAGAAGAACTCATTGAGGCACACTGGGTTGTGTTACGGGACTGTACCGAGGTCGATCAATTCATGCTTCTATATTTCGAAGTACTTCATAAAGAAGCTCTGAGACTTACTCCTGAATAGTTGAAAGACCAACAAAAGCTTCTATTTCCAGATTATTTCCAAGGATGGGTATGTGTGATTATGTAAATTATATATTAAATATTGCATCAAAATATTGCTTGTCATACCTGGCTTATGTTCATAATTTTTTAGATGACGAGCCTTCAAAGAATTGACCACTGTGGTTGGTATACAATAGCCCTGCACAATTTGGCCAACAAGCCCCAAAGATATGAGATTTATTTTGCATGTGATGTGAACGGGGTAAAGTTTTGAACATTAGCCAGGGATGAAGGCAAGAGAACACAAGATTGTAGGATCTCAGTAGGAGAAAAAGATGATTTATACTACGGGGTTATTATCAATGTCATCAAGTTGATATACACAAATGGAATGTTTGGAGTGTTGAGCAAGTGTCGACGTATGACGGCCTCAAACCCACTTATGGTTGACGACGAAGATGGGTATTAGAGTCACATCAATATTTTCTTTGAAATCCCTTAATGGTCAAGGTTAAAACTCAGGAACAACCATGATGTCATGCACATTGAGAAGAATGTATTCGACAGCGTCCTTGGAACAATTCTGGGCCTTGATGGGAAGAATAATGACACTCTTAAACGCGTGAAGATTTGCGGGCAATCAATATACGCCGTCACTTGTTGTTAATGAAGAGGACATATGACAATGTCGAGATCCCTATGGCGCCTTACACAGTGAAGCCGAACAAGAAGAAAGAAGTGTTCGCATGGGTCCGAGGTGTTCAATATCCATCCAAATATGCAGGAAATATATCACATTGTGTAAATGAGGGGGACAACAAATTTATAAATCTCAAGACTCATTATTGTCATGTTATGATGCAACGTCTTCTTCCAGTGGTAATTTGACCTTATTTGCATCGTGACATGGTAGAGTCATTAGTAGCGTTGTCTAGGTGGTGGCAGACATTATGTGCCAGAGAGTTGAAGAAGTCAGATGTAGTTTAATTGAAAGAAAATATTGTGTACATTCTTTGCAAATTGGAGAGGATTTTCTCCCCCGCTTTCTTCGACGCCATGACTCTTTTAATGATCCACCTTCCGAAACAAGTGTTGATTTCTGGTCTGTTACGCTACACTTGGATGTATCCCTAGAAAAGGTACATTGTCTTACTCATGAGTGATGGATCACTTCTTATCGGTGACTTATATATATATATATATATATACAAATGTCTTATTAAATAATTTCATCACAATTATTTGCAGAAAACTTGGAAAATATAAAGGAAATGTCAAAAATATGAGGGTGTGACTTTACGCAACTTGTATCTTAAATACTTCGTCGAGCCACCCCCTTCTGACTTCTCCAATACACTTGATCGCTTCAATCTTTCCACAGATGTTGAACGAGCCTTCGAATATGTACACAAGAGTTTAGAAAGATTAAGCAAAGAAGAACTCATTGAGGCACACTGGGTTGTGTTACGAGACTGTACTGAGGTCGATCAATTCATGCTTCAACACTTACCCGAACATGCGAAATAGTATGAAGAAAGATCTTGGATTGTTATCGGTAAATGGTAACACATGCTGGTACGATGATGAGCCATTCACTCTTGTCACCTTAGCTAAGTAGAGGTTCTATCTTAATGACCCAAAGGGGGTGCTTGGAAAGTAGTTAACCATATGTGTCATCGTAATATTTGGAACGCAACAACACTTGAGGGGTTGTGCGAAACAGAAGTGCATGACAGGAATGATGTTAGCAATCCATATCAAGAGTTTGATATTGCTACTGTCCCAGAAAGGGCTCTTTCACACCTGAACGAAGATCTAGGAACTACACAACTCCAGACAAGGCCGCTTAACTCGATTGAACTCGAAGATCTAGAACACATTAATGACCACACTGATGACATGGATGAAGAGCAAGCTGAGGAAGATGAATGTGACGAGGATGAAGACTCAGAGGATGCACAGATTATGAAAGTGAATAATGTATCACATGCATAATTTATTTAGATTTGTAATAATTCTACCTCATTTTGAATTATTTATCGATCGTAATTTGAATTTATATGAATGATTATGATTGTTTTACGCAGGAAAGATGCAGCCAAATACCAAAACTCCATCCAAAATCTGAATCAACACTTGGTAGACGGATGCATCATATTCTGTTTGCTTAGCACATCGTTAGCTGACGGATGACTCAACTTCCGTCTGCTACCAAGTAGTACGCAAACAAAATTTTCATATTCGTTGTGTTACCTAAACCTTAAACCCTAAAACCTACCTCTAAACCACATATCCCAACCCCTAAACCTTGTTTTCTTTAACAACGGAATTGTCAATATTTCGTCGGTTAACATGAAACCCTAAGCCCTAAACCCTAAACCTTAACCCATTAACCCTAAACCCTGTATTGTTAGGCAACGCAATTACAAACACTTTGTTGCCTAAATAGGTCTTAACCAACCGAACAAACAAATTTCCGTTTGCTTATGAAGCGTTGAATTCCAGTCTACGAAAAATCGACGATGTATCTTTTTAAAATGCATAATTGTTTCCCCAAGAACATAAGGAACCATTCCCGAGTGTATAGTGTCTTCGGTCCAGATCGGATTTCCAATTAATCCGATTTAATTAATTATCTACGACCTATGATTGAATATGATATTTGCAAGTGATAATAAACCAAGCCACGTTATGATTCGATCACTGAATTAGGTAGTTTTAGACATTGCATGCATGGGATAATTACCAATGCAAGGTACCGATATTTATTAATTACTTCTGTTTTTTCTTTTTACATCCAAAAATTATGGTTTGTCATAAATAGACACGGTCTTCACATTGCATGCATTATATAATTAAGTAGAACTCGATCGGTAGTTTTAGGAAAATAATCAATTTTTTTCCGATCATTTCAAATTGTACATATAGTGTTGTACGTATGAGTCCAAATGGTGTATATTTACGTATCTAAAATATATTTTATTCTCAATACTCTTCCTAAAATTAAAATTAAAATTCATTGGCCGACAGAAATTGTACAGTTCCATTGGCTTAGAACCAATTACAAGACAAAATGTTTTCTACATCCATCGGCCAGGCAAAAAAAATTTGGCGGCATTTTTTGTGCCATTTTTTGGTCAATATTTAAAACCCCTTAAGGGACGGAATGTTCCTATTTCCGTCGGCCAGGACAAAAAATATGGCTGCACATTTTTGCCGCCTTATTTTTTTGGGATATTTTGAAAATTCTTAGGAAAAGAAATTTATTTCTTAGGAGACGCAATATTTCTGTCGGCCTATAGTAGATTGATATAATCCCCAATTTGGGATAATCCGATCATTTGGTTCGTCTGTCGCTCTCGATCACCACAGTTTCTTCGTCGCTCTCGTTTGTCTCTGTTCCGAATTCTAACACCCACACTTCGCCGCTCCTCCTCCACGCAATGTCGCGTTCCTCCCTCTAGCTCACCTCCGCCGCAAAGACATTTAGACGACGCCTTTTTCCTCTCTTTTTCGCTGCCGAGCCACACAGCCGCATAAGGCTTCCACCGAGCCAAGCTCTGCTCCAAACCTCCTCCGCCGTTAACTTAAGGTTTTGAATTTTTTGAATTTTTTATTTATTTTTTCTGGTTTGGTTAATGATGGATTAATTGATGAATTTACTTATTGCATGTTATTGATTATTGTTAATGATATGATTATTTGGTTATGGTTATTGATTTAATTTTGGTTAATGTTTAATGGTTAATTATATGGAATTTAGGTGAATTTGTGATTGGTTAATTTTATTGGAATTTTGGTGAATTATGGTTAATTAGGGTGAATTTTGGTTAATTTGGGATAATTTTGGTGATTTACGTGATTTTGGATCGAAATAAGCTCTAGCTTAATGTTTGATTAGTTTTGGTTAATGGTTCGTTATTGATTTAATTTTTTATTATTATGTCTGGTTAATGGTGATTACAGGTGATTAATTGGTGATAATGGTGATTAGTGATTAATATTAGTCATTTTTGGATTAATGGTCACTACCAGAATATTCACTATAGCCGACGACCAAAAATTGTCGGCCTGTTCCCTATTTTCGTCGGCTATAACATCGTCGGTAAAAGACCATCGGTAATACTATAGTCGACGACATTTTTCACGTCGTCAGCTATAGTTGGACTATAACTGATGAAAAAGTCGTTGGTCATAGGTTCCCCTCCAACGAAAATTTTTTAAAGGAGAAACTATAGCCAACGAAATTATATATGAATATCGTCGGCTATAGTCCCAGATCTTAAAAAAAACTACAGATCCGGATTTCTATTCCTAGAAATCCAGATGTGAAATTTCTTGTTCACCAAACCGGCCATATAATCACTTCACCATCCATAATCATTTCCAGAAATTAACCATGCATAATTTCACAAAATTAAACAAAATTACAAATTTTATTTCACAAATTCAAATTAAATCAACCCATTTTTAGTGGAGAGAGGGAGGGGTGGCAGCGGAGAGGACGAGGCGAAGGTATGAGAGAGAGAGAGAGAGAGAGAGAGAGAGAGAGAGAGAGAGAGAGAGAGAGAGAGAGAGAGAAATTAGAGTTTTTTAAAGAGGGGAGCGACGGTCTGCGAATATAAACCCGATCACTATTGCCTACGACGTATAATGTCGTCGACCATAGTATAGCCGACGATTTTTTCACATTATGTGGTCGGCTATACTATAGCTGACGACGTTATATGTCGTAGGCTATAGTGTCGATTATAGCTGATGACTTTTCTAGAAAATAAGTGTCGTCGGCCTGTTTTTAAAAAAAATTGTTGGTTATAGTGAATGTTCTGGTAGTGGGTGATTTTTGGATTAATGTTAATTTTCGATTAATGGTGATTAATATTGGATTATAGGTTGAATATTGGATTATTATATTTTGTGATTATTGGATTAATATGGGATTATTAATGGTGATTTTTTATGATATTATTGGATTATTAATTAATATAATTATATATAAGTTGATTTGTTAGGTTGTGAATTATATATATTTTAATTTGGTTAAATTGTTATTTTGTTGGATAATTTGTTAATTTTGTGCAAATTGGAGAGGATTTTTTTATTTTATTTTTTGGATTATTTGGTTAATTTGTAAATTTTTTGGATAATTTGGATAATAAGTTATTTTTTTGGAATTTTTTTTTAATTTGTGAGTTTTGGTGATTTTTAATGATTTTTGTGATTTTTGTGGAATTTTAGTGAATCTTGGTGATTTTTGTTAAGCTTTTTGTTATTGGTTGATTTAGGATATTTTTAATGGTTTTCGTTTATTTTTGCGGAAGTTTGGTTTAATTTTGTGATTTTTATTTGACTTAGTTACTATTATGACAGTTAGTAGAGATGGCACCAGGAGGGACATCTCAGTTGACACAGTTGAAGATTGAAAGGATGGCCTCATTTAGTTTGCGGAGTGAGAGGAGAAGAGGTGATGACCTGGCGGTTGAACAACTGCGTGAAAGTGATGTAGCGCTGCTGGGTCCTCCTGTCACTATTCCGGCCACGTCGACCGGAATAGAAGATTACCCCGAAGTGAACGAAGTCATAGCACGGTTAAGTGCTCGTCGCTAGGGAGAAAACACTATGGGTACGTCTATAATTTAACGTAATATATAATCATTTTCTTCATTATTATAATAAATGGTGATTACTAACGAATTTTGGATAATTTTTTCTAGGACCTGCCCCTACACGCACATGAGGGCTGTGCAAGGGGACAAAAGCAGGTGATATCGTGAAGGTGACAAAACAAAAGATCGTCGTTCCTTAAGATTTCTTCCACCGGGGCCCTGAGACGAAGGAGCTTAACAATTTGATAGTCCATGACATCGGAGGCACTATACATCAGAAGGTAGTGATGATTGAGGACCTCTCTGAGATTGATAACGCTTAAAACATGCATCAAATATTAACACAAACTAGACACTCAACACATATATCACACATATACAATTTAAAACCCTTCTTTGTAGATGTAGCATTGATAAGTAGGGATCGTTCTTAATCGGGGATTGAGGGTACTAATGCATGACAACGTTTGTAAACTTAAAATAAAAAGTATGGGGGGTTTGAAAAGTTTGGTGTAGTGATCTACGAAATTAAGAACAGACATTGGTAAGTAAACTTATTAAGAAATCATAGATTCTATTATGCTTCACTCATAGACAAGTAGAAAACAAACAAGAACAAAGAACCCTAAACATGCTTGCTAGACCGAAAATAAAATACTAACTAATATATTTACAAGTGATCGACACATTATATCCACCTAGCCAATTCATGCTTATATTTATTTAGTGTCAACGAAATTCTTAATCTTCAACCTAAAATATATAGACATGCTTTTAAATTGTAAACAAAGAGCACAACAACTTAATCATCTAAAGATCATACAAAACATGCAAGAGAGGAACGAATAGCGTATCACCTAGCATGTTAAGAAGCTTTAAGCACATAAGCATGCATACGAATTAAAAGTTAAAAACTAAGAACACATGGAAGATACTAAAGTAAATCTGAAACACAAAACCTTTTGTCAAACTTTATTACAATCATACTTAAACAAAATCTATTACAAGGAAGAGATGAAGTAGAAAAACTCATGGTTACACTTTTTGTTCCGTGAAGACACTACCAGAAGAATAACTATAGCCAACGACTTGGTGTCGTCGGTCTGTTTCCTTTCATCATCGGTCATACCCTATATCCGACGACACATCGTCGGTTATAGTCTCGTCGGTAATAGACCGTCGGTGATACTATAACCGACGATGAATTAGGGTTATCGTTGGAAAAAATGGAGACTAAAGGCAACGATGGTTTATCGTCGGGCATAGTTTAAAACTATAATCGATGATGTCATCGTCGGTTATAGTTTTCCCCATGGTCAAAATGGTTGACCGTGGAGGAAACTATAGCCGACGATGTTGACACATATCGTCGGTTATAGTTATTAATAATAATTTTTTTTGCAGGTTCTGGGTTTTATCCCAAAACCTGCATTCCCAAATAATCACAAATATTGTTCAAATTGCACATCAACAACCATTGAAACTATAGTAATAAATAAATTAAAAAAAACCGAAATCGTTCAAATCTGTATACATATGCATGCGTACGTAGTAAATAATTAAAATAAAAACCGACAATTGTTCAAATCTACGGGTGTCCTAAATCTATGTGATCAAACGGATTGTCATCAGATGGTTGGTCCTGGTCTGGCTGAGGTTGCGGCTGAGGCTGAGGCTAAGGCTGTGGCTGTGGCGCACCGAAAATAGGCGGGGGAGCTATCTGGATTCCAGATGCCTGCAGCTGTGCATAACAGTGCTGCATCCATGTCCCCATCTGCTGCTGCTGCTGTTCGGCCAACCGATTCTGCTCTGCGGCTCGCGCATGCTCCATCTCCTCCATCCGACGCCGTTGAGCTTCCATCTCAATTGCTTGCCTATGAAGCTGGTCCTGTAGCTCATTAGTCCTCGAAGATGATGATGATCCCGATCCGCGAGAGAATTCAGGGGTTTGCTTCAGCAGCCCTTGACCCCACTTTTCGGAACCCCTGCAGTAGAATGTGTTCTTCCCTGGAGGGATCGCAGCTGACATAATCCTGGCCCTGACGATCGGATCAGATCGATCAATCTGATCAATCGGGAGTTCCGCATCGGGGGTGTCAGGATAGAGCTCTCTCGCCACTTGAGTCAACACCTCCGGAATCGCCTCCTGAATTCTCGCCTAATTTACAAAGAACAATAAAATATTAATTAAAAAAATTATATCTAAATAAATAAGAAATAAGTTTATTTTGTTATAAGGACACTTACAGCATATTCGGGGGATTGCAGATACGCGTGCTGCATCGTATAGACAAGGGGATCCTCTTCTGGGTGGTTGGCCGCCTCCTCGATCCAACCCGAGTATGATCTGGAACCGGCATGATGATTTTTGGTGTTTTTGGCCCGGTTCCTTGTGTTGACTTCAGAAAGAGCCTGCTCGATTAATCCAACATCAACAAAAGAACACTCATTAGCGAAATAATTTAAGGGAAGTACGATAAAACAAAAATTTAATCGATGGAAGGTTGCGTACCTTCAATTTCGGGTTGTTGAAGTGAACCACAAGCCATCGCCACTCGTACTCCCTATAACGAAACTCGCTAGGGGTACCCGAACGATCATCGCCGTACTTTTTCCAATGCTTCTTCAGCTCACCCTTCCACTCCTTATACCTATATATACCCATAAAATCAAGCGTTAGTAACTTACAACATTGTATGAACATAATCAAAAGAAACGAAAAAATTGAAACAAATTAAATGCCGGTCTGCAAACCTGCTCCCATGCACTTCATCCGCCCACGTGGGTCTAATGTCTGCATCCACGCGGAACCACCTCTGCAATGCATATATATATATATATCAATAATATTAAAAATTTATTTAGAAAATTTACATAATGAATATACAATTCAACTCACCGACAACGCATTATTCAGTTGATTTTTGATGGATTACGGCACTGAATTCCAATTTGGCCACAACATTGGGACTCTATCCCGTATGAGGCTGCCCGCCATCCCCGCGTACTTTCGTGTGACCTTTCCCTCGATCACCTGCCCTCTATCCCCGGTCGGAATCATAACTTGGCCACCACCGCTAGCCTGAATGGCGTCGTCCAGTAACTTGCCGACGACGGGGCCTCTGGTTCTCTTCTGTTTCTCACCGGGCACGATCTCGCCTATCACATATATATGTAGACGATTTTTTAAACATCAACACCTAATTGAATTTAAATATTACTAAGTAAAAAGATATCACTAATTAATATTTACCTGATTCGTCGGTGCGTTGTCCCGAAATCCTCACACTCCAGAGAGGTTCCGGGAAGGGTACATACGCATATGCCTGGTCCGGGGTAATGAACCCTAGCTGTCCCGGAAGAGCCATCCCGTCGGAATCGACGTGAGGTATCGTCGGAATTTCCAACGGTAAGAATAAGGTAGACGGCGGGCATAGTCCCATCCTCGCCGAGGACTGAGTGGATCCACCAGCCTCCTCGGAAGAATGAGGAGCTGTCTGGTGGATGACGGGGGAAGGGTCCTCGCGATGAATGTCTGGCATTCGGACCGAGGATTGAGTCGCACTATCCGTTTCCGGCGTGCGACTGACCTGATGAACCCTCCTCGCGCCTGAGGATCGAGCAGGCTCGAGCTGATGCTGCTGAGGTTGTCCCGCGCCCATCAGTGTACGATGTCGAGAGGTCTGCGGAAGACTGTAAGTGTTGGGGACGCTGGTGGATCCTGATGCGGACCGCAATTTAACCAATTCATCGTTGCTATAAAATTATAAAAATTCAAAATAATTCCTAATTCATCCAAAAATTCGAATACATGCATAAATTCCAATATATATCAATAATCCAATATATATTCCAATATATAAATATTCCACAAAAATCAACAATAATTCCATAAAATCCACAATAATTACAATATATATATAATCCAATATAATTCATCCAATACATATATAATCCAATAATTTAACTATATATATATTCCAATACATATATATCAATAATCCAAATTCAACAAAAATTCCAAATCCAATTAACCAAAAATTTAACCAAATTTAACCAAAAATTCCAAATCCAAATTCCAATATATATATATAAATAATCCAAATCCAAATTTAACCTAAAATTCCAATATATATCAATACATGCATAAAATAAATCAATATATTCCAATATATATCAATACATGCATAAAATTCTAATATACCAATTTAACCTAAAATTCCAATATTTTCCAATATACCAATTTAACCTAATTAAAATTCCAATATATATCAATACATGCATAAAATTCAACAATATCGAATTTCCAATCACAATGTTCATGCATGCATCCACATTATCGATCAAAAATTCCACAACTTCAAATCTAACCTAAATTGAAAAAATTTGAAATTAGGAAATTAAGGATTTCAAACCTGAAATGGAGAAAATCGACGAGGGCTTTGGCTTGAGGATCGATGGGCTTTAACTTGAGCTTCGATTGCTTGCTCCCAACACCAAGGAAATGGAGAAAATCGATCGACAGAGTTGAGTTTCGTTTTGGGCAGTTTCGTTTCTGCCCAAAACGTACCCAGATCCGGATATAAACAAGAACTATAACCGACGATATAAGTAATATCGTCGGTTATAGTTGAACCGAAACTATATCCGACGAGATTTCATATGAATGTCGTCGGATATAGTTTTTCTATTTATTTTTCATATATGCCGGTAAACTATATATGTAGTGTATTAATATATATATTTATTAATATTTAATACGAAATTATTAGAAAAAAAACCGACATAAATTAAAAGCGCAGCCTAATTAAATTTAAATGGCGCACATTAATTTTTTTGGCTATATTTAATAATATATATTTATTAATATTTAATAATATATCGTCGATCGGTTGTATTTTTTTTTCGATCTCTCGAGCTCTCTCTCTTATGATGTTACCATATAGCAATTTAATCGATCGACACAATTTAAAGTCGATAATCTGAATATAATTCATTTTACATTGCACGTTCTAACTCAAATTAAAATAACATACATATATATATACACTAATTAAGGCGCATAATCAGAATCATCGCTTGAGTCTGACTCTGTTTCCGAGTTAATTTCAGGTAAGATGTGTATGTCCTCGTCACTTGAGTCTTCATTGTCTTCATTTTGATGTACATCAATAAGATTCGGTTGAGGAATTCGTACCACACTGCCCTGTCTCACATTATTAAGGCGAATTGTTGAGGTTTCAGGAATACCAGTTGCATTCTGCTCTTGGTATGCACTGACTTCTTCATTATCCGAGGTCACACCAAGGGTTGAGGCACTGTATATGTTTCGTGGAAGAACATGGTTAACAACTTTCCACGCGCCTTTATGCACAAGATCA
This sequence comes from Geum urbanum, assembly GCA_946800695.1. NCBI lineage: Eukaryota > Viridiplantae > Streptophyta > Magnoliopsida > Rosales > Rosaceae > Geum > Geum urbanum. The sequence continues at coordinate 28,279,839 of OX327010.1, forward strand.
TCAAGATAGAACAATTGTTTCACCGCCGTGGCCAACACAAACGGATCATCTTCATACCAGCTTGTAGCAGTATTCACCAAAAAAATCCCGTATTGATCGGTCCTTGTGTTCTGAGGGTCGGTATCAAACCATCTACACTTAAACAAGTGCACGGTCATGCCTTCCCCATATATTAATTCGACAACAAAATGGAAAACACCGTAATAGTCAACTCCATTCTGCCCACCATGCACCATTACCCCAGAATTCTGTGTTTTTCGTCTGACATCTCTATGTTCACAAATAAATAGCACGCCATTTACCTTACACATAGGATAAACTCTGGAAGTTACCGGTTTCTACGCCAAGAGCCTCAATTCGTGTGACCACTGAGGGATACCATCATCTTGTACATGATTCATCTGAAAATAATCATTTATTAACTTAACTATAAATAGGATGCGAGACATGCACTTAACATCATATACAGGTCAATTTATCTATAAACGTACCCAGTTGCCAAAATAGTTTGCGAACGTCTTGTTGTGGTACTCAACATCACCGGAAATAGCAGGGCAGTAAAGGTGCAAATTTTTCCAATATTGAACTTCTGGATAGTTAATCAATACCGACCAATGGGCAATGACTAGCTCATAAGGTTCCAACTTGTACGAGTTGGGCAACTTTCCAGAAACTTCAACATCATCGGAGATGATCGAAAGGTTGAACTGCCTTCCATCTACTGGCATATGTTGTGGAGGGTCCTTCAACGCTCCCGAATACAACTTGGTGTACGTTACGCACTCATGCGCAATATATGCTTCAGCGATACACCCTTCGGGTGCAGATTTGTTCATCACATAGTCTTTGTAGTCCCCTAATTGTCTGTAAATTGGTAATTACAGATCGAGCATGTTATGCTTATTACAACAATAAGTGAATAAATAATATTAAAGATCGACATATATATAGCCAGATTCAGAGATGCATTACGTACCTTTCCATAGGATACATCCATGTGTAGTGTACTGGACCAGTAAGCAACAATTGTTCCGGAAGATGGAGCATCAGGTGAGGCATGATGTCGAAAAAGTTTGGAGGAAATATCCTTTCGAATTTGCACATGATAAAAATTATGTCCTGTTGCATTTCCAACAAGTCCGATTTCTTCACTTCTCTCGTGCATAACTTCTGAAAGAATCTTGACAAAGCCACTAACGGCTCCACCACCTCTTTGGACAGGTACCCTCGAATGAAAACATGGAAGAGGTGTTGATGCAGTATATGACAGTTGTGACTCTTTAGACCGTACATCTTATTGTCTTTGAAGTTAACACATCGACTTATATTTCCAGCATAGCCTGAAGGATACCTGACATTACCCATCCAGCCAAAAATTTCATTCTTCTGGGCAAGCTTCACAGTATAAGGAGCTTGTGGCATTTGTTTCTTCCCATCTCTCAACCACAAATGTTTTCGCAGTCCCATCCTTTTAAGATCAATGCATGCCTTCGGGCCGTATTTAGTTTTTCCCTCCCAATTCAACACTGTGCCGACCACACTCTCGCACACATTTTTCTCTATGTGCATGACATCTAAGTAGTGTCTGATCAGCAACTTGGACCAATAAGGAAGTTCCCAAAAAATACTTTTGTGTGTCCAGAATTTATACCTGTCGGGTTTGTCAGGTATTGACGCCACTATCTCAGGATGATTGCTTAGCTGCCCAAAATCGTATTCATTTAGCACTTCTAATATTTCATCCCCCGTCCATCTCCTCGGCTGCTCACCTGTTTCCACAGTCCCATCAAATGCCTCCATATCCTCCCGAAATGGGTGATCATGTGGAAGCCAACAACGATGATGCATCTGTACAATCTTCCTGCAATGAGGTCTGCAACACTCAACCGTCATGCACTCTGGACAAGCCCTGTATCCCCTGGTAACGTTGCCCGACAACATCCCGCGTGCAGGAAAATCGCTAATGGTGCCAACAAGCATGGCATGCATCTGGAACATCTCATTTTTGAACTTGTCATAAGTGGGATGACCATGCTCACTCAAGTACTTAAGCTCCTCAATCAAGGGTCTCAAATACACATCGAGACACTTTCCTGGATAACCCGGCCCTGGAATTATCATAGTGAGCATATTGTATTCTTTCTTCATGCACATCCATGGAGGAAGGTTGTACGGTACCAAAATAATTGGCATATACTGTATTGAAGACTCATGTTGCCAAAAGGGTTGAATCCGTCAGATGAAAGCCCCAGCCAAACATTTCGAACCTCTGATGCAAAATAAGAAAACTCTTTCACCATGTGCTTCCAAGCCTATCCGTCAGCAGGGTGTATAAGCGTATCACCGTCGGGCAAATTCCTCTCGGCCCACCATCTCATAGCTTCAGCCGTGTGTGTAGACATGAACAACCGTTCTAGCCTATCTATCAGGGGAAAATACCGAAGTATCTTCACAGCTTTCTTGTTTCTGGCAGGAGTCAACTTATACCTATCTGTACCACATACCGGGCATTCATCAAGGAATTCAAGATCATTCCCATAAGCATTTTCACCCCAGAAGAGGACACAATCATATCTACAAGCATGGATTTTGATGTAGGAAAGGCCAAGATGTTTAAGGATCTGTCGCACCTTACGATGAGTGGTAGGAAGACGATGACCGGGGGGCAACAACGAACCAGACCACTTCAGCCAATCATCAACAACCTTCACACTCATTTTGTTCTCCACTTTGAGCTTCATTACTCCCATAACACTTTCGAGAACAGTCTTATTACACCCGTTGTACAACGGGGTCTGTTGGAAGGCAATGAGGTTGTTGTACTTGTCCATACCAGCAGTGTTGACAGCTGTAGGTAATTGCTGGACTGGCTCAATATGAGGGAAGTCTCCAGCGGCGGGAGGGATATCCGGTGCTTGAACAAATATACCGCTCTCATGAGGAAACATATCGTTGATCAACATTGTTGTTGGATCATTGGATGTACTGCCACTCTCAAAAAATTGTCCGTAATCATGTTCACCAACTGATGAGCTCTCACCGTGATAAATCCAACATGTGTACTTATCCCAAAACCCGTTTTTCTTCAAGTGCTCCAATACTTTATCGATGTGAAAACGATATCGCTCGCTGCGACACTGACATTTCGTACACGGACAATAATGAATTGTCATCCCTCCACAATTAACCTTCACATATTCGACAAAACTTCTAATTCCACGGTGATATCTTACATCCCATCTTGGAAGACACATCCAACTCTTGTCCATCCTGAAAATTATAACTGCATGTATATATACCCATGATCTTATTAATAAAAATTTCATAGCTAGATATAAATATTTATTATTATAATTCCCATAATTTTAATATATATATACACACACACGCGCACACCCTAATTATTTATATATATATTCGATCACAAAAATCTAAATATATATATATATATAACCATGCACGTACGTACACTAGCTAGCTAGCTAGCTAGCTATATATATATATATAATATATTAATCCTATATATAATAATTAATCACAATATATATATATAATGCAATATATTAATTAAATTAATTAATCACCCTAGCTAGCTAGCTATATATATATTCACAATAATCAAAATTAACAACAATTAATATATATATTTACGATCGTCATTAATCACGTACTCAAAATCAACCACGCATCGATCAATTACTCAAACTCAAGAATCAATTAATTAACTCGATCGATCGATCGATCAATTAATATATATATATATATATTCAAATTAAAATCAATATCGATCGATCAATTCAACAAATTAATATATTCAAAAACATATTAAGCACGTACCTATATATATAATGCATGATTAATCATCACGAACTCATTCTCGACATCACCCAAAGATCGATTTCAGAGCATTTTCAGAAAAAAGGGAAATTTTATTGAATGACAGATCGAGTTGCTGCCCAGATCTGAAATAAGAAACTATAGCCGACGATAGAAAAAAATCGTGGCTAACAGTCCAAAAAAATCGTCGGTAATAGTCGGAAACTATAACCGACGATTTTCCGGCGACTATAACAGACGACAAGAAAATCTCGACGGTCAAAAACCTATAACCGACGAGGTAATCCTGTCATCGGTTATAGTTTACTATAATCGACGAGAAACCTTCTCGTCGGTCATTTTTTTTAAAATTCGTCGGGTATACTACTTCTGCTGGTAGTGAGAGCACTGTAAACGCCAATTACACTTGATCCTCAAATGTAAGACGAAGAGCACCAATTACACTTGATCCGTGGAGGAGATGGATGCTCGGCCTTGGAGGAGTAATTTGCTAAGTATGAGAGGAAAGGTGTTTAAGGCAGAGGTTTGGCTTCTATATTGTGTGGTGATTTAGTTCTGGTCGAGCTCCCCTTTAAATAGGATATTAAAAACCCTACTCCATCCCAATTAAGAATGAATTAACTCCACTCGGGTAAGTTGACATTTCTTCATTAAATCAGTGATTCCCGGAGATTTATATGTTCGAATTGAGTGATTCTTTTTGCACTGGAAAGTCGACTTCTAGAGATTTCCAGGGACATATTAGTCGTATCATAATTTCTTCTTGTTCGTTTTTGGTGGCCCGTTGAAGTGGGTTGATCTGCACAGGCAGATTTCCTGATTTCTAGCATTTGATTCATCTTCTTCTTTTGGGCTTCTTTGTGGCCGAATCTTGCCATGATCTTGGACCTTCTTGGATACATGAGCACGGTCTTAACCCATCTTAGTGATCTTTGATCCATTCTTTTTAAATCGTGGCCCATTCTTCTTCATCTTTCATCCTCATTTTAGGAACTTCCTCTTTAGCAGGTTTTGAGCTCATTTTTGCCTCCTTTATGGATTCCTCCTTATTTTGTCCTATAAATCATAAAGTAAGTAAGATACAAAGATACTAAGTTCTAAACAAAGCTAAATGGAAAGAAAAAGACGTTAAGAATCAAGCGTAAAATGCGTAGATCAGAGATCGAGTGGGAAAAGGTTTACGACGCTCTCTTGGTAAGCGTATTTATGTTTGACATTGAAATTGAATATTTAACATATATTATATAGATTTAACGTCAACTACATTTTTTGTAGCACCACTTCGATTATCCAAACACCACGGAGATGTTCAAATACATCGGGAAGAAAGCGACGAAATGTTATCGGGAGTGGAAGAGTGTCTGCCACGTGCTCTATCAGATGCAAGGGGAAGAACTGACCCCTTTCGTGTTTGCGCATCGGGAAGATCAATGGAAGTGGTTGGTGGTGCACTTTCGGAGCCCCAAATTTGTGGTAATGTCTTTTTCAAATATAATATTTATTTTTTGGTTATTTTCGGAATTTTGCAGAAATTTACGGAATTTTGAATATAATATGTTTTTTGGTTATTTGCGAAATTTTGTGGAAATTTACTGAAATTCGAATATAATATTTATTTTTTTTATAACAGCTAATGTCGAAGGCGAACGCGAAGAACTCAGATAAGAAGGATGCGAACCACCACTCCGGGTAAACTCCAATCAGTTACTTGATGGCGAAACATATGGCGGAGGGTTCCCTTGTGCCCTTCAACGACACGTACCGAGATGTGTATGTCCATCCCAGGAACGAGAAGGCGGCTAAGAATCTGGTAAGTGACCACTAAATTAAAAATTAACAGAAGTTTACTATTTTCTGTGAATGTTTATGTGAGAAAACCTTAGAAGCATCTTCCCGGTATGCACATAGGTTAGAGTAGATGGTGACCGGATGAAATTTATTTTTTCTATACTTGTAGTTCATAAAAATGGTTATGTGGTGATCTGTTGTTATATTGAGAATGTGGAATGTTTCTTGTGCTATATTGGTTGAATTTATGTGTTTTTTGGTTTTTGGTAGCCTTATATTTTAAGAGAAATTATGTCAAATTTTTGGTAGAATTATCGATCATATTAATCTATTTTTTTATTAATTTTCAATTGTTTATCTTATTGTAAGAGAAGTTGATGCAGTTAGTCGATGAGCAGTTTGCTAAGAAAGCTGCAGAAAATCCGGACACTCCGTGTGAGCAGCTCGGGCCTTTGGATGTGCCCACACAGACCGCGATGTTCGAGAAGGTGCTCCGAGTCCAACGTGGTACAGAGATTTGAGGTCTCAAACATGCAAACATTCGAGATTTGAAGCAGACGTTGACGTCCATGTCGCATGCTCGTTCTGGTGGTGTCGAGGTGTGAATCTGCAAGCTTGAGGACCGGGCTAGAGACTTTGAGGTGAGTCTAGCCAAGATGCAGGCGGACGCCGATGTGCGAGCTCGAGATATCGAGGTGTTTCTACGAGTAAAGATGCAGGCAGAGATGCAGTTGCAGTTTCAGCAGTTGATGGCCGGTCATATGCCTACTTCCTCTATGCCGACTTCCACTACGCCATCTCAGCAGTCACGCCCGGATGATGGCATTAGCCAGCTCGGACCACCCATACCACTGGTGTAGCTAGATATCATTTGCATGTACATTATGTAATTTTCTATAGGGACGTCTCTTTTGTATAGTATTTTGAAAGAACCCAACCCCGATTTAGTTTCCTAAACCAGAATCGAACCCCTTCTGAAAACACGAACTTGTCGCCTTCGATGCATCGCTGTAAACCACAAACTCTCCACTGTCGTCAGGTAGAGTCTGAACCAGTGCAGTAGTCAACTTTTCCTTCAAAAGCAAGTAACTCTCCTCATAGGCATCGGACCACTCAAACTTGACGCCTTTCTTCGTCAATCTGGTAAGTGGAGCGGCAATCCGTGAAAAATACTGCACAAAGCGCCGATAATAACCTGCCAAACCCAAGAAACTTCTGTCTCTGGTACGGTGGTAGGTCTACTCCAATTCAATACGGCTTCAATCTTGTCAGGATCCACGCTGACTTCTTCAGCTGATATCACGTGACCCAAAAACTTCACGCTATCCAACCAAAACTCACACTTGCTGAACTTCGCAAACAGCTTATTATCTTGTAAAGTCCGTAAAACAGCTCGCAAATGCTTCTTGTGCTGACCCTCACTCCTGGAGTAAATCGGGATGTCATCGATAAACACGATCACAAACTTGTCTAGGAATCGCCTAAACACCCGGTTCATCAAGTCCATGAAAGCTGTGGGAGCATTGGTCAACCCAAACGGCATAACCAAGAATTCATAATGCCCATATCGTGATCTAAAAGCTGTCATGGCCACATCTGACTCACTGATCCTCAACTGATGGTATCCAGACCTGAGATCAATCTTCGAAAAGACTGAAGCTCCCTTGAGCTGATCAAACAAGTCATCAATCCGCGGCAACGGATACTTGTTCTTTACGGTGACTTGATTCAGCTTCCTGTAATTAATACACAACCGCATGGAACCATCCTTCTTCCGCACAAACAGTATAGGAGCACCCCACGGTGATACACTGGGTCGTATGAAACCTTTCTCCAGCAACTCTTGAAGTTGAATTTGTAGCTCCTTCAACTCCGCTGGCGCCATATGATAAGGTGCATGTGATATAGGTCCAGTGCCTGGTAAAAGCTCAATGGTGAAATCGATTTCTCGACCTGGAGGAATACCTGGTAACTCCTCCGAAAACACATCCAAAAACTCAGAAACAACCTCAATGTCACCAATGTCTGGTACAGCAGCTGTAGTATCCATAGCATGAGCTAAATATGCAACACAACCCTTCTTCATCATCCGCCCGGCCTTCATCGCTGAAATCACACATGGCAATGAAGTATTCTTCTCACCGCGACACAGTATCTCTGGAAAACCTGGACGTCAAAACACAACCTCCTTCTTGTGATAATCGAACATAGCCCAATGTGTCTCCAAGAAGTTCATACCCAAAATCACATCAAAATCGACGATATCCAGCAATAACAAATCCGCGGCTAAACCATATATAACCTCCAACAAAGATCTCGCAATCCCTATACACCCAACCAATACTCACAACCTCACCGGACGGATACAACACCCTCCATAACCCCGGAACTGGAGATGCAGGCATAGTAGCTAAAGATGACAATCTATATGATATGAATGAATGCGTAGCACCTGGATCTAGCAAAGTAAGTACTGGATAGCCAAAAACATGCAACGTACCAATAACAACTTCGGTGAAGCTCTGCCCTCATGCAATGACATGGCATGAACCCTGGCCTGCCCGGTTGGTCATCCACGCTGAGGGTGACTTTACTGTCCGCCTTGGCCAGAAGACTGTACTGGTTGAGCCCCAGAAGTGGTACCTCGCTCTCCTCCTGAACTCTAAGCTGCCTATCCACCAACACTAGCAAGCTGGAAAAATTCCCTCGCATAGTGACCCTCCTGGCCATAACGATAGCAATCGATAGGGCCTCGCTGACAAGGACCAAAATGATGCCTGTTGCAGAGATTGCACGGTGGATACTCCCTCGGTACAGCAAAAGTGCCATCGGTACGTTGAGGATAGCCGGATCCGCTAGAACCCCCACTGGACTGTGGTCTCTGTGGTCGATCCCTCTTCCATCTCTGTCTCTGTCTAGCTGAACTACCCAGTGGTCTATATGGTCCACTACCAAATGATGATGCCGATCCGGAAGTGTCCGAACTCGGCCTCTTGGAAGGTCCCTGACTCGATCCACCCTACTCAAATCGTTGAGACTGGAATCTCATCTGTCTTTCCTTGTCGATATCCTCGCCTCGAAGTGCACCACTCACAAACTCATCAAAGTTATTCTAAGGCATCGTAGTCAGTGTCCCCTTGATGTTCAGGTTCAAGCCTAACTTAAATCTCCAGCACTTGGCTTCCTCTGAGGCTACCATGTCACGAGTAAACCAAGATAAGCGAGTAAATGATAGTGAAAACTCATTACGGTGGATCTTTTGAGCCCGCTTTAAGTCAGGATGACTAATAAACCAATCTTGGGATAAACGGTCTCTTATGTTTATGTTTATTTCCGCTTAACTCTTTACCTCTTATACATGTTCCGGTACTCAAGTACTGACATGCTACCCTGTCTCAAGTTGGTGAACTCCTCATACCTCCACTGCTGTATAGCCTGGTTGAAATACCACCGCATAAACAAATCCCTGAACAATGTCCACGGAGTATTAACCGGAACTCTATCGGTGCTAACCCACTAGAAGTATGCATCAGACTCAAGTAAACCAACTGCTGCCATTGTCAGGAGTGAAACGCAAACGCTCACAAACTCGTTAAACCTGAACTAACCATGCCTCACAAATCTCTGGATTAGCTGAACCCGAGAAAACAGTCGCTCCAACAGTTCGAGCTTCGACCACAGGGTCAAAACGCTCCTCCAAACGCAATACTCGCATAAGCAAGTCATGCGTCTGGCGATCCTCATCGGGATCCACATCCCTATTAACACGGGGACCACATCTAGGAGGCATCCTAATGATACAAGAAAAGCATTAGTCACAAAGCACAAGGAACGTAATCATGAAACTTCGGACATTTGAGAACATACAACCATTGATGAGTTACCGCTGGCCAGTCAGGTCATCACTCCAGACATGCTGTACATACTCAAATATCCTTAGTATCATAACTACAGAAGTCTACAGAACCTGAAACCTAATACTCTGATACCAAGCTGAAAGGACCCAACCCCGATTTAGTTTCCTAAACCGGAATCGAACCCCTTTTGAAAACACGAACTTGCAAAAACCATATGAATTTAGGCAGAGTTTCACTATAACGTGGAATTACCATTAACCTGTACCTAAAAAACACACTTCATCCTATGCCACAAAAGCCAAACCGTGGGCACCAATCCCAACCGGATTTCTCAATATCATAACAATAATGTAAAGTAATAAGCAAAACTGTACTTACAAAAATCCAGGAAAATCATATGAAAGTATAACATTAGAGTAATCAGTGCGACCTCTAGTGTATATATACATAAATATACAACAGTAGGCTAAACAAGAAACCTACTGGAAAAGAATGGTAGCTTGAACATTAAGCCTCTGACTGCGACGTGTGACACCAGAATCCGAACTGCCAACTGGGCATGAAAACCGAAAAGCGCAGGGGAAAGGCAAATAAAATCGTTAGAGTGAGTGGACGAAAATAATCATATGCCTTTCACCATTTATATAATATAAAAATAATGAGAGTTCTTAAAATAAATGGAGGTGTCAGGCGAATCTCTCAACTCCGACGGTGATAGACTAGGCGAATCTCTCAAGCCTAGTGAGCACATCAGGGGAATCTTTCAACCCTGGACTGGACTACCGGTGATCTACCGAGTAGCCAATGCATCGATGCTAAATAAATGCCATCACCATAAAATATAAAACAATACCTCCAAAAAATAAATAATCTCAATACTGTACTGAAAATAAATACTGAAATTAAGAACTCGCTACAACAGTGTAAATAAAAGTCTACTCACAGATAGCACAGCGGGCAAACGCGCTAATCACGAGATCCGGCGGAAGAGCCCTCGCCCAACTTACGATCTCGATCCCCTGAATAATCACAAAACATAACTGATCAAAATCACAATTCATTACTCAGTACCACACCTCGGAAACCAACAATTTCCGGAAATATATAACTAGCTAGGATACAAAATAATCGACGAAAACCCACAAATTCTCCACATAAACCCTCGACTTAAAATCCGGTACCAAATCAACTCGAAAACCTCAAGGCGATGATCGGGGCACGATTACAAGCAAAACGGCATAAAACTTGTCAAATTTCAAAAAGTCAACGCATCGCTAGAGCTCTATCGTTGACAGCTGCCGGCGGCGGCGGCGCACCGTCACCGGAGGAATTTCCAGGCGAGGAAAACCCAAAACTCCTCTCCTCCTCGAGCCCAACACATCTCACAACTACGTCCTTCTCCAATTCCGCCATGAACTGCCGGAAATCAGCTTGAAAACCTAAGGATTTCAAATCGGCCGGCAGCTCGGATTCCCACTGAAACTCCAGCCACGGCGCACGGCAGCCCTCGAGGCCACTCCCAAAGGCATCACCGTGGCACCACCGTCCGTCGACCCCGATTTCCCACAATTTCAAGCTTCCCGTTCTCCCTCAATTCGTGATCAATTCTCCTCAAATCAAGTTCTAAACAATTACAAATCACACGGGGAAGCCATACCTACCAAAATCGTGGCCGGAAACGGCAAGTCCTACGGCGAGTTCAAACCGGGTCAACTCGGAAATCTCCTACGGACTCGAAATCAGATTCTCTACATTTTCCACGAACAAAACCAAATCAAATTTGTGTCCGAAAATTAAGTCGTGATCAAAACCGCTTAACCGATTATTTACGATAAACCTCAATTACTCGTAAAACTCGCAGATTAAGCCGATTACTATTCCAATTTCGGTTCGGGTCGTGACAAATTTATATTATATTATATTATCAATCGAAATCGTAAAATCAATATTAAATTATCGAACAAAAAAGTGAGTATTTAAAATTAATATTATATTATTTCAATCAATTTTTTATTTTATATTTTATTTGTTCTTTGTTAAGAGACGGAATGATTATTAACTGACGGAATTGTTTATAAATTAATTAGGTGATAACTATTCCGTCCTTTAGATTACTCGTTAACAGACGGAAATTTTATTTTTGTCTGTTAGCTCTGCATTCTAAACGATGGATTCTTGCACCATAAACCATCTTTTTGGATAAAACGTTCACCGATGGAAACAAAAAAATTCTCTGCCAGAAATTCTATCAAACGATGATATTTTTGTCGTCCGAACTTGAAATATACCGTTGCATTAATGTTAAGCAACGGAATAACATCTGTCTCTCAACAAGGTTGTTAGCCAACGAATTTTGTAATTTTTGTTACTTAACAAGCTTCGCAACATCACTTAGCCAACGGATCTTAGGCAATAGAATGTACGTTGCCTAAGCTATTTAGGCAATGGAAAACCTTTGTTAGGCAACGGTTGTGGTCCGTCTGCTAACAAAGGAATTTTGGTAGTGTTGGACAAGAAAACGAAGAGTGTTCGTTGCCCAGGTTGAATTTTTTTTAAAATTTGTATTGTTTTAATCTAAATTAAAAAATAAATTTAAAATATATAAAAATTTATTAATTAAATTAATAAAATATCGATAAAATATTCATTAAATATAAATTGTGTACATACATAGATAAACAAAATATAACAGAAAAAAACTACGAAACTAAACCGGGGGTAGACATGTTGCCAATTCTCCTATCGCCGCTTGGATCATCGTTGTTGGGTCCAGAAATGGGGCCGCCGGGGGACCACACTCATCATCAAAATCAGAAATGGGTAACCCCATTTTCCTGCATGCCTCGTAGAAGGCGGCCATCTTACGGTTGTGAGTGACAAACCGCGCCTCCACTGACCTTGAATGCTCCCAGGCACGATACGCCGACTCCTGTGCCAATCCAAATAATGCCTCGGTATCCTCTCTACCGCACTGAGTAGACAAAGCGGATCAAGAAGACAAATCTCTCTGCACTGTCCGTTCAAACCCACGAACCTCCTTGTCAGGTCGGCAGCAGTAAACAACATTGACAATAGCGATCTGACTCTGCATCAATAGGGGAGGCACCTGTTCAGGATTCATCTCCGGGTTGGTCAGCCGGGTCGCAGCCAATTCTTCCCCGACCAATTGTATCATTCTCTCCTGAAATTAATCCAGTGAAGAATACATAAATATAATATTAATTTCTAACGAAAATTTGACATAATTTCCCCTAAAATTTGTCGAAAACCAAAAAACCTATAGGTAAGATTACACTTCGAATAACCAATTACACCGTGGACACCGATTCCCATTGGGATTTCTCGAGTTGAAAATCATAATTTAGCCAACTAAACTAAAGCATAACCAAATTTAAGTTCAAAATCATATTCCAATAGTACAACCTGACTAAATCATGCACTAATCATAATTTAATTTCTTAAAAATGTAATTAGCATTATACTAAATCTCGATATGCTTTGAAAGTACGAGTAAATTCAATTGATTTTAGAAATGTGAGTTACTTACCCCTTGTTAACTCGCTTCATTAACGACCCCAGGCTTCACATAAGCTTAGGCGCTTGCATCTAAGAAGCAATGCTTCGAACCCACATCTTTGTGCTCCTTCGCGATGTAAATGAACTTTCGCGAGCCCAATCAATGGTGTTTGTCCTTCTTGTTCCGATTTGCCTTGTTGGCCTTCGACGTTGTCTGCTACACAACAAAGATAATTAAATAATATAATAATAGTTAAAAATAATAAATTATGGAATTTTCATTACATTAAAGAAAATGAAGACGAACCTTATACTTTTCGGACTCAAAGTGTTCGACCAACCATTTCTACTCCTCTTCTCTGTTGTTCTAGAGCTCCACAGGCGGAGGCGAGATGCCGTATCGCTGGTAGTACTTATGGAGGTCGTACTTCCAGTCACTGTAAAAGCGGTCAGCCGTCTCCTCTATATCATTCATCATCTCCGCTGAGCCAGAGATTTCAAAATGTGACTAGAAATATAAATAACAAATTAAAATCAATTGTACAAATAATGCATTTAGGTTTTGTAATTACTTAAAAAAATCAATAATAATAAACAGTATTACTGATAATTCACGGTACACCCTCAACTTTTTAGATCGGGGTAGCTCGTTCCACGAAGGGGTAACCATATGGATGTTGTTCCGTATGATTGAACCGATAGAGTGTGAGGTCAGACTCCCGAGCTGCGTAGTTGGAGGGCGTCATGTAAAATCGCCATACGGGAGGTCGACTTCACTATGCGCTTTCCTTTGGCACTATTTCCAAGTCCTCGAGTCCATTTTGCAGGCGTGTCTGATGGCTGCCTCCTGGCCTTACACCGAGTGCTGTAGAAAATCAAGTCGTCGACTGACTCATCCAAACCATCTGACGGCGCAGTCAATCAGGCCCTGTGAAGCTCGTCGGTAAAGGCTGAGGCCTCCTCATATGGAGCATGAGGGATTTGACCTGTCGCCGGAGGTGAATTTTGTTGCTGAGAATTTGTAACGGTTTCCTCCGAATCTTGCCTCCAACCCATTGCTCGCGCAATGGCTCCATGTTCGACCTGCTTCTCTGCAGCCGTACGCCTCTTCCATGGTGCCATAATTCAGCTGAAAAAATGAAATACTGACAATATAATATTCATCAGATATTCATCGAATATGAACATTATAATATTCATCATAATTCATCGCCTTAATTATATCTAAATTACCCAAATTAATGAAAATAACATCAATATACCCAAATTTATCCAAACAACATCAATATACCCACATTAGTCCATATACCAAATAATCCATATTTTCATACTTATATTATCCAAAAAATCATACAATTACCAAATAAATTCATATATTACCAAAATATTTATTCATAAATATATATATTATGTGTATATTATATTTAATATTATATATACGTACACACATCAAATACACCATATATATACACACATCAAATATATATATAATAAACAATTTCATCAATTAATATATCCAAAATATATATCAATTAATTTCATCAATATATATCCAAATTTATATATTCATAAATATATATTACCAAATATATATTATCAAATATATTAATCTATATTACCAAATATATTTCAATATATATATCCAAATATATTTCAATATATATATATATATCCAGGGGGGACTCCGACGAGGTGGAGGGCGGGAGAGAGAGGAGATTCCGTGATTGCGGCGGCGGCGGTGCGAGGAAAGGAGAAGGTGAAAGGAACCAATCCCGATTCAGTTACCTAAACCGGAATCGAACCCCTTCCGAAAATACGAACCAACAAAAAATTTTCAAAATTTCGGCAGAGTTTCGTTACTAACGTGGAATTGCATAAACCTGCACCCTGAAAATAACACTTCGTCCTATGCCACAAAAGCCAAACCGTGGGCACCAATCCCATCCGGATTTCTCAACATCATAATATAAACAATAAACAATAACATACTGTACTATATATAGTATATCCGTGAAAATCCGTATAAACATGTATCAGAATGTATCAGAGCGACCTCTAGTGTAAATATATACAATACGCACATCAGTAGGCGAAACAAGAACCTACTGGAAAACACAGGTATCTCAGATCACTAGCCTCCGAACCGCGACGTGAAACACCAAACCTGAACTGCAACTGGGCACGGAAACCGAAAAGCCCAGGGGAAAGACAATAAACTCGTTAGAGTGAGTGGACGAAAATAAATGTCTTTCACCAAGTAATATATACGCATAAAATCATATGCGAGTCAAATGCATGAAAATTAAATGGTACGTGAGGAGACGCTAACTACCACTCACGTACAGAGCATGCAACATAAAATGTATCGCGAAATCTCTCATGGACTACCACGCGATAGCACAGTCTGAATCACGAGATCCCAGACCCACACGTGATTCCTAGCCAGAAAGGCATCGGGTTAGGATATCTGTCCCCCCCGGAGCGTACTCGGGGATCAGCCGAGAAGCCAATGTGTATCGATACCACAACATATACTGAGACTGTACTCTGTGTAAACCAAATCATAAATCCTTTTCATGCACATGCATAAAACATAATATGTACGTATGTATATTCGTATACGTATATTCGTATATGCATAATCGTAAAACACATGCTCGTAAAATCATAATCAATCTGCATGCTCAAGTTCATAAAACGTATATAAAAGACTCGCAATCAATCCGTGAAAATAAATTGTCCACTCACAGACTTGCGTAACGCGCACTCGCGCTAAACTTGTGGTCCGGCGGAAGATCCCTCGCCTGAAGCACGATCACGATCCAGATCTCGATCTCGATCCCCTGAATATATTCATAAAACACAACTGATCAAAATCATAGTCCACAACCCTGTACTGAATCACGGAAACCAACCGTTCCCGGAGATATGCAATGCAATACAAAACGATTAACGAAATTCCCGAAATCTCCACTCGAAACCCTCGACTGAAAATCGGCTACCCAAATCAATCCAAAAACCTCTGGACGATAATCAGGGTGCGATTACAAGAAAAACGACATTAAAAACGTGGAAATCCAAAAAGTCAACTCCTCGTCGGAGCACCACCGTTGACCGCCGCCGCCGCCGTCGGCGCGCCGTCAACCGTGACTTCCTCCAGCGAGGAAGCTCCAGAAATGGAGTTCTCCTCAAGCCCATCCTCTTCTACAACTACCACAAGCCTCGAATCAAACCGGAACCCCATCAATTTTGCCTCGAAACATATCGGAATACTCACTCCGGTGACCGAACGGGTGCCTCCAAAAACACCACCTCATCTAAAAACAACCACCCAGGGAGCTTCATCTAAGCTAGGGGAACTAAAACCCCAACACCCCAACCTCTAAAACTCGCCGGAACCACCAAAACCATCACCGGTGACGATCGTCACAAATCCTCATTAATTTCCATAAAATCAAACACCATTCAACTCAGAATTGAAAGGGGAAACTACCCATACCTTCCTCTTTATCGGAGGTGGCCGGAAAAAGAACGTCGGACGGTGAAGACCAAAACGGAAACTTTCCCTCTCTCGGTCAACGGTCAACTTTCCAGTTTTGGAAAGTCAAAGCTTGGTCAACGTCAGTCAAAGCCCAAATTGAGATTTTCGACTAATTCTTGACTATTCCCGATACTTATACTCGTGCCTCGGGTCGATCGACGATTCAAAATGGATAACCATCACGATTCGGATAAATACGAAACAATCGGATAAACTCGTCGAAAACTAAAACTTCAAATAATCGTATTATATTCATCGGTTATCGGAAAAATATTCCAGAACCGCCCACAAGCTCGAAATCATGCACTCTACAACTTCCGTGAAGACACTCAACTCAAATTCTTGGCCGAAAACATAGTCGCGAATAAAGTCGACAAACCACACAAATATCGTAAAGCTGCGACTAAACAGAATCTCGTGAATCGTGCCGAATATGCAACTGATTCTGGTTTGGGTCATCACAAATCTACCCCCGTTAAAGAAATTTCGACCTCGAAATTTACGTACCTGTCAAGTTAACAGATGAGGATACTGCTCCCGCATACGCTGCTCAGTCTCCTTGGTGGCCTCCTCAACTGAATGGTTTTGCCACAAGACCTTCACCAACGGGATCACACGGTGCCTCAACTCTTGCTCACGACGATCGAGAATCTGTACAGCCTCCTCAACGTACGTCAAATCCTCTCTGATTGGCAACTGCTGTGGAGCTAACACATGTGAAGGATCTGAGATGTACTTCCGCAACATCGATACATGGAAGACATCATGCACACGAGCCATCTCAGCTGGTAACTCAAGTCTGTAAGCAACAGCTCCAACCCTCTCCGTAATCTCATACGGACCAATGTATCTTGGTCGAAGCTTGCCACACTTCCCGAAACGCACAACTCCCCTCCACGGAGATAGTTTCAGGAAGACCCAATCACCAACCTCGAACTCTAAGCTCTTCCTCCTCACATCCGCGTAACTCTTTTGCCGATCCTGAGCGATCTTTAATTGATCCCGTATAACCTGTATGTCCTCCATCGTAGTTTTCACCAAATCAGGACCAATGAGCCAACGCTCGCCCACCTCACTCCAACATAACGAAGTACGACACTGCTTCCCGTACAGGGCCTCGTACGGTGCCATCTCAATACTGGCCTGGTAGCTGTTGTTGTAGGCAAACTCAATCAGGTCTAACTGCTGATCCTAGTTCCCACGGAACTGCAACACACATGATCTTAGCATATCCTCAAGAGTCTGAATTGTCCGCTCGGACTGCCCATCAGTCTGAGGATGAAAAGCTGTACTAAATCGCAATTTCGTGCCCAAAACTCGCTGCAACGCCTGCCAAAACTCAGAAGTGAACTGACTATCTCGGTCAGAAACAATGGACATAGGCACACCATGCAAGCGAACAATCTCTAATAAGTACAACTTGGCCAATCTACCCACTGATACCTTCCCTGGAAGTGCAAGAAAGTGTGCGGATTTCGTCAATCGGTCAACAATAACCCAAATGCCAGTGTTGCCCGCCGAAGTACGCGACAACTGATAGACGAAATCCATCGTAATGTGCTCCCACTTCCAAACCAGAATCTCAAGTGGCTGAAGTTTCCCTGCAGGCTTCTGCCTCTCCGCCTTCACCTGTTGACAGATCAAACATCGACTCACGTACGCGGTAATCTCCCGCTTCATGTTGCGCCACCAATAGTACGCTCGAAGTGTACGAAACATCTTCGTACCTCCGGGATGCATCGCATACGCTGAACTGTGGGCCTCATCCAGAATCTCCTTCTTCAAGCTCTCGTCTCTGGGCACACATAACCTGCCTCTGAACAACAACGTACCGTCGTCGCTCAATCGGAACTCTGTAGGCACACCATTCCGTATCATGGTCTTCTTGCCCAACAGGTAAGAATCTGAATCCTGAGCCTCTCATACCTGATCGACCAATATGGGTCGAACCTAAAAACTGGCCAACAAAGCTCCATTATCATCATACCCAAACACAGCACCTGTAGCCCGAAGCTCGGCTAACATCGACACTCTGGCCACACACATATGAAACAACGAGGCCCCAGATTTCCGGCTAAGTGCATCTGCTACAACATTGGCCTTCCCCGGATGGTACACGAAAGTGCAATCGTAATCGTTGATTAACTCCATCCACCGGCGCTGCCTCATGTTCAGATCCGGCTGTGTCTGCAAGTAGGTGAGACTCTTGTGATCAGTGTAAATCTTACACTGAGCAGCATACAAATAATGTCTCCAACTCTTCAATGCTAACACGATAGCGGCTAACTCCAAATCATGCGTCGGATAGTTGACCTCATGTGGTTTCAGCTGCCTGGAACCATATGCCACAACTCTACCATGCTGCATCAACACACAGCCAAGTCCCAACTTCGACGCATCACTGTCCACAACAAACTCACCACTGTCGTCTGGCAATGTCAGAACCGGTGCGGTAGTCAATCTCTCCTTCAGGAGCAAATAACTCTCCTCGCACGCATCAGACCACTCAAACTTGACGCCTTTCTTCGTCAATCTGGTCAGTGGTGTAGCAATCCGTGAGAAATTCTGTACAAACTGTCTGTAATAGCCTGCTAACCCCAAGAAACTCCGAATCTCCAACACAGTAGTGGGTCTACTGCAGTTCAGCACGGCCTTAATCTTGTCAGGATCAACACTGACTCCCTCGGCCGAAATCACGTGGCCCAGAAACTTCACACTATCCAACCAGAACTCGCACTTGCTAAACTTCGCGAACAACTGATGGTCCCGCAAAGTCCGCAACACTACTCGCAAATGCTTCTTGTGCTGGCCCACGCTCCTGGAATAAATCAAAATATCGTGAATGAATACAATCACGAACTTGTCCAGGAACCGTCGAAACACCCGATTCATCAAGTCCATGAAAGCTGCGGGGGCGTTGGTCAACCCAAACGGCATAACCAAAAACTCATAGTGCCCATACCGCGTCCTGAATGTCGTCCTGGCTACATCAGAGTCTCGGATCCTCAACTGGTGATATCCGGATCAAAGGTCAATCTTCGAAAATACTGATGCTCCCTTAAGCTAATCGAACAAGTCATCAATCCGCGGCAACAGATACTTGTTCCTCACTGTAATCTGATTCAGCTTCCTATAGTCAATGCACAAACGCATGGACCCATCCTTCTTCCGTACAAACAACACTGGAGCACCCCATGGGGAAACACTCGGTCGAATGAAACCCTTCTCTAACAACTCCTGGAGCTGAGTCTGCAACTCCTTCAACTCCGCAGGCGCCATACGATACGGTGTCTGGGAAATCGGTCCTGTACCCGGCAACAACTCAATAGTGAAATCAATCTCCCGCACAGGGGGTATACCAGGTAACTCCGTTGGAAACACATCCAGAAACTCAGGCACAACCTCAATGCTACCAAGATCCGACACTGCAGCTGTAGTGTCCACAACATGGGCTAAGTAAGCTACACAACCCTTCTTCATCAACCGATCAGCCCTCATCGCAGAAATCAAACACGGTAGTGAAGTGTTCTTCTCGCCGCGAAACAGTATCTCGGGTAACCCTGGTCGTCGAAACGCGACCTCCTTCCTGTGGCAGTCAAACATGGCCCAGTGCGACTCCGAGAAGTCCATACCAAAAATCAGATCAAAATCCACAATATCAAGCAGTAACAGATCTGCGGCTAATTCATGGCCATCAATAAACATCTCACAGTCTCTGTACACCCAACCGATGCTCACAACCTCACCTGACAGATACAACACTCTCCACAACCCCGGAAGTGGATATGCAGGTACCGTAGCTAATGATGACAGTCTAAATGATATGAATGAATGTGTGGCACCTGGATCTAACAATGCAACTACTGGAATACCAAAAATATGTAACGTACCGATAACGACCTCCGGTGATGCTCTGCCCTCACGTAGAGTCATAGCATGAACCCTCGCCTGTCCGGCTGGTCGTCCTCGCTGGGGCTGTCCCTGCTGCCTACCCTGGCCTGCAAACTGTGCTGGTCGCGCTCCCGAAGTGGTACCTCTCTCTCCTCCGGAACTCTGAGCAGCCTAATCTCCAGCACCAACCAACTGAGGACACGCCCTCGCATAATGACCCACCTGGCCACAATGAAAACAGTTGAGGGTGCCTCGCTGACACGAACCAAAATGATACCTATTGCACAAGTTGCACAACGGATACTCCCTCGGTGTAGCAAAAGTTCCAAAAGGTCGTCGAGGATGACTGGAACCGCTGGAATCTGCACTAGCCTGTGGTCGTCGCGGTCGATCTCTCCTCCATAACGGTCTCCGCCTCGGTACACTAACTGGTGGGCGATAAGATCCGCCGCCTGAAGATGAAGCTGAACCGGAAGTATCAGAACTCAGCCTCTTTGAAGGCCCTAGACTCGGTCCACATTCCTCAAACCGTCTCGGAGTGCTGCACTGACAAACTCATCAAAGTTGTTCCGAGGCATCGTAGTCAGTGTCGCCTTGATATTAAAATTCAATCCCAGCTCAAACCTGCGACACTTGGCTTCCTCTGTAGCCACCATATCCCGCGCAAAATGAGACAAACGAGTAAACCGATCCCGGTACTCAAGTACAGACAAACTGCCCTGCCTCAAGTTCGTAAACTCCTCATACTTACGCTGCTGGGTAGCCTGATTAAAGTACCTCCGCATAAACAGATCACGGAACAATGTCCACGGAGTATCAGCTGGAACTCTGTCGGTGCTAACCCACCAAAAGTATGCATCACCCCCAAGTAAACCAACTGCGGCCACTGTCATCTGCTCAGGAGTATACTGCAGACGCTCACAAACACGTTCAATCTGAACCAACCATGCCTCGCATATCTCTTTCCAGATCTTCTTTAAAGTTGAGAAGCGTTCGTCTCTCCTCCTCCCTGCATAATGATGGTGATGGTCTCACACTGCTCTGAATTCCAACACCGAAAGAAATAGTTGTAGTCTGCAGACATGGAAGTGCAAGAAATAGAAAGAGCAAGTAGTGAGCCATATTGTAGATGAGGAAGTGATAGCTGTTGTGCTTGAATATGTTTGCACATAAGCTATCCATGATTGTTTTGCTTTGAACTAGTGAAGAAGGTAAACGAGTCTATAAATCTAAACCAAGTACCATGTTATTAATAGTAATGAGGAGACTGAACAGCTCGTTTCACAGTTTCCAATCCATTTTAAGAGATCCATGTAATTTCTCAAGTCAAGTCTAACCGACTTTGGTCTAATAAGATTTCCTAGTTAAAAGCATATCAGAGTGAAACAATATGTATATGAATTCTTGACCTAGCTACTGCTACTTCCATTAGAAAAACATGGCGGAAGGTCAAGTAGTCTTAACCAACGATTAGTGCAAGGCCAAGATTTCCACCACCAAGATTTGATTTCCATATTCAATTAGCCATTGATAGTCTCTTCAAGTCTTCCAATACTCCCAAAATTGGATGTTTTAAAGTTCACAAATTAAAGTGATATCAAGTCAATCAATACAAACTCACAAATTCTCTGGCCCTGCTCCTTAATTTCTACAAACCTTTTCGTTCATATTACCTTTGTAAGGAATGAAACTGATAGACTTGCATTGTTCAAGAGTATTAGAATCAACAATTAATTGTATGTTAGGATCATAGGGAGTAAGTTGAAGAGTAGACCGGATAGATTGAATAAAGTGCCCTCCTGTTCTATTTAGAGTGTCTCTTGTAGTTTGTCCATCCATAAATTAGTCGTGCAAAAGTTTTCTTATATATGGGGCATTACTTAGTATGGAACATTAGATGAATTTGAGTCTTTAACTAATAGAAGAGGATTAGTGGAAGCTTCGCTGTCATGATGATCCAGACAGAAAGGTTAAAAGTCACCAATTAATATAATCATTGTGTGCTTTAGGAAAGGAAATTAATGTTGATTGTTGAATAATACAGATTATTGCTTTTATTTATATGAGAGGAAGCAACATATTCAAGCTGTACAGATCAGACATACAGTGACTAGAATTCACTTAGCTAGCGATGAGTACATATGAAGGATCCTAGCAAATGAAAATATATATGCATGAAATTAAATACATCAAGAAAGAAAGTATTTCTTATCCGAAAACTGGAAAAGTCATCAAGCTGGCATGCCAACTTATAAGCATGTATGATGAATTAAAACAATACAACTAGATGAATTGAGATACTAAGTGCTTATCATTAATCTAGCATGTTCAGCTTGCTCTTACCTTGACATCTGATGAGAAGAAATTTGTAACTTGCTTTTCATATCCAGCTTTTTTCAAATGAAAATTCATCCATTTTAAGAGAACCTTATCAGGTGCATGGTAGATCCAAGAGCTCTTCCACTTCCTGTCCAAATAACAGAATTTTCTGTATTGATTAATATACGTTCATCCATGAAGTTAAAAAATTAAACATATATAGATTATCCATCCTTATTTTACCAAGCCCAGAAGGAACTTAAGTTAGTATAGCAGCACACCTTTATTATTTGAGAATTCAAGCCAAGCAAAAGATGTGGCTGCAAAATAGAATAACCATATATAAACATGTTAAGAGTTAACGAAAGGTATTCTTCAAGAAGTAGGCATCTTCTGCTAATTAAGTGGTTGTTAATGTGCTCGGTATAAGAAGCTTTTTCAGTTTTATGAATTGATGGAGTGCTGAATCGTTGTAGTGGTTGCTTTCTGAAATATATGAAGTCATGCTCTTCAAATTCAGTTGTGCCTGCCAAACCAAGTCATATATTTTTTTTCACACCATACCATTTTATCCAACAAATTAATGTGACAAAATCATGTTTAATTAGTTGGAAGAAATGTCAACACGATCACACCTTTTTGATTCTGTTTCATTTTTTTGCTAAACTAAATCCTTTCAACAATGACCAAGAACTATTATAACTTGGTTTATATATATTTATTTTTTTTGACTTTGTTAAAGGTAGTCCAAAGGCTTCCTAGGCCTAGAACAGATCCCTCGGCTCATGTGAATTAGTCCAACTGTGCATTGCAACATAGTGTCTAGCTACTTTGACAGCTTCGTGATTCAAATCTAAGTTGGGGAGCAAACCCAACTAGGCAAGAACCACTACACTACTTGCAGTGGTTAACTTGGTTTATAGTATGCTAGAGAGAGACTTACCCGCAAAAAACACTCGAAATCAAGTTTTGCATTACTGTCTTTACTTGACTCCTCTAATATGGCCTTATTCTCATCCTCTTTATAAACTTCTTGGAAATTCTTCAATTTGGCGAAAACCAGCGGCAGATCTTTAAGCGTGACGCGACCATTCTGAGTCTTTATTCATAGAAACTGGAATCAAATGCAACCATTTCACATGTCACCACAAAATTGCACTAGATATATTGTAATTCCCATTAAACAACATCTCTCTCTATCCTATCAGTGATACTATATATACAACACATAGTTTCACCCAATTTGACATAAAAATAAGAACAAGGAACCTTAGTTTTTGATTTGAGTGAATTGGCTCTGAAGCCTTGTATCAATTTAGCTTATTTTTGGCATGTTATAAGATTATATACAAAGTATATATTTTCAAAAAAATTAAATTAAAAAAAATACAAACTTATGACCCGACCCGAAATTAAGAACCAACTCGAAACCAAAACCAAAAGAGATCCCTCTATTTCAGACACGCTGACTCTATCTCTATTTCAGACCAAAACAACAACGGTCATGAAAAGAAAGAAAGGTTTAAATTTGATTCAACTCACGAATTCCCACAACACAATGGCTCATAGAGCTTCTCTTCGTTTTTCAAATCTCTCTCTCTCTCTCTGTCTCTCTTTCTCTCATTTGTCCACAACAGCACAAATGGAGTTTGAATTTTGGAATCGCAAGCTTGGCTAATACAGAAGAGAAGAGAAGTCTGATGTGGGTTTCAAAATTCTTCAATGTTATCTCGATCGGTATGGATTCAATCTTCTGCACATATGTGTGTGTGTGTGTGTGTGTGTGTGTGTGTGTGTGTGTGTGTGTGTGTGTGTGTGTGTGTGTGTGTGTGTGTGTGTGTGGGAGGGGAGGGGGGTTTAAGAATCGTGTTGCCTTTGATAGTATTTTTTTCGTTTGATGAATTAGGTTCTGAAAGATGATGCCATTTTATGAATCTGGAGGTTGTTGTATATAATGTTGGATTCACTCTGTGCCTTTTGATAAGTTGGGTTGGTTGCTTGCAATGAATATGGTTGGTTCCCTTTGATGGTTTTGGCATGGCGAATGTGGACCTTTTTTATATGCCATTGATGATTTTGGTTTACTTTGTTTAAACGGTTGCCTTTGATCAAACTGAATTGTTTGGATGGATTCTACATTGAGTTGTCGTAGATAAAGATGTTTTTGATGCTTATATGATTCTGGTTTCATGTGAAACCTACAATGACTCTGGATTTTATTGCCTTCGATAAATGAGTTGCCTTTGAGATGCTCTTATGATTCTGGTTTCATTTGAAACCTGTATGAATCTGAATAGTTTTGATGCCTTCGATAAATGGGTTATCTTTGATGCCCTTATGATTCTGGTTTCTTGTGGAACATACAATGAATCTGGATAATTTTGATGCCTTTTCGATTAATCGGTTTCCTTTGAGGTGCCCCTATGATTCTGGTTTCATATGAAACCTATCATGAATCTTGATAAGTTTTGATGCCTTCGATAAATCAGTTGCCTTTGAGATGCCCCTATGATTCTGGTTTCATCTGAAACCTATGATGATTCTCGATAAGTTTTGATGCCTTAGATAAATCATTTTCCTTTGAGATGCCCTTATGATTCTGGTTTCATTTGAAACCTATATGAATCTGAAAAGTTTTGATGACTTCGATGAATTGGTTGCATTTGCTGTCTCTGAAGCTTTAACAAATCAAGTTGCATTTGATGCCAATGGTAAATTTGGTTGCCTCTGATCAATTGAGTGGCATGCAATACGATCGGCCAAGGAAGTTGCCTTTGATGTCCTTGAGGCTTTGATAAATCAGGTGTCCTTTGATACCTATGATGAAAGAGTAGCATATATGATGCTTTTGATAAATCCGGTTGCATCTTATAATTCCAGTTGTTGCCTTTGAGCATCTTATGTGGTTTTAGCTGAATCTACCTCGTATCTTGATACTATTTCAGGTTATGTGGGATTAATGGCCAGTTCCCTGGACCAGTTCGTAATGTCATTACGAATTGGAATATTGTAATCTATGTAACAAATGACCTGGATGAGATGAATACTGAGGTTGCTAATAGTATTATATAAGGCAGGGATGGAGTACAACATAGGAAAATTCCTCCAATTCATGCTCGTTGGAATCAGACATGAATTTTCCATCCCTAAACTTCCAGAGAGCTGCAGGTGGATATGGGCGAATCACCATAAATAACAGAGAAATCATTCCTTTACCTTTTGCAGTGCAAGATGCAGATGTTACTCTCTTTATTATGGATATGATAAACAGTCATTTGTATGGATATGATAGACAGTAAAGTGTCCCCCGATTTGCGCAGTTTTAACATTATGGTGAATGCTTACTGTAAAGTGCGCAATGTGGCTGAGGCAGAGCTATATTCCAGCAAGATAGGGCAGGCTGGTTTGCATCCGAATAGTTTTACGTACACTTCTTTGATATTGTGGCTGAGAAAATCGTTGGTGCACAGTTGTTTGTTTGATATGATGCCACACAGACTTACAATACCTTGATATATGGTTTGAGCAAAGGCAGAAAACTGCAGGATGCATTATTACTGGTGGAGAAGATGTTAAGTATAGGCCTGAATCTAACTCCACATACTAGTTCAACTTTGATTTATCATATGCTAGAACCAGATGGTTGGTTCTGGTCTTCGACCGAATGTATGTATATTCAGTTTAATTATTCATACATATTGCGGCATTGGGAATATAAAAGAGGCAGAAAAGCTGATGATTCAGATGAATGAAGAAGGAATTAGAGCAGATTCACTGACTTACACATTACTGATAAGTATATATGGATGTATGGGACTACTAAATTCTACATGTGGCGTTTTAAAATTGCATGTTTGAGACCCTTCTCATTACACCTATTCATATCTAATTTAACATCTCTTGCTGACAAAGACTAAGAATAATAAAGTGCAACTTGATCTGGTCTCAAACTTCATTGATACTGCTGATGTGTGGAAGATGATGGATTTTGAAATTGCATTAGAGCTCTTTGAAATGATGGTTAAATATGGCTGGATGTGCTCCAAATGCGAACACATATGAGAAATATTGGCATTTGTCCCAGTGAGGATATGTATCATTCTCTTGTCAATTGCTGCTGTCAGTTGGGATTGTATGGAGAGGCTGCGATGCTACTTGATACTATGATTGAAGATGAACATGTTCCATCATTGGAGTCCTTAAAGGTACTCGTATGTGGACTATTTAATGAAGAAAATACTGAGAAGGCAAAAGTTGTTTTCTATAATTTGATTCGCTACAGATATGACTTCGATGAAGTAGCTTGGAAAGTTCTACATTATGGCTTACTTAAGATGGGTCTTATCGATAAATGTTTTGAGCTGTTGAGCATCATGGAGAACATGGGTTGCCAGCTTCATCCTCGTACATATTCCATGCTGAATGTGGAACTGGATGGAACATAACCTTCTCTGGTCTTCAGTGCTGATATTTAGTGGGTTTTGATTATTATCATCATCAACTGAACTCATGATGTATGGAACAATATCATCACGTCTTCATTGATATTGCTGATGTGTGGAACATATTCCATGATGATATGTCTTTTTCTTATGTGTAATTTAGTCATCTAATTTTTGTATGGAGTACTTGTGCTTCTAATTTTACAATGTTTGGGGGCTTCTTCTCACAGATTGATGAAGATGTGCAAAGACACAATGAATTGCATGCTTAAGCAAGTGAGAGGGGCTCCATCTGATATCAGTGAAATTGTTCGCAGACATCGCAAAGATTTCACCAAAGAATTTTCTGTGCATCTTCTCACTGTCTCCGAGTCCTATTACGAGAATAAAGAGCAGAATGGTGAGTATTCTCTTCATGATGATATGTTTTATCGCTTGATTATGCAATAATGCTAAACTCTTCTGAATTAACACGTTCATTCTTTAGTCATGAAGCAAGATAAGTACTGTTCAATGCACATTATCATTATGCATGGATCTGTGCCTATGTGATCTGCAAAGTATATATAATTTATTAGTAACAAAGGGAAACATTTTACCTCATAATAAAACTATACATCACTCATCTCTATAGGAATCCCTTGTATGTGGTAAAGCAGCAAGTAGTAAATAGGTGTCTCAGCTGCTGAAACAAATGTCTTTAAAAATTGAAATTTGATGTTATACACAAACATTTGATTTCATGTTCATCTTTATAATGTCTAAACTAACCTCATACATGTCAAAATGATATATAAGCTCCCTAGCTGATTTGGGTTGTAGTAATGTAACTATGTAAACTTTTTCCATCAAAGTAGTATTTTCAGAGATAGCTGATTTCAGAATTTTGTTTTCAAAAGTTATGTAATCTCCTCCGTCAAATAGTTTTTACATCAATTATATATCTGAAGTATTGCTTTATGCAAGGTCCTAATAGTACATTAAGTTTGAAAGGAAAAGCTTTCCGAAATTGAGCCAGTTTAAATGGTTAGGCCTAAAATGCAACAGCTCATGACACTCCTCGACCATTGTACTGTGGGTAAAACTGATAAAGTTTTTGTCTTGTATGATTAGCTTTGGCGAGCATTGGATTATGACTCCTCTAGTTGCAAGATCATTGGTGATCACAAAAGCTATTTTATATTTATATTTATACGAATTTAGATACTACTCAATTGGATTATGATTCCCCCAGTTGCTAACATATTTCTTTTTTGCTTTCTATTTGAGTAGGTAAAAGACGTTTTATATCATTTGTATGTGACTGCAAGAGGTAATCTTCAGAAACTCATGCCAAAAGAAATTCGGATAGTGAAGTATCTGCTCATAATTGAGGATCCCGAGGAGCGCCTGTCTGTCTTGAAAGATGCATTCACCCCAGGAGAGGAACTTAAAGATAAAAATGTGGATTACTACCTCTACACGTATGCATCCAATACTCAATTACTATTACTTATTTGCTTCTATGTATCTATTACATCAATTTATTCTCTATGAAGTACAATCACTATGCTCCTGTCTTTCTTTTATTATTTTCTCAGGACACCTGAGAAACTTCACGCATCGATCAAAGCAGTTACGGATGCTTACCATTTGAGCAAAGAAGGTACTCTAATAAGGGAGGCAAGTCTTTCTCATCCCTGTGTATCTCGTAGATAGAGTAAGTTTATATTTTTCAAGTATGAAAATTAGCCCTGTGCATGTTCATAATCACAATTCAAATTTATAAAGAAATAATTAAGTTCTGCAGACAAAAGAAAATAGTATATATTCAGAAGAAGTACTCAGAAGTTCAGAACAAACAGCAAATGGAAAGCATTTACACCAAGTTCATAGAAACAAATCAAGAAACTAAAAAAAAGTTTTCAATTGCAGCAAACATCAACTCCTAAAGGAGCCAGGAAACCATCAACAACCTTCAGAGTAATTGGCAAAATTGGAATTTATAGCATTCCAGCTACTTTATAACAAACAGTGAGTACTTGAGTACCTTTAGCTACATCTGAAATTTTGTGCACCAAAACCACTATTGTATTGCTTGACACCAGATCAATAAGCTTCGTAGAAATGTACTATCGGTTACTTGTTTAGATCTGAGACAGTATCTAAAGAGGTAGGTCTCTGATTTCAATCATTATTGACAACAAAAGCGTAATGAAATAACCTTACTAATCTCTCAACAATAACACTTCTTGGACACCACTAATTCCACAGAGTTCAGAAAAAACACTGCAACATTTTATGTAAGCAACACAATCAGATATGGTAGATTAGGTAAGTGTGTCTCTTTCGAGTCTTTTTTAGACATTGGAGAGCGGTTTGCTATTTATAGTGCAGTGTTGTAGACTTATAGTGAGTGCTGGGCCTCCGATGAGCTATTGGACTTGTGAGAGCAATATAGCATTATTGGGTTGAAAGGCCCAATATGAATGGACAGATTACAAAATGTTAAAAATGTGTTTGCTTGGCGGGTGTTTAGACAGGTGCCTAGCGTCTATCCGTCTAGGTGGAGATTAATCGGATTCTATAGTCGGATTATATTTGTAAATTTTTTAATTAAGTACATAATTATTTTGTATATAATATATATACACATTGTCATCAAAATAACAAGAAAATTTCATGATACAATAATTCAAATCAATTTAAAAGCATTAAAGAATCTTATTTTTCTTCAAGATTAAATGTGAAAATTTAAGTTTTGCCTTTTTTTTTAAAGGTCTATTCACACCTCCTAAATCGATAAATACACCTCACAAGATTTTTGACATTTTTAATGCCTTCTTTAACCTTGATGCAAAAAGGAAGGACAAAAAATAGAGAAGGAACCTGGGTTTTGGTGTAAAGATCGTACATCAAGATCTGGTGATTCCAATTAACATTTGATTATGAAAGTATCAACTGAGAAGGAACCTGGGTTTCTTTGTAATCATATAGATAGCATGTATGCTTGGGAAAATTTGGTCCTCCTACTCTTGCTCTACTAAATAGACTCTGCCACGCGCAAATTGAAGTTGTATGAAGTGATAAAACCAAAATTCCCTCTTGTTTGGCTGGTCAATAATTTGATTTGTAACGAGAGCGAGATTTAGAAACACTGCAAACTGAGAAACTCCGAGTGACACTCGCAGCTCCATATAGCAGCAAGAAACCATTCAAAGGTTTCAACTGACAAATTCTAAAGTAGATTGCAAACACAATGGAGTTTCTCCATAGTAAACAGCAAACCAAATGAATCAAGAATGGTGGTGCTGATATCAAGAAATGTCACCTCACCGAGTTTGGTTTCGGCGAAACTCCAATCCATGCCAAAAACATGAAAGAAAAAAATCAATTGAATATTAAACAATTGCGGACTCTTTAATTGCAAAAAGATTAAGCTTTTAGTTATTTTTGTTTGGTTGCAATTGCAGACTCGTTGCACCATTCTCAATTCTCGCTGTTACCATTGAAATAAAAACTTGAGGATAGAGGTCTACGGAACCAAAAAGAGAGGGGCATAAAGGGTTGTTTTGTGTCAAAATATATAGAAGAGGTATATAAATCAAAATCAAGCCTAGTCGTCGATTTGTATGCTAGGTGGGTTAAAGTGGGTGTCTAGGTGTTGACTAGGCAGATGTTGGCCTACGACAAACTTTGAGCATTAGGATGGCTAGATAGTCGCCTTTTCGAACAATGGATAGAATAAATTACAATTTTCTCAATAAAATAATAATAACTGTATTTATGCTCACAATATATATATATATATATCAGTTATCATCAAGTGAGAAGCTTCGCATTAAAATTTTGGTGTGAAGTTACATTTTACACAAAATCGATAACGTAATTCAATCATTGAACCAATCATCTTCTAGATACATTTGCAAGGATCGAGCATGCAAAATTTCAGCTCAATCGGATATTTTTTAACCATTTGATCGTCGTATTGTTTAACAACGCATGCAGATTGTCCGATTTAGCTCAAAACTTGAATATGGTGATCAAATAGTTAAAATACCTCTGATTGAGCTGAAATTTGGCATGCATAATCATTGCATATGTATCAAGAAGATTATTGACTTTAATGATTGAATTACGTTGTCGATTTTGTCTAAAATGCAACTTTACACCGAAGTTTCAATGCGAAGCTTCGCACTTGATGAAAACTCTATTATATATATATATATATATATCTCATAATCGAAAACAATCTGAATTTTAGGTTGACTTGAAATCACAGTCTCTCTCCTTTTTCTTTTTTCTTCTTCCTTTTTTTTTCCGTGCAAATTCAAAAAGATCGATCCTCAGTTCATTGATTCATTCTTCTTTTTTATTGAATTTTCCAAATTCTTGAACTTGTTTAAGGAGATTTATTCTCCATTAATCCCGGTACGTGTCTTATCCTAGTTAGATACGGATATTAATTACATAGATACGGAGACTCTTTGTTATGTTGGGATAATTATTATAACACATTATATCAGCCTATATTTAAGGCATTCTATCAATCAGAAGAGTAACTACTTTTTGTCTATTCTACTTTCTCCTACAACACGTTATCAGCACGACTCCTAGAGTTAATAGAAAAACCCTAAAACTTGGAGAAAGTATCACCACCGTCGGACAACAAAGCGGAACAACCGCCGCCGCCGCCGCCGATCACTACCGGTAGCAAAGTTCCATTGCCAGCCTCCTTCCTTCTTCAACGAATCCCACAATGTTTCAAAAGTTGACAAAATTACACGACTTCCAATGAATCATTTCAGAAGAACTTCTTCATTAAGTGTATCGGTCATATCGAGCAAAATACTTGTTGAGGTAAACATTTTCTAAACCGTATATTGATAGATCTAGGCCAAACTTACTTACAGCAAAACCCTAGATCTAGGACTATTGATCTTTCTATATGAGTTGTATTACATGTCTATACCCTAGCTGCTATGGACATATATCCATAGAGTATACGTGACGGTCCTGGGGGAGTCACGGTTTGGAAAAGAAAAGAAAAGGAAAATTGATTCTCTGTGACTGTTGTGTCACGGTCGCTGGGTGTGGTTTTTACCACCATTTTACAGTCAATTTTTTGACCATGCATCATGGATCACGTTGTTATTCAAGTAAAGTTGAAAGTTTTGTGATCGTAGTACTCGATCGTTTCTAATCAAGCATCTCTATGTGTTTTTGTAGATGAGTTCGAATGAGCCTGGAAGGCCGGAATTCGAGATCTTTGACCTTTAAGGCAAGGAGTACCATCGTTGGGTCTCTGATGTAGAGAATACATTCATCAAAAAGAGACTTACCAACACCATCAAACCTACTGGGCCTAGAATAGGCTCCCACCAGAAAGAGGGGAGACCAAGAAAATTCACAGATGAGATGCCGGTTAAAAGGTAGGTCATCAAGGCACCAAAAGATCCACTTATCATCAACATTGTGAATCCTTCACATGAGATTGTCTCTGATAATGGTTATGTCCTTGAATCACAGTTGTCATCTCTAGGAGACGCTCCAGAACCTTTTGTGACATCAGAGAACCCATAATCTCACTTAAAGTAAATGATGCGCACGTTCTTATGGATAGATGTTCCATGTTAGTTGATGATATGTTTGCTTATTCTATCACTCATGAGATTATTAATGACGATGAAGTGAAACCTCGCTCAATTGATGAATGTCAACGTAGAGCACATTGGCCGAAATGGAAGGAAGCAATCCAGGCTGAACTAGACTCTCTGAATAAAAGGCAAATTTTTGGTCCGGTTGTGCTATACCCACCAAATGTTAAGCCAATTAGACATAAATGGGTCTTTGTTCAGAATCGTAATGAAAGAATGTGATCTTGCATTATAAAGCTAGACTTATAGCGCAGGGTTTCTCTCAGCACCCTTGAATTGATTATGAGGAGACATATTCTCCAGCTATGGACATCATCACCTTTCGCTACCTGATAAGATTGGTAGTGTCTGAAAAGCTTAGTATGCAGCTGATGGATGTGGTTACTACATTTCTCTATGGGGATCTTGATTCAGAGATATACATGAGAGTGTCAGATGGCACTGCTATACCCAAATCAAGTAACTCTAAACCACGGAGTGGTCATGTTATAAAGTTGAGACGTTCATTGTATGGATTGAAGTAATCTGGTAGGATGTGGTATACACGGCTCAGTGACTACTTGATTAGGAATGGATATAAGAATGATAATTTATGCCCTTGCGTGTTCATTAAAAGAATAAGATCAGGATTTGCTATAATAGCTGTCTATGTTGATGATATGAACATCATCGGAACTCTTAAAGAGATCAATGGGACTGTTTGCTACTTGAAATCTGAATTTGAGATGAAAGACCTTGGTAGGACTCGATTTTGTCTCGGATTAGAGCTAGAACATCGAGTTGGTGGAATTCTTATTCACCAGTCTACTTATGTCCAAAAGATGCTCAAGCGATTCAATATAGACAAAGCACACCATGTTAGCACACTAATGTTCGTAGTCTGGATCCCAAGAAAGATTTGTTTCGTCCTGTAGATGATGATGAGGAGATCTTAGGAGATAAAATTCCATATCTTAGTGTTATTGGAGTTTTGTTGTATTTAGCTCAGTGCACACGTCCAGATATTGCCTTCTCAGTGAACTTGTTGCCAAGATTTAGCTCTGCACATACGCAACGTCATTGGAATGGAGTGAAACAACTCTTCAGATACTTGGAAGGTTCTATTGGCTTGGATTCATTCTTCCCTTACAAAGAGTACAGAGAAAAATATGAAATTCTTGGAAAAGAGAAAGTTGAAGCAAATTCTAGGGATTCCCTGCACCCTGGATCGACCAGAGAGATTCCCTCTACCCGTCGAGGGATTCTCTCGACCCGTCAAAAAATGGTCATGTTTCGAACAATTTTCATGCTATCCCCTATTCCAAAACACCAGTTGATGTGTTGGTTGGATTTAATTATGATGGGTACCTCTCTGACCCACACAAAGGTCGTTCACAGACCAGTTATGTTTTCACTATGGAAAACACGGCGATCTCCTATTCTGCAACTTCATCCAACTCTTGTCCATACTTCTACAAAATATTATAATTAATTAATTATTACATATATATTAGTCAATTAATTAACTATTAATTATACGTACTCGATCTACATCAATTACGTACTTTAATATGTCTAGCTAACATACATGCATGTATGTGCGTTTTAACTAAATATTAACCAAATTTGAAAACATCCATACATATATACGTACTACAGGTCTATAATTAACTAATATATATATATCATCAATTTCCTAACTTAATATATTAATTATATATTAGACGTACTAATTAATTATTAACAATGGGCGTTTTAACAAACGTACATGCAATTATATATACTAACCTATGCGCGTGCGAAAGGCGTCGCGTTCACGCGTGCGATTTATCGGTGGCATACTTAAAAATGTGCAATTATATCGACTTCACTTAATTGTCCAAGTCCATTGCTCATGACAGATATTATCGTGCACTTTCAGGCCTATCTCTATTATTCGAACACAGATCTAATTGAGATGTGAGAAGAATTACCAATGATTGATGATAAAATTTGTAAAATAATATTAGCCTACTTCATATTAAGTCAACACTATGTAAAAAATAATCAGTCACTGATAATAAATGCAGTGTCAGTGCATATGAAAATAGAACAAAAAACACACGAATAGAAACTATTAAAAAAATAGCAAAAGTTTTAACTATGTTGACGTCGATATGGAGCAGGGTAAAAGATGTTAGGTATTAAGTATCAAATCAAAAAATTTTTCTCAAGTTCATCTCTCGTAGGATACAGTTTACTTAACCAACAGGCCAATCGAAATTTACAAATTACGATGAATACTTTGGTTTGGACAAAACAAACCTAGAGTAGAAACGAATAATGAAACTGAAAATACCTCGGTAAATAAAGCTCAGATGGTGTAACAGATAGTCTCACCTCATTGTTGTAAAGACATCAAAATCCAACGAAGGCACTACCAAGAGAATGTTTTCAAGCCAACATGCTATCAGAATCAAGTTTAAACTTCACTTCATCAAGCGAGGCTTTAAGATGTTGAAGTTCCTCCATGTCTGAGAAACTGCTAGCCTGATTTACCCACAAATAAGTTAGTCTCAGTAGGATTGATAATACACAGAAATCAGTAAATTCAAATTGAGAATAAAATGTCTTATAATTTCTTATCTCTATTAAATTGAAGAAAGACAACACCCGTGAGGAAAAGATTAATGGTAAGTTTGGTACCCCCCATTGATTTTGTTTCCCAAAATGTTGTTCGTTTTGGAACTCCAAGAGATTAAAAGCATACCATCACACCTCTCTCTCTCTCTCTCATTGGCCTTTCCTCTCATCCTCTCCAGAGCCCAGGTGTAAAATTTAATGGGTTTGATTGCTTTACAGGATTTGGGGGGAGATCCATGATCAGGAAAGAGGATCTAGGTTTGGATTTGGGTTTTTATGAAGTTCTAAGCAGTTTTGCTTTTTTTGTGTGGTGTTGCTGTGATGCGCTGGGGGGCAGTGACATGGTGAGGACGAACTCTGGGAGCCACGGCTTAGAGAGTGATCTGTCGAAGCTGGCCGCCATGACTCTCAGGCTTAGGGTCTGGCGTCGAAATGGAGAGGTCAGGAGAGCAGGACCAACTGATAGAGACGGCGAGGACGAACCGGTGCTTTTATTACTAAGCCCTTCAGAACATTAAAAGAGATTGTCCTCCGTTCAAAAAAAAGGACACAATCAGGAATTAGTAATGTTCTACCTTAAACTCCTCTTAACTTCCCTAAGCCCCTTGCTTTAATTAATAGAGAGTCCTCTGGTAGGTCTAAGAAGAATTTAGGACAGAGAAAGAGGTCATTACGTCCCCTTTTACCAGTTTTGCCAATGGGTTGAGTTTCGACTTTTTATACTCTCGACATATGCACTTCTGTACCTGGGACATCCTCAAATGGTTTGTCTTCCACAATAAGTGATCGTTCTATGAGTGGATTCACTGCTCACCAGATAGGCCAGTTGCACCGTTTGATCTATGAACATGTGCAGCTTTCTATTCAAGTATTTTCTCTCTGTGTACTTGATCATTCTCGACAACATGTTGCCTTCCAGGTTTAGAAATTGATCTCTGAGATGCTTCATAAGCGCGATGAAACATTGGTATGGACAAATATATCATATCTGAATAATTGCTTCTGTCCATCAGTGCCAACTGGAGCGCTGATATCTCACCCAACAAAAAACGCTTCAGCATCATTCTTCACATCTGGTGAGATGCAGCTTTCGCTCCGTTCACTGCTCATACCTTTCAAGCCATGATGCTGAAATTTCGAGCTTCAGCTGGGGTTCATATGAGTCTTCCTTCCCTCTGTCAGCAATGCTTTTGGGAAATTTGGGCAGAGTTATGCTCGAAATTATCACCGTATTAAATTTTCTCATCCAGGATGTTCAAGGATCTGCTATCAATCAAATTTGCAGCCATTCCAACTTCATTTTCCATTTTGAGCTTCCTCTTGGTGAGCATAGGACATATTCGTAATACTTTCTAGTGGATTTTGCTGCAGATTTGTTTTCTGCATTGTCATGTTAGCGCTACTGGGATTAGTCACCTGATCCTTACAATTTGTCTTATATTTTTCAGACTGTACCGGTTAGTTTCCTAATATTCATGACTAATGATTTTAGTGTCATCTGGCAAGTCAACAGTTCTGTCAATGTATGCCTTTAATGTTGGAATATATACCCTTTTTTTTATCATCTGAAACCATTCCATTAAGACAGCAGGGGAGGGAAAAAG
Organism: Geum urbanum; assembly: GCA_946800695.1. Classification (NCBI taxonomy): domain Eukaryota; kingdom Viridiplantae; phylum Streptophyta; class Magnoliopsida; order Rosales; family Rosaceae; genus Geum; species Geum urbanum. The sequence goes on from OX327010.1 coordinate 28,316,871, forward strand.
CCTCGATACCCCAAAAGCAACAGAGCCATTAAAGAAGAGAAATTGAAAGAAGAGAATAAAACCTTAATTGAGATTGGAATTTGAATTGGAATAGAAAGTAATGGAGCAAAGTCTTAACCTTGTGAGGCGGAAGAACATCATCTTTTTTGGTAGATTGAAACTCGAGAAGAGTCTTGCCCATGAGTCTTGTCTTTTCTCGAAAACAAATACAAAACATGGTTAATGAAGCAAAATTGGGGAAGTATGGTTACAGAAGACGAAAGACAGATGAGTAGGGAGTACCTGAGCATCGACGCACTTCAAGTAGAGAATGGCAGAGCCTCTCCTCTGAGCAGTGTCCAAGTTCCTCGACGCGCCGCTGGCGATTGAGGCAGATATCTCAGCTTCCTTAATTAACAACAACACCTAGTGTTAATAATGTGTTCATATTCGAATTCATAGGAAGAAAAGGCAAGTCTTGTTGGTGGTGGTTGAATAATTAACCTTTTCCAAGTCGATAAGAGGGGATGTGATTGAGATAAACTGTTCGAGAGTGACAGACTACTTCGTCGTCTTCCCTCCCTCCATTATTACTCTGCTTTCGGATTCTGTGATTCATAAACTCAGAGTCAGAGAGGAAGATAAATATTCTCAACTGAGAGCGCCTCCAAGACCAAGACTGCGTTTGGCCAACAACTTCCTCCTCCTCCTCCTCCTGCTTCTTCTTCTCGTTTTTATCTTGGCAGGTGAAATTAACACCTTTTTTCTTCTTTACAAATGAACTCCGGGAGCCATGGGTTGTAGAGTGACCTGTCGATGACGGCGAGGACGATCCAGAGGGATATCTACGAACTTGAACTCCGGGAACCACGACTTGGAGGAGAGGGACCTGGCAAGGACGGCGAGGAGGGAGACCGCCGGACTTGGGAGCCAAGGGAACGAAGGAAATTAAATGGGGTTCGAACTCTAAGATAAACCACCTGAACGGGAACTATTTTTTTTGTACTGCATTTTACACTTTTAGCCCAAATTGTTGTTGTATAGTTAAGGAATTAAAAGGGCAAATTTGGCATTGATAATGTTCTACCATCTAATTTCTCTAAAACTACCGTAAACTACTCCACAACTTCCCTAAACCCCCCTGCCTTAATTAATAGAGATATATAAACATACGTTAATAGTGTTGGAAAATTAACTGCGTACGTACCAGCTGGTCTTCTCCTATATATGGCGAATTAATCGATGGTCGGAGCTGAAGATCGATATATATAGTGCTATATATCTACCTAGCTAGCTAGGACGTCGATCGTCATTTGCATTGCGTTCACGCGTGAGGCATTGATCAAGGCAGGAAGAGATTATGATCGATCAGTTGAGAGAGTGAGCGGAGAGGAAGCTAGAGAGTTTGGCATTTGCCTTATATAATGCTTCACTTAGACGACGAAGGTGTCGGTATGTCGTCTAAGTGGTCACTCGGACCACGACGTGTCGGTCCGTTGTCCAAGTGTTCACCTGGACGACGTCCAAGTGTTCACCTGGACGACGGAGATAGTAATCTCCGTCGTCCAGGTGAACACTTGGACAACAGAGAATTCTCCGAGGTCGACCTCCGTTTTGGTGTTGGTGTCCACTATGACTAAATCCCGGAAACGCATCATGGACCAAATCTGCAGTTGGGTTGCAAGCAGGGGGCCGGCACCACTGCCGCTGGATGAGGCACCCTGGTAACTGTACCCTGAGCTGAAGTCTGCTGAGCTGAAGTCTACTGCTTCACCATGCTCGCCCCATATAGTGTAACTCCACATCATACCATTTTCGTACAGGTGTTGCACCATAACATTAACCTCCACATACTGAAAATTAAGACATTTCAGGCACATACACCTGAAACGATTCTTTTCCTGACCATGTTCTATCACAAAATTCACAAATTCGCTAATTCCATCCATATACCGGACACCCGTGGCGACAGGATGAAGCTCATTTCGACGGGACGGTAGAGAATGATCCTAAACCCTGTGCTTGGTCGGGCGAATAGATTTTAGAGAGATTGAGCTATTTCGACTTTGGTGTGTTGACCAATGACGCGGATGTAAAGAAATGCAATCTAATTCCTCCACATGATCTCCCCTATTGGCATCACAAGAGTATATTCTTTGAACTCCCTTACTGGTCGAAGTTGAAGCTGAGGAACAACTTGGACGCGATGCACATAGAAAAGAATGTGTGCGACAGCGTGGTGGGAACAATTCTCGGTATTAAGTTCAAGACTAAAGATACTCCCAAAGCGCGCAAAGATCTAGAATCAATGAATCTGCATCGTCCCTTGTGGTTGAGGAGGGATAGGAAAGGAGTGTACAACAAGATGCCAGCTGCACCTTACACAGTGAAGCCGACACTTAGACGTTCTGTATTTCACTGGTTTAAGGGCGTTCGTTATCTGGCTACGTATGCAGCTACTATAATTGGAGCAGTGGACGAGGTGTAACACAAGTTTGTTGGTCTAAAGACACATGACTATCACGTTATGCTGCAACGTCTGATTCTTGTGGTAATTCGACCATATTTACCTCTTGATGTTGTAGAACCAATAGTAGCATTGTGCAGATGGTGGCAGAGGTTATGCGCCAGAGAATTAAAGAAGTCAGATGTGGTGGAACTGCAACAACAAATTGTGCACATAATTTGCAAACTAGAGAGGATTTTCCCCCCTACTTTCTTTGACATCATGATTCACCTAATGATCCACCTGCCCGAGTAGGTGCTCATTTCTGGTCCGGTCCAGTACACTTGGATGTATCCTCAAGAAATGTACATACAACTATATTAATTATACAGGTGATTCGATTCATAATTTGTTCCACTGGAGATTACTAGCTATATGTACTTATTCTTATTGTACGTTTGATTTTGTAGACAGCTTGGACAGTATAAAGGATTCGTCAAAAATAGGTCAGCCCCGGATGGCTCCATAGCTGAGACATACCTAATGCATGGGTGTGTTACTTACTGCAACAGGTACCTCAAAGATCCAGCACCTCCCACTGCCTCCGATCCCAGTGCCCACATCAATCTTTCTGTCGTCACCAATGTCGTCCGACCGTTTAGAGGAGTACTAAAGGAATCGTTAATATGTGAAGAACTTATTGAGGCACATTGGGTAGTGTTGCGAGACTGTGACGAAGTTGAGTCGTACATGATGTCATACAGGGAGAGGCTTCAGGCGTTAAATCCAGACAAGAGTTCGGCGTGGATTGAGAAAATGGTTAAGAAAAAGTTCCCTGATTATTTCTTCCAATGGGTACGTACGTACGTCTCGGTATTTAGTAATTTATATACATATCGATCATGTTGGTAGAAATTAAGTACGTAAACCCTTAAATTTTCCCGTTTTCGCAGATGATTGATCTACAAAAATCTGAAAACCACGGGGGGTGGTGGTCCTAGCTAAAGCACTTGCTAACAGGGAAGCCGATTAAACACTATATTTATCCCGGATGTTTTGTGAACGGTGTAAAGTTCCATTCATTGGCCCGGATGTCGATACAAACTCAAGCTGGTATGAGGATGAGCCTTTCGCTCTCGCCACCTTAGTTAGGTAGGTGTTCTATCTCGACGATCCGAAAGGTGGTGAAGGGTGGAAAATAGTTAACCATATCTCTCATTGAGGAATATGGAATACAAAGACAATTGAAGGGACACTGGCGACTGAAGATGCTGTTGAACTAGAAAGAGACATTCCTGCTTATCAAGAGCCTAATATTTCTGTCATCCGCTCCGATATAATGGACCTGGTTCAAGATGGTAACAGTTACCCATGCCTGATGGTTGTACAGATCTAACTGAAGATGAGATTATCGATGCAATTAATGAGGTAGATGAAGAAGACGTGCAGGATGAGGACGCGGACGAGCACTCAGGTTATTCGTCGGACGATGTTGAGTATGATGAGGAGGATGAGCAATCGGATAACGGGGATGAGGATGATGACAATTATGACGAAGAGTACAATTATACGACGAGGATTATTAATTAATTGGTAATTAATTATTATGATTATTGTATTATATATGATGCATCATCGATCAATAATTAATATAAATATTATAAGGAGGAGTACGTATGTAAAACTATTATTTTTGTACTTAATTAATTACACGCGTCCATGCTCGGATAAGATCGTCCGACGTACGTAAATTTAATTTAATTAATTAATTAATTAGAAGATCTGAATCAGATCGAATATAATCGAATCGAATCAGATCGATCGAGGAGCAGATCGGATCGAAGCGGATCGGATCGACGATTTTTTAAGCGAATTGAATCAGAAGAATTGAACGGAGACACCTGAACGACGGAGAATGAGTTTTCCGTCGTCCAAGTACGCACCTAGACGACAGAGAATCTCATATGCGTCGTCCAAGTGAAGCAAAACCCTAAACCCTAAACAGTTAGGCCCTAACCCCTAAATTCAGGGTTTTGTACTTGGACGACAGAGAATGAGTTTCTCCGTCGTCCAAGTGAGTACTTGGATAACAGAAAACTCATTCTCCATCGTTCAGGTACTCACCTGGACCACGGAGAAGCTCATCTCTGTCGTCCAAGTTCAGAATTCGTAATTTTATCTAAGACAACGACCATCTAGACCATCTCCCAATGCATATTCTTTTCGTCAAGACTATAGAGTAAATAATTCTTGGTGTGTGAGCTTCGACGGTTCTAAAATCGGAGTTACGAAATGTCTTGTATCCACGTTTCCGGTTTGTCAAAATCTCGGTTTTGCGGTTGATTGTGCCGATGAAACCCTTCACGAACTTATTATTTTCTGAAAATTATTCTAATTATATATTATGTTACGGCGAACGTATCCAACGGCTGTTTTGTCCAAATTCAATTTCGTTAATATTGAAATGCAAATGAGCCTATACTTAATAACACTTAAGTCGTAAAGATTAGTAGATACTTAACAAGTTTAAAGACGTAAAATTATTCGTCGTTTCAAATTTAACTGTTTATATATACTATGCGTTAATTGATATTTTACGACTATTTCATTCGAATGACAGATCGGCAAATTCCTTGGGAATTAATTTTTAATTTTTTTTTACGTAATTTGAACTTAGATGACGAAGATGGTCAATCTCCGTCGTCCAAGTTCAAAAACATGGCGGTTGATTATGCCGCCTAAATTTTTTGCGCCGTTTCGAAAATTGACTTAGACGACGGAGAATGTATTCTCCGTCGTCTAAGTCAACATCTGAAACGGTGCCGAAAATTAACGCGGTTGAAACCGTCCCGCCGATTAATTGGGCGCCGTTTCAAAAATTTGAAACGGTGCACTTAGACGACGGAAAATAGGGCTCCGTCGTCTAAGTGTACACCTATATATAGAATAGTTCAGCCTCTCTTTTCCTCATCCCATCTCATTTCAATTTCCTCTCCTCTTTTCTCCTTTCCTCTCCTCTCAAAACCTCCGGCCTTCCTCCTCCGGCGACGAAAATTCCGGCGACTTTCCCTCTCTCCGACAACTCTACTCCGGCGACATTCCAACGACTTTCCGGCGAGTTTCCGGCCCTATTCCGGCAAGGTAATAATTATATTTTTTAATTAACATTATTATTATTTAAGTAATTATTTAATTTGTAAATAATTTTAATTAATTAGTAATGATAATAATTAATAATAATAATTATTATTAGTAATAATTAATAATTTAGTAATCATTATTATTGGTAATGATAAATAACTAATTATTGGTTAGTTATTAATTGGTAATGAATAATTATTAGTTAAAATTCAGTAATAGTAATAATTATTATTGTTAATAATAATTAATTATATTGGTAAATGAATAATTATTATTAAATGCATGATAAATAATAATTTATTATTTATTATTTTAATTAATAGTATAATTTGTGATTATTATTGCATGTAATTAAAAATTATTAATTGATAATTATGGGAATTTTCTAGTAAATTGGTGGTCTTTGATTTAAATTTAGTACATAAGATTGGTTTATTAAGTCGTACTCTTTGGAATAGATGGCGTCTCTTTTCCTAGCTTATCTCCTTAACCCCTCGTGATGTGTGGATTTCATCACCGCAAACCATAACGTAAGTGAAGTTATGAACACGAGGTTGATGACGAAGTTTGCAAATGACTTGAGGGAGTGTAAATTTTTGAAAGATTGGCTGAATGTCGGACATGGTGTCTAGAAACGGGTTATGACTAGTGACAGGTTTTGGATCTAAGAAACATGACACCAATAGAGTATATACCATTGATTTGGTTAGCCTCGGAGTGTTTTGTCGAAATTAGTCCTGCCTCTCGCGTTATTTCTATCCCTAACTGGCCATGTTTTTCGATTGAACCAAGGCTGATTAATTGAAAGTTTACACTTTATCGCGCGGGTCGCACGTCCATTGAACGACCCAAAAACTAAGCTACTGTACTCTATTTAAATCTTAGGCGCACTTAATTACCGTAAATTTTTTTATATAGTTATTATGGTAATCGGGTATTTTAACAACGTACTCCTAGGTTTAAATGGCTCCGTCCGAAAAGAAAAAGACCCAATAGGAGGCCGAAGATGCTATGCTCCGACGCTTGGCGGAGCAAGTCGGTTGGGAATTATAGCAAGGCAACGACGCCCTAAATCCGGACCCTTCATCTGGTCCGTCGACAGCGCCCACTGGGGAAATTTTCGCTGCCCCATTTATCCCGATCGGTGATGACGACTCCTATTCCAGTCTGACGCCCGGTTCAACAGGAAGTACTCAGGCGTCCTCGTCCTCTGAATCTATCCTCTATAGCGCCTGACGCAAGCAAAGGAGGGCCCCGACTGACCCGGAACCGAAAAGGACTCGCGGTCTCGTCCAAGGCGGCAAATCAAAGAAAATTTTAAAGGCGACCGGGAAAAAGATCGACTTTCCGTACGACGAATTCACCGGTAGCCCTCCTACAGCTCAGCTAGCTAGTCTCTCGGCGCATAGCATAGGGTCAATCCTTCGTTGCCGGGTTCGTATGACTGCCCCCACTTGGAAGGAGTTGCCCGATGAAGAGAAGGCGAAACTCTTTAAAGAACTTTCGGTACGTAATAAGTACAATTTTATATTTATTTTCTAATAACGAATTAAAATTTTAATTTCATAATATATACGATTATAATTTTCTATTTATTGCTGATATGAACAATATGAGGTGGATCCCATACCGGCGATGCTTAGTTACTCATTAATTTTTTAATGATTTATGTTGTCTAACAGAAATTCTCCGAAATCAACAAAACCAACCGGGGGAAGAAGGACAAACACCATACCTCCGGCGCCAAGCAAGTGATTCAAATAGCCAAAGAGCAAAGGGATAAGGGCTCCAAACACCCTTATCTCGATGCTAGCATAAGCGTGTATGTGATGCCTGGACTCGAGAATGAAGCGAGTCAATACTGCGTAAGTGATATATATATCTGTGTGTGCTTTTAATTATAGTAGTTATTATTTAATTATTATTTAATTATAATTTTTTTAATTATTCTTTTGTATGCAAGGTTAGTAGAATGTGCGCAGGAAGAATTGGCTAGTACTCAGCTTGCGTACCCAGATTTGCCGCTCGAAGACCTGCCTCCTCTATTGATGGAGAGCCAAATTGCAATCGCCGATGAGGTCTATGGTCGTAGAGCTGGAAGGGAGGTTAGGGGGATGGGACCTAAGGTGATTCGAGATTTGTCGACCTCCGACTCATCATCTACGGGAGGTTTGGGGAGGAAAAGTACTCAGGCTACGGCCGTCCAAGCAGCCATTCAAGAGACTCGACTCGCACGGAAGGAAAATCTATCTATGCGTCAAAGGCTTTATCAGCAAGAAGCGCAGATAGTCCAACTCGTCGCCCTCATGGAAAATCAAGCTCGACGACAGTGTCAACCTCCTCCGAACCCATACCCCGACGACGACGACCCGGCTGGAGGCGGGGAACTCGGCGGCGCATCTGCTCCTCCAATATTTTAATAGTTCATTTGTGCAATTTATTATATCATTTTTTTCCCGATTCCGAACAATATTTTAATTTTTATGCGTTTTTCATGTATGTACAAATTAATTTTTATTATTTAATTAAGTAATTACAAATTTATTTTATTTAATTAATTTTAACATTTTTAATTATTTAAATGAGATTGGAGTTTATAAATTAAATTATTAATATTTTACAACAATTTAAAACTAGCCTTCCTGCACGCGCATATGCGCGTGCGAAAGGCGTCGCGCTCGCGCGTGCGATTTATCGGTGGCATACTTAAAAGTGTGCAATTATATCGTCTTCACTTAATTGTCCAAGTCCATTGCTCATGACAGATATTATCGTGCACTTTCAGGCCTATCTCTATTGTTCGAATACTGTTATAATTGAGATCTCTATTATTCGAACACATATCTAATTGAGATGTGAGAAGAATTACCAATGATTGATGATAAAATTTGTAAAATAATATTAGCCTACTTCATATTAAGTCAACACTATGTAAAAAATAATCAATCACTGATAATAAATGCAGTGTCAGTGCATATGAAAATAGAACAAAAAACACACGAATAGAAACTATTAAAAAAAATAGCAAAAATTTTAACTATGTTGACGTTGATATGGAGCAGGGTAAAAGATGTTAGGTATTAAGTATCAAATCAAAATTTGTTTCTCAAGTTCATCTCTCGTAGGATACAATTTACTTAACCAACAGGCCAATCAAAATTTACAAATTACGATGAATACTTTGGTTTGGACAAAACAAACGTAGAGTAGAAACGAATAATGAAACTGAAAACACCTCGGTAAATAAAGCTCAGATGGTGTAACAGATAGTCTCACCTCATTGTTGTAAAGACATCAAAATCCAATGAAGGCACTACCAAGAGAATGTTTTCAAGCCAACATGCTATCAGAATCAAGTTTAAACTTCACTTCATCAAGGAAGGCTTTAAGATGTTGAAGTTCCTCCATGTCTGAGAAACTGTTAGCCTGATTTACCCACAAATAAGTTAGTCTCAGTAGGATTGATAATACACAGAAATCAGTAAATTCAAATTGAGAATAAAATGTCTTATAATTTCTTATCTCTATTAAATTGAAGAAAAACAACACCCGTTTGGAAAAGATTAATGGTAAGTTTGGTACCCCCATTGATTTTGTTTCCCAAAATGTTGTTCGTTTTGGAACTCCAAGAGATTAAAAGCAGACCATCACACCTCTCTCTCTCTCTCATTGGCCTTTCCTCTCATCCTCTCCAGAGCCCAGGTGTAAAATTTAATGGGTTTGATTGCTTTACATGATTTGGGGGGAGATCCATGATCATGAGAGAGGATCTAGGTTTGGATTTGGGTTTTTATGAAATTCTAAGCAGTTTTGCTTTTTTTGTGTGGTGTTGCTATGATGCGCTGGGGGACAGTGACATGGCGAGGACGAACTCTGGGAGACACGGCTTGGAGAGTGATCTGTCGAAGCTGCCCGCCATGACTCTCAGGCTTAGGGTCCGGCGTCGAAATGGAGAGGTCAGGAGAGCAGGACCAACTGATAGAGATGGCGAGGACGAACCGGTGCTTTTACGACTAAGCCCTTCAGAACATTAAAAAAGATTGTCCTCCGTTCAAAAAAAAGGACACAATCAGGAATTAGTAATGTTCTACCATAAACTCCTCTTAACTTCCCTAAGCCCCCTTGCTTTAATTAATAGACAGTCCTCTGGTAGGTCTAAGAAGAATTTAGGACAGAGAAAGAGGTCATTACGTCCCCTTTTACCAGTTTTGCCAATGGGTTCAGTTTCGACTTTTTATACTCTCGACATATGCACTTCTGTACCTGGGACATCCTCAAATGGTTTGTATTCCACAATAAGTGATCGTTCTATGAGTGGATTCACTGCTCACCAGATAGGCCAGTTGCACCGTTTGATCTATGAACATGTGCAGCTTTCTATTCAAGTATTTTCTCTCTGTGTACTTGATCATTCTCGGCAACATGTTGCCTTCCAGGTTTAGAAATTGATCTCTGAGATGCTTCATAAGCGCGATGAAACATTGGTATGGACAAATATATCATATCTGAATAATTGCTGCTGTCCATCAGTGTCAACTGGAGCGCTGATATCTCACCCAACAAAAAACGCTTCAGCATCATTCTTCACATCTGGTGAGATGCAGCTTTCGCTCCATTCACTGCTCATACCTTTCAAGCCATGATGCTGAAATTTCGAGCTTCAGCTGGGGTTCATATGAGTCTTCCTTCCCTCTGTCAGCAATGCTTTTGGGAAATTTGGGCAGAGTTATGCTCGAAATTATCACCGTATTAAATTTTCTCATCCAGGATGTTCAAGGATCTGCTATCAATCAAATTTACAGCCATTCCAACTTCATTTTCCATTTTGAGCTTCCTCTTGGTGAGCATAGGACATATTCGTAATACTTTCTAGTGGATTTTGCTGCTGATTTGTTTTCTGCATTGTCATGTTAGCGCTACTGGGATTAGTCACCTGATCCTTACAATTTGTCTTATATTTTTCAGACTGTACCGGTTAGTTTCCTAATATTCATGACTAATGATTTTAGTGTCATCTGGCAAGTCAACAGTTCTGTCAATGTATGCCTTTAATGTTGGAATATACCCTTTTTTTTATCATCTGAAACCATTCCATTAAGACAGCAGGGGAGGGAAAAAGCCTCGATACCCTAAAAGCAACAGAGCCATTAAAGAAGAGAAATTGAAAGAAGAGAATAAAACCTTAATTGAGATTGGAATTTGAATTGGAATAGAAAGTAATGGAGCAAAGTCTTAACCTTGTGAGGCGGAAGAACATCATCTTTTTTGGTAGATTGAAACTCGAGAAGAGTCTTGCCCATGAGTCTTGTCTTTTCTCGAAAACAAATACAAAACATGGTTAATGAAGCAAAATTGGGGAAGTATGGTTACAGAAGACGAAAGACAGATGAGTAGGGAGTACCTGAGCATCGACGCACTTCAAGTAGAGAATGGCAGAGCCTCTCCTCTGAGCAGTGTCCAAGTTCCTCGACGCGCCGCTGGCGATTGAGGCAGATATCTCAGCTTCCTTAATTAACAACAACACCTAGTGTTAATAATGTGTTCATATTCGAATTCATAGGAAGAAAAGGCAAGTCTTGTTGGTGGTGGTTGAATAATTAACCTTTTCCAAGTCGATAAGAGGGGATGTGATTGAGATAAACTGTTCGAGAGTGACAGACTACTTCGTCGTCTTCCCTCCCTCCATTATTACTCTGCTTTCGGATTCTGTGATTCATAAACTCAGAGTCAGAGAGGAAGATAAATATTCTCAACTGAGAGCGCCTCCAAGACCAAGACTGCGTTTGGCCAACAACTTCCTCCTCCTCCTCCTCCTGCTTCTTCTTCTCGTTTTTATCTTGGCAGGTGAAATTAACACCTTTTTTCTTCTTTACAAATGAACTCCGGGAGCCATGGGTTGTAGAGTGACCTGTCGATGACGGCGAGGACGATCCAGAGGGATATCTACGAACTTGAACTCCGGGAACCACGACTTGGAGGAGAGGGACCTGGCGAGGACGGCGAGGAGGGAGACCGCCGGACTTGGGAGCCAAGGGAACGAAGGAAATTAAATGGGGTTCGAACTCTAAGATAAACCACCTGAACGGGAACTGTTTTTTTTGTACTGCATTTTACACTTTTAGCCCAAATTGTTGTTGTATAGTTAAGGAATTAAAAGGGCAAATTTGGCATTGATAATGTTCTACCATCTAACTTCTCTAAAACTACCGTAAACTACACCACAACTTCCCTAAACCCCCCTGCCTTAATTAATAGAGATTTAATTTTAAAAAAGATTAAATAACTACTTAGACCACGGAGATCCATTCTCCGTCGTTCAAGTGAGAACTTAGACCGCGGAGAAAGATGAAATTCTCCGCAGTCTAAGTAAGAACCCGGACGACGGAGAATTGTTCTCTGTCATCCAAGTGCTTACTTGGACCGCGGAGAATCTCCGCGATCTAAGTTTCACTTGGACCGCGGAGTTCACATTCTCCGTCGTCCAAGTGCTTGGACGACAACACTTAGAGCACGGAGCTTGGAGGACGGAGCTTCCGTCGTCTAAGTATTTAGACGACGGAAAAACGCACCTAGACGACGAAAACGCTCCGCGGTCTAGGTGCGTTTTTCTTGTAGTGGAAGTAGCTAAGGTTTAGGTATAATGCATTATGACAATAGGCAGGTGCTCCTATTTTGCTACTTTTAGAATTGTTAGAAATGTATTTGGAATGTGGCTATGGTCATAATGTAGCTAAGGCTCAGGGGTTTAGGTATTAATGCATTATGGTTAGAATTGTAAAATGAATGATAATGACCAATTCAATGTTTATATGGTAGATTCATGTGGTACTTTTCATGTGGTATATTATGGAATCATGGGAATTGAATTACTTGTTTAGAACTGTTCATTTGGTCAATTTTACAAGTTCTTGAATGTTTACTATTCATTTGGTACATTTTGATTCTAAATAGGTTACTGTTCATTTGGTTCATTATGAATTGATACCATACAACACACTTATCACTCATAAAATTGTTGTGTGAGGTTAGGCATAAAAAACTTCACACAACCGAAAAAGTATCACACATATAACATTAAATGCAGGATATTTACCATTGTATGGGCCTATAAGCACAAACTCACACAACATTTAGTTTCATACATTATACCGTTGTATGTTTGTCCCATATACAAAACAGTTGGTTGTATCAAACTTTTGTTGTATGTTGGACGATAGATTGACATATCAAACAACATAATTTATAAATATATTGATGTCTGAACAATAAACAACAAGTTGTACAACGGTATACAATCTAAAAATGTTGTGTGAAGCAATTTTCTTCACTGAACTTTGTTGTCCGAATGTAATGCAATGCCATGCTGAATATCATGCGAGCGTTGAATGCCATGCGGCATGTCATGCATGCGCTGAATGCCAAGCTCGCATGGTGGCTCAAGCGAACTGCATGTTTTATTACACAACGGGTTTTATATAAAATTGTTGTAGGAATTTTGTCATACAACATTTAAATCACCGTCATCTAATGTTATCATCACATAACATGTAGTAACACAACGATTTTTGACCCCTCTTTACAATAATTATTTCCAGTTATATGATATGTGTAGCACTGCTAGCTTTACAAGGTTGTTGTTTCATTTTAGTCGCTCCCATTTTTTCACTTTGATCACGCCCATTTTGTTTAGAGAGCTTGGAACTTTCGTTCATATAGAAATTAGAAGGTTGTGTAGTTTGAAGCTCACAGAATTTTGGAAAAGAGAAGATTGGGCACAAGAATAACAGGGATAACCAAGGAGAAAACATAATACATGTCCAACTCTTATCAAGTATCAGCGGCTTTAATGCAGCCAAGTGTTAATCGGCCTATTAAAATTGAATGAGTAAGTTGATTGTTCAAACAATAATTTTTATAATTAACTAGTTGCGTTTCTTGACTAGAAATTATTTAAATAGGACATATTCAAATTCTTTATTTTAAGTAAATGTATTTCGATGTGTCTTTGAATTAGTTATCCAAACTTTGAGGCTATGACTTTATTGATGTGAGCACCACAAGAGATGTACGTAGCATATGCTAGTGATGATTGAACCTTTAATTAGCTAGCTGGATAGAGATGTACGTAGCATTAACATATTGGATCCAGAATATTTGTCAAATTAAGTTAAAAGGGTCTACCGGCCTAATCTTAATTCATAATGCAACCTTGAAGTATCTCTGGCATTTTTGTTGTCATGAAATTAGTATCTGTGAGACTGTAAGGACAAAAAGGAAAAACTTGATATGCTTTTTCATTTATGATTTATGAAGTCCGAATCTTGACATTTTACAATGGATGATGGATTTATGGTACGAATTCTTATCAATGAGTAAAATATCGAATATCAAGCATATATCGATGACTCAAATGATGGATATATCAACGAAAATATCGATAAATCGAATGTTTCGATAAAAATGAAAGTAATTTATGGACTATATTAACAAAATAATATTTTGGTTTTCTTTCAATATAACTTAAACGATGTTAATATGATTATTAAAGATGATGTGGCGTGGTTGGCTGCGTCTCATTGTAAATATTGGCTCAACCCAAGTTTGAATCCCACCGAGGGAGGCAAGTATTTTGCTGAATTTCAGTTGAGATGCTGATATTTGGACCCAAGCTGGATATTAATATGGGTTTACTGACTAGGCTCAACGGTTGGTGCGAGAACTTTGGGAGAAAGGTAAATATCGCGATAATATGGGGATTTTCTATCGGTAACTCAGAAAAGAAAAATTATTGCCAAAATATCGGCGATAAAATCGATATCGCATTCATTGCTTCTTATTGATTTAGAGTTGCAATCACTTCGGGCAAACTGAAGAGGGGTATAATCAGGGGAAATAAAAGAAAAAATCATTATAGATATTCTTTTTTCCTGAAAAATTCACCATAAGTTTTCATCCCTAAAAAACACATTCTATTTTTTAAATATGTAAAAGACTTTCATTTGTCATTTTTTTTATGAAGAATACCACTGCTTTTGTGAAAGCATCCCTGAAAGGACCCAACCCCGATTTAGCTTCCTAAATCGGAATCAAACCCCTTCGAAAACATGAACCAACAAAAAAATTTCAAAATTTCGGCAGAGTTTTGTTACTAGCGTGGAATTACCATTACCTGCACGCGGAAAATACACTTCATCCTATGCCACAAAAAGCAAACCGTGGGCACCAATCCCATCCGGATTTCTCAATATATCAACAGTAAAGTAAAGTAGTAAATATATATGCACTTTACTGAAATCCAGTGTAAAATCGTATAACGTATTCAATAGGAAGCTCAGAGCGACATCTAATACATAATCGTATACGCATACCACAGTAGGTAGAACAATAAACCTACTGGATGAACAAAGTAGCTCGAGCACTATGCCTCCGACCACGACGTGCGACACCAGAGCCTGAACTGCAAACTGGGCACGGAAACCGAAAAGCCCAGGGGAAAGACAATAAACACGTTAGAGTGAGTGGACGAAAATAAATGTCTTTCGCCAGTTAATATATATGTTATAAAAACATATGCGAGTCCAGGTAAACATAAACAACATAGTACACGAGGTAAAACCATAATCCTCCAGCGTACTGAGCATGCAAGTAAAAATCCCACGGAGTCACTCATGGACACACACCGTGCTAGTACAGTCAGAACCACGGGATCCCTGGCCCACACGTGATTCTAGCCGGAAATGGCTTCAGGTCAAAGGTCTGCCTCCCCCCGGTAAAGACCTCGGGTCAGGAGTCACAGCCTCCCCTGACATATGCCTACCATCGGGGATCAGCCGAGAGGCGAGTGTATCGATACAACAACGTAACCACGACTGTACTCTGTGTAAACCAAATCATAAACATTTCGATGCAAATGCATGAAACAGCATATAAGTGTATGTATACTCGTGTACGTATATTTGTATAAGTATAATCGTATAATCGTAAATCACATGCTCATGCAAATCCGAAATCTCATACGCATGCTC
This sequence comes from Geum urbanum, assembly GCA_946800695.1. Classification (NCBI taxonomy): domain Eukaryota; kingdom Viridiplantae; phylum Streptophyta; class Magnoliopsida; order Rosales; family Rosaceae; genus Geum; species Geum urbanum. Next base: position 28,332,462 of record OX327010.1, read on the forward strand.
AAGTTCATAAATCAAATAAAAGACTCGCAAGAATTCCGTGAAAAGAAATTGTCTACTCACAGACTGGCGTAACGCGTATCGCATTAACCCGTAATCCGGCGGAAAGTCCCTCGCCAAACAGACGATCACGAACCCCTGAATATTCACAAAATCCAATTCTCAAAGTCATATCTCGACAATACAAGACAAATCACGAGAAACCACCGTTCTCGGAAACACATAACTCAAAGTCGACGAATCGTCGAAAATCCGTATATAACACCTCAATACCTCGCTTTACGTTCGGACGCTCAACTCGAAAAACGAACCTCCCCACTGCAATCGGAGCGCGATTTCGAGTCAAATAACATGCAACTTGTCGAAAGTCCGAAAAAGTCAAACTTTGACCGTTGACCGCCGCCCATGGCGGCGCCACCGCTGACCGGAAAATTTCAAGGCGGAGCAACCCCTATTCCACTCAAAATCACCCACTGAGCAACTTCCATAACTGCACCGAAGTCCAATTCTCACTCTAACTAGGTCAATTTCATGTAAAACCAAATGTATACACAAATTTCAAATCCAAAATTCTCCTTCCACAAGCAAAATTAGATCACCAAACTTACATGGTAGCTTGCTAGTGATGAGAGCTTCAAAGCCCACTCGAAATTCCAGCTCGAATCGGCCCGAATCCAAGAACCCGAATCACAAAGTTTTTCCTCCATTTTTGGCCGGATTTTCCTTCTTTTCCGGTGAGCTATGCCGGGAACGGTGACCGGGGATGGGTAGAGGGAACCGAGGCGCACCTAATGGAACCAACCCCGTGCCTTGGGGTGGCCGGAATCGTCGCGCCGCCATGAACCACCGTGAAGCACGTCGGCCACCAGCCTCTCTCCACCGAGTTGACTCGGTCAACTCGGTCAACCCCCAAAATGGAAATGTTTGACTTGCCCAAAGTGGCAACTGCTATTTATAGACTTTCCCGATTTGGAAACTCATGTTTATCCATTTCGACGAACTTTAAACGCGCGTAACTTTCTCGTCGTAATTCCGATTCCAATAATTCTCGCGGCCACAAACTCGTCTCGACGTACCCTTCAATAATCACCCGAAGTCAAAGACATCAGCCAAACGGATAAAAATTCAACCCTTCGAACCAACACACACTAAATCGACTAAATAACCAACAATCAGAAATATTCGTAACTAATTCTTCGTAACTCAAAATCATGCTCCAAAAGTTCTCACAAACTCGAAATTAAATTCTGAACAACTTCCGTGAAGAAGCCGAAACCAAATTCTCGTCCGGTAATTAAGTCGTTAAGTAGCTCACCATTTAAATCTGAAATTCAAATAATCATAATTAATTCCTCGGTCGTCCAAATAACGATCCGGAACAGCCCACGAACTCGAAATCACATGTACAACGACTCTCGAGAAGAGACCCAGCTCCAATTCTCGGCCAATAATTTAGTCGTTAAGAAGTTTCGGCGATTCAAATAACTGCCGAACAGCTGCGACTACGCAGTAACTCACGTATATAGCTGATCAAACTGCTGATTCTGGTCCGGGTCGTCACAAATCCACCCCCCTTAGAAAAATTTCGACCTCGAAATTTCCAAGTCTGCCGATTACAAGTAGGAGCACTGCCTCTGCATACTGCTCAACTTACCAACGGCAACCTCAACTGAACAACTCTGATCACAAACTCCACAATAAGAGATAATTCCGTGCTAGAATCTCTGTACCCTCAAATTACAAATCTGAACTGGCTCACATAATCGCCAAGTGTTCCTACATAAGGAACATATAGGGTACACAACACATAGCAAACCTGAAACACAGTTCCACCACACGGAACACAATACACATCTCACACACAAAAGCCAACAATGTAGGCGACGCCGAACTATACGGCACAACTTAAACTCGCCTACGACCATATACAGATCAAAATAACGTGACAATTCACAATTCAGTTTACACACATCAACATAACTCACACACTCACATCAACATAGCTCAAACATCGGACTCGGGCAATTATCAACCCATTTCCGCTAATCTGACAGTCTGTGGTAACACATCCACAAAATCAGAATCAAACATCAACTCAAACTCAAACCTGCTCCAACACAATGGAGTACATCATCATCCTCAATTCAACATCACACAGCATCAAAATCACAGTGGTCAATAAACTGGTACTGCATGCAATCTCGAACATTTGGGAACTGCTGGTCCCCAAATCCTCTGGAACTGTAATACCGAGGTCCACAACATGCCTTCCAAGGTCTGAATAGTCCTCAAAGATCACCCTCCAATCTGAGGATAAGAACCGGTACTAACTCGTAATCTGGTCCCCAATGCTTGCTGCAAAACTCGCCAACACTTTGTCGTAGATGATTATCTCGATCAGCGAACCGGAACACAGGTACACCACGTAGATGGCTAATCTCCGTCAAACACAGCTATACCAGCCTACCACTAAAATTGTCACCGAAAGTACAAGGAACTGTACTGAGTTCGTCAAACGGTCCACAATGGCCTGATAACTGGTATCACAAACCGAAGTGCGTACAAACACACACAAGATCACAGCGACAAACGCCACGTCCAACCAGAAATCTCGAATGGCTGACACTTCTCGGCAAGTCTCTGCCTCCTAGCCATCGCCTGTCAACAAACGTGGCATCTGCACACACAAACCGCTACACTGCTCTTCATGTTGCGTCATGAGTAGTAAACTCGAAGTATCTGATATAATTCCGCATCATTAGCGCCAAATGCGCGTGAAACCACGAGCCTCAACGTCATCACATTCAAACTCAGCTCTCGTAGCTCATAACTCGGCTAACACGGAAACTCGCACCACACTCACATGAAACACTGAAACTCCCGATTCTCGACTGAATGCATCAGTAACAACATCCCAGACGGATGATCAAATACAATCTCTAGCCTTTCCCGAACAAACTCAAAGGTGCAGCCATACTCGTGAGTCGACCTCAACCATCTACACTGCCTCAAGCCCAAATCTGGCCGAAAATGCAAGTGGATGAAACTCAAGTGATCAGTGCACATCCTACACTGCGCTGCACGCCATAGCTATAGTATCTCCAACTCTCTGGTGCTAACATAAGGACAGCCACACCTAAATCATACATAGGATACGTAGCTTCATAAGGTTTCCACTGTCTGTAACCATGAGCCACCGCTCTGCTACACAGCATCAAAGCACAACCAAATCCAGACCTCGATGCATCGCCAAAACCCACGAACTCGTCACGATCGTCAGGTAAGGTCAAAACCGAAGCAACGGTTAACCATCCTGCAGGAGTAAGTAATTCTCCTCGCGTGCATCGAACCACTCGAACTTGACGCCTTCTTCGTCAGTCCGGGAAGTAGAGTGACAATCCGGGAAAATCCTGCACAAGCCGTCGGTAATAGCCTGCCAAACTTAAGAGAAACACTGGATCTCTGGTACATGGGTAGGTCAACCCCAAATCAACACGGCTTCAAACTGGTCAGGATCCACGTCAACTCCCTCGGATAACATCACACAACCCAAAATCTTTACACTAATCAACCAAAACTCATACTGGCTGAACTTCGCAAACAACTGATCGTCTCGCGAAGTCCGCAAAACCACTCACAATTACCTCAGGTACTGGTGCACACTCCTGGAGTGAATCAGGATATTCTCGGCGAACATGACCGCAACTCGTCCAGAAACCGTCTGAACACCTGGTCCATCAAATCCACAGGATCTACGGGGCATTGGTCAACCAATGGCTTGACTAAGAACTCCAGATGCATACACCGAGATCCGAAAGCTAACATAGTCACATCTGACTCATCAAACCTCCACTGATGGTATCCGGATCCGAAATCGATCTACGAAAAGACTGAAGCTTTCACAAGCTGATCAAATCAATCGACGATCCGAAGCGGAGGATACTCACTCTCCTCTGAAGCGAATCAGGCTTCTGGTAGTCAATGCGCCACCTCATCGAACCATACAAACAGTCGCACAACTGATGCAAGAGAACACCACGCAAATACGTAGAATCGTATAAAATCTCCTGAAACCTCATCCAGCAACTCCTGGAGTCAAAACAATAGCTCCATCAACTCAGCTGGCTCCGAACGATAAAACTTCGGTAAAATTAGTCCAGCACCTGGTACAAGCTCAATGATGTAGTCAGTCTCCCGAACTGGAGGGATACCTAGTACTCCTCCGGCACACATCTCAGGAAACTAGGAAACCACCTCAATGTCGCTAATGTCAGGTACAGCAACCGTAGTATCCACAACATGAGCTAATCAAACAATACAACTCATCTCCACCATCCGCTCGACCATCACCACAAAACAGCATCTCGGGAAAATCTGGTCGTCGAAACACAACCTCCTCCTCGAGGCACCCGAACATCGCCAAATGCGTCGTCAGTAAGTCCATACTCACAAGCACACCAAAACCACAATGTCCAGCTATAACAGATCCACGGCTAAGCCATATCCTCCAACAAGGATCTCGCGACCTCCGGATGGATGCAACACTCTCCAAGACCTTGGAAGTGGAGATGCAGGTACAATAGCCATGGATATCAAACAACTGCAATCCTCGGAGAAAAGTCTGTCCTCAACAAGGTCATAGCACGAACTCCAACATGCCCAACTAGTCGCCCACGTCAATTGCGACTTGCTGTATAACTCATCAAAAGGATACATTGATCAGACTGCAGGAACAACATAAGGATCTCCTCGTGAACTCTGAGCTGTCGAACCTCAAACACAGTTGGCTGAGGCGCTCCCTCGTAACGTGACCCTCCTGGCCACCGAAACAGCAACTGAAAGTGCTCCACAAACACAAGTTACAGCAACACCTGCTGCGTGAAAGGATCACCAACGATTACTCAAACTCATACCACATAAGCAAGTCTGCTACTCTGTGATCTCCGCCATTGTCAAACGGATCAGCAGAGGATCCTCAACATAATCAAAAAGACCACAGCCTAATGAAGTCACTGATCCCGAAGTGTCGGAACTCAACCTCATTAAAATCTCGACTAAGTCCACTTCCCGCAAACCGTCACATCGAAAACCGTACACATCTTTCCCTCATAATAGCCTCGCCACTGAGTGCAACACTCTAAGCTCCTCACGAATAACTCAAGGCATATCAATCAGACTCTCTCTGGTACTCAGGTTCAAAATCATCTCGAACCTCGTGCACTGCTTCCTCTAAAACCACAATACACGTGCAAAACGGAAACAAACATGTGGACAATGCATCTCTGCCTCAGGTGGGTAAACACTCCACATTCAATTGCTGGATAGCCTGATAACACCATCACCGTTTACACAACACTCTAAATGTAGGCCATGGAGTCACAACCGGAACTCACACAATAACAGTCCACCAAATACAACAATCTGACTCAGGCAAACATCACTGCCACAATTCTCAGCTCTGAGGCAACATATATAGACGCTCATATACACATCCCCAGGCAAACCGTACCACACAAATCTCTGAACTCTGAATACTCATCTAAATCCACAGTTCTCCGGCAAATCGCGGGTCGATTGATCCTCAATAGGATCCACAACTGAAACGACACGGAAAGCACGTCAGGAGGCATCCTAATGAATACAATACCATTCACAACAAGTGGAACGTAATCATGGAACTTCAAATATTTGAAAGCATACAACACCCGGAATTTGATGATTATCCGCCGGCCAGTCGGGTCACCATTCCAGACATGCTGTACATTCTCAAATATCCTTAGTAAATACGACTACAAAAGTCTACAGAACCTATAACCTAATGCACTGATACCAAGCTGAAAGGACCCAACCCCGATTTAGCTTCCTAAATCGGAATCAAACCCCTTCGAAAACACGAACCAACAAAAAAATTTCAAAATTTCGGCAGAGTTTCGTTACTAGCGTGGAATTACCATTACCTGCACGCGGAAAATACACTTCATCCTATGCCACAAAAAGAAAACCGTGGGCACCAATCCCATCCGGATTTCTCAATATATCAACAGTAAAGTAAAGTAGTAAATATATATGCACTTTACTGAAATCCAGTGTAAAATCGTATAACGTATTCAATAGGAAGCTCAGAGCGACATCTAATACATAATCGTATACGCATACCACAGTAGGTAGAACAATAAACCTACTGATATACGCATTTTATGCTCGTTTCTTAACGCATTTCCCTTTACGTTTAGCTATGTTATTATCTTAGTTTTTATGTTTTCCTTATTTAATTTGTTATTTTGAAGATATTTACGGTGGAGATTAATAACGACGCAATTCGGAGGAATTTCGGCGATTTTGCGATTTTTGCGATTTTGGACCTCCGAAAATGGGCCGGCCCAAAAAGCAAATTATGGGCCCATTTCTCAAAGTTTGTTTTGGCCCAAAAACCAGCCCAAGCCCATTAATTTTGGCATGGAAGCCTTTTGGTGAAGTTGAAAAGTCAACAATATCAAGCTTTGTGACTCATTTTAGTGACTAAGCTTTGTGATCATCACAAAAGATGACTTGCCATGGTGACTCTTGCTTAGGGTTTATAAATGGTGACTTGCATGGTGACTCTTGCTTAGGGTTCACAAATGATGATCACACTTGGTGACTAAGGGGATGACTTGCATGGTGACTCTTGCTTGCATTAAATGGAGGGAGGCAAGGTGGAAGAGAGAAGGCAAGCATTCCTTGCCTATAAATACCAAGGAGGCTGAACATAATTAAACCATCACTCATTTTACAAGCCAAAGCTCTACACAAATACTCCTCCACCATAAACACTTCAAGGATTCTCAAGCAAAGCCGAAGCACATCTTCTCCATCCAAGCCGAAGCAATCCTCCTCCATCCAACACAATACGCTAAGTCCCTTGTGAAGGAAATCCATCTCCACCGTAGATCATCAAGCATTCAAGACAAAAAGTGTAACCATGATCTTCACTTTCATTTCTTTTGCTTTGTATTTGAACCTTTTGATGTATTGGAATACATTTATGTATCAAATGAAGAACAAGTTTAGATTTGTGTTTTATGTGTTTAAACCGATTCATAAGTTGCATGTGTTTATGATTTCTAGCCTTTTATGCATGTTTGATACAATCTTAAAGCTTCGTAAGCATGTGTTAGAAAATACGCTAAGTCCCTCTCTTTCGCATGTTTCGATGATCGTATGTTGTTTAGGATGTTTATACGCTAAGTTGCATTCCTACTCAATTATTAAGCATGTATATTTAGTTAGAAGTTATGAATTTCGTAACTTACAAAAAGGTTTGATGCATGAAAAGGGTAGGTTAATAAGATGAGATGATCACTTGTAATTAGTAGTGTAACTTCTTATTTTTAGTAAGCATAATTAGACTTTGAAGTTTCTTGATTGTTAACACTTGTCTATGAGTAAAACATGTTAGATGCTTAAGAGTTTTAGTTGTGTTTGCATGTTTTTGTACTTTAATTTCGTAGATTAAACAACCAACTTCCAATCCCCCCAAACATTTAAATTTCCGCTTATTAACGAAACCATGCATGCGCCCTTAATTCCCCGGATAAAGAACGATCCCTACTCGCCAATATTACAAATGACAAAAGAAGGGTTTAAATTGCAATGCGCGTAATCTGTGTTTTTAAGTTAACGTGAATGCATGTTTTGCGCGTATCACCTACTGGATGAACAAAGTAGCTCGAGCACTATGCCTCCGACCACGACGTGCGACACCAGAGCCTGAACTGCAAAATGGGCACGGAAACCGAAAAGCCCAGGGGAAAGACAATAAACACGTTAGAGTGAGTGGACGAAAATAAATGTCTTTCGCCAGTTAATATATATGTTATAAAAACATATGCGAGTCCAGGTAAACATAAACAACATAGTACACGAGGTAAAACCATAATCCTCCAGCGAACTGAGCATGCAAGTAAAAATCCCACGGGGTCACTCATGGACACACACCGTGCTAGTACAGTCAGAACCACGGGGTCCCTGGCCCACACGTGATTCTAGCCGGAAATAGCTTCAGGTCAAAGGTCTGCCTCCCCCCGGTAAAGACCTCGGGTCAGGAGTCACAGCCTCCCCTGACATATGCCTACCATCGGGGATCAGCCAAGAGGCGAGTGTATCGATACAACAACGTAACCACGACTGTACTCTGTGTAAACCAAATCATAAACATTTCGATGCAAATGCATGAAACAGCATATAAGTGTATGTATACTCGTGTACGTATATTTGTATAAGTATAATCGTATAATCGTAAATCACATGCTCATGCAAATCCGAAATCTCATACGCATGCTCAAGTTCATAAATCAAATAAAAGACTCGCAAGAATTCCGTGAAAAGAAATTGTCCACTCACAGACTGGCGTAACGCGTATCGCATTAACCCGTGATCCGGCGGAAAGTCCCTCGCCAAACAGACGATCACGAACCCCTGAATATTCATAAAATCCAATTCTCAAAGTCATATCTCGACAATACAAGACAAATCACGAGAAACCACCGTTCTCGGAAACACATAACTCAAAATCGACGAATTGTCGAAAATCTGTATATAACACCTCAATACCTCGCTTTACGTTCGGACGCTCAACTCGAAAAACGAACCTCCCCACTGCGATCGGAGCGCGATTTCGAGTCAAATGACATGCAACTTGTCGAAAGTCCGAAAAAGTCAAACTTTGACCGTTGACCGCCGCCCACGGCGGCGCCACCGCTGACCGGAAAATTTCACGGCAGAGCAACCCGTATTCCACTCAAAATCACCCACTGAGCAACTTCCATAACTGCACCGAAGTCCAATTCTCACTCTAACTAGGTCAATTTCATGTAAAACCGAATGTACACACAAATTTCAAATCCAAAATTCTCCTTCCACAAGCAAAATTAGATCACCAAACTTACATGGTAGCTTGCTAGTGATGAGAGCTTCAAAGCTCACTCGAAATTCCAGCTCGAATCGGCCCGAATCCAAGAACCCGAATCACAAAGTTTTTCCTCCATTTTTGGCCGGATTTTCCTTCTTTTCCGGTGAGCTATGCCGGGAACGGTGACCGGGGATGGGTTGAGGGAACCGAGGCACACCTAATGGAACCAACCCCGTGCCTTGGGGTGGACGGAATCGTCGCGCCGCCATGAACCACCGTGAAGCACGTCGGCCACCATCCTCTCTCCACCGAGTTGACTCGGTCAACTCGGTCAACCCCCAAAATGGAAATGTTTGACTTGCCCAAAGTGGCAACTGCTATTTATAGACTTTCCCGATTTGGAAACTCATGTTTATTCATTTCGACGAACTTTAAACGCGCGTAACTTTCTCGTCGTAATTCCGATTCCAATAATTCTCGCGGCCACAAACTCGTCTCGACGTACCCTTCAATAATCACCCAAAGTCAAAGACATCGGCCAAACGGATAAAAAGTCAACCCTTCGAACCAACACACACTAAATCGACTAAATAACCAACAATCGGAAATATTCGTAGCTAACTCTTCGTAACTCAAAATCATGCTCCGGAAGTTCTCACAAATTTGAAATTAAATTCTGAACAACTTCCGTGAAGAAGCCGAAACCAAATTCTCGTCCGGTAATTAAGTCGTTAAGTAACTCACCATTTAAATCTGAACTTCAAATAATCATAATTAATTCCTCGGTCGTCCAAATAACGATCCGGAACCGCTCACGAACTCGAAATCACATGTACAACGACTCTCGAGAAGAGACCCAGCTCCAATTCTCGGCCAATAATTTAGTCGTTAAGAAGCTTCGGCGATTCAAATAACTGCCGAACAGCTGCGACTACGCAGTAACTCACGTATATAGCTGATCAAACTTCTGATTCTGGTCCAGGTCGTCACAATCCCCTTCTGAGAAACATCTCTCTCTCTCTCTCTCTCTCTCTCTCTCTCTCTCTCTCTCTCTCTAAATCAGAGCTCCCCTTCCATTTGTTTCTTCGCCGTCTTCCTCTCGCTCCTCCTCATTGTGTTCCCTCATCTCTGTCACTGCTTCTCCAAATTGATTTCCTACTCTGCCACTAAGACGAGCGACATCTTCCAACGGAGAGCCATGCTGAGGACTCAACACCAGAGCAGGTGACAGAGATAACGGCGATGACGACTGCCACCTCTTCAGCCATCATAATTTCTTCTGTTACGGCGCCGCCACCAAGGGGCTTTGATTCGATCTCGTGCCGATTGTTAGTGTTTTGTTTAAATTCTGTTGAATAAGTCCTAGTCCTAGTCTACTGGGAGTTTGTTGGTTTTACCAAGTCTTTAGAAATCCTAAGATATTGGGAGTTGTTGGCTGCTAGCCATTCCAGATTTTTTGCTTAGTTTGTTTGTACTGCTCTATTATAAAGAGTTGGTTTGTCATTCAATAATGGGTATTCAGTTCCAATACTTCACTTGTTTTGTTCATCTGATTATAGTTACTCTGACAGTTGGTATCAGAGCCCCATCAAGGGGCCTGGTTGGGAGACAGAGTGGGAAACTGCAGTTTCCTTGTTTGAGTGAAACAAGTGAGAAAGAGTGTTTGAGTGAAACACGATGAGAAAATTTGAGAAATGGCAGAAAACGAAGGGCAAAATTTGCTGAGCATTCCCAAGTTTGATGGAGATTATGATCACTGGAGTATGATAATGGAGAACCTTCTAAGATCGAAGGAATACTAGAACCTCATCCAAACAGGTTATGTTGAGCCTGCTGAAGGAGAAGAGCTGACCCAGGGACAAAGAAAAGCTCTGGACGATCTGTTGCTGAAAGATTTAAAGGCCAAAAATTATCTCTTTCAGTCCATTCCCAAGTCAATCTTAAAGAGCATTCTTCAGAAGGACGCTGTCAAGCAATTATGGGATTCCATGAAGAAAAAGTTTCAAGGGAATGTCAGAGTTAAGCGTGCACATCTCCAAGCACTACGAAGAGATTTTGAGGTGCTAGAGATGGAGGTGGGTGAATCGGTCACAGACTATTTCTCCAGAGTTATGGTGGTGGCTAATGATATGAGAAATTATGGAGAGGATATGGAGGATGTGAAAATCGTAGAAAAGATTTTGCGCACTCTCACAGACAACTTCAACTACATTGTTTGTTCCATAGAGGAGTCCAAGGATATTGATGAGCTCACTGTGGATGAGCTACAAAGCTCTTTGCTTGTACATGAGCAGAAGCTCAGAAGGAGAATTAGTGTGGAGGAGCAAGCTTTGAAGGTTTCCACAAATGGGAGAGGCTCTGGTGGAGGTCGTGGATGGTTTCGAGGAGGACGAGGAAGAGGCAGAGGAGGTTTTGATAAGTCCAATATTGAATGCTACAGATGTCATGGGTATGGCCATTTCAAATCTGAGTGCATTTCTAACTTGCAGTATGGTAAAGGAGAGAAGTCCAACTTTGTAGAAGGAAATGAAGAGGAAGAGGAGACATTATTGATGGTCTTTCATGTCAATGAGGAGCCTGAAGCTTACACATGGTACCTAGACTCTGGGTGCAGCAACCATATGTGTGGTAGTAAGTCTTCTTTCTCTTCTTTGAATGAAGACTTTCATACTACTGTGAAGTTTGATGATAATTCTACTGTCAATGTTATGGGGAAGGGTGACATTCGTATTAGAACTAAAGCTGATCATGTTGAAACTATTTCAAATGTGTATTATGTTCCTGCTTTGAAGAGTAATTTATTGAGCATTGGTCAGCTTCAAGAGAAGGGTTATGAATCTACAGTGAGGAACGGTGCTTGTGAAGTCTATGATCCAGAAAGGGGTCTTATTGCTCATGCGAAGATGACTCCAAACAGGTTGTTTACGTTGAAAATCAAGAATCCTGATTCCTATAATTTGGCAAAGATAAAAGACTCAACATGGTTGTGGCATTTTCGATATGGTCATTTGAACTTTAATGGATTGTAGACTCTATATCAAAAGAGGATGGTTACTGGTCTTCCCCAAATTAATCCTCCATCCAACAAAGTGTGTGAAGAATGTTGTGTTGGCAAGCAACATTGTGAGTCATTCCCAAAAGGAAAAGCTTGGAGGGCTCGTGCACCACTCGAGCTAGTTCATTCTGACATTTGTGGCCCCATCACTCCAGAATCTAATGGTAAAAAGAGATATTTTATTTCTTTTGTTGATGATTATAGTCGGAAAACTTGGGTTTATTTCTTGTTACAAAAGTCAGAGGCTCTTACTACATTCAGAAGCTTCAAAGCTCTTGTAGAGAAGGAAATTGGAATGCCCATTAAGATCTTGAGAACTGATCGAGGTGGTGAATACAACTCACATGAGTTTGTGAGTTTCTGTGCATTACATGGTATTAGGAGGCAACTCACCACAACTTATACTCCACAACAAAACGGTGTATGCGAGAGGAAGAATCGCACTATTGTCAATATGGTACGAAGTATGCTTGCAAAAGGAGGAGTTGAGAAGTCTTTTTGGCCAGAGGCAGTGAATTGGAGCATCCATATATTGAACAGAAGCCCCACATTTGCTGTTCAAAATATGACTCCTCAAGAGGCATGGAATGGAGGTAAACCTGCTGTAGATCACTTCAGAATTTTTGGTTGCATTGCTTATGCTCATATTCCAGATCAGAAAAGAAAGAAGCTTGATGACAAAGGTGAGAAGTGCATATTTCTTGGAGTGAGTGAGCTGTCTAAAGCCTACAAGTTATATAATCCGGTCACTAAGAAAATTGTGATCAGTCGGGATGTGGTGTTTGATGAAGAAAAGATATGGAAGTGGAGTAATGATGGTTCCTTGAAACAGAATGTTCCTATGTTTCTTGAAAAGGATGATGATGTTCAGCAGCTTCAAGAAAATGATATTCAGCAGCCTCATTCACCTCAACCTCATCCACCGCAAGTTCAATCACAAACTGAAAATGAGGCATCAAATCCTCCTAGTCCCCGTTCAAGGAAAAGACCAGGATGGATGATTGACTATGAAAGTGGAGGTGAATTTTCTGGTTCTGATAGTGATGATCAACTTGCACATTTGACATTATTTGCAGACTGTGACCCTCTCACTTTTGATGATGCGGTGAAAGAGAAGAAGTGGAAGGATGCTATGGATGCGGAGATAAGGGCAATAAAAAGAATGATACTTGGGAGCTGACTGATCTTCCAAAAGGGCAGAAAAGCATAGGAGTAAAGTGGATGTTCAAGACTAAGTTGAATGAAAAGGGACAAGTTGAAAAATACAAAGCTCGTTTGGTGGCAAAGGGATACAAGCAAGTGTTTGGTGTTGATTATAGAGAAGTTTTTGCTCCAGTTGTGAGGCTTGATACAATCAGGCTTGTGATTTCAGTTGCAGCTCAAAATGGTTGGCCTATATATCAGTTGGATGTTAAGTCTGCGTTTTTAGATGGAGAACTGCAAGAAGAGGTGTACGTGGAACAACCTGCTGGTTATGTGCAAGAAGAGAATGAGAAAAAGGTCTACAAATTGAAAAAGGCACTTTACGGGCTTAAACAAGCATCTAGAGCTTGGTATAGCCGTATAGATGCCTACTTCGCCAGAGCTGGTTTCAAGAAGTGTCCCTATGAACATACACTTTATGTCAAATGTGGAGCTATGGGGAAGTATTTATTTGTGTGTTTATATGTAGATGATTTGATCTACACTGGTGATGAGTTAATGTTTGATGATTTTAAGAAGTCTATGATGAAAGAGTTTGATATGTCAGACTTGGGATTGATGCATTACTTCCTTGGCATTCAAGTGGTACAATCAACCGCTGGAATCTTCATTACACAGAAAAAGTACACAGTAGATATATTGGAGAAGTTTAAGATGATGGACTGCAACTCTATTGCTACCCCAGCAGATCCAGGATTGAGTCTGACAAAGGATGCTAAGGGCAAGAAGGTTAATAGCACTTTGTTCAAGCAAATTGTTGGTAGCTTGATGTATCTAACAGCTACAAGACCCGATATAATGTTTGCAGTGAGTCTTATTTCCAGATTTATGGAGCATCCTACCGAGCAACACATTCTTCCTGCAAAAAGGGTCATGCGTTATTTGAAAGGTACTTCTGACTTTGGTATTTTATATAAGAAGGGGGTTAACTCAGAACTGATAGGTTTTACTGATAGTGATTATGCTGGAGATATTAGTGACAGAAAGAGCACTTCCGATTATGTGTTTATGATGGGTAGTGGGGCTGTTTCTTGGTCATCAAAGAAGCAGCAAGTTGTCTCTTTTTCAACAACTGAAGCTGAATTCATTGCTGGAGCTTATTGTGCTTGCCAAGCTGTTTGGTTGAGAAGGATACTTGGAGAGCTTAGTTGTAATCAAGAAAGTCCTACTTCAGTACTTTGTGATAATGTTTCTGCAATTAAGTTATCAAAGAATCCTGTCCTTCATGGGAGAAGTAAGCATATTGATGTGAGATACCATTTTCTGCGTGATTTGTGCAAGGATGGAGTGATTGATTTGGTCTTTTGCAAAAGTGAAGAACAAGTTGCTGATATTCTCACCAAGTCACTCAAGCCTGCTGTGTTTACTAAGCTTCGAAGTTTGTTGGGAGTGTGTTCAAAGAAAGAAGTCTGTTTTGAAGAAAAGAAGTTGGGTTGGGTTGTTGGAACATGTTTTGTAAACTGATGTTTTAATTAGGACATTCAGTTTAAGGGGGCAATTGTTAGTGTTTTGTTTAAATTCTGTTGAATAAGTCCTAGTCCTAGTCTGCTGGGAGTTTGTTGGTTTTACCAAGTCTTTAGAAATCCTAAGATATTGGGAGTTGTTGGCTGCTAGCCGTTTCAGATTTTTTTCTTAGTTTGTTTGTACTGCTCTATTATAAAGAGCTGGTTTGTCTTTCAATAATGGGTATTCAGTTCCAATACTTCCCTTGTTTTGTTCATCTGATTATAGTTACTCTGACACCGATGAGGACAATATGATCTTGATCGCCTATTACACCATGACGGCAAACATTCAATTTCTTGAAGTTGGATTTGCGCCTACGTCTTTCTGGGTTTTGGTTAGACCTTCTTTTTTTTTTATTAATTAATTTCTTTATCTAATTGTTAGTTGTGTTATAGAAACTACCAAGTTGTTTGATTGGTTTCTTAGGCCTACAGACCGAAGAGTTTAGATCGTAGTTAATGAAACCCTTTGTATATTGCTTATCATGTAGGATTTTGATCTAGGTAGTCGATGATTTTTCTATGTGTTGATTTAGTGATGCAGTTTTTTTGTTTGGTTGTAGATTTGAAGCAATTCAAGAGATGAATACGTACAAATTGTCAGGGTAAATCTTGAACATGGTTGTGGCGGATTCATGGATTTTGTTTTGGGGTGACAATGGTGGTATTGATTTTCTGGTAATGTTTGATTTTTCAGTTGGTGTTCACCTGGACGACGGATATGGTCATTCTCCGTCGTCCAGGTGCAAATTACGTTAAAAAAAATTTAAAAATTAATTCGCAAGGAATTTGGTGATCTGTCATTCGAATGAAATAGTCATAAAATATCGATAAACGCATCGTATATATAAACAGTTAAATTTGAAACGACGAATATAATTTTACGTCTTTAAACTTGTTAAGTATCTACTAATCTTTACGACTTAAGTGTTATTAAGTATATGCTCATTTGCACCAGAGTATTAACGAAATTAAATTTGGACAAAACAACCGTTGGATACGTTCACCGTAACATAATATATAATTACAATAATTTTCAGAAAATAATAAGTTCGTGAAGGGTTTCATCAGCACAGTCAACCGCAAAACCGAGAATTTCACAAACCGGAAACGTGAATACAAGACATTTCGCAACTCCGATTTTCGAACCGTCGAATCTCACACACCAATAATTGTTTACTCTAAAGTCTTGACGAAAAGAATATGCATTGGAAGATGGTCTAGATGGTCGTTGTCTTAGAAAAAATTACGAAATCTACACCTGGACAACGGAGATGAGCTTCTCCGTCGTCCAGGTGCAGAGACCCTGAATTCAGGAGTTAAGGGCCTTACTGTTTAGGGTATAGGGTCTCTGAACCAGGACGACGGAGATGAGCTTCTCCGTCGTCCAGGTTCAGAGACCCTGAATTCAGGGGTGAGGGGGCTTTACTGTTTAGGGTATAGGGTCTCTGAACCTGGACGACGGAGATGAGCTTCTCCGTCGTCCAGGTTCAGAGACCCTGAATTCAGGGGTTAGGGCCTAGGGTTTAGGGTTTAGGGTGTCCAAGGTCATTTGTGTGTCCTTTCAATTATTCTGATTCAAGTCGATAATTAAAAAAATTATCGATCGATCCGATCTGCGACGTTTAGGGTTTAGGGTTTAGGGAGATAGCTCAAGGTATTTATGTATGAACTTTCCTTCTAGCATGATATATAGATTTAACGCCGTAATTAAAACAACATATACGTAGTTCGTGTTCAGAATAATACTATCACATGACATAATCAATCATAGAATAATATAGTATAATTTTTGAAACATTTATTTCATTCATCTCTCGTAATAATCATAGGGACCCATAATCCAATTTACACATAAATATTATTTAAAAGCAATTAAACGAACGAAAGCTTCTTGAGGAAGCTTCTTGGACATAATAGAAAGCTTTCATCTTTTTGACTATCCAAAGCCCAAAATACCCAAAAGGCGAAACCTAGAATTAATTTTTCCGTTGTCCAGGATATATATATAATTCAGATTAATTAATTAATTTAATTTAATTTACGTACGTCGGTCGATCCGATCTAATCGAGCATGGACGCGTGTAATTAATTAATTAATTAAGTACAAAAATATTAAGATCTACGTACATATATACATTCTCCTCCTTATAATATTTATATTAATTATTGATCGATGATGCATCATATATTACAATAATTACATAAATTATTTACCAATTAATTTTTCTCGTCTTAGTTAAGTAGTCTTCATCATAATCGTCATCATCCTCGTCCCCGGTATCTGATTGCTCATCCTCCTCATCATACTCAACATCGTTCGACGAATAACCTGAGTCCTCGTCCGCGTCCTCATCCTGCTCGTCTTCTTCATCTACCTCATTAATGGCATCGATAATCTCATCTTTAGTTAGATCTGTACAACCATCAGGCATGGGTAACCGTTCATCATCTTGAACTTCCCCAAGGATTGAATCCCTCTGTAGATAGGCCGAGTCTAACATTTCTAACCTCTGCAGCAAAGTCTCCAAATTCTCTGTCGAAATGTTTAAAACCCTCCCCATCCGCGGCGTGTCGCAGGATATCGTCATCTATTCGCTTTTCTGCGTACCATCGCATCGCCTCTACTGTGTGTAGAGACATGTACAGGCTCTGCAATCTGGGAATCAAGGGAAAATATCAAACAACTTTCACAGGAATTCTCTTTTTCGAACTCTTCCTATTCACCTGGAATCTGCACTGGCCACATACGGGACAATAGTCCAAATCTTTATACTCTTTGTAAAATAGCACACAATCATTCAGACATTCGTCAATTATCCTGTACTTTAGGCCGAGGCTGCTCAAGATATTTCTAACCTTATAATGAGATTTAGGAAGATTGTGATCATCAGGAAGCAACTTACATATTTGCTCCTGAATTTCGTCAAAAGCACTCACTGACATTTTGTGCTTCACTTTTATCTTCATTTGCTTCATCACATATTGCAACACATTCTCTCGACATCCAGGGAACACCGGGGTCTGCGCTTCAAGTAGAATCTGGTTGTACTTATCCATCTCACTAGTGTCAGTGGCCAAGCTAGCAGCGGAGAATGTGTCATCATGCTCATGAGTGGTATTGTAACCTCCGTCTTGGTGTTGGTGTCCACCATGACTAAATCCCGGAAACGCATCATGGACCAAATCTGCAGTTGGGTTGCAAGCTGGGGGTCCGGCACCACTGCCGCTGGATGAGGCACCCTGGTAACTGTACCCTGAGCTGAAGTCTGCTGAGCTGAACTTTACTGCTTCACCATGCTCGCTCCATGTAGTGTAACTCCACATCATACCATTTTCGTACAGGCGTTGCACCATAAAATTAACCTCCACATACTGACAATTAAGACATTTCTGAGACGGACACCTGAAACGCTTCTTTCCTTGACCATGTTCTATCGCAAAATTCACAAATTCGCTAATTCCATCCATATACCGGACATCACATATATTCTTCAACTTCATCCAACTCTTGTCCATACTGCTACAAAATATTATAGTTAATTAATTATTACATATATATTAGTCCATTAATTTACGCTTAATTATACGTACTCGATCTACATCGATCCATCAATTACGTACGTAATTTAATCTGTATATATACGCTAATGACATTTCATGTATGTACGTTTTCACTAAATATATATTAAGCAAATTTTAACTGCGTACGTACCTGCTGGCCTTCTCGATATCAGTTAATTAAGCTAGCTAGCTAGTCAGCGCGGAGATTCTGATCCTGATCCTTCTTCTTCTCCCTTCTCCTTCTTCTTCGATCTTTAAAATTTCCCGCGGGACAGAGGATGGAATTGAATGAAGAGAGTTTGGCATCGGGCTTATATAATGCTTCACTTAGACGATGGAGGTGTCGGTACGTCGTCTAAGTGGAAGTTACTCGGACCACGGCGTGTCGGTCCGTTGTCCAGGTGATCACCTGGACGACGGAGAAGCCTCCGAGGTCCAGGTGGTCACCTGAACGACGGAGATGATATTCTCCGTCGTCCAGGTGATCACCTGGACAACGGAGAAGTCTCCGAGGTCCAGGTGATCACCTGGACGACAGAGATGGTATTCTCCGTCGTCCAGGTGGTACTTGGACGACGGAGAAGTCTCCGTCGTCTAAGTGTCACTTGGACCACGGAACAATTACGTTTCCGTGGTCTAAGTGATGTTTTCTTGTAGTGTATATATAGGACTTACCAAATGTCAGGTTGTATTTCTTTTTTCTCGAAACTTATTTGCTCTCGAGTTTAAGCCTAATGTCAGGTTTCATATCTCTTATGTTTCATGCTATTAGCTAGTGTATTAGTCCTTCTAAGATTTGGAGTGCTGAAATTCAACACTCGTATTATTAGACTTTCCTGAATCAGTATTTGAACAGTTGGCTTTGTGTTATAAGGATATGATTGAGGTAAGATTCCTAGTGGCTTAAACCACGCATTCTCTTATCAGTTTGGTTCTTTGACCTCACATCCCTCAATATATGTATATATGTCGACATATCCAAGATAATGATAAGTTTAACGTACTCTCATTTTACAGTACAGATTCTATATGAATATGCAGAATGTTCCTGTGTAATCTAAGAGGAACAGATCAACAAAAAAGGGCATCTACGAGGAAATTAAATTTTCCTCACTGAAAATATGAATTTCCTCGCTATACATTTTGGCGACGAAAAAATTTTGGTCGTTGGTTTCTCGAAACATCATTGTCAAGAAAAGTTTTGGCGAGGAAACAAAATTAATTTACTTCAAAAAGTTTTTTGTGGGGAAAGGAAGTTTATCGTTAATATTCTTTAACAACAATTTATTTCCTCACTGAATTTCAGCTTCTTTCAAATAATCCCTATTTCTCAAGGAAATTGATTTCCTTGCAAATTATCTTTTCTTCACAAATAGTTATATCATCGCAATTGATGAAATTAAATTTAGGGAAAATGAAAAAAAAAAAAATTTCACCACTCTCTTTCCTAAAAAATATTCATTCTATTTTTTTAGTATGTAATAACCAAAATTTATGAAACTCATTCCCCTTTCTAAGAAAGACTCTCTTTCTCTCAAAAAAATCAATAGCAGAGCACCACTCCTCCTCGAGTTTGATCTGCCGCCTCTTGGCCTCCGCAGTCGCCCTTCGACACCGAGCTCAAATCTTTTGAGTTTCTGCAATCCTTTGATCGATTATTTCCCACATAAAAAAAAAGGTAACAAGAGCAAGAAAAGAAAGAAAGTGCAGGACACGCGTGACGATGACTCACCGTTGTCTTCTCCTTCAATCTCCTCAGACTCTGACCGCTCCTCCTCAAAACGAAGTTGTCACCACCGGCGAGACAAGGAGAAGAGAAATGAGAGGAGAGAGAGGCAAAGAAGTACGAGAGAGATGACGAAGCAAAGCATATCCAAGAGATCATCGACAACGAAAAAGAAAAGGGATTATGACTCCGATTCTGAGTCTTCGAGCTGTGGAAATAGCGAAGACTCCAAACTAGGCTACGAATAGTCCGATCCAACTAGGCTACGATCAATTTCCTTGAAACCTTAAAGATATTCCACTTTTTTTAGTCATCTCCAAACTTCACACCTTAATTCAGTTCGTTAGGCGGTATGAGGATTGAGGAAGGGGAATAGTCCGATCCAACTAGGCTACGAATGTTTTGTTCTGGGTCTTGGGGTGAATTCGTACTCACTAACTTTAGTTAAGTCAGTGTCTTAGGGTTAATTTGTTTCGTTCCTTCATCTGTACGACAGTACGTGCATGTCCCGCTTATACATATGCATGCATGCATTAAGGCCGGACAAAGTCGATATGAGAGTAATTCCACTACCAAAAAAGAGCAATTGGCGAGAAAATCATTCCTCACGAAAAGATGTAATTTTCTCGTCGCAGTGTTTACGGAAGAAAATATGTTTGTATTAAGCTAAGAATAAGGTCACATTGACTTCGTCTATCATTCAATCCGCATATACTACGATTAGTTAAGGATTACCTGATTACAGACCTCCTGTTTCCGTGATCAATGAGTTTGTTGTCAGTCGTAGTTAATTATCGTTAGACCTGCATCTAACATATGATATTAAATTGTCTTCCAATTTTTTTTAATTACTTATTTGTTGAATGTAGATCTAACGACAGTTGACCATAATGACCACATAACTTAGTGACCACTAGAACAAGACTATCTGATTAAGCTACATTTCATTTCATAAGTATCTTCCCTAGCTAGGTGGAAAGTAGTCAAATGAAATTCGACAGAGTTTCAACAATCTAGGTTATCTAGTAAACAAGGAACACATTATTTGTGGATGGCTGAGAATGCACCATCGCATTGTTCCTTTCCTGTGTTTATCCAGATCGTGATGTTAACTGTTAAGATCAGATAATGCTGTTTCAATTGAGCTGGTTTCCTAACATGATTGATTCATTAATACCAAAAATAGTGATATCACCTGCTCAACTGGTGAATTAATTACAGAACCCCGATATTAATTAGCTCCTATAAAAACTCAGCTCTGGAGTCTCTAAAGCCCACCAATTTTACAATACATTAATATCCGATCGATATCGACTTTTACTACGGCAAGTTTGTTTGTTTTTTGTTTCCGAGCCATGTCTTCGATTGGGGCTAGTTATGCAGTTAGTGCTATATATGCAGAAGAGACAGAAAGGAGCAAATAGAGAGGATGAAGGAGGAGAATAGAGCGGGGATAGATCGAAGAGAGCTGTAGTAAGGTACATGATCAAAGTAAAGTCTCTGCACGATATAAGGTCCATCAAGGAAATATTCCTGTCCTGGGAGAGGCAGATAAAGTAATTATTCAATGTGTAATTAGGGAGGTTATTGGTTATGAGTTCGTGCAATTTATTATGCCATCTATTGATTGACTCCACGTTTAATTTATTCGTAACTTATTAGTCCCCAAGATAGCATGCGGTAAGTACTAGTTAATTAATCGATCAACTACACGTACTTGTTTTTTAGAACAATTTAATACACGTACTTAAGTAGCTCATGAGAATGGAGAAGCATTACTCTTATTTTAGGTTACCCTTTAGGTTTGTGTGTTCGAACACTGGTTTAATGTCCAACTTGGCATCCTCCATTTCATTCCGACAGTGCTGATTTGGCATCTTTGGTGCCACTAATTAATGTGAATGCCACGAAAGTGCCATATACGTACTCTAATGGCTCGAGCTTATTCATATGCACCGAATGAAGCACATAGTCTTCTAATAGTTATATAGCTTTGGTAAATTAATGCACATACCACTATTCCTATTCTAAGTTTTTCTCAAACTCTGTTGTTAGGATAAGTTATATAATGCGATGCATGTTATCAATTAATTAAGAGTGGTTTTTAAAGATAATTTCCAATATAGTTGGCTGCTCGAATTGGCCATGTATGGGAAACGAGTGGGGGATGGCTTACTCAACAGTCTAAGGGTATCAGAAATGAAAGCCCAAAATTTCCTATAAATTCTCCGCTGTGCAGCCTCCAAAACTACCAGTTTCACAAGACAACACTCCAAATTAATATAACTACAGAAAATTGAAGTTCAGCTTCTTTGTTTCGAGCCATGTCTTCGATTGGGGCTAGTTATGCAGGAGTCTATGCCATGCAGAAGAGACGGAAGGAGAAAATGGAGAGGATGAAGAAGAAGGAGAAATCGGGGAATGGAGAGAGCAGTAGTAATACAGCTGATCAAGATACCAAAGTGATCACTAGCAGTCAATATGGTAGCAGTAAAAAAGTGCATCCTGGAAACTTTCCTGCCCCGACCAGGACTACCGGTCCCGCGGAAATAGTTTAGAAGCCGTAATAGCAGATGTGATCGACTTAATTACTGCATGTACGTGTTTGGAGAGAACTGAACTCGTACAAATCGATCAATATGCCACTGATTAAGTAACTATAATTATAATGGCAGCAGAGTCATTTCCAAAATCTAAATATTTGTGTGAAAATGTACAAGCCATATGTGTATTTGAATTGTGTTTTCCTGGTTTTGTTTGATTTTATTTTTATGAGTCAATGGATCATTGTAAGTTTATCAGTTGTAGATGCTGTGTGTATTCAATGTCACCTTCCCATCTTGTAAAAAATGTTTTCATAAAATAAAGGTGTAGGATGTTCAATAATATGTCGAATACATCTCGATACAAATACTTTGTCATAAAAAAAACTATTCAACATTAATGCGTACCAGTACATAAACGTTTAAGCCACTACACTGTATTAGTTCGATCTCAATAAACCTGTATCTCCATATTAATAACTTGACACTACAAAGGAAACATTAAGAAATCTATCAACCGCTCGGTTATGATTTGGGCCAATAGCATGTGTCACTACTGGAGGAAGGAATCGGGGCGACGTAGTTACATTTCTACGTCGCTCCGATTTTCAACGAGGCGACGTAAAATACCTTTGATAAAAATTACGTCGCTTAAAAAAATTGAGGCGACGTATATTGAAGTACGTCGCTTCAAAAAACTGAGGCGACTAGTTTTTCTTTCGAAGTGACCAAACTAATCTACGTCGCTTCGATTCAAAACGAGGCGACGTAGATTGATCAATCTACGTCGCCTAGTTTTGAATCGAAGCGACGTAGATTAGTTTGGTCACTTCGAAAGAAAACGAGGCGACGTAGATTGATCAATCTACGTCGCCTCGTTTTTTTTAAATCTGGATCTACTCTTCTTCTTAAAGTCAACCCGTTCTTAAAGTGAGAAGTTTAGAAAAACAGTTTCATTTCGTTCTGCAGCTGTTTTGGGCGATTTTGGGGAGAAATTAGAGGAAATTGAGAAAGAAGGTTGTTCTTGCCATTGATTTGATTCTTGAGTAAGGTTAGTTTGATTTGTATCTCTTTAACCCTCTTTATGATCATAATATGTTAAATTAGAAGTGAAATTGAAGTTTTGGTGAAATGTTTGAAGTTGAATTGAATTTGGTGTTATGTTGTAGTTTTAGTGTTTGAATCATTGAATTGTGTTATGGGTTCATGAATAATGTTTGAAATTTGGTTAAGTTTAGTGAAATTTATTGATGATTAGAAGTGAAATTGAAGTTTTGGTGAAATGTTTGAAGTTGAATTGAATTTGGTGTTATGTTGTAGTTTTAGTGTGTTAAGCATTGAATTGTGATAAATCATGTTATGGGTTCATGATTAATGTTTGAAATTTGGTTAAATTTAGTGAAATTAATTGACGATTAGTGTAGATTATGTGTATTCGAGCCTTAATTAGTAGTGTTATTAGTATTATGGCTATATATAATTGTGGTGTTTATCAACTTAGAACTCCCGTTTGAGAATCAACAACTCATCTAGTTGATCGAGTTGAGTTGTTGATTCTCGAATTGTCCCATTTTTGGACACTTTAGGTGAACATGACTTTGTTGATCATTTTGCTATTCGTGTGATTTCAGTTTCAGTTTTGGGATATGGTTTCGACAGTGTCTCCTTTAAATGTTCCCCGAGTGCAAATTAGGTGGTTTAGATATGTGTGCACTCGGGGAACTGTAGGGAGATGCTGCCGAAATTTCCCTAAATTGGAGCTGAAACGCATGGGTGCAAAAGCGTTGACAAATGTCGTGTTCCCCTGAAGGGGATAGGACCCAACCCGGAGGCATAAGGCGAAGAAGTGTGGGGTTTTGGTTGAATCGCAACTGTGGCGTGGTAACTTTGTTCATATTGATTGTTTATGTTGACAGGAAACATGGACGGACTCCCAGACAAAACTTGGATGACATATCATCGTGCTGATCCAAGGTACATCAACGGCATATTCGAGTTCATGAATTTTGCCCGGCTACATAGTAACGGAGCCGATTATTACTTCTGCCCGTGCAAACGTTGTAAGAACGGTCCGTTCAAGGTTACTATGGATGTCATGTATCATCACTTATCACACAGTGGTATGAGTCCTACTTATACAGTCTGGCACCTTCACGGGGAAGTTTCTGGTGAACCGGCAATGCTCAGTCAACGAAGACAGTGGCTTCAAGACAGAGTCGGTCCTTCTAGTGGTGCCGGTCCTTCGGTGAACCCGCAGTTGGAGATTCTACATGATGCATATCCCTATTATCCTGGATACCATGCAGATGCACCCCAACAATTTGTGGAAGATAATTCGGGCATGAACTTCAATGACATGGTAGACGATGATTATGAAAAGTACGATAGATTATTGAAGGAGTCACAGACCCCATTATATGAAGGCAGTGAGGAAACTGTTTTGAGTGCCATATTAGATGCAATGGAAATGAAAAATGAAAATGGATGGTCGGACACAAGTGTTGACTCTTTATGTATTTACATTAATAAACTTCTTCCTAAAGGGCACACATTCCCCTGTTCATACTCGAGAATAAAAAAAATCTTGAGTGATCTTTCACTGGGTTACGAAAGAATTGATGCGTGTGAGTTTAACTGTGTGTTGTTCAGGGGGGCGCTTGTAAACGAGAGGATTTGTCCAGTGTGTTATTCAGAAAGATATAAGCCAAATACGAATGATATTCCCAAAAAAATAATTCGTAACTTCCCTCTAACACCAAGGTTGAAGCGCTTGTTTATGTCCCCACACACTGCCAAGCATATGCGATGGCTGGGGGAGCGGATATGCGTGGCTGGTAGCCTCAGCCACCCAGCTGACGGAGAAGCGTTTCAACATTTTGACAGAACTTTTCCAGGTTTTGCACGGGACTGCAGGAATGTGCACCTTGGAGTAGCAACAGACGGTTTCAATCCATTCGGAACAATGGGAACTTTGCATAGTACATGGCCCGTTGTTGTGATGCCGTACAATCTACCACCATCAATGTGCATGAAGAAGGAATATAACATGTTATCAGTGTTGATTCCAGGCCCTAAATCTCCCGGAAAGTGCCTTAGTGTACTCATTGAGCCGATGATCGAGGAGCTAATACATTTATGGGTCGTTGGAGTCCATACTTTTGATCGAGTAGACAATGAGGTATTCTTGATGAAGGCAGCGGTAATGTGGACTATTAGCGACTTTCCAGGTTTAGGGATGCTTGCGGGGTCAACTATGAAAGGGTACAAGGCATGTCCAATCTGTCTAGATGAGCTAACTTCAGAGCATATATGTGGGAGGATAGTTTATGAAGGTCATCGAAAATGGCTCCACCAGGATCACCCTTGGAGATTGAGCAAGGCATTTAACGGGAAGGAGGAGTTTGGCGGAAGACCCTATCATAAGAGTGGAGATGAAATTTTGGAGGACGTTAGGTCAAACGTTTACCCTATTCTTAGCCAACATGAAGACTTGAAGGTGCCGTACAATCCGAATAACAGACAGTGTTGGACTCACGAAAGCATATTTTGGAAGCTGCCGTATTGGTCATCATTGAAGATCAGACATTGCCTAGATGTCATGCACATTGAAAAAAATGTGTGTGACAACATCCTTGGAACCATTTTTTCGATTGAATCGAAGTCTAAGGATGGTCCAAAAGCTCGCGCTGCTTTGAAGAAGAGGAATATGCGAAAAAACCAGTGGCAAAGAGCGGGTGACTTGGCTACGGGGAAAGTTCCTCATGCACCTTTTTTAGTTAAAAAGGATGATCTAGAAGATGTGTTCCAGTGGTTCAGGGATGTTAAGTATCCTCTTGGTTATGCAGGTAGTTTGAGAAGTAAGGTGAAAATAAGTTCCCAGTCACAGTTTTATGGATTGAAGACGCATGATTGCCATGTCTTGCTTCAACGTCTTCTGCCTGTGGTTATAAGAGGGTTCCTGCCAGAAAACGTTGTCAAGCCATTGATAGCACTGTCAAATTGGTTTCGTCAACTATGCAGTAGGGAGCTTAAGAAGGAGGTTGTGCGTGACATGGAAACTGAGATAGTGATGATTCTCTGCAATTTGGAGCTCATATTTCCTCCACATTTTTTTACATCTATGGTTCATCTCATGGTTCATCTGCCCGAACAAGTATTCCTTACAGGTCCAGTACACTATACATGGATGTATCCAATTGAAAGGTAAAATTTTTTGTTATTGCTAATATTAGGAAAATATGTTTGTACTAATATTGATTCCTACTAATCTTGTGTAATATGTCGGCAATTAGGAAAATATTGTACTAATCTTGAGTGGTGTTTTTGCAGGAAATTAGGAAAATATAAAAAGTCAATGAGGAATACACGTTACCCGAAAGGTAGTATTGCTGAACAGTACCTCGTACATGAGTCGGTGACGTATTGTAAGGCTTATCTCAGACGGATGGACAACGAAGATATCGACACTTCCATATCTGGGTGGAATGTCAGCTGTGTTTCACTCTTAGTAAGACCAGATATTATCGAGACTCGTCGCCAGTTCAGGTTGACTGAGTTAGAGACTGCTGAGGCTCACTGGCAAGTCTTGGTGGAAACAGACGAAGTCAAACCTTACCTAGAAGAACATCTCAGAAGGTTCGAGGCTAAAAATGGTGAAGATTTCGACGACCGGCAGCGGAGGAGGAGTTTTCTTCGATGGTTCTTAACATGGGTACATATGCCTATTAATTCTTGTAAGGTTCTTTGCAGGTTTTATAACACTTATCTTTAACTCCTCTTAACACTTATCTCTCAGGTGTCCCTTAAAGAAAAAAACTCGGACCCGAACTTGGTTGCAGGAATAAAGTCATTAGCTCAAGGACCTCAGCAATGTCGGGTTTATAAGTCGTGTTATGTGAACGGTGTCAAGTTCACATCGTTTGATAGAGATCAAAGAACCGTGACTCAAAACAGCGGTGTCATGATAGACATGGGTTCATCCAAGTTCTACGGCCATGTTAACTACGTGGTCGAAGTATTATATGCAGGCCGTATGCCAGTGGTGTTGTTTAAGTGCACATGGCACAACTCCGAGGACCCTGAAGATCTTGACACCCTTATAAAAGATCATGGACTGATATCAGTGAATACAAACAACAGTTACTATAAGGATTCACCCTTCATAATTGCAACCAAAGCAAAACAGGTATTCTACATAGACGATCCAAAGGCTGGTGGTACTTGGAAGGTAGTACAAGAAATGTCGCACCGCAATGTCTACAGCGCCGAAGTACTGGCCATAGATGAAGTTTTATCGCATACAGGAGATCATATATTCGAGCCTTACCAAGAGGACACTCCCACGGTAATACAATTTTACCCAGATTTTCAACTACTTTTGGACGAAGAAGGAGACGAGGAGGAGGAGGAGGAAGACGAAGACGAGGAGGAGGACGAGGAGGAGGACGAGGACGAGGACGAAGACGAGGAGGAGGAGGAGGAGGAGGACGAAGACGAGGACTAAACTAATATTATTATATGAATTTGAAACCTAAATTCGTATTTTCTTTAAAGCATTACTAACTTTATGTATTCGAGAAAATATTACTAACTTTATATTACTAAACCTAATATGTATTCGAGAAAATATTACTAACTTTATAATTATAAACTTCATTTATTCTAAAAATAAAAATTAAAAATTAAATACAATGAAGCGACGTAGATTGAGCAATTTACGTCGCCTCGTTTATTTAAAAAAACATAACTTTTAAAATTAAACAAAATTAAATATTAAATACAACGAGGCGACGTAGATTGAGCAATTTACGTTGCCTCGTTTATTTAAAAAAACATAACTTTTAAAATTAAACAAAATTAAATATTAAATACAACGAAGCGACGTAGATTGCTCAATCTACGTCGCCTCGTTTATTCCAAAAAAAAATTAAATATTAAACAAAATTAAATATTAAATACAACGAAGCGACGTAGATTGTTCAATCTATGTCGCCGTGTTTATTCCAAAAAAAAAATTAACACTTATTTATGAAGCGACGTATATTGACATTATTTGTCGCCTGAACATATTGAAGCGACGTAGAAAGAAATATACGTCGCCTCATTTCCTTTATAATTCCTGGATCATAGTTCTTTTCTTCTTCTTCTCATTTCGTTTCCTTCTATCCTCATTTCTGTAAGCCCTCGAAAGTAAGCCCTAATCCCCTTGATCAATCAATTGAAACCCTCCACCAAATCGACCTCCCCAAATCGACCTCCCCAAATCCCTAATCCCGAAACCATCTTCTTCCTCCCCCTCCCTCACCGTCGAATCCCGAAACCCGAAACCATCTGTCCAGCACCGTTCTTCTTCCTCAGACTTGTCGCTTGAGTAGTAACGTCTGTTTTCTTAACAATCCAGCAATCGTTGTTAGCCGCAGATTGTGGTGATTAGGTATGTTCCTTTTTTATTTATTTTTTATTGTGTTGCAAATTGGGTTGATTTGCTTAATTGTCTCCTGGTACAATTGGATAGAACCCATCAAACAGATTAGTCTCATAGGATAATATATATGCCTAGGGTCTGTTTGTGATTTAAGTCTTACCAAATGCTATTGTGCCAATTTTGCTCACTTATCTCAAGCTTGTAAGAGTTAGCGAAAGGTATGCTTTTGGACTATATATGGACCATGTTGTTGATCTTTTACGTGTTCAATCTGCTGGTATCCGTAGTCTCACAACCCAGCTGTCGATCGTTCCCCTTGAAGTTGGATCATACAGTTTGTTTTCGGTGTGTCTCGAAAGATTATCATATTTTGTTAGTGGGAACTTGTGTTTGGCTGACAATAAAGATCATCTTCTTTATTGAGTTGGGTTGATTTGGTTGGACTGTGATATTGATTGCTTGCATAGGTAATCCACATATCAGTTTGTAATATGCGAATAGGTGAAACGTGGTGTATAATCTCAATCTTTGAGTGGATTTAACTTTGTTTTGATTGGATGAGTTTTGATTTTGGTGAGGATTTCTTATTGAGATTTTGTTTGTGATTGTAGGAAATTTGGATACTCATTTAGGACCATGAATTTCTGTATGATATATTTGCTTTTGTTTTTGAGCTTTTAAGTTAAATTCAGTCCCTGGATTCATATTGTATAACAAAGAGCTACAACACTGCTTGTTCATAACTGCATATGTAAAATATAATTTGGTTAACTGGGCTTTTGTGCCTGAGAAATTCAGGTGTATTTTTTCTGCAACTTTTGATGATGCTTTAAGTATATTGAGCTAAACTCTTCCTCGAATGCAGGCCGCACAGAAACTGGGATTTAGAGACACTTTGGCTGCAACTCTACACCTTTCAAGCTAACAAAGGTTATCATAGTAAGTTTCACTACTGGACAACCGTGAGCATGTACCCTGAATGCTTTAATACAAAAAAGTTCATTTCTTGGATAATCATCATAATCATATTGGTTAGGTATGAATATATGCCTAGATGAGATGGTATGCCTAAATGAACATACTTGTGATCTTCGCCTTGTAATCTATATACAACATACTTGTGATCTTCGCCTTGTAATTTGTATGATAGTGATCTATTTTCAATGAGCCTTGGAATCTATATACACCTGTATGATAGTGATCTATGTACACTGCCCACCAACTGTTCGATGAAATGACCAAGTGAACTTACGATCTGTTTTCAAGCTGTTTTTGCTTCTGTTTTCATGTAAGCATATTTACGTTTTCAATCTGTTTTGAAATCGTTTTCAATCTGTTTTCATGTAAGGTTAGGTATGTAAGGTTTGGTTACTAAGGAACTTTCAGATTTGTATATCAATGGTGTGATTTGTGTTTTATATGGAATTATATGTGATTTGTGTATTATATGGAATGAAGTTGGTATGGAATTTCAGGGATGTGATTTAGGATTTACTGAGGGTTTAGGATTTACAGTGTTTGTCAATGTTGCCCACCAACTGTTCGATGAAATGTCTCCGAGTACACTATACATCAATGTTGCTCAGCTTCTTCTTTCTCTTCTGTGGTTGTACTCTCTTGATTAATTAACTAGCTTGTTAGATGCATATACGTAGATTCTTCATGTGTTGGTGAAATTTGGTAAAAGAGACTCGGGGCATGCGATTTATGATGATGAATATAATGAGTTAGTGTGTTCATGTTTGCTGCACAGCTTTGTCAAGGTTTTCATATGTTCATAGAAAGAGAATAACATGCTATCGGTTTTAGACAGTTTCCCTAGCTAATTAATTCACAACTATAG
The DNA here is from genome assembly GCA_946800695.1 of Geum urbanum. Classification (NCBI taxonomy): domain Eukaryota; kingdom Viridiplantae; phylum Streptophyta; class Magnoliopsida; order Rosales; family Rosaceae; genus Geum; species Geum urbanum. The sequence goes on from OX327010.1 coordinate 28,363,212, forward strand.
ACAGTTTCCCTAGCTGCAACTATAGACAGTTTCCACTTGAGGATGCGATTCCGCAAGGACCGGATGACAGCAGCGACGCCACTACGGCGTCACAGCACCCTCCCGCCCTCAGCATCCGGTGCAAGAAGACCAAACTCCCCGACATGGTCGACATGGCAACCGGAGACCCGACGACGGAACAGCGCGGAGTCGTTGTCGGGACGAAGACGGAGTACCTCGTCCGGATGAACAATAATAGGCGACTACAAGTCGCTTACTCTACGAGGCATGCGGGGCCGGCGACGAGGGAAATGCGGAGTCTGATGTGCCGAGACATCGGTAGCATCATCCGCGGAAAAGTTCCAATGCTTGCATCTAGCTTCTTGGGACTTAGCGATTTGCATCGCGATATCGTCGGCCGGAGTCTTGAGGTATACTTGCTGGACTCCGAGCTTACTTACATACTTGTAGTAAATGTAAATATAATTTTTACATAACGGAATTTAAATGTGTTGTGCTAGACGAACTACGACATCCCGGCGACTGATGTGGAGATGTGGAACTTCATTGATAGGACGGCGCAAACAATCTATAAGGATTGGAAGTACGATTGCCATCAACATTATCTCCACGTCAGCCAGGAGACTCCGGCCGAGTTTCTCGGGAGGGCAGACCAATGGGCGTGGTTAAAAGCCCACTTCGAAGACCCTGCTTACTTGGTGAGTTTCATAAACGAACCTACAGTTTTGGTAGCCAACATTCGAACAATATGCATGTTTATCTGTTCTTATTTTAAAATGATTTTTGTGTGTGTGTGACAGCGATTGTGCGAACGGAACCTGGGAATCGAAACAAGAACAAGGAGCAGCAGCTCAACCACCATTCGGGATCCCTCGCCCTCTCGTACCGAAGCGAGGTGTTGGAGAAGGAGGGTCATAGAGCGCCTGCCGTCCAGACGTGGATTAACGTATACCAGCCGGAGAGGAATGCGGCTGAGAAAGTGGTAAGCTCAAATAGGTTCACGTTACGTTATTTCAATTATTTTTGTCTACTAAATTGTAATATTATTTATTTTATCTATTTTAATTGAGCAGGCGGCAGTGAAGCGTCGACTCGATGAAGTCTTGTCGCAACAAGATAGTGCTGCGGGCCCAGTTGAAGGCGAAGAGGTTTCCCAACCCCAGCCTCTTCCTCTTGATACACAAATAAATATCATAGAGGAAGAGGTGGGTTCAAGGCACGGGACCTCTATAAGAGGTAATAAATCTCCAAAACGATTCCGTCGATGCATATCTCGATTTACGTTTTGCTTTATTTTGGTTTACGATATAGTTTACTAATATTTGTTCTTGTTCGACGTTACAGGGGTGGGGCGCGCTCTCACACGCGACCCCAAACCGAGAGGAGGGGCCCGGGTAAACCAGGAACGCCAAATTCAAATGCAAAAGGAGATCGATGAAGCCAAAGAAGCGGCGCGCAGATCGAGCGAGGTGGCGCAGAAGGCCATATCGGAAGCGAGTGCGCTCGCCCAAAGGATGCAAGAAATGGAGGCCTTGATGCGATCATATCTCGCTGCGAGTCAACAACCTCAAGCTCCTCCACCACCTCCCGGCTCGTAAACTGTATATAGGATTTGTATAAACTTGATTTGTGTAAACTTGATTTGTATAAATGAGGCGTTTTGATTTGTGATTGAATGCGTTTTTGTGGTTGAATGCGTATCTGCAATTTGAATGCGTTTTTGTGTTTGTAAATTGTGATAGGTCGTGACTTGGTACAATAATATTTAATTTTTATTTTTTTTATTTTTTAATAATTAAGGCGACGTACATTGCTCAATGTACGTCGCCTCATTTATTTATAAATAAAAAATAAATAAATATTAAATAAATGAGGCGACGTATATTGATCAATGTACGTCGCCTCATTTATTTAAAAATAAAATAAAATAAATATTAAATAAATTGAACCGACGTACATTGATCAATGTACGTCGCCTCAATTTATTTAAAAATAAAATAAAATAAATATTAAATAAATTGAGGCGACGTACATTGATCAATGTACGTCGCCTCATTTATTAAAAAATAAAATAAAATAAATATTAAATAAATGGAGGCGACGTACATTGATCAATGTACGTCGCCTCAGTTATTAAAAAATAAAATAAAATAAATATTAAATAAATGGAGGCGACGTACATTGATAAATGTACGTCGCCTCAATGGATTTAAAAAAGAAAAATAAATTAAAAATAAATAAAATGAAGCGACGTAGATTGATCAATCTACGTCGCGTCAGTTCAAGCGACGTGATAAATCTACGTCGCTTCAATTGAAGCGACGTAAAATTATTTACGTCACGTGAAATGAAACGAAGCGACGTAGATTGTATCTACGTCGCCCCAATAGTGGCGTGATGAATCTGAAGCGACAAGACGAGGCGACGTCGTTTTGGTCACAATAAATCGAGGCGACGTAAAATTGATACGAGGCGACCACCTTTCTACGTCGCCCCGATTTCGTCCTCCAGTAGTGTGTCTACAATAGGGTGCACATGTTCGTAGCTTAACCATGACAGATTCTTCGACAATTTTTGATCACTTTGATAATTTCGTGATTTGAACCGGAGAAGAGATTTCATCCTGTAAAACGTTTGCAGTAATATTAATCGAGTGATATCAAAATATTTTAGGTTTGGGGAAGACTATATATGAACTCATCAATAACTATTCATATGTGAAAGTATATGTATCGTTATACCGTAGTTATAAATGTGTTATTATATGGATAAATTATGTATAAGGTCACTTACGTAAGATTACTTACGTATAAGGTCACATGATATTTCTTTCCCAAATAAAGTCACCTAATTTAACAAAAAACCCCTCTTGTTCATTTTTTTTACGTCTAATGTCATCCTATATAAACTGCTCTCTTTCTCTTTGCTTCAAATCAAATTCATAACTAAAATTCCCTAATAAAAATCGTGCCCTAGTAGACCTCCATCATCCTCCTTACTCCGATTCTGATTCCATCCCTTCAACGATTACACACCTCCGCGTCCGCCTCTGCCTACACACCTCCGAATTCGATTACACACTAGGGACTAAACCCTAGCCCCCTCCTGACCTGCCTACACACCTCCGAGTTTGGATTCCGTCATAATAGCCCCACCTCCGCCTCTGACTTCGATTTCCGTCGTCACCGTAGGGTTTTGGAACACCGACGACGCCGACGCCGCCCCTACAGATGAACACTGCCGCCTCCCTCCCTTAAGAACTGCCTCATCCCAATTTCAACTCTCTCTCTCTCTCTCTCTCTCTAAGTTTCTCCCCTCCCGCAGCTTCAAACAATGGCGCCTCCAGCAGCTACAAACTCTAGCCTCCGTAAAAAGTGCCCTCTAAAGCAACAAACTGCAACTCATATAGGTTAAGTATTTGGTGTGCTCTATAGTAGTTTGTAGTTTTATCTATGAGTAGTATGTAGAATTACTGTGAGTAGTTTGTAATGTTGTTGTGAGTAGTATGTAGTGTTGTTTGTAAGCAGTATCTAGTGTGTTCTATATTATTATGTAGTGTCATCTGTAGTAGTATGTAGTGTTGTCTGTGAGTAGTATGTAGTGTGATCTGTAGTAGTATGCAGTCTGTTCTGTAGTAGTATATAGAATTGATGTAAGTAGTATATAGAATTTATGTGAGTAGTATGTAGTGTTTTGATGGTCTATTTTATTGTTTTGCAAAAATGGCACAAATGGAGGACCCTAAGAAACCCAAAGTCCAAATAAGATCGACATTAAGAAGGTTTTGCAAAGTCATGGGTGAACTTCATAAAAAATTGCCTCAAAAAACAGTGAGGATGTTGCAGAAAATATCATTTGGCAGTTTCATATGGTTATTTACACAAGGCTTAATGACATTTGATGATTCACACAAGTCTATTGATGATATCACAAGAATGGTGGGATTTTGGGATGTCGAAAAAAGGGCATTCTTGATAGGTGGAAAAGCACATCATCTCACAATAGATGATGTGGAAAAACTCTTTGGTCTTCAAACTAAGCATATGATTCTTCTACTTTAATGTGTTAGTAAGTTTGACTTTTAAGTGATTCTTCTAGTTTAGTGTTATTTACCTGTGTAATGTTTATGGTCTTAATGCTCCAGGCATGATCCATGATATGGATTCAAAGTTCGGGAGAAGACGCGATTCAAGCTTCTCGAACAGATACAAGATTTAGGATTCTATGCCAATTTCAAAGCCTGATAAGGCTCTGGAGATGGCTGTCATAAAAAAGAAGAATGACAAGGACGCCACAGTTTGGATGGTCATTTATGTGTTGTTGAAGTTCTTCTTTGCAAACTCCTCTTCCACGGTCACGTGGAGCATAATCAACGTGTCTCAAGCTTTAGATGGCCTCCATAATTACAATTGGTCGAAGATGATTCTGAATCATCTGGAGAAAGGGCTGGACAAATCGAAAGAGAACCCGACTTCTCTCTCTGGCTGTTTCCCGCTGATTATGGTACATCCTTCTTCCCTTGTTGTATATCTAAATGGAAGAATCTATATTGGTCTCTAATAGTGTATTTGTAGATATAAGTAGTATACAGTGTGGTCAACAGTAGTATATATGTTAGAACAATAGTGTGTGCTGTGAGTAGTATGTAATGTGGTATGTAGTAGTATGTAGTATGGTCAGTAGTAGTATATATGTTAGGACAGTAGTGTGTGTTGTGAGTAATATGTAGTGTCGTCTATAGTAGTATGTAGTGTGGTCTATAGTAGTATGAAGTGTGATCAGCAGTAGTATATATGTTAGAATAGTAGTGTGTGTGTGTGTGTGTGTGTGTGTGTGTGTGTGTGTGTGTGTGTGTGTGTGTGATGTGATGTGATGTGATGTGATGTGGTCTCTAATAGTGTATTTGTTGTGGAACAATATTGGGTCGCAGAAAGGACATAAATCTGTGAAAGAGTTGCAACGAGGAAGGGACATCCTCTCAGATTTTCACACTGGAAGCTGATGAAGCTGCACACTGAGTTAAGCAAGCTCTCTGACGAGGATCTAGGTGACAAGATGCAGATCAAGAATGAGATGGTACGGGTGAGGGACGACACCTTATACCATTTTGAAGAGAGCATGGATGCTCCCTCATTCAATATGTGGGTAAGTATCACGTTTTCAATTAGTCGTATATACATTGAAAACTAGTAGTATGTTCTGTTGTCTAGAGTAGTACTGTTTTGAGTTAGTAGTATATACATTGAACACTAGTAGTATGTTATGTTGTCTAGAGTAGTACTATTTTGAATTAGTAGTATATATTGAATACTAGTAGTATGTTCTATTGTCTAGAGTAGTACTGTTTTGAATAAGTAGTATATGCATTGAACTCTAGTAGTATATTCTGTTGTCTAGAGTAGTACTGTTTTGAATTAGTAGTATATACATTAAACACTAGTAGTATGTTCTGTTGTCTAGAGTAGTACTATTTTGAATTAGTAGTATATGCATTGAACACTAGTAGTATGTTTTGTTGTCTAGATTAGTGATTCATGTGTTATGTTGTATGAATTAGTGCTTTTTGATTTAAATTTGAAGGAGGAAGTATCCAGAGAAGAATTGATGGAGAGGGAGATGAGAGCCCAGAAGAACCTTGTCGAAATAATCGCGTCTCTCCAGGATATGGCAACATCACATTCATCTCCAACTCAGAAAGAGGTTGACGACACTCAAAACCTGATCGCCAAACTTGAAGACCAGAAAGTGAAGATGGCGAAGCAAAATCACTTTTGGATGCGAATGGTCGACAAGTTCATGCTTGAAAAGGAGGAATGCGTCAAGAAACTGGAGATTATGAAGTCAAAGATGAAAGGCAAGACCACCACCACCCAAGAGAACTCCTTGAAGGAACGAGATGAAGCTAACAAGCTGCTCGGAGAAGCCCATGCAAAGATTGCTTCATTGCAATCGAGGAACGAGGAGCTTCAGCATAAGCTAGACCAAATTAAGCTTTTGGATTCTCAAGTTCCTATTTCTGAAGAAAACAAATCTGAAGAAGAGGAGGTAACCGTCTCTCTCTGATATATGTGCATGAGTGCTTGAGTTATTATCACTTGTCTGAATACTGGTTATGAAACAGTAGTAGTGCATATGTAAAATAGTAGTAGTGCATTTGTGATTCAGTGGTAGTACATATGTTGTTAAGGAGTAGTGTCTACGTTAATCTGTGGTAATGTTTGTGGTATGTTAGATATCAGAAAGTTTAATGTGTTGTTCTCTTATTTCAATTTTCAGAAAGTTTAGTGTGATGTTTCCAATGTGATTACAAAATGAGAAAGAAGAAGAAGAAGAAGAAGAAGAAGAAGAAGAAGAAGAAGAAGAAGAAGAAGAAGAAGAAGAAGAAGAAGAAGCCGAAGATGACAAAATGAGCCTGGTATGTTGTGTATTAGTGTATTTAGTACTCGTTTATAGTATTCTTAGCAGCCCACTTTTGTGTATTCCAAAATTTGATTTTTTTTTTGAATTTGATGATTCAGGATAACATCGATGACAAATATGAGATCAGTCAAAGTTCAGAAATGATAGCATGGCACAAGCAGCGACACGACAACTGAGGTCGCAAAGTAAGAAGGAAAAAAAACGGAAGTCACCTCCTATAATGATAAAAGCTATCAAAAATAAGAAGATGAAGACTACGACAAAGGACTCGCGGTACGAGTACAAAGTTACAAGAAGAAACCCAAGAAACAAAGAAAAGTCCAAATAGTGTCTTCTGTTGTGTTAGGTTTCATGTAGTACTTTCTTTTGTGTTAGGGTCTGACATTACTGAACAGTAGTACTTGCATTGTGTTAAAGTAGTACCCTGGATATTTTGAAGTAGTACTTACTAGAGACAGCAGTAGTATTAGTAATACACTAATTTTTTGTGAAGTAGTACTTTCTGTTGTGAAACAGTAGTACTGACCATGTGTTGAAGTAGTACAATGAATGTTTTAGAGTAGTGCTTATTACAGACAACAATAGTGTTAGTACACTAAATTTTCATGAAGTAGTACTTTCTATTGTGAAACAGTAGTGCTTACTAGAGTAATCAGTACTATGTTTAATATTCATTTAATGCGATGAATATTTTTAATAGGCGTAGTGCTGCTTTTGTTGTATGATGAGTGTATGACTATTTTTGTTGGATACTACTAATGTAGTTGGTTTCACACACAAAGCGTTGTCGCATACAAAAACACACAATTGACCACCATAAAATCACAAAACCGAAGAACAAAAAACTTTAATTAGTGTGTTAAACAAATCGCACAAGGAAAAATTACGTTAAAGTAATATGTATTATATAATGAAGAATCACATAGTATGTTTATCGAAAAAAACTCGATACAAGCAATTTGGACCTAGTGTACTGCCAATGACTTGTATTCGTACCAACTTTCTTGTGACTCATATAGTGTATGTAAAAAAAATGGACATGCCTCAACAAAATTATCTGTTCAGGCAGAATGTAATATTGTAGACTGGTGAAAACACTACCTGTGACTAATATAGACACTAGTTGGGAAAATTCTCAGGCAGAATGTACTACTGTAGATTGGTGAATACACTACCTGTGAGTAATATAGACACTAGTTAGCTGCTGATGACTTTGGTATATGTCAATCTGTTGTGTCTTCCTTTTTCACCACAACGACCACATCTGATTGGCCTCGACGCATTCCCACCTTCAACGGAAGACTTCATGCGAATATCCTTTGGACGACCAGATGTGATTCTTGTCAACAGAGGCTTCACAATTGCTGGTTCATTTAGAGCATCATGGTAAAACTTCTCAATATTTGGTATTGGCTGAATACCATACTCATAGGCAACCATATACCTTCCAACCTCATAAAAAATTTTGGTCTAAGAGTAAATAGGCTCAATACCGGCATGTTGTATAGCAGCAAGTGCATGGGGACAGGGAAAAATCGATCTACCAATGTCGACAGCTGCAATTCCCCGAGATCAACCACCACATTCTTGAACGCCTGGACTTCATACAACGTCTCACTAGGCCTTTGAACTATCCAGTACCTCCCCACATTCATCTTAGCCTTCAAAGTCTCCTCCATTTTAGGACACAACATAGAGGTCCAAGTTTCCGATCTCATCTTCCTTTCAGCCATGTTCACCATCAATTTCTGTTTCAAACCCTCGAGCATTTCAAAAATAGGAAGACGACGCAATTCATATGTCCAATTATTGAAAGATTCACCCACACTGTTGGACATTTCTCTATATCTATCACATTTAAAAAAGGCGTTACACCACTTCTCCAAAACCAGCTTACTTAAGAAGTTCCTCATAAGATCTTGGCAAGAAATCAACAACTTCCGAAGGTTGAATTCATAACCAGCAATTGTTGGAGAGTATGCCACAATCATGATATTATGAACAATGGTTTCCACATCATAAATGCCCATTTTCTTCTCATAAAGCTTTTCCACATTCTTTTCAAGTGATAGTAACAGTAGGAATGAAGAGAGTCAGGGAATGTTATAGCCACAACATCCAATAACCCTTCATGTCGTTCCGTGAAGAAAGTAATGGTCATTCCTTGTGGCGACAAAATAGTGTAGAGATGATTGAAAAACCACTTCCAATTGGCTTTATTTGCAGAACCCACAACAGCAAATGCAAAAGGGTAGAATTCTGCAAATTGTTAAGAGATGGAGTTAGAAAAAAAAAAGCACTTGGAAAATTATGCTATTACATGGAAAACACTACAACAGTTTGTTGAAAGTACTACTGTAGTTTTCAGAAAATACTACTCTACTGAGACTTGATGCATTCTACCTAAAACTTTGATGCATGTACTACTGTAGTTTTCAGAAAGTACTACTCTACTTGTTGGACAATACTACTGTTACTAGTTTTACACACTATCCAAAAATTAAAAAACGAACCTTCGTTCCCGTTCTTTCCAATAGCACAGAGCATGTATCCCTTGTGATTTCCCTTGAGATGAGAAGCATCAATAAAAAAAATAGGCACGCATGACACGAACCCCTTAATACAGCCACCAAAACATAAGAAGAAGTGTTCAAAATGTCTAGTGAGCGGATTCACCTCCAAGATGCAATGAGAACTAGGGTTGGTAGCCAACACCTGCTCATAATACCACGACAACTGAGAGCAAGAGTCACCTTCGTTGCCCGTACAGAACGTGCAACCAACTCTCTTGCATACCAAGTCTTGCGATAGGACATATGCAAGCCTTAAGAATTTTGCAATGTTGACATGATTTCTCTCGGCTTTACAGAAGGATTGGACTTCAACTCAGAACAAACAATGGACTTGATGGCATGAGAACCAAGATGCTTACTCGTTTGGTCACGAATACCAGTAGTACATGTATGAGTGATATTGAGCTCTCGGATGACAAAACAGTTATTTGCCTTAATTCTTATAGCATGAACTTTCCAGGGACATCCGCCTTCCTTCTGAGAACATTGTGCAACAATTCTATCATCGTGATTTCTGAAGTACTTGAAGGTAAAACCAAACTCGAATGCATAACGATTCAGCTTATCCCTAAACTCGACAACACCACCTTCAAACTTCTGATTGACATGGCTGATATAACTTGCTCATTTATTCGTCAAGTAAAGAATCGGAGCTTCTGGCCTAAAGCAACCCAAATATTCATTTGGATGAAGCAATTTATTTGAAGATGACGACGTGCAAGTCAGACAAGAAGAAGCATCATCAAAAGAGGATACGCCGGAATGCACAGGAGTACCCGAACTACTCTGCCTACAATCCCTAGCAACAATATCCATAGAGGCTACCTCAAGTTCGATCATGGTCTTCATTATCAACTTCAAGTCCCTATTACAAGATCACATGCAATTTGGATAGTGTGGCAATGAGAAACCAAGAGTGAAAGAATTCGGTCTCAAGCTAGGAAAACGCGATGACAATTCCGTCACCACCTCAATGAATGTTTTAGTAGGCGTAAGATTGAACATGATTGTATGGTTGTTATATGTGCACTTCACATACAAATCCAAATCCATGGCTACAAATCTACAAATCAAATAAAAAATGCTTACAGAATAGAAGTAGTATCCTTAATAGTCATCAGTAATGTATTCACTCAACATTAATAATACTACCAAGTCCAAACACATATAGAACATATAATTAGTGTCTTCAATGAGATGCAATAATGTACTCTATCAACACTAATAGTACTATCAAGTCCAAACACACACAGAACACACAAAATAGCTAACTAATGTCTTCAATGGGATGCAGTAGTGTACTCTATCAACGCAGGTAGTACTCAGAGTCTGTAATATCTCATAATTTATACAAAATATCAACAACAACAAAAATCAGCCACATCAATCACACACAAAAACATAAATTACAAGAGAAAACATACAATAATATCACTACAATGCACCATATATAATCCACTGTACCAAAAATCAAAATCGAAAAATCAAAATTCGAAATCGATGTGCGTATAGGAAATCATTTATCACAGATCAAACAAAAGCATTAATTAAACATCACAAAGCATAAAACATATATATGTGAACAGAATCGAAGCCTTACATAAGCTTTTATCGCAGGAATCCTCCGATTCGCCGAAAGTTCTTCTCATAGAAGCTTTTTTTGCCAGAATGTCTCTCTCTCTCTCTCTCTCTAACAGACATACACACAAACACAAAGAGCTGATTGAGAGAATCGAGCTTGATTTTGGAGCTTTCTCTCTCTAGAACGATCGTGCGGCTCTCTCTCCCTCTCTAAGATCTAAGCTGTCGTTTTAGTTTGATTTGAATTTGAAATCAGTAGATAGTTTTTATATGAGGGGCAATTTTGTAAACTAATTTTTTTAAGGAAGGTATAATGACGTTATATGTGTAAAAGTTATACAATGACTTTATGTGACATAAGCTCTCTTCGAGACCTTAAGTGTAATTTCTTATTATTATATTACTCTATATAATGTGTTATTATTATATATGTTATTGACATATATAATATCAAAATGAAGTCAAAGTTAATGAAGTTAACGTTATACCGCTCTTTAATGATTTTGTGTCTATACAAAGTTTGACCTCCTAATACAAGCTAATTAGTCCACAAGATAGCATGTTCGTCATGCTGTGTGGGATGTACTACACCCACATGAGGAGCACTGTACGTATTTTATAGCAGTATTAGAGTGTACGTTATACTAAAATAAAAATTGTACGTCTTCATGTCTAATAACCATGGTACCAGATACACTAGTGTTTTTGAGAAAGAGAAATTTGCTTGGGGGGGGGGGGGGGATTTAGCAGAGCTTCGCTATCTCACATTCAACATGCTCAATACAAATATGAGAGCTATTTATAGAGTTCGGTCAATCACAACTAAACAAACTTACAATCGAAAATATCTATATCAGAATTTACAGTTGCAACAAGTCTGGCATAGAGTACGTGACAATTCTCATCTGGAAGGTTTTGATGACATGGCTAGCCTATGCTCAACATCCCTCCTCAAGCTCAGCCAGGGTGACCGGCCTGAGATTGGTACTATGATGCTTGAATATTGGAGAGTGAAGGCCTTAGTTAAGATATCAACTATCTGTTCTGTGGTGTTGACATATTCCAAAAGAAGATCACGATGTTGAGCTCTCTCATATACAAAGTGAAAGTCATTATCCAAATGTTTGATCTTTGAATGAGAAACAGGATTAGAAGCCAAAGCAAGGGCAAAGAGATTATCACACTTCATCAAAGGTGGTTGAGGTATGCATATCTTCAGATCACATAGAATATGACGAATCCAGGATAACTCAGTTGTGGTATTAGTAAGGCTACGATACTCAACTTCTGTAGAACTCTTAGACATAGTGCTTTGCTTCTTAGATTGTTAGGATATGGGACACAAGCCAATAAAAATAACAAATCCAGTACTGGAGCATTTCTGAATGACCCTTCCTGCCTAATATGCATCACAAAAGGCTTTGACATTCACAGTATTTCTCTCATGCTCCGGATGAACTATAGAATAAACCTTTGTGTAATGTACCCTAGAGAAATCTCAAGATTCTTTTCACTGCACTATAATGATTATCAGTTGGCCTTGTCATAAATTGACAAACAGTATTAACTACATAGGCAATATCTAGCCGAGTAAATGTCAAATATTACAAAGCACCAACTATACTTCTATAGATTGTAGGTTCTGTCAAAGGGATATCATCATCTTTCACTAGCTGCAAATGAGGAACGCATGGAGTATTACATGCTTTAGTTGTTTCCATATCTTCTTTGGACAGAAGATCTTTCACATACTTAGTCTGTGTAATAAAACTTCCCCCTTTAAGCCTAGTTACTTCCAGTCCCAAGAAGTAAGACAATGGACCAAGATCTTTCATGTCAAAAATCATACTTAACTCATCAATAACCTCATGAATACCTTCTAATTATAACCAATGATGACAATGTCATCAACATACAACAACAAAGCAACTAAACCCTTTGCAGTATGCATGTCTAATGAACAAACTGGGATTAGAATGAGAGAAAACAAATCCAAGACTTGGTAAAAAACTAGTGAACTTCTCATTCTAAGCATGTGGAGCTTGCTTTAAGCCATACAAAGATTTATGTAACAATCACACATGATCTGGATTATCGGGATCAATAAACCCTTGAGGTTGAGCCATAGAAACTCCCTCCTTTAGATCTCCATGAAGAAAAATATTTTTTTACATCAAGTTGTCTTAATTCCCATTGATTCATAGCAGCAAGAGCTAAGACAATTCTAACTGTATTGTGCCTAACCACAGGGCTAAATGTTTCATCATAATCAAGCCCTTTAGATTGACTAAAAACCTTGAGCAACTAACCTTGCTTTATGTCTTCAAATAGTGCCATCGGGATTCTTCTTTATTTTGAAGATCCATTTGCTGCCAATAATGTTTCTGCCTTTAGGACATGGAACCAAACTCCATGTACCTTGTCTTCTCAAGGCATCAATCTCTTCTCTCATGGCATTCTCCCAGTCTGGTTTTTCAGTTGCAGCTTTCAAAAACTTTGGCTCTACTACATCACTGATATCTGACAAAGATGTGAAGCCACTGAAATAAGGAAACTCATGATATAGTTTCTGCTGAGCAATAGCTGAGAAGCAGTAAAAATCTTCAAACGGCTTTGGCTTAACAATGCCATTCTTGACTCTAGTCAACATAGAGTGCTCATTATAATTTTGATCTTGAACAAAATCTAATTCCTGAGGAAGAGGACCATTGACATCAAAATGACCTCTAAGCTGTAAGACATTCATCTCATCACTATTCAAACCATCAATATCAACATCATTGTTTACTAAAGTATCAGTAACAATATGTGTAGGTTCATAAGGATCAACAACAAATTCACCTCCTTCATTCTCAATAACTTCATTTACACTATTGGTGACCTATACACTATTTTCAGAAGACACAGACTTAGTGACAGTCTCACCACCTGCAACTATTCTCATCATTATCACAAATAACTTCATCATTATTATGAACAAGTGTATCATTAATTTCAGGCTCAACATTAGCACTAGAAACTCCAGCAGTATGAGGAGATTCCTCAGTAATCCCCCTTTGTACCTCAGTGAGAGGTTCACTGAGAGGAGTAGGAACAAGGACAAGCATCATGTTCGCAAGAGCAGAAGGAGAGGAGGAAGGACATGCGAGCACATGAGAACAATGGGAAGAAGGAGAGAAAAGGGAAGACTGACTCATCATGAAAAATATGCCTAAACATCCTGAGTTTTTTAACAATACTATAATAGAAAACTCTTTTATATCCTAGAGCATACCCAAGAAAGACACATTAAGTGGTTTTCGTGTCTAATTTGTCATGTCTGTAAGGACCGAGATAAGGGTAATAAGCAGAGCCAAAGATCTTTAATTGGGATATATCTGGGCACAGTGAAGAAGTTGATCGAGCACAAGGAGAGGTCATATAAAGAGATTTGCAGGGAATTCTATTAATCAAGTAGGCTGAGTGAGCTACACTGTGAAATCAGAATGGTTTAGGAAGACCAACTGCAGATAACAAAGTGATTGCAGTTTCAACAACATGTCTATTTTTCCTTTATGCTACCCTATTTTGTTGGGGAGTATATGGACAAGTGATTTGATGAATGATACATTTAAAGGCATGAAAGTTCTTAAAGGCTTTGCTATTAAACTCCCCTGCTCCATCTGATTGTAGGAGTTGGATACAAGAATTAAACTGAGTATTGACAAAGGCATAAAATTTCTGGAATTGAGGAAACAAATTTGATTTATTGATTAATGAAAAAATCTATAAGAACCTTGTACAGTCATCAATAAACGTAACATAGTACATAAACCCTTCTAGAGAAAGACATAAAGTTGGTCCTCATACATCCGTGTGCACTTTGTGAAAAGGTATAGAGGACTTAGGAGAAGTCTCAGGGAAAGGTAACCTATGTAACTTGCCTTCTAAGCATGATGTACAGACATAACTAGATTTTTCACTAGAATGTTTGATTTGACAACTAGACAATATTTTGGATAGAATAGGTGGAGAGGGATGACCTAAATGCTTGTGCCATATAGGAGAAGACATAGTTGCTCCAACAAAAGCAGCTTGAGATAACAAAGGTGGGTGAGACAATTTTGGAGACTGGAAGAGAAACAGTCCTTCCTCACTACTATTTCCTTGGTAGAGAATTTTCTTGGATGCCTTGTACTGCACATAAATATCCACTTTATCAAGGGTTATAAAACATCTATTGTCTCTACACAGTTTAGTGAAAGACAAAAGATTCACAACAAGACTAGGAACATGAAGCACATTGTTCAATTTAAAAACATGTGAGTAAAGCTTAATAAGACTTGTGTCAGTATGAGCAACACTCAAACCTACTTCATTGCCAATAGTAATCTTGTTGTCAGAAGTACATGGTTCGGCAATTGTCAGGTTCTTGAGGTCAGATGTCATATGATGTGTGGCCCCTGAGTGTCCAATCAATACTTCATTAGTGTTCTGACTAAAAGTGGATGCTCCATTTGTGTTTCCATAACCAGAAGATGAAGCACCATTATTAACATGATAACCACCAGAGATAGCTGAATTATAAGCAGGCTGTGACACATGATAACTAGGATCAAGTTGAAAACCGCCATTATATTGAGAGCTTGAAGCACCATTGGTCATAAAAGAGCCAGTAGACTGAGCAGTGGGAGTAGTCAATGAAGCTGGTGGTTCAGAGCCTTGATATGCAAAGTTTATTCTATAGTTATAGTTTAAAGCAACATGACCCTGGAAGCCACATATTTGACATGTGGGAATAGTGACAAAAGGATGACCAGCATGTACCACTACCAGAAAAATACACTTAGGCTATAAAGCAATTTCATCGCCTAAGGTTCGTCGTGTAACAACCGTGGCTCAAGTACTTAGATGACGAAATTTTTGTTTTTCATCGCCTAAATGACCACTTAGACGACGAAATAGGCTTCGTCGTCTAGGTGTTTAGACGACGCAAAATTTATGAAAAAACAACCAAAATTTTCGTCGTTTAAGTGAGAACTTAGATGAAGAAATCTACTAGATTCGTCGCCTAAGTGTCGAATTTAAAAAATAAAAAATAAAAAATGAAAACATTTTAGACGACGAAAATATTGATTTCGTTGTCTAAGTGGTTTTTTTTTAAAAGTAAATGAAAATTAATTAAACCGTTATTAATTAATGAAATTTTATTTATTAATTAATTATTAATTAATTAATGAAAAAATTATAATTAATTAGGAAATAATTTATTGACAATGGTGGTGGTGGTGGTGCTGAAGCGGTGAAGGTGGTGTGGCGTCGTGGTGGTGGTACGGTGGAGGGGGAGGTGGTGGTGGTGGCCTGGACGTGGAGGTGGTGTGGTGGTGGTTGTGGTGGTGGTGCCGAGGTGGTGATGGTGACGGTGGTGGTGTGCTGGTTTGAGAGAGAGGGAGCGAGAGAGAGAGAGAGAGAGAGAGAGAGAGAGAGAGAGAGAGAGAGAGAGAGAGAGAGAGAGAGAGAGAGAGAGAGAGAGAGAGAGAGAGAGAGAGAGAGAGATTTTGAGATTTTGAGAGATTGTGACAAATAAAAGGATGAATTTTTTTATAGGCATTCACTTAGGCGACAAAGGGTTTCCTCGCCTAAGTGGTTTCAAATTTTGGTGAAATTTTTTGGCGCAGAGCAATTAACCATCTAAATTTTGGAATTAGGCGACGAAATCTATTGTGAAATTAATTAATTTTTCTAATTTTAATTTTAATTTTAATTTTTTTAAAAAATAAAATCAAAATAATTACTTTCACTAGATTTCGCCATCTAAGTAAAATTTAATTTTTAATTTAATTTAATTTTCTAAAAATTAGTTTTGTCGTGTAAATTAAATTATTATTTTTTTAAAAAATATGAAAATTAATTTTTGGTAGTTGCTTAAAAATTATCAAAAATCAACCGTAAGATGTAACTATTACACTTGTACAATATTGTAGAAAAAGTTCACCCTAATTTGGATTAGTTTAGGATTCGATCGAAATTTTTTAGTGATTATCGAAAAAATAAATAAAAGATGAAAAGTATTGTAAAAAATAATTCGTAAACCCATTTCAAAAGTTAATGGTGATTGCCGTGTCGTAAAAATTTAATTTATCAGTTAAATATAAATTAATTAAAATTTGACAAAAAGAATTATTTAAGACTAAAAACTAGTTATATATCTACTAATGTTGTTTAACTTAGTATTTATATGTCTATATTCCCTCCACATGACCAATAACGAAATTGAATTTCAACAAAATAATAGTTGGATATATTCATCATAACATAATATGTAAGTGGATAAATTTTCATTCAAAACGAAGTTCGTTAAGGGTTTAATCGGCGTAGTCAAACATAAGAACGAAATTTCAATGAAATGGAAACGTTGATATCCGAATCTTCGTAACTCGATTTTCAAACAGTCGACACTCACAGTCAAATAATTGTTTACTTTATTCCCTCGACGAAAAAAAATGTGACGACTCGGAATAGAATCAGTAATGTAATTGGCTTTATCCACGAGCTTACGCGTAATCGCAGTTTTCCGTAAATTGATTGAATTACCGGTTTTGATCATGACTTAATTATTGGCCGAGAATTTGAGTTAAATCTCTTCTCGAGAGTTGTTGTACGCGTGATTTCGAGTTCGTGGGCGGTTCCGGATTATTATTTCGACGACCGAGGAATATAATATGAATATTTGAAATTTTGGAATATCGTCGAGTTTATCCGTTCGTATTCGAATTTATCCGAATAGTGATTGTGATCCGTTTTGGACCGTCGATCGACCCGAACCGAAATTGGAATGGTTATTGACTTGATTTGCGAGTTTCGCGATTAGTCGCGATTTTGACGTAATTGATTAATATGGCGGCTTCGTTAACGACTAAATTATCGGGCAAGAATTTGATTTGGGATTCTTCACGAAAGTTGTAGAGAATTTAATTTCGAGGTTGTGGGATCTTCCGGAGGATTATTCCGAGTTACGAGGAATAAGTTGTGAAAATTTTTGGCCGTCGAATATTGTCGTATTTATTCCTTTTGGGATTCGATACGCGTACGGTATAAATATGGGAGAATACTTCCCGATTTTGGAAAGTTTCCAAATAAGGAAAGTGGGCCTTGACCCGCGTTTGACCACGGGTCAAGGAGGCGACCCGTTTTGCCCGTTTTCTCCGTTCGGTCTTCTTGGTTTTTGAGCCCGATTCCGGCCACGGTTGGCCGGAGTCTCTTCATGGAATATGTTGGGCTCGAGCTCCTCTTCGGATTGGTAGGTGGAACAACCCATGAGGTGGCCGGAGGAGGAAGAATCGAATCGGCAAAGATCACAAAATTCCGGCGAGTTTTTGGTGATGTCGGAGGTGACTTTTCCGGCCGAGTTGGTGGTGGCTCTTTGAGGGGTTTTGTTAGCCTTGAGGAGAGGAAGCTATTGGAAGTGGTTTGAGGGGTTTCCGTGGCCGGAGGAGGGAGATCGGTGTACTTGAAATTCCGGTAAGGGTTTGTGACTTTGAGATGAGTTTTGGACCTTTTCAGGTCAAAATTGGCCTTAACTTTAAACTGGAAAGTTATTGGAAATGTCGAGATCTTCAAATTCGTGTGTAGATTGAATTTTTCTGGGCCGGTGTGATTTTCCGACGACAGCGGCGACTTTTCGTCCGACGTGTTTTTCGACGAGTTATATGTCGTTTCGCTCGGAATCGCGCTCTGATCGCAGTGGTGAGGTTTATTTTTCGAATTGAGCATCATAAATTATAGCGAGATTTTGTGGTGTGATTATCAAATTTTGGCGATTTCGTCGATATTGAATTATATGTTTCTGGGAACGGTTGTTTCTCGTAATGTGATTCGAGGTTTCGAGTTGTGATTTTGAGCAGTGGATTTTATGATTATCCAGGGGATCGTGATCGTTCTTTTGGCGAGAGATTTTCTGCCGGATCACTGGATTAACGCGTATCGCGTTACGCTCATCTGTGAGTGGACTTTTTTATTTTCACTGTCGTTGCGAGTTCGTGATTTTTTGTGTTTTTTCGTATTTATTTATATATGATATTGAGATTATTTATAACTTTTGGAGGCATTATTTTATATTTTATGGTGATGGCATTACTTGCATCACCGGTAGTCTGACCAGAGTTGAGAGATTCATCTTGGCAGGGTTGAGAGATTCCCCTGTTAAGCCGCTAGGGTTGAAAGATTGTCCTAGCCTATCACCGTCGGGCTTGAGAGATTCGCCTGACCGTCAGGCTTAAGAGATTTGCCTGACCGTCGGGCTTGAGAGATTCGCCTGGCACCTCTATACATATTTTCCGAACTCGCATTGCTTTACATTGTTTTATGTATATGAAATTGGTGAAAGGCATATGTTTCTTTTCGTCCACTCACTCTAATGATTTTATTTACCTTTCCCCTGGGCTTTTCGGTTTCCGTGCCCTGTTTGCAATTCGGATTCTGGTGTCGCACGTCGCAGTCGGAGGCATAGTATTCGAGCGATATTTCTTTTATGGTAGGTTCTTAGTTTGGCCTACTATTTGTATATATATATACTAGAAGTCGCTCTGAGCATTCTGATGTTATATTTTCATACGATTTTCCCCAAATTTCTGTAAAGTATAGTTTTATTGATTATTTTACATAGTTGTTATGATATTGAGAAATCCGGATGGGATTGGTGCCCACGGTTTGATTTTTGTGGCAAAGGATGAAGTGTATTTTTCGGGTGCAGGTGAATGGCAATTCCGCGTTAGTAGCGATACTCTGCCGAAATTTTTATGGTTTTTGTTAGTTCGTGTTTTCATAAGGGGTTTGATTCCGGTTTAGGAAACTAAATCGGGGCTGGGTCCTTTCAGCTTGGTATCAGAGCATTAGGTTTTAGGTTCTGTAGACTTCTGTAGTCGTGTTTACTAAGGATATTTGAGAATGTACAGCATGTCTGGAGTGATGACCCGATCAGCCGGCAGATACTCATCAATGCTCCGAGTATTGTATGCTTTCAAATGTTTGAAGTTCCATGATTACGTCCAGTTTATTGTGAATAATGTCCTGTTAATTAGGATGCCTCCTTGATGTGCTTTCTGTGTCGGTATGGTTGTGGATCCTATTGAGGATCAGTGGACGCGCGACTTGACAGTGAGTTATGGGTTTTGATGAGCATTTTGGGTTCAGAGTTATGTGTGGCATGGTTTGTTGGTTGTGCGTGTATGGACGTCTACATGTTGCCTCAGAGCAGAGAATTGTAGCAGTTGATGTTTTGCTTGAGTTAGATCATTGTATTCGATGGGTTGGTATTGTGTGAGTTCCTATTGCGGCTCTATGACCTACATTCAGGGTATTGTTTATACGGAAATATGAAGTGTTTACCAACCTGAGGCAGGGATGTATCGTTCACATGTTTGTCCTAGTTTGCACGTGTTATGTGGCTTCAGAGGAAGCAGTGCACGAGGTTCGAGATGAGTTTGAACCTGAGTATCAGAGGGATTTTGACTGTTATGCCTCGAGATAACCGTGAGGAGTTTGATGTGCTGCACTCATTGGCGAGGACATCGAGAAGGAAAGGCGTACGCGGTTTCCGACATGTTAGTTTGAGGAAAGTGAACTTAGTCGAGAGATTTTGATGAGGTTGAGTTCAGGCACCTCGGGATCAGTATCTTCATCAGGCTATGGCCTTTTTGATTATGTTGAGGGTTATCTGAATAAGGCAGAAGATCCGTTTGGTGGTGATGGAGATCACAGAGTAGTGGACTTGTTCCTATGGCATGAGTCAGGGTGGTCGTTGGTGATCCTTCCACACAGTAGACGTCGCTGTGATTTGTGTTCGTGGAGCACTCTCAGTTGCTATTGTGGTGGCCAGGAGGGTCACGTTGCGAGTAAGCATCCTCAGTCAGCCGTTTTAGTAGTTCGGCAGCTCAGAATTCAGGAGGAGGTCAAGATGCCATTTCTGGAGTTTGACCAACACAGCCTTCTGGACGAGTCAATCAGCATGTCGCAATTGACATGGACGGCTAGCTGGGTATGCCAGAGTTCGTGCCACTACCCTGTGTGAGGACAGAGTTTCTCTGAGGTTACCATTGCTTGACATCCATGGCTATTGTGCCTGCATTTCCACTTCCGGGGTTATAGAGAGTATTATATCCATCCGGAGAGGTTGTGAGATCTTTGTTGGAGGTTATGAGTTAGCCGCAGATCTGTTATTACTAGAGATCGTCGATCTCGATGTGATGTTAGGTATAGAATTCTTCACGACACATTGGGCCATGTTCGATTGTCACAAGAAAGAGGTTGTGTTTCGACGACCCGGATTCCCAGAGATACTGTTTCGTGGTGAGAAGAATACCTTATTACCATGTGTGATTTCAACGATGAAGGTTGAACGGATGATGAAAAGGAGTGTGTAGCATACTTAGCTCATGTTGTGGATACTACGGCTGCTATGCCAGACATTGGTGACATTGAGGTGGTTCCCAAGTTTCCAGATGTGTTTCCGGAGAAGTTACCGGGTATTCCTCCAATGCGGGAAATTGATTTCACCATTGAGCTTTTACCGGTGTTGGACCCATATCACAGGCACCTTATCGTATGACGCCAGCGGAGTTGAAAGAACTACTGATTCAACTTCCAGAGTTGCTGGAGGAGATTTCATACGACCCAGTGTATCACCGTGGGGTGCTCTTATACTATTTGTGCGGAAGAAGGATAGTTCACCGAAGTTGTGCATCGACTACCGGAAGCTGAATCAGGCTTCAGAGGAAAGCAAGTATCCTCCACTTCGGATTGAAGACTTGTTTAATCAGCTCACTGGAGCTTCAGTCTTTTCAAAGATTGATTTCATCAGTTATGGATAAGAGAGTCAGATGTGCCATGACAACTTTCGGATCACGGTGCGGACATTACGAGTTCTTGGTTATGCCCCCGCAGCTTTTATGGACTTGATGTGCCGGGTGTTCAGACGGTTTCTGGACAAGTTTATGATCGTGTTCATCGACAACATCCTGATTTACTCCAGGAGTGTGGGCCAGCAGAAGAAGCATTTGCGAGCGATTTTGCGGACTTTGCGAGATAATCAATTGCTTGCGAAGTTCAGCAAGTGTGAATTTTGGTTGGTTAGTGTGAAATTTTTGGGGCACGTGATATCAGTTGAGGAAGTTGGCGTGGATCCTGACCAGATAGAAGCTGTGATTGAATTGGAGTAGACCCCCCATTGTACCAGATATTAGGAGTTTTTCTTTGGGTTTGGCAGGTTACTATCGGCGCTATGTGCAGGATTTTTCTCGGATTGCCACTCTACTTTCCAGATTGACAAAGAAAGACGTCAAGTTCGAATGGTCCGATGCATGTGAGAAGAGTTACTTACCCCTGAAGGAAAGGTTGACCACTGCACCGGTTTTGACTTTACCTGACGACCGTGACGAGTTCGTAGTTTACGGCGATGCATCGAGATTTGGGATTTGGTTATGCTTTGATGCAGCATGGCAGAGTAGTGGCTTATGGTTTCAGGTAGTGGAAACTTATGAAGCTACGTATCCTATGTATGATTTGGGAGTAGCTGTCTTTATGTTAGCATCGGAGAGTTGGAGACACTATTGTTGTGGCGTGCAGCGCAATGTAGGATGTACACTGATCACTCGAGTTTCATCTACTTGCATATTCAGCCAGATTTGAGCTTGAGGCAACGTAGATGGATGGGGTTGATTGACGACTATAGCTGCACATTTGAGTTTATCCGAGAAAGGCTAGTGGTTGTACTTTGACTATCTTTCTGGGGTGTTGTTGCTGATGCATTCAATCGGAAATCGGGAGCTTCATTGTTTCATGTGTGTGTGGCTCGAGTTTCTGTGTTAGCCGAGTTGCGAGCTACGGGAGTTGAGTTCGAGTGTGTTAGTGTTGAAGCTCATTGTTTTGCGTGCGTTATGCACTGGTGGTACGAAGATGTATCAGATACTTCGAGTTTACTACTCGTGACGCAACATAAAGAGGAATATAGCAGCTTATGTGTGCAGATGCCACATTTGTCGGCAGGTGAGGGCTGTGAGGCAGAGACTTGCTGAGAAGTTACAGCCATTGGAGATTTCCGATTAGAAGTTGGAGCTTGTCATTGTGGATTTTATATATCAATTCTTTTCCTTGTACTTTCCGGAAAAGATTTCAGTGAGCAGACTGACATAGCTGTATTTGGCGGAGGTTGTCCATTTACGTGGTGCGCCTGTGTCCCAGATCGTTGATCGAGATAATCAGTTACAACAGAGTGTTGGCAAGTATTGCAGTGAAGGTTGGGGACCAGGTTACAGTTCAGTACAGTTTCTTATCCTCAGATTGGTGGGCGATCTTTGAGGACTATTCAGTCTTTAAAGGGCATGTTGTGGTCTTGTGTATTGCAGTTCCGAAGGATTTGAGACCCGCAGTTTCATTTGTTTGAGATTGACTTTCGGATTAGCATTGACATGTTGATAATTGCTCGAGTTCGGCGTTAAAGTTATATTGATGTGAGCAGGTTGAGTTATGAATTTGCCACGTTATTTTTGTCCGTATGTGGTCATGGGGCGAATTTGTGTTGTGCCGTATAGTTTGGCATTGCCTATAGCGTTGGCCTTTGTGTGTGTTGTATTCCGTGTGGTGGAATTATATTTCAGATTTGTTGCGTGTTTTGTATCCTATCAGTTCCTTATACAGGAAGACTTGGCATTTGAGGAGGAGCCAATTCAGATTCGGGATTTGAGGGTACAGAGATATTTTCCATTAACAGAGTCGTTCAGTTGAGGTTGCCACTGGAGAGTTGAGCAGTATGCAGAGGTAGTGTCCCTACTTTTCAGTTGGCAGATTTGGAAATTCGAGGTCGAAATTTTTTTAAGGGGGGTAGATTTATGACGACATGGAACAAAATCAGTAGTGTAATTAGCTTAATCCATGAGTTTGCGCGTAATCGCAGTTTTCCATAAATTGATTGAATTGCCGGTTTTGATCATGACTTAATTATTGGCCGAGAATTGAGTTGAGTCTCTTCTCGAGAGTTGTTGTACGCGTGATTTCGAGTTCGTGGGCGGTTCCGGATTATTATTTCGACGACCGAAGAATATAATATGAATATTTGAAATTTTGGAATATCGTCGAGTTTATCCGTTCGTATTTGAGTTTATCCGAATCGTGATTGTGATCCGTTTTGGACCGTCGATCAACCCGAACCGAAATTGGAATGGTTATCGACTTGATTTGCGAGTTTCGCGATTAGTCGCGATTTTGACTTAATTGATTAATATGGCGGCTTCGTTAATGACTAATTTATCGGGCAAGAATTAGATTTGGGATTCTTCACGAAAGTTGTAGAGAATTTAATTTCGAGCTCGTGGGAACTTCCGAAGGATTATTCCGAGTTATGAGGAATAAGTTGTGAATATTTTCGGCCGTCGGATATTGTCTTATTTATCCGTTTGGGATTCGATACGCGTACGGTATAAATATGGGAGAATACTTGCCGATTTTGGAAAGTTTCCAAATCAGGAAAGTGGGCCTTGACCCGCGTTGACCACGGGTCAAGGAGGCGACCCGTTTTGCCCGTTCAGTTTTGTTGGTTTTTGAGCCCAATTCCGGCCACGGTTGGCCGGAGTCTCTTCATGGAATATGTTGGGCTCGAGCTCCTCTTCGGATTGGTAGGTGGATCGACCCGTGAGGTGGCCGGAGGAGGAAGAATCGAATCGGCAAAGATCACGAAATTCCGGCGAGTTTTTGGTGATGTCGGAAGTGACTTTTCCGGCCGATTTGGTGGTGGCTCTTTGAGGGGTTTTGTTATCCTTAAGGAGAGGAAGCTATTGCAAGTGGTTTGAGGGCTTTCCGTGGTCGGAGGAGGGAGATCGGTGTACTTGAAATTCCGGTAAGGGTTTGTGACTTTGAGGTAACTTTTGGACCTTTTCCGGTCAAAATTGGCCTTAACTTTAAACTGGAAAGTTGTTGGAAATATCGAGATCTTCAAATCCATGCGTAGGTTGCATTTTTCTGGGCCGATGTGATTTTCCGGCAGCCAGCGGCAGCGGCGACTTTTCGTCCGACGTGTTTTTCGACGAGTTGTATGTTGTTTCGCTCGGAATCGCGCTCCGATCGCAAAGGTGAGGTTTATTTTTTGAATTGAGCATCAGAAATTATAGCGAGATTTTGTGGTGTGATTATCGGATTTTGGCGATTTCGTCGATATTGAATTATATGTTTATGGGAACGGTTGTTTCTCGTGATGTGATTCGAGGTTTCGAGTTGTGATTTTGAGCAATAGATTTTATGATTATCCAGGGGATCGTGATCGTTCGTTTGGCGAGGGATTTTCCGCTGAATCACTGGATTAATGCGTATCGCGTTACGCTCATCTGTGAGTGGACTTTTTTATTTTCACTGTCGTTACGAGTTCGTGATTTTTCATGATTTTTCGTATTTATTTATATACGATATTGAGATTATTTATTACTTTTGGAGGCATTATTTTATATTTTATGGTGATAGCATTACTTGCATCGATGCTTCGGCTACACGGCTGATCACCGGTAGTCTGACCAGAGTTGAAAGATTCCTCTAGACCAGAGTTGAGAGATTCCCCTATTATGCCGCTGGGGTTGAGAGATTCCCCTAGTCTATCACCGTCGGGCTTGAGAGATTCGTCTGGCACCTCCATACATATTTTCCGAACTCGCATTGCTTTACATTGTTTTATGTATATGAAATTGGTGAAAGGCATATGTTTCTTTTGTCCACTCACTCTAACGATTTTATTTGCCTTTCCCCTGGGCTTTTCGATTTCCGTGCCCAGTTTGCAGTTCGGATTCTGGTGTCGCACGTCGCAGTCGGAGGCATAGTATTCGAGCAATATTTCTTTTATGGTAGGTTCTTAGTTTGGCCTACTATTTGTATATATATATTAGAAGTCTCTCTGAGCATTCTGATGTTATATTTTCATACAATTTTCGCCGAATTTCTGTAAAGTATAGTTTTATTGATTACTTTACATTGCTGTTATGATATTGAGAAATCCGGATGGGATTGGTGCCCACGATTTGATTTTTGTGGCAAAGGATGAAGTGTATTTTCCGGGTGCAGGTTAATGGCAATTCTGCGTTAATAGCGTTACTCTGCCGAAATTTTTATGGTTTTTGTTGGTTCGTGTTTTCAGAAGGGGTTTGATTCCGGTTTAGGAAACTAAATCGGGGTTGGGTCCTTCAAAAAATACATATTTTAGGATGGTATACATGGTCGTGCTCTTAGAAGTTAGATTGTGAATCTCTACTTAGACGTCGAAATTGATTGTATTTCGTCGTCTAAGTACTACTTAGACGGCGAAAAAATGTGTTTCGTCGCCTAAGGTAGTCTGGGTTAAGGGGAAAGGGTTTAAGGCTTAGGGTTTAGGTTTAGGGTAAGATTTTAGACGACGAATTCCATGTTCGTCGTCTAAGTCAGTGCTTAAACGAAAAATATTTGTTTTTGTCGTCCAAGAATAGACTTAGACGACGAAAATCAATTTCATTGTCTAAGTTTTCACTTAGACGGCGAAATTTTTCTATCTTAGGTTACGCTTTATGTTTCGTCGTCTAAGTACACTTAGATCGGACGACGAAATTTTGAACTTAGGCGACAAAACCTTAATGGTTTCATCGCCTAAGTGGCATTTTCTGGTAGTGTACATCAATCCTATAAAAACAATTTGCAGCAGTATGTCCACGTTTGGAGCAGATTTGGCATTTAAAAGATGGAGTGGCAGGTGAAGTGGAAGAAGAATTAATAACTGGACAAGGTGGCTGAGGTTTGCATTTTGGATTCTGATAGAAAATGCTAGTGAGATGGCCCTATGTTCAAAGAGATTTAGA
This sequence comes from Geum urbanum, assembly GCA_946800695.1. NCBI lineage: Eukaryota > Viridiplantae > Streptophyta > Magnoliopsida > Rosales > Rosaceae > Geum > Geum urbanum. Next base: position 28,389,625 of record OX327010.1, read on the forward strand.
CCCTCAACCTTTTGACTATTGATTAGTGTAAGGCTAAGTAAATTTTCTCTTACCCGCAAGTATACGGGGTGGTCAAGTTATAGTATTTATAAGAAGTCGAGTGTCGAACCCACGATGATTGACATATATCTCTTGAGCTTGACTCGATTAAGCACTCAAATTATGGATTAACTAGACACTAACTTCATACTAAACTAGAGTTAAATGCAGAAATGTGTATCTCACACTACTAAGTCCTTTGGAGACCTAATACTGTAAAGGGTGATTAGACTATGGTGAGTGATTATACGAGTTGATTGATTAGTTAAAATAAAATAGCAATGAATTCAATATAAGATGAATGGTTGACTAGGGAAATTCTCGCTAACCATGTGATGCTCAAACAATGTCCCGATTTAATAAGGTGGATTATTAAAATTCGTTCACACAAGTTGATGTCCAAATCGTGACCTTGTGAGTTACGTGTGGTTTTGAACCCAAATTCCTAGGTCATTTTGGACTCTACACGACTTGAACCCAACATTGAAGCATTTAGTGAATCGGGACCAAGACCTAAGCCATTTCGGGCTCCCATCTTAACCATATGTCACATGAGTGAAATCAACAAGCATACAATGTGATACATGTAAAAGGTTCTCCTTCCCGAAACCTCTACTGGAGAATCTGAGAGAAACTCTAAGTGAATCCCCAACTCGCACCTATTGAATTACGAGTCAAAAGATTGTACTAGTAGTCACAATAACTTTTTCGATTCAATCTGTGCTTGACTAAATTCCATCAAGTCTATTGAGACTTAAAGAAGCTCTAGTCCTTGCTTAGTACTAAGGAAACTAAACCTCAAGGTAAACCCTCTTGGAATAGACCATAATCATGTTTACATGCTCATCTAGCCTTAAGTGAGTAGCTAATTCAAATAAGGTCCCATTTTTAGTCGCTTCATACATATATTAACTTAGCTAGGGTCAACACATACATGTATGAAACCAATCATGAAGCTCAAGCATATAAACATCCACAAACACAAAGTAGCTCATTCACAAACACAACTTCACAAAACATACAATAAAATCATAAACCATACATAAATCAAGGCATCATTTGTTCACACCACATGGCTAGGGTTCAAACCCCAGCCTCCCAAATATACTACTTACTACTCATAACTACAATCAAGTTTAGATACAAAGATAAGAGTCAATAAGTGCAAGAAATAACTTAAGAGTCCCTTAAGCAAAGCCATTCAAGCTCCTTGTAATTCCTTCTTCACTTCTTGGCTCCAAATGCACCCAAACTTGTAGAGGAGGTAAGGAAGACCCCTAGAACCCCAAGAGGCAAAGGAGAAGAGGGATTACTTCTCACCTCTTTGAGCTATAGAAATCTCACCAAACCTTAAGAGATAAAGATGAGAGGAGGAAGTGAGGGATGATGGTGAGGGGGAGTGTGGAAGATGTTCGGCCAAGGCTTACAAGACTAGGTCTCTTGAATTTTTAGAAGGTTGGAAGAGAAGAAGAGAGGAAGAGAAATCTAGCTTCTCTCTAGAGAACCCAACTAAGAACCCTAGAGAGAAGCTGGAGAGAAAACTAGAGAGAAAAGAGCTCAAAGCTAGGGAAAATGGGTAAAATGAAATGTGTTGTTATGTGTGGGAGAGGGGAGCTCGACCAAGATGACTTTTGGAAGATATTTTGGTGTTTAAAATTTAAAATTATATGCTTAGACATGATCCACAAATTTAGGCTTTAAGTGGTCCAAGATGTGTGACTCACCCCAAGTCATGTGACTTGCATGTGCACCCATCTTCTCAAAATATCTCCCAAGTGGGTTTGGGTCTTGAAGCCTTGGAACAACTTGACTTGACATTTTCATTGACCAGCGAAGACTTTCCGGAGTTGATTGTGGACCGCCGGAGTTGACCATTGATCGGTCGTTGACTTTTTGTCATTTTCTCGGTTTTGCTCCATCTTTTCTAAAGACTTAGGAAACTTGCTCGGCTTCTCTAAAAAGTGATTAGATTTCCTCTCTTATAGAATTTTCATGTCAATCCCTCATTTCCTAGTATAACAAGGAAACATAATAAAAATGATGTTTTATTAATAAAAGACAAGCAATAAACATGGGGTTGGAGACGTAATTAGAGCATAATTATGGGCATAATACCATGATTTCCACAAACTTGACACTCATGAATACGAAAGCAAGTATCTACTGTATGCCCTCTCTTGCCACATGCTAAACATTCAGTGTCTCCACTAGAGCCTTTGCCTTTGCTATCATGTTTGTTCCAACCCTTATTATCAACAGACCTGTCTCCACCACCCTTTGCATTGTCTCCTCTAGCCACCATAGCAAACATTCCAGAGTTAAATAAGAGACTGCCTTCCATTCTACTCTTTGCAATTAGTAGCTGAGACCTCAAATCATGAAGAGAGATATGATTTTCTCCGCCTTCAATCATAGTGCGAACAATGGAGTATTCTTCAGACAAGCCATTCAGGATCACAACAATAATATCTTTATCTGAGACAGAGACCCCCACAGACAATAGTTGATCCCTAGCATTCTTCACACGTTGTAGATACTTGCCAATATACTCACTTCCTTTCCTGAGATTTTGAAGCTCAATCTTAAGATGCATGATGCTCACTCTAAACACATTAGAGAATCGCTCCTGAAGAGCTAGCCATGCTTGTCTTGTTATCCTGCAACCAAGAATAACATCTACAATGAGTAAACTTATAAGTGCCTTATCAGTCTGCTTCCATGAGACATAAGCCTTAGTCTCGTCATTTGTGACCTCTCCTTCAATGGTAAGAGCGTAACGAGGTGGCATAACCTCAGTACCATCAAAATGGCCAAAGAGACCATTTTCAACAAGAGTTGACTAGAATTGAAAGCTGCACTTGAGAAAGTTCCTTTCACCAAGGCGCATGGTGAGAACACTCAACAAAGAGTGAATAGTGCTATGAGCAAGTTGAGGTGCCATTTTTCCCTAGACAACAAAGTTTAACACAACACAGTTCATACAACACAGGATACTTCAGCAACTCAGCTCAATACACTTGTATCAACACTGAGTAAGACGATTACAACTATACTTCTCAAATAGCATCAGCACACAGAGATTGCACACCTTGATCATACGACACACATCTTCAAAGCTTAACCAACAGAATTGCTCAGATTTAACACAACATACAGCACAACACGCAATTGCGCTCGATTTTGCTCTAGTTTAGCTCAACTCTAATTTAGCAGACTCAATTTTTCTCAATTTTAACTCAACCGTAACTCAACAGACTCAATTTTTCTCGATTTTGCTCAAATATACTTGATGTTTTAACTCAGATCTATCTCATCATGCTCGAAGTGCTCAAAAATTTTCTCATTTTACTTTATATTACTCAACAAAGTTCTTAACCCATATAATCTCACTATAAGAAGAAGAGAAGAACAAAAATCACCTGCAATTTGCGAGACGAGCAGAACACAAATCACCACCAGATCTGAAGCAGATTTGAACGGTAATCATAATCGGAGCATCAATCGATTCACAGAGCACCGTTGCGGAAGCACAGAGAGCACAAGTCAGGATCTAATGGTGCTCTGATACCATGATAACCATGGTACCACATGGTACCAGATACACTAGTGTTTTTGAGAAGAGAAATTTGAGGGAAAAATTTAGCAGAACTTCACTATCTCCCATTCAACATCCTCAATATAAAAATATGAGAGCTATTATAGAGCTCGGTCAATCACAACCAGACAAACTTACAATGAAAAATATCTGTATCAGAATTTTACAGCTACAACCAGTCTGACATAGAGCAGGTGGCAATTCTCCTTTGGAAGGTTTTGATGAGATGGCTAGGCCAGCTAATTGGTCGGTATCTCGCACTTTCATTTTCACGGTGATTATATGTCTTTGGTGGCACTAATGGGATTGCCACGAACGTGACAAATATTCTAATGGTCTGAGTGTAATTATTTGTATGCAGTAAATGTCGCCTGAGTGGAACAAACAAGTGCATCCCTGGCTATAATGGTTCTATAACTTCGTAAATGCACGAACCACTAGTTTTTTCTCTAGGGTTTTCTAAACAGTGTTGTTAAGATAAGTTATCTAATGCATGACATGCCATGCCATTAAAATTATAAACTGGTTTCTTAAGTTTATACATTCAAAATAGTTGGTATGTACGTGGAAAGCAAGTTAGTTATCGATGCATGGCTTGCTCTAAATGTTTCGAAACCCCATATTCTTCTATAAATACGTAACTCTGAAGCCTCCAAAACCACCAGCGCGCTTCACAAGACACAAATCCATCATAACACAGAAAGAAAGTTGAAGTACGTAGTGCGTTAATTAGTTTATTTGTTTTCGAGTCATGTCTTCGATTGCCGCTGGTTATGCACGAATTTACATCATGCAAAAGAGACAGAAGGAGAAGATAGAGAGGATGAAGAAGGAGCAGAAGGCGGGAAAGGGAGAGAGTAGTAGTATTGTAGCTGATCAAGACATCAATGTCACCACACGATTTGGTAGGAACAAACAAGTGCATCCCGGAAATTTTCCTGCCACAGCCAGTACTACCGGTCCAGTGGAGCTCGAGGCGGCTGGTCATGCAGGAATTTATGTGCAGATGAGACAGAGGGAAAAGATGGAGAGGATGAGGGAGCAGAAAGCGAGGAAGGAAGAGAGCAGTAGTAATGCAGCTGATCAATATACTAGTCACTATACAATGTGGTGGGAAACAAAAAAGCAGCTCAGACATTCTTCTGCTCCGGCCAGTACTTGATCGGGCAGGGGCAGCTGGCTACAAATAGTAAGTAGTGTGACTCAGCTGATCGATGTACCGTACGTACATGTTTGCAGATGAAATTTCTGAACTCGTACAAATTACTATGCCAGTGACAACAAGAGTCGTAGAAATCATTTCTAAACATATGTGTCAAAATGTACGAGGCACCATGTGTTTGGAATCAATTACTTGTATTTTCAAAGGGGTTTCCTTCCTTCCTTTTTTCTTTTTCTTTTTTCTGTGTGGGTCAATGTATTTATTAGTTTCTGAGTGGTAGAAACTCTATAAAATTTCACCTAGCTTCCGTATCATTTGTTAAAGCAAATGCTTCATAAGTAAACACGCAGCATGCTAATTATATTAGAGCATCCACAACTATTATTTAGCACCTCCTATATATCTTAAACTTCTTATTTGAGAAGGTGCAGTCATTATTTATCGAATAGAAGATGCAACACTTCTTGTTTGTGTAGCGGTTCAAAAATAACACCTCTTATTACTATTCATCAATTTGGATTTTTTATGTTTTTTAATTCTTGATAAGATATTCGATCAATAACTAGACGACATATATTTGTTAGTTTCGTCGTAACACGATTAGCGTTGATGACGAATTTGTCGTAAATACGAATCTTTAAGATTGACTACTATTTTTTATACACGAAGATAACTATACTTTCTTTATGAGAGTTGTAGAGTATTTAATTTATTGTTAACTCGTAGGAATTTTCGTATAATTTTTCGGACAGTCGAACGATTTATTATGAATTTTAGATGTTTATTTGTTAATTTCAATTTTTTTTTAAAAAAAATGTTTGGTTTAATCTGGATTGTAGGATTGAATTTTGAAATAAAATTTCAACGGCCCAGATCGTTTCGCCCGTTGGGGAGTTTTGCCAGACAGCGTTGTCAAGTGGTAAGCTGTCATTCATCTGTTAAAAAAATTACTGTTTACAAGCACGTGTACTGCACACTCCTAACAGGAAAAAATATTATTTTTTTTAAATACGCCTTGACGTTACTCACGTATGTGAGCTCCACCAAGTAGTACGTATTCTCCAACGAACAACAATTCTTGCTCGTGCTCGTGCTCGTCTACTCGGTCAATGAGCAATATCACCCGCTCACCATCACCGTACGTTGCACCTCGCCAAGCAAAGATAGTGTTATTTTTCCGGCGGCTCCCCCATCTGCACCTCTATTTCTACACTGGTCTCTTACGTACATGATATGGGAATCATATGTACGTATATCACAGTATATATATGGCTTGATAAGTTTGGCCAAGTGGCCAACTAGCTGCTAATTGATGTTCCTGCGACTGATTTGTTTTGACTTTGTCCCCTGCCATATGTATAGCTAGTAAAATATTGAATTGTCAAATAATTAACTCTAATTTACTTATAATTTGTTGGAGTGAGTCATATTTTTAGGAATATTAGGAGATGTATATTCTGTAATTAAGTAGGTATAAATAGTTTTTTTGTAGAACTGTAAGTAGTTTTGTATATATGTCTCAATTCGGGAGTGATAAATATATCAGAAAATCTTCGACTCTTGTGTTATATTTGACTTGGTATCAGAGTCTGGGTTTGATCATGAGAATCTTGAATACCTGACATATTTTCACTGCGCATCTGTTATTGTTTCTTGTCAAAAATTGCCATGTCCTGACCTATTCGATGAGTCGAAAACATTCTTCGGCCCATCAAAATTTGTCCTGTCGGACTGGTTCCTTGATCCTGCTCATTTGTTTCTTGTCATGTTCTCTTGTGAAGAATTTTTCATGGCTTAATTTGGATATTTCGTTGTTTAAAGAACTTGTTTTCTTTGGTATGGAGAGTCAAGACCACATGGAAGTAATGTTTCTCTAACTGAGAAACATCAAGGTAAAATTAGTATTGTTTTGAAAGTTTCTGACTTTATTAGTAGTGATATATGAATAATTGATTCTGGTGCGTCTGATCATATAACCTTTGATAAGTCCTTATTTTCGAGTCTGTCTTCTTCTCCTATTCTTGAAGTGTCTAATGAAAATGGTATGTCTTTTTTTGTCTTAGGTATTAGGTCAATCAAAGTTACTCCGTCTATTGTGTTACACAATATTCTTTATGTTCCCTCTTTGTCTCATCATCTGTTGTTGGTATCTGAATTGAATTCTCAAAATAAATGCTTTGTCACGTTTTATCCTATGTATGTGGTATTTCAGGATCTATATATTCAGGTAATAATAGGCAAGCGAAATCTAATGGGAAGACTGTTTCACTTGGATTGCATGTACAATGGAGAGACACAAGTGTCATCAAGATTTGTTGCCCTGACATTGAGCTCTGATCGAGTTGGGGAAATTTAATTGGTTATGGCATCGTTGGTTAGGTCATCCTCATTTTGTGTTATCAAGAAGTGTATGCCATTTTTTTTCCTGGAAATAAAAGAGTCTAGCCTCTATTGTGAAACCTGTATTTTTGCTAAACGTCATAAGTCCAACTACTCTCTTAGTTCTCATTCAAGTTCAGCACTATTTACGTTAATTCATTTTGATGTATGGGGGCTTTTGAATGATTCAACCTTAACATGAATGAGATATTTTGTTTTGTTTATTAATGATTTTACAAGATTAACATGAGTTGTGTTGATGAAAAAGAAGAATGCGGTATTCTATGCATTTAATGTGTTTCATAGCCTCATTCAAACTCAGTATGATACTTGTCTGAAAGTGTTTCTTTGACGATCCGACCCTTGTCGAATAAAATAAAGAAAATCAAATAGGTAAATCGAGGAAGTACTCGATCCACAATCAACTCCGACTAATCTAGTCGAAGAAAACAACTCGAGAAATCCGTTACGATAAAGCGATCGTAATAACAGATGACAAACCTAATTTCTCCATCGGCCGCACCTCCACTAGTGGCAAACCCCGTCACCACTGCCTACCCACTGGATCGACGAAGCCCAAACAATAAATAAACTTCACGACTATGTTCCTATTGTCAATACGAACCTAAAATTATATCACATAACACATTTGCAAAAATAATTTTTTGGCCACGTGCCACCGGCGACCACTGTCGATGGTGGCGATTGACTCACCATTAGAAATCTCTCACCGAGCCTATTCTACTTATAACTACGTCATCACTCAATTCTGCCGGATTCAGGCTGAAAACTGCCCCAAAATACTGAAAATCACAATCTCCCTAAAAATTGATTCCCATGAGATATCTCCTCCATTGAGCCACCAATGGGCTCGAGGCAACACCTAAAACACTCAGGAGTGGAGGGGAACAAAAACTCCTCAAACCTCGTCGCCAAATACTACCAAGAACCGTCGATTATTGCAGAGCCCAAATCTGACTTTGACAGAATTTGATCGAATTTTTTCCAACATAGAAATTCAACATACAAATACCATCTAGACATCAAGAATAATCAAAGTATACTAAATTCATGACCGGAGGAGTCACCGGCGACGGTGACGGAGAAATCCTGAAACCCTTAAATCTCTCTCCCTTCGGTTCCACTTCATCACGTCTCAAAACCCAAAATTGGCCATCAATATAGGAAAAGAAGTGTTAAAGAACTTTAGACACACACACACACACACACTAAGTGAACTATGAACTAGCCCATAAGTGCAAAATGTTCCTCCACCCATAAGTATACGGGGTCAAGTTATAGTATTTATAAGAAGTCGAGTGTCGAACTCACGAGGATTGACCACTATAACTCCTTAGCTCTACTCGATTAAGCGCTTAAAATTACGGATAAACTAGACACTAACTCGACATTAAATCTAAAGTAAAATGTGGAGATGTACCTTGCAAGACTGAGTCCTTTGGAGACTTGGCATTGTAAAGGGTGGTTAAACTACAGTGAGTGATAAAACAAAAGTTGATTGATTGATGTATTAGTCTAATGTGAAGAGATTAAAAGAAGAATGGTTGACTAGGAAAATCTCCGCTAACTATTTGATGCTTAAACAATGTCCCGATTTGTATAGGTAGAATATTAAAGTCCGTTTCACAGAATTTATGCCCAAATCATAACCTTGTGGATCACGTTTTGTTTTGAACCCAAGTTCCTAGGTCATTTTGGACTCTAGACGACTTGAGCCCAACCTAGAAGTATTTAGTGAACCGAGATCAAGACCTAAGCCATTTTGCGCTTACATCTTGACCGTATGTCACGTGAGTGAAGTCAACAAGCATACCATGTGATAATTGAGGAAGGTTTCCCTTCCCAAACCTCTTTTGAAGGACGCGAGAGAAAGTCTAAGTGAATCTCTCTATCCGCACCTTTTGAGCTACGAATCAAAAGACCCAACTAGTAGCTATAATAACCTCTCGATTCAATGTGTGCTTAACTAAAGTCCCTCAAATCTATTGAGACTCAAGGATGCTCTAGTCCGTGCTTAGTGTTAAGGAGACCAAATCTCAAAGTAAACCCTCTTGGAATAGACCTTAATCATATTTACATGCTCATCTAGCCTTAAGTGAGTAGCTAATTCAAATAAGGTCCAATTTTTAGTCTCTTCATACATATATTAACTTAGCTATGTCAACACATGCATAGGTGAAACCAATAATGAAGCTCAATCATATAAACATCTACAAACACAAAGTAGCTCATTCACAAACACACTTTCACAAAACATACACTAAAAAATAAACCATACATAAATTAAGACATCATTTGTTCACAGCACATGGCTAGGGTTCAAAACCTAGCCTCCTAAATGGGACTACTCACTATACATAATTAAAATAAAGTTTAAATACATCAATAGAGTAAATAGGATGAAGAAATAACCAATGAATCTCCTCAAAGCAAGCCATACTTCTTCAAGTCCACCCTTGTGCATTTAACTTCGCCTTCTTTGCTCTAAAGTGTCTTCAAGCTTGTAGAGGAGAAAATGGAAACCTCTAGGACTCAAAGAAACCTAAGGGAAGAGAGATTACTTCCCACTTCTTCAAGCTCTAGAGAATTACCCAAACCTTATGAGACAAGGATGAGAGGAGGAAGTGATAGATGGTAGTGAGGGAGAGTGGAAGAGGTTCAGCCAAGGCTTGCAAGACTAGGTCTCTTACATTTGTAGAGGGTTGAAAGAGAATATGAAAAGAAGAGTAATCTAGCTTTTCTCTAGAGAACTCAACAAAGAACCCTAGAGAGAAGCTAGAAAGAAAACTAGAGAGAAAAGAGCTCAAAACTAGGAAAAATGAGTAAAATGAAGTATGGTTTTGTGTATGGGAGAGGGGAGCTCGACCTTAGCTTAGGAGATGAGATATTTTGGTGTTTAAAAATTCAAAATAAGATGTTTAGGCATGATCCTAAACTTTAGGCTTTTAGGTGGTCCTAATGTGTGACTGATCCGAAATCATGTGACTTGCATGTGCATCCATCTCTCATAATATCTTCCTTGGGGCCTTTGCCTTGGCCCAACTTGACTTGAATCTTGTCATTGATCGGTGATGACTTGCCGAAGTTTTACCGTTGACTAGCCGGAGTTGATCGTTGACCGACATTGACTTGAGCCAAATCTTGAACTATTTAGTGAACCAAGATTAAGACGTATACCATTTCAGGCTTACATCTTAACCGTATGTAACGTGAGTGAAGTCAACAAGCATACTATATGATATTTGTGGAAGATTCCTCTTATTGAACCTCTATTAGAGGACATGGGAGAAAGTCTAAGTGAATCTCTCAATATGCACATTTTTTAGTTACCAATCAAAAGACCCAACTAGTAGCCACAATAACATTTTGATTCAATATGTGCTTGACCAAAGCTCCTTAAGTATATTGAGACTCAAGGAAAGGCTAGCCCTTGGTTAGTGCTAAGGAAACCAAATCTTAAGGTGAACCCTCTTGGAATAGACTCTAATCATGTTTATATGCTCATCTAGCCTTAGGTGAGTTGCAAATTCAACAAAGGTCCCATTTTTAGTTATTTAATACATATATCAACTTAGCTAAGGTTAACACATACATACATGAAACCATTCATGAAGCTCAAGCATATAAACATCCACAAACACATAGTAGCTCATTCACAAAGACATACTTCACAAAACAAAAACATAAACATAAACCATACATAAATCAAATCATCATTTGCTCACGTCAAACGGCTAGGGTTCAAACCTTAGCCTCCCAAATGGGACTACTTACTACTCATAACTACAATTAAGTTTAGATACATAGAGAAGAGTCAAAAGTGCAAGAAATAACCGAAGAGTCCCTTAAGCCAAGCTCTTCAAGCTCCTTTAAGTCCCTCATTCACTTCTTACTCCCTTCTTGTCTCTAGCTCTAACCAAGCTTGTATAGGAGAGAAGGAAAACCTCTAGGACCGCAAGAGGCAAAGGAGAAGAGGGATTACTTCTCACCTCTTTGAGCCCTAGAAATATCACCAAACCCTAAGAGAGAGATAAGATGAGGAAAAACTTGATTGCACAAAGGATGGGGTACAATTAATTCAGGAGGAGGAGGAAAGGGAAAGGAACCTTAAGGCAAGTAAGGTATAGCTCCACCTTTTGGGGTTGATTTGGTGGTTGTAGAAAGGGTGTTTGAGATGGAGGAAAGAGCTAAGGGAGTGAGTGAGGGCTATCTCTAGATGCAAAACTATGAAAAAAAGGTGAAATGAGATGTGTTGTTATGGTGTATGATGAGGAGCTCGACCAAGACGGGATAAGGATGAGAAAATGAAGTGTTTTGTGAGCCCTTAGATGTGCTAGATTGGCCATGAAGTTTGATCTAAGGGCTACAAAGTAAGATCCACATTTCTTAGCTTTCAGGCTAAAGTCTAAACCTTGCCTGATACTTCCAAAATTCAAATTTGTAACTTCCTAATGAAATCAACTAGGGTTTGTATCCTAGGTTGTTTGGGATTCCCTTGGGCCTATCTCAAAGTGTATGGGCCTTACTTAGTGATCCAGCTGGTCATGGACAAATCTGGCAATTTTTCGGTAGCTTTCGATAACTTCCGGCGACTACTTTTTATTTTTCTCCCAAAGTCGCTCCAACTTCTCACTTGACTTCATAAATGTGCTCGGCTTTTCCAAATGGTGATTAGTTACTAGCTTTAAGAGAATTTTCATGCCAACTCCCAATTTCCTAGCATAAATACGAAAATGTTATAAAATGATGCCTTATTCATAGAAGGCAAGCAATAAACATGAAGTTAGGGACGTAATTAGCACATAAATATGGACCTAACAAGAAGAAGATGGGTCTCGATTACGACCATAATCGAGGCCGGAGAGGGGCGTCACACCGCCGGCGACCGCAACACCGCCACAAAACTCTCTCTCCTTCGCCGTTCGCTGCCTCTCTCTCTCTCTCTCTCTCTCTCTCTCTCTCTCTCTCTCTCTCTCTCTCTCTCTCTCTCTCTCAATGAGAGAGATGGTTGAACCTGGGTCAACCTAAACTGCCTTCCAAAATAGGAAACCCTCCTTTATATACTCATCCATTTACGGAAAGTAATTCACGATGAACTTTCGTTAATCGTAACTTTCTCGTCGTAACTCCATTTTCAAAATTTATCATGTCTACGGACTCGTCTCAAAAAATTCTATGATTTCTATCTGAAGTCAACCAACTTTATCATTTCAATAAAAAGTCAACCTATAACGCTCGACTATTTACTGACAGTGACATCATTTACAACGCCCGTTAAATTAAAATCATAAATATCTGTAAATATGATCGTTTATATAAAAATATCAGGGTATTACAATCGACCCCCATTAAAACAATTTTTTCCTCAAAATTACAAAACAAAGATCGCAAAATATTTCTGCTAAAAATTGGGCAAAGCCTCCCCTAAAAGTTGGATGCCCAAAACCTGTATAATGTCCAAATACACTTCTATAATCACAAATCTCAACCTATACCGTAAGCCACTGATGCTCGTTCGGATTTCTCCACTAACATATCAACATAATTTCAAATCAAATAACTAATAACATATCGAAAATAATAAACAGAATCCTCATATTATAACTCGTCAAAATTAAACAAATTAAACAATAGTAATCAAGAAGATAATATAATCGTCAAATCATTAAATAATATAATAATTCATTTCTGTGTTGTTTCTATAAAATTGATAATCACTGTTTCAAACTTCCAATCATCGTATTACAGCGTAAACATGGAATATTATAATCACACTCGTTCACGTTTCACAAGTTCAAATCGTTTCGCATTCTTCTACTCATCAAATGAGTTTCACATTATGGAAAAATGGAAAAATCACACTCGTTCTTCGTATTACCGCGTAAATATGGAATATTATATCATTATGCTCACATTTCAAGTCCAAATCATCACATATTCGTATACTCCTCACTTCAACGAATATTATATTATATCGTCATGTTCGCCACGTGAACAAATATCACGTTGCAATGCTCGCATTGAGAGTTCAAGTTATATTGTATATCGTATTGCTCATCTCGTGAGCTCAACTCTCAAATCACGATGGTCATCTCATGAACTCAAATCACAAATCACAAATCACAAATCACAAATCACAAATCACAAGGCTTGTCTCTTGAGCTCATATCAAACATCTCCATATCTCAATGAATCGTTTCACGTTTTATGTTATAATTTTTTGTTTCGAAACGTATCAACATATATATATATAATATATACTCTCAAATTAAAGAAATCAAGAACACCCCGTCCACAACGGTAATCATATAGTCTTATATTGTCAAATATATTATTATCTTGAATTATAAAAATCGAGAACACCTCATCCACAGATGGATTTATGTAATCGCATTTCGTATATCACCTCAAGTTAAGGAAATCAAGGACACCCTATCTAAAGATGGTAATATATATATATATATATATATTCTCGAGTTAAGGAAATCGAGAACACCCCCCGAGTTAAGGAAATCGAGGGAACCACCTGAGTTGTTTTTAGGTCTTGCACCCCAGGGAGGTACAATCCCTACTTAACTATCGCCCATAAACGGACCCCAACCAAGATTTCAAACCAAACCGCAACATGGCGGCCCCACCAATTTTTGGCAGCCTATCCATATATCTGATCGGTGTTTAACCACCTTCAAAGTTACCCTATAATGAACTCAATATGCTTGTCAATGTAGTACAATAGTATATGGGTCAATCCACAGGAAAAAATGAGACTCAATATTCTAAACTACAAACAGACGCGAAAGTCAGAACCTTGACAGCCTCGACCACTGGGTACTAACGTAATTAATTAAAATAGCTAGACTCAACCTAAAATCACGAAATTAATGCAGGACACTATAGACACAGTGGTGGACTACCACTCAAATTGGTTGTTGAAATAAATTCTACAAACTAGATTACGAAACTGAAACAGTAGCGAAATTCAGAGTAAAATGAGAATTCAATAATAAAATGGGTTAAGGGAAGTGTTATCCACCACCGTCACTCCATCTATACAACAAATGCTTAACTAAACAATAGAAATGTTATGAATGAAAGACTCCCAGGAAGGTCCCGAGCTGTGAACACAACCTATTACCTAATCCTTATGTTTACAATGTTGAAGGTTTGCTTATGAACATTGTCTATCCCTCAAAGAACCCGAAGTCACGGACTTGAATTTACCAAGAGCAAAGCATTACGATCTAGAAAGGGTTTGAGAATCTACAAGGCTTCATAAGTACACTACGGTCGTGTCTTACTAGACCTAGGGTTTCTTATACCAAGCATGTATGGGTTCTACGATTGAAACTTGAGGAAAGTAATAATCACCAACAGCCATCAATTTTCTTAAAATTAGATTCCTAAACATGCATACTAAGCGTGCACTCAAAGCATACATAATCAAGAATCATCACCGTACAAATAACAAAGAAACCTCATTTGAATAACAAAAGCAAACCTTAATTAACGTGCATAAACAGTCTAGATATCATGAACGGGGCTTCAAAACAGCCCCTTAACAATGGAGTTTAGCTCCTCCTGGAAGCCATAAAATTCTAGTCTAAGAAGAAAAGAGAAAATTACAGAATGGTCTCCTCCTCCCCTTCGTCGTTCTCTTGCTAGCAATATATATCAATGTTCCAATCTAACTAGGTTAATTAACCTAGCTAGCTACCCACGTGCTAGACTCCAACTCAAGCCCATCTCTTCTTAATCTCACTATTGTAGAAGGACTCTTCTTCTCTTCTTGCGAGCAGCTTGCCAGCCCACAAAAACACACAAGCCAAATATACTAATATATAATTAGCAAAAGCTGATCAATCTCATCTTATTCACGTGCACACCATCAATTCAATATGCAAATGGACTCCCAAAGTCCAAGTCCACATCAACTTCTGTATTGTCTCTTCTTTCTAGCTTAAACTGCTCACCAAGCCAAGGCCAATCCAAATATATATAAATAAATCCACATGCAAACCTTCTCCTCTTCTTCTCTTTGTACCTCGCCAAAATTGCCTCCTCCAGATTTCCTTGCCAAGAAGCATTATATATATTATTTAATCTCATTTTCTTCATTAATCTCCAAAACACCTAAGAACAAATAAACATAATTAATTCACTCGATTAATAACAATAAACTAAATATAGGGAACAAATTAAATACCAAATAGACGCAAAAATATGCGACTATCAAAATACCCCACACTTAGCCATTGCTAGTCCTCGAGCAAAACACTAAACTAAGACTCTAAAACAACTCAAAGACTTTACGATAACGACTCTAATGCCCTCAACAAAATTGTCTCAGCAATCTTCCAAGAACTGTAACACCAAGTCTCATATGAACAAACAAGTTACCAGAGATGACTCTAACATATAACACACCTGCAACATGTAGGACAAAGACATAATCATGGTGAAAAATAAAGCTGTAGCATGCGAAAACAAGTCAAGATTCAACCTCACATAGATATGCTCTCAAAAGTGTTTCTCTCAAAGTATGTCTAAGGTATTCACTCAACTCAATTACTTGCCAAATAGACCGAACCATATGCTTACTCTTGCAACTAATCTCCACAGATCAAAGGCTGTCATCTTGAAGATCAAAAATGACTTTCATGGTTGTAATGGGGCTTGGCTCATGGGTTAAAGAATAAATGGATAACGAATTCAAATAAACATCTAGAACTTAGTAGAGCACCAAATAAGAGATTTCTTCAAACTTTACATCCATGAACTTTTCACTATTGTGGCCGAATTTCATCTTGTTGGGCATTTACATCATTGTTTGCATTAATAGTTAACTCGGGTATCAAGCAAAATATCACAATTCCTCTTCTCTTCTTTTTTTTCAAATAACAAAAACACTTGATACCCCACACTTGTTTCTTTGCATCACCTTTCGACATTGCCGCAATCTTCACATACCTGTCTCATGGTATAGTTTTACCAAGTCCTAGAACAAGAGTTAAGAAATAACTATTCTCAAGTTTAAGGTTAGAGATATGTGGGTGATGACAAAAGTTTAAATATATATGCTCAAAGTGGTTAACTAAATGGTGCACATCTTGTGTACACAAAATCGGGACACAGGCTTATATGGCTATGGTGGTGTCCCCTAAATGCCCTTATCATTTCCTCAATCAAAACATGTATTGACTATAAGTTTCAAAAAGTACAAGAGCAAGTTCTAGTAAACTCTAGAGTCCATTAACTTAATCTGTGGCAAGCAATTAACACTAAATCAAAGAAAGCATGTATTTCTCATAAAGGCTCAAAAGCTCACGGGTTAAATGAATCTCAACAAAGTTTAAGCATGCCAAAAGATCTGTACCATGTTAACTTGTTTCTATATCCACTACATGTCCACATATGTAATATATATCAAAATCATCCAAAGAAACTTGAATAACATAATAAACTCTTAATCACAAATTGGAAAGATATGGAATCATCATTGACTTTGTTATGGGCACCCTAAAACTCTTCTTTTTGGTATTTTCTTGACACTTTTTACTTTTATATATTTTTTTTCAACTAAGACACTAAAACACACAAGAAAAACAAAGAAAAACTCAAAATTACCAAACTTTGGCGAGGGACTCACCAGACTCTCTATACTGTGCAACTCCACTCGCAAGAATTATACAAAATTAATCATACATCATAATAAGATGAAATTTTGTGAGCATCAACTAGACACATATACAAACCTTCCCTCAAAATTTCAGAAAATTACGAGCGTTCAAAACTATATAAAATAAATGACACAATACAGGATACTGCCCAGTACCGAAAACTGCCGCTCGCCAGACTCAGCTCCACTCGCAAGAATTATATAGAATTAATGACAGAGTGGAATGAGCTGAAATTTAGAGAGCAAAAACTAGACACGAGTAAAAACATGCTCTCAAAATTTCAGAAATTTACGAGACCTCAAGCTATGTCAAATAATTGACACAAAACAGCATACTGCACTTGAAGCTATGAAAAATTATACACGCTAAGGATATGATATAAACCCCACCCCCACATTTGAAATTTGCATTGTCCTCAATGTAAGACGAAACTAAATATACAATACATCAAACAAGCATGGAATAAGACACATAACACATCACAAATCACACTAATATGGAGAAAAATAAAGAAAAGGAGAAGGGAGAAGAATTCAAATCTGGCAGCCAAGCTTCTCCATCCACATGGGTTGCCTCCCAGTAGCGCTAAGTTTAATGTCTTCCACCAGACAGTACCAAGTATCACTCTTTATCCTGTGGCACATCCTCGAGAGGTACCTGTTCAACGGTGTGCTCCAACATCAACTCATAAAACGGCTTCAGTCGATGTCCATTAACTTTGAAAACTTTCCCTGTTTTGTAACTTTTCACAACTACAGCACTACTAGGGAAAACATTAGTGACCACAAATGGACCAATCCATCTAGACTGAAGCTTACCTGGAAACAGTTTCAACCTCGAGTTGAATACCAATACCTTTTGTCCTACCACAAAAGTCTTGCTCCTGATATTTTGATCATGAAAAGCATTAGCTTTCTCCTTGTAAATCCTACTGGACTCATATGCATTGTTCCTGATTTCTGCTAGCTCATTCAGCTGCAATTTCCTGTGAATCCCAGCCTCATCAATATCAAAATTGAATTGTTTGACCGCTCAATAAGCTTTGTGCTCAAGCTCGACCGGCAGATGACAAGCTTTGCCAAAAACAAGCCTATAGGGAGACATCCCTATAGGTGTTTTGTAAGCTGTACGGTAAGCCCACAAAGCTTCATCTAATCGCTGACTCCAATCCTTCCTAGTAGGGCCTACAGTCTTTTCTAGAATCTTCTTGATTTCACGGTTAGACACCTCCACTTGTCCACTGGTCTAAGGATGGTAAGGTGTCGCCACCTTGTGTTGAACATTATATTTCCTCAAGAGCGCAGCAAATGTGTGGTTGCAAAAATGAGAGCCTCCATCGCTAATGATGTACCTAGGTGTGCCAAATCTAGCAAATATGGACTTTAAGAATTTAAGCACAACAACAGAATCGTTAGTTCGGGTGACAACTGCCTCCACCCACTTAGACACATAATCAACTGCCAAAAGTATGTACACATTAGAATGAGAAGAAGGGAAAGGACCCATGAAATCAATACCCCACACATCGAAAATTTCAACCACCAAAATTGGGTGTTGAGGCATTTGATCCCTAGGACCTATGTTACCTGTCATCTGGCATCTTGTGCATGCCTTGTAGAATTCATGAGCATCCTTAAAGATGCTAGGCCAATAAAATCCACATTCCAACACCTTGATTGCAGTTTTCTTTCCCCCGAAATGTCCTCCACCTACATATGAGTGGCAAAAAGAAAGAATTGAATAAATTTCAGATTCGGGAACGCACCTTCTGATGATGAAATCTGGGCAATGTTTCCATAAGTATGGATTATCCCACACATAATATCTGGCCTCCTTCTTCCATTTGTCCTTCTGAGCGCGGGTATGGTCAGTAGGTACCAGTTTTGAAACCTGGTAATTGACAATATCCGTATACCACGGCTCAGAATCCTGGATAGCAAATAGTTGCTCATCCGAAAAACTCTCATGCAAATGGAGTTTATCCTCCTCCGCATTGGACCCATGTGTCAACCGACTCAAATGGTCTGCAACCACATTCTCTGTTCCTTTCTTATCTTTGATTTCCACATCAAACTCCTGAAGGAGTAGTAACCACCTAATCAGCCTTGGCTTTACATCTTGCTTTGTCATAAGATATCTCAATGCAGCATGGTCAGAGAAAATAATCACTTTAGTTCCTAACAAATAAGATCTAAATTTCTCTAAAGCAAAGACAACAGCCAAAAGTTCCTTCTCAGTTGTTGAATAGTTTAATTGAGCATCATTAAGGGTTCGAGAAGCATAATAAATCACATGTGGTAACCTCTCAACCCGCTGTCCCAACACAGCACCTACAGCATATTTCGATGCATCACACATCAATTCGAACGGAATGTTCCAATCTGATGCTTGGATGATTGGGGCGGTGATCAACAGCTCCTTGAGCTTGTTGAATGCAGCAAGACAATCTTCAGTAAAATCAAATGTCACGCTCTTCTGGAGTAATGCACTGAGAGGCCGGGCTATCTTGGAGAAATCCTTGATAAACCTGCGATAGAAACCTGCATGTCAAAGAAAAGAGCGCACCCCTCTCACAGTAGTGGGAAGTGGTAAGGTACGTATAACATCAACCTTAGCCTTGTCTACTTCTATACCTTTTTCAGAAATTACATGTCCCAAAACAATACCTTGTTCAACCATGAAATGACATTTTTCCCAATTTAACACAAGGTTCTTTTCCACACATCTTTCTAGAACTAGGGACAGATTATTCAAACATGTATCAAAAGAATCACCAAAAACAGAAAAATCATCCATGAATACCTCGATAATCTTCTCCACCATGTCTGAAAAAATGCTCATCATGCATCTCTGGAAAGTAGCTGGTGCATTGCACAACCCAAAAGGCATCCTCCTATAAGCAAACGTGCCAAAGGTACACGTGAACGTGGTCTTCTCCTGGTCTTCTCTATCAATGGCAATCTGGTTGTAGCCAGAATAACCATCTAGAAAGCAATAATACGCATGACATGCAAGACGTTCCAACATTTGGTCAATAAAAGGAAGAGGAAAATGATCCTTACGGGTTGTGGTATTAAGTCTGCGGTAGTCAATACAGACTCTCCATCATGTTTGAACTCTCATTGGCACCAGCAGATCCTCATCATTTTTAATCACTGTGATGCCTGACTTCTTAGGTACCACCTGCACAAGACTCACCCACTTGCTATCAGATATTGCATAAATAATACCTGCATCGAGAAGTTTGATAACCT
Source organism: Geum urbanum (assembly GCA_946800695.1). Classification (NCBI taxonomy): domain Eukaryota; kingdom Viridiplantae; phylum Streptophyta; class Magnoliopsida; order Rosales; family Rosaceae; genus Geum; species Geum urbanum. Next base: position 28,409,752 of record OX327010.1, read on the forward strand.
CATTCTTCACCACATCCATCATAGGTGGGTTGAGTCTTCGTTGTGGTTCTCTCGTTGGCTTTGCTCCATCTTCAAGGAATATCCTATGAGTCCACAATGTTGGATCTATCCCTTTAATGTCTGCAATTGTCCAGCCAATAGCCTCCTTGTACTCCCTGAGTACAATAACTAGCTTCTTTTCCTGTAACATGGTTAGTTTTGAAGATAAAATGACTGGTAAAGTCTCACCAGTTCCAAGGAATGCATAATTCAAATGCTCAGGAAAAGGCTTGAGCTCAAGCTTTGGTGCTGTTACAATGGAAGGAAGAAGCGTGTCATTAGTAATAGGAAGGGGAAAAGATTTTGAATTACCTCTTATGTATGGCAATGACTCAAGGGCTGCCACAGCATCATCGTACTCTTCTCCCATCACTAACTCTTCAGCTGAGCTGATTCTCATTGTTTCTTCTTCTTCATCCATGGATCGAACTTGGGTGATCAAATCCTCAAGTTCATCCCACACTTTAGAACATGGGGAGGTTTCAGATTTCCTCCCCCCTTCTTCAATCGCTTTCTTCAACGCATCCTCATTCTCATTCACCGAATGCTGCATAAATGAAAGGACCCAACCCCGATTTAGCCACCTAAACCGGAATTGAACCCTTTCGAAAACACGAACCAACAAAAACTTTTCAAAATTTGGGCAGAGTTTCGTTACTAACGTTGAATTACCATAACCTGCACGCGGAAAATAACACTTCGCCCTATGCCACAAAAAGCAAACCGTGGGCACCAATCCCAACCGGATTTCTCAACAACAATATAATCATCAACAATGAATAAACTGTACTATGTATATCTGTGAAAATCTGCACAACATGTAACAGAATGTATCAGAGCGACCTCTAAAGTAAAACATATACAATATGTACATCAGTAGGCGAAACAAGAACCTACTGGAAAACACAGGTGACTCTGATCACTAGCCTCCAAACCGCGACGTGAAACACCAAACCTGAACTGCAAACTGGGCACGGAAACCGAAAAGCCCAGGGGAAAGACAATAAACACGTTAGAGTGAGTGGACGAAAATAAATGTCTTTCACCAAGTAACATATATGTTATAAAAACATATGCGAGTCGAAAGTATAAACAATAAATGGTACGCAAGGGAGACTCTAACTCCTCACGCGTCCGGGTACACGAGGGAGACTCTAACTCCTCCCGTATACGTACATGAGGGAGACTCTAACTCCTCACACGTACAGAGCATGTGTATAAATCACACGGGGCCACACGTGGACATATAACAACATATAGGTATAATAACATAACACATGCTCAATATAAACATAATCTCGTACAAAAACTCATATTCGTAAAACCATAATCACACTGCATATTCAAGCTCATAAATCGTATATAAAAGACTCGCAATAATTCCGTGAAAATAAACTGTCCACTCACAAACTCACGTAGCGCGCACTCGCGCTAAACACGTGGTCCGGCGGAAGATCCCTCGCCAGATGCACGATCACGATCCAGATCTCGATCTTGATCTCCTGAATACATATACACATAACTGATTAATATCGTAATCCACAACACGGTACTGATGCACGGAAACCAACCGTTCCCGGAAATACGAAATGCAGTGCAAAATGAATTACGGAAATCCCGAAATTCCCACTCGAAACCTCGACTGAAAATCGGCTAACCAAATTAACCCGAAAACCTCCGTACGATAACCAGGGCGTGATTACGAGAAAAATGACACTAATTACATCGAAATCTGAAAAATTGACTTTCGGACCACCGTTGACCGCCGCCGCCGGCGGTGGCGCGCCGTCAACGGAGGAATTTCACGGCCAACTTCTCCAGTTCAGACCATCTCAACTCCACGAATCTCTTTCCCTTCTAGCATGAAGACCAATTCAGCCCGGAACCACCTCAAATTCACGAAACCCGATCGGAAATTCCCACCGGAAAACCCATTCGGGTTTGCCACCAAACTCAATCCCGTTCAAAACTAATCATCTAGGGAGCATCACAGAGGGATGGGGAACAAAACCCCCAACATCCCAACCCAAGAACCTCGCCGGAACTATAACTCCGATCACCACCGATTCCATCCAACTCGGCCAACTCGGGTTACCTCAAAACCAACCCATTTCAACTCAAACCAAATTCTAACATACTCGAAATCAAGAGAGGAGTCCAGCTATACCTGTCCCGTGGCCGATGGTGGCCGGAATTGGTCGCCGGAAAGTGCAAGCCGAAACGGGAAACTTCTCCCCACGGTCAACCTGGTCAACTTTCCAAAACGGGAAAGTCAAAGACTAGTCAATGCAAAACTGAATTTTTACGACTATTCTCGACTAATTTCCGACTTTTCGATATTTATACTCGTCCCTCGGGTCAATCAACGGTCCGAAATGAATATACGATGTGATTCGGATAAGCTCGAAACAATCGGATAAACTCGTCGGAACCCGAAACTTCAGATAATCATAAAATATTCCTCGGCTATCGGAAAAATCTTCCGAAACCACCTACGAGTTCGAAATCACGTACCCTACACTTTCCGTGAAGACACCCAACTCAAATTCTCAACCAAAAACAAAGTCGTGAATCGAATCGGCAAACCACATAATATCGCAAAACTGCGACTAAAACCAAACCTCGAGAATCGTGCCAAACACACATCTGATTCTGATTCGGGTCGTCACAATAAATTCCTGCATAAAATTATCAAATGTATCAATAGAAAAACAGGAATACAAATCATTATAACTAGGATGCCTCATTGCGTCGAAGATGTTGAAGCGGATCTTCTCTTCATCTACTTTCATGGAAAGGGTACCATTGAAACAATCTATCTTGGTCCTAGCGGTCCGTAGGAATGGACGACCAAGTATCAATGGTAGCTCTGATGGTTGAGGCTTTGCCTCCATCTCTAACATGAAGAAATCAGCTGGGAAGATCAACTTACCTATCTGCACCAAAACATCCTCAACAAAACCTCTGGGGTAGCAGTTAGATCGATCAGCTAATTTAATTGTAACACCAGTTTGTTGTAATGCACCAATATTCAAAGTTTTATACACAGAGTATGGCATTAAGTTTATTGATGCACCTAAATCAAGTAAAGCTTCAGTAAAGTTCGTGTTACCAATTGTATATGGGACGGTGAATCGTCCAGGATCACCCTTCTTGGGTGGTAGCTTACTTTGAAGTACTGCTGACACCTTCTCACTCAAGGCCACGGTCTCAGTCCCTGTGAACTTCCTCTTCATTGTACAAAGTTCCTTAAGAAACTTTGCATACTTCGGTATTTGCTTAATCGCATCAAGCAACGGAATGTTCACTTCCACCTTCCGAAATGTATCTAGAATCTCTTGCTCCAACTCATCCTTCTTCTTGTTTTTCAACCTACCAGGAAAAGGAACACGTAAGGGAATTGAAGGAGAAGGTTCAGAAATTGACTTGCCTGATTTTTGATTTGCTGAATTTTTTTATCCAGAGTCTGGCGAGTTCTTCGCCAGAGTTTGTTTCTGTCCAGGTGTACTCTTCTCTTCCTGATCCTGCAGTAGTGGGGGAAATGGTAGCACCTATTCTAGAACCGGTTCATCCGCTTCAAAAGACTTTTTTGTAAGCTTTTCAACCTCTTCAATCACTCTTCCACTTCTCAATGTGATCACATTAGCTTCATGTTAAGATCTTGGGTTCTTAACCACATTGCTTGGAAGAGTACCTTGTTCTCTTGTTGACACTTGTTGCTGCAAGCTGTTCAACTGCTTCTCCATAAGCTCGAATGCCTTGCTAGAGTTCTTGTTGTGCATCTCAATCCCCTCTAGCCTAGCCAATATTGCTGCCATGATAGGATCAGGAGCTGGAGCTGCAACCGGCTGTTGTAGCTGCTGATATTCAGGTCTTACCTTGAATCCGGCGGGTGGGTTCAACACATTGTTTGTGTTTCCATAGCAGAAATTGGGATGATTCCTCCATCCCGGATTGTATGTGTTTGAAAATGGATCATTTCTTGATGCACGTTGTTGCACAAAATTCACCTGTTCTTCATCAGGAATAAAGGGACAAGTTTCGTTAGTATGATTCAACATAGAGCAAACAGAACATACCTGAGAAACAGATGATGATGATGTCGTTTGGCTCTTAATGGCAGTAGCAATGGACTCCAACTTCTTCTCCATTGCTTTCATTCTCTTGTCCATGTCTGGGTTGGTGGCAACCTCAAATACAGCTTGCTGTTTCTTGCTCGCCAACATTCTCTCTCTTGTATAGAACTGCTTGGTGTTCTCAGCCAATTTCTCTATGGTATCATGAGCTTGCTGACCTGTTTGATACATAAACATACCTCCACATGCTGAATCCACTCTTGTCTTGTTGGATGGCTCCAGACCTTCATAAAAGAAAGTCATCCTGTCCTCTAGATCATACCCATGATGTGGGCATTTCCTCAACAACTCCTTGAAATGACTCCATGCCTCATGCATGTCACCATCTTTTTGTATGAAGCTATTAATTTCCTTCTTCAACTGCTTAGTCTTTTGGGCTGAAAAATACTCCTTCATGAACGTCACCTTCATCTCATCCCAAGATTGTATAGACCTAGGAGCCAAAGAATTGAACCACATCTTCGATCCTTCCTTCACAAAAAAAGGAAATAAAATTAGTTTCAACACATTAGATTCAACATTTTGTAAGTTTTGTGTTGAAGCTAAAGCTTCAATCTCTGCCAAATGTTGTTGCAGATCCTCTGAAAACACTCCCCTATAATGAGGTAGGGCTGATAGTAAAGCAGGAGGTCTTGAATAAGTCCCAAGAGCTGGCAACACTATTGGTGATGAATTCCCTTGAGCACTAGATACAAAGGAATTCATTAACGTTCTTGGTTGTTCTCCTATTGCTGCTCTTTGTGGTGGCGATTGAGGAACTTCTTCTGAATCTGAACTCGTTTCCACCTCAATCTCAGGTTCTGACACTGTGCGACTCGTGTTTCCAACCTCCAGTTCTGCTCGCCTCTTCTGCTTCCGGTTTTGCTTAGCTGAGCGCTCAACCTCTAAATCAAGAAAAAAAGGCTCAGTTCTCCTTGACCTTCGAGTATGCATGCACTAAGTACCTGCACACAAGAGACACGTTACACTACAAAAGAAATGAAGCAAAACATAACAAAACTGAAACAAAAGACACGTTAGAATATAAAGACTAGATCTTTCCCCGGCAACGGCGCCAAAATTTGATCGGTGTTTAACCACCTTCAAAGTTACCCTATAATGAACTCAATATGCTTGTCAATGCAGTACAATAGTATATGGGTCAATCCACAGGGAAAAATGAGACTCAATATTCTAAACTACAAACAGACGAGAAAGTCAGAACCCTGACAGCCTCGACCACTGGGTACTAACGTAATTAATTAAAATAGCTAGACTCCACCTAAAATCACGAAATTAATACAAGACACTATAGACACAGTGGTGGACTACCACTCAAATTTTTAATGTAATCGGAGTTGGTTTGGTTATTGAAATAAATTCTACAAACTAGATTACGAAACTGAAACGGTAGCGAAATTCAGAGTAAAATGAGAATTCAATAATAAAATGGGTTAAGGGAAGTGCTATCCACCACCGTCACTCCATCTAGACAACAAATGCTTAACTAAACAATGCAAATGTTATGAATGAAAGACTCCCAGGAAGGTCCCGAGCTGTGAACACAACCTATTACCCAATCCTTATGTTTACAATGTTGAAGGTTTGCTTATGAACATTGTCTATCCCTCAAAGAACCCGAAGTCACGGACATGAATTTACCAAGAGCAAAGCATTACGATCTAGAAAGGGTTTGAGAATCTACAAGGCTTCATAAGTACACTACGGTCATGTCTTACTAGACCTAGGGTTTCTTATACCAAGCATGTATGAGTTCTATGATTGAAACTTGAGGAAGGTAATAATCACCAACAACCATCAATTTTCTTAAAATTAGATTCCTAAACATGCATACTAAGCGTGCACTCAAAGCATACATAATCAAGAATCATCACCGTATAAATAACAAAGAAACCTCATTCGAATAACAAAAGCAAAACTTAATTAACGTGCATAAGCAGTCTAGATATCATGAACGGGGCTTCAAAATAGCCCCTTAACAATGGAGTTTAGCTCCTCCTGGAAGCCATAAAATTCTAGTCTAAGAAGAAAAGAGAAAATTACAGAATGGTTTCCTCCTCCCCTTCGTCGTTCTCTTGCTAGCAATATATATCAATGTTCCAATCTAACTAGGTTAATTAACCTAGCTAGCTACCCACGTGCTAGACTCCAACTCAAGCCCATCTCTTCTTAATCTCACTATTATAGAAGGACTCTTCTTCTCTTCTTGCGAGCAGCTTGCCATCCCACAAAAACACACAAGCCAAATATACTAATATATAATTAGCAAAAGCTGATCAATCTCATCTTATTCACGTGCACACCATCAATTCAATATGCAAATGGACTCCCAAAGTCCAAGTCCATATCAACTTCTGTATTGTCTCTTCTTTCTAGCTTAAACTGCTCGCCAAGCCAAGGCCAATCCAAATATATATAAATAAATCCACATGCAAACCTTCTCCTCTTCTTCTCTTTGTACCTCGCCAAAATTGCCTCCTCCATATTTCCTCGCCAAGAAGCATTATATATATTATTTAATCTCCTTTTCTTCATTAATCTCCAAAACACCTAAGAACAAATAAACATAATTAATTCACTCGATTAATAACAATAAACTAAATATAGGGAACAAATTAAATACCAAATAAACGCAAAAATATGCGATTATCAATATCTCATATCTCATATATAATTGTATATATAATACAGTCATCTTTTCTATTTCTCGTATCTATAATTCTCGTTCATAGTTGTAAACGTCTCGTAACAGTTTCAATTTTAAAGTTTCCAATGAATCCCGTTGGATTCTAAACAAGTCAAACTGATCATAAGTCATGATCATCAATCGTATATTTGCATCGATATGCAAATAATTATTTCGTATATTTATACAAACTGTACAAATAATCAAAAATTTAATCAGAGTCCATTTCAATCTCATGTTTCAAATTGTATCATTTTCATTGATCGTTGTAATATCATCTAGTTTCTATTTCGTTTGACAACTAATGTTGTCTTTCCGTTACCACTTTGTAACGGTTTCAGCTATTCATGTTGTAATATACGTTCGTTTCAGCATAATATAATAATATAATATCAAAATATATATCGGTAAACGAATATCAAAATGTATCGATAATGTATCGAAAAATACATTCGACAATGAATACGCAAATGTACAATACAAAGCAGAGTAAAGAACCGCGTACCTCAAGTCCAACAACGGCAATACATGACCACTTCTTGTCCAAGACTACTATACACCATCCTTGCGAGGGTCACAGGAACACAAATACAGAAATTTCTAGACATACTTTCATGAATAAACTCTAAAATACGAAACACAACAAAAGCAAAGTCGAGTTGAACCGTGCTTTGATATTGTAATGACCCGACTTTTGTCGAAAATCGTTAAAATAAAGAAAATCAAACAGATAAATAAAGGAAGTACTCGATCCGCAATCAATTTCGACTAATCTAGTTAAAGAAAACAACTCGACAAATCTGTTACGATGAAATGATCGTAACAACATATCACAAACCTAATTTCTTCGTCGGCCACACCACCACTGGTGGCAAACCCCATCACTAGTGCCCACCTACTAGGTCGAGGAAGCCTAAACAACAAATAAACTTCACGACTATGTTCCTATCGTCGATACGAACCTCGGAGTATATCAAATGACACATTTCTAGTAATAACTTTCCTGCCACATGCCAGCACCTGTTGTGGTGATTGATACACCATTGGAAAGCTCTCACCAAGCCTATTCTACGTCATCACTCAATTTAGCCGGATTCAGGCAGAAAACAGCCCCGAAACACTGAAAATTTCAATCTCGCTGGAAATTGATTCCGACGAGATATCTCCACCATCGAGCCACCAACGGGCTCGATGCATCACCCAAAACACTGAGGAGGTGGATAGGAACTAAACCCCTGAAACCGCTCCGCTAAATGCCACTGGGAACCGCCAATTACGGTATAGCCCAAATTTGAGGTTTAAGGGAATTCGATAGAATTCCGTCCAACTCACCTGCAACCAAGAAATTCAACATATACCACCTACACATTAAGAGTGATCGAAAAATATCAATTTCGTGATCGGAAGAGTCACCGACGACGACGAAGGAGAAACCCCGAAACCCTTAAATCTCTCTCTTTGATTCCTCTTCATCATGTCTTAAAACCCAAAATTGGCCATCGATACAGGAAGAGAAGAAGATAGGCTCTCCATTCCGCTAGAATTGAGGTAGGAGACGGGCCAACGACCTCCACACCACTACAGAAATATCTCTCTCCATGGGAGAGATGATTGACCTTGGGTCAACCCAGACTGCCTTCTAAAACAGGAAACACTCTTTTTTATACTCCTTCATTTATGGAAAGTAATTCCCGATAAACTTTCGTTAATCGTAACTTTCTCGTCGTAACTCCATTTTTGACATTTCTCATGTCTACAGACTCATCTCGACAAATTCTATGATTTCTACCTGAAGTCAACCAACTTCGTCAATTCAAAAAAAATTCAACCCATAATGCTCGATTATTTATCGATAGTGAAATCATTTACTGTGCCCGATAAATCAAAATCAAAAATATCCGTAAATATTATCGTTTATATAAAAAGGTTAGGGTTTTACAGTTTCGATCTGATAATAGAGAGTTTCGAAACCACTCTTTTCAAGACTAGTTTTAGCAACATGAAAGTGTTCATTAGACAACTTGTTCTTAGACACCAGAGCAAAATGTAGTATTTGAAAGAAAGAACTGCCATCACTTGGACATGGGAAGAGCTCTCTTACTTAGTGCTAACATGTCAAAGTACTGATAGTTGCATATTTATGCAACTTTATTGTGCTTAACTTATTCCCATTATTTAGTTTAATTGTAGCTTAGTCCCAACAATATTAACTTACTTTATGATTTTATAGGTATTTTGAGTGAATAAGGAGAAAAAAATATACATAAGGAATTTAAGTTGAAATTGGAAATTTTCATATGCGTATATGCAGGGAAAGCCCCAAAGTATAGTTTCCAGAACATCTTCTGGATCGTGAATATGAGTTTTCTAGAAAAATTTATGGTTGATTTAGTACAGGGAATTTAGTTCAACTGTCTTAGTTCCAGCAATATCAACTTACTTTATGGTTTTATAGGTATTTTGAGTGAATAAGAAGAAAACAAGATACAAAGGGAATTTAAGTTGAAATTGAGAAATCTACATATACAGATCTTTATATGCATGGAAAGCCCCAAATGTTTAGTTTCCAGAACATGTTCCGGATCATGAATATAAGTTTTCTAGAAGAAATTATGGCTGATTTAGCACAGAAAGGTTAGTCTACTGAGGAATCTGACTTTTGACAGGAGTTTAGGTTTTGAAAGGACACGATTCTGATTTAGCTGCCTAAATCAAAATTTGGCCCTAACGACTCTACTAACCTTAGTTTTTACATACTATTTGAAAACCAAAGTGGAGATCCATAACTCAAATGCCACAAATCAAAGAAACTTTCCACATATTAGTTCACTAATAAAAATATGGAAGATAGACAACTGTTTACAACATCAAAGCAGCTAAACATTCCAAACTAGCTATGTAAACTAAAATACTATCTCGCAGGGTCAACCTTGGATCCTACAGCGGATACTGCTATGTCACGAACTACGTGCGCACCTAGCCTCAGCTAAAACTCTGCAACCTGGGCAGTTGAAAATGAAAGGCCCAAGGAAAGGCATAGAAAACATGAAAACCATTAGAGTGAGTGGATGAAAAATGTCTTGAGAAAAATGAGAGATGTAATTGTGTTGCCTTTCACCTAGCATGTATCATAAAAATAATAGCGAGTCTAAAATTATATGTGTGTAGAGGCGATGGCTAGAGTCAAGCGTCCTCAAGACACTCAAGAACGTCCCGGGTAAGGTGTTTGTCATGGCCTTCCCGAAGCAATTTGGGGATCAACGGAGAAACAAATGCCTAGATTCATGATGTGCATAAAACATAAACATAGGTACCTCTGTGCATATGCATAATCCTAAAACTATATCGTAATAGAGATGCAAAAATGAAATTATCTACATAGATAGACTCACAAACAATAGTGTATAATAAAGTGTCCACTCACGTGGATTGCCAGAAAAGTAGTTGTCAATCTACTAACCCAAAATTTGTACTCGATGCTCCTAAGGCCAAAACGGAAATCTAAATTAATTAATAATGTTACTAACGTCCGACTAGAGTATATAAGCAAACCAAGACAAAATGTCCATCAAAAACTCACACTCCATTAACGATAACCATGCATAGCTACCCTTACTCCTCAATGTATGTAACAAATCATGCAACGACCCTATTTATCATAATGTACTACCCAATCTTCATATCAATTGAGCTTCAATTCGACACATGAAAAACAACTGTGTCAAATTATCGAGTCACCTCAATTCCTGTACATAAGTCCATTACAATTCTACAACCTATTCATTACAATCGGTGCACAATTACGAGTAAAACAACATACTACTTTTGTTGAAATTCTTCTGCCTGAGGCATCGCCTTGAACCACCGCCGGCAGCGGGGGTGCGGTGGTGCCACCTCTAATTCTAGCAAACTAAACCTGCATAGACTCAAAATCAACTCAACATCAACTTTCTCTTCTACAAAAAAGTCCAAATAAACCTCTAATTAGTCCAATTTACCTTGAATTGAAATCTCCAACAAACTTCAATCTTTCGATTCTCCTTGCTCGGGTGGAATTGAAGTGAGCTCTTGGTATGGTTAGCTTTGTGGAGATGAAAGCTTCAAATCCTAGTGAGCCTTAACCGCCACTTCAAGCCAAAAACCACCATCCTTAAAGACTTGAGTTCCTCACGCGGTTCGTCCCTTTAACTCAAAATCTCGACATAAACTTTGAGAGGTGGAGGTTGAGATTAAGGGGGTTTAGAAGAGGAATGTGAGACGAAGAGATTGACACCAAGATCATTCGATTTGGTGGTTGTTCGGCAGCGTGGTGTCACCAACCAGTTACGTCGGGAGAGAGACACAAGGTAGAAGAGAGAAGAGAAGTTGACCGGAAATAGGAAAACTTTGACTTTCCATTTCTGGTAAGTCTCAAATATACATGCATAATTACTGAAATCATAAATCTCGATAAAGTGTCGCTGACCATAGTTTTCTCATTGAAACTCTGATTCTAACACTTGACAAGGCCACAAATTCGTCTTGACGAAATCTACAAATTTCTTCAATAAAATTTCTTGAAAAACTTAAACAACTAGATTCTGATTGAAAAGCCATTTTCCTCGATTAACTTGTCGAAATAGGATTAACTCTTTTATCTGGGTTCGGGTTGTTACATGTTTTGAGGCTCAAGCTACATCGAGAAGCCCAATGATGAATTTATGATTGATATTCCCATTTAATATGAATGTGGCTAGTGAAAATAAGTCTAAAAGTCAAGAGCCAATAGAAGAATCAAGAATATGATTTTTCTTCCGAGACAAGGAGTTTCAAACCTACAAGGAAAGAAGATTCAAGGAGAATTAAAGAAAACTCTATGAAACATCTAATCCTCTCTTTTCTTTCGCCCCTCCTCTCTTCTTCTTCTACATTATTTCTCTATGTTTAGTTAGGTTTTTCTTTCTTAAAAAGTTATTTGAAGCCCTGTATATAAAGTTTTTATGATACATAAACTTTAATCTAGTTTTTCACATTCTTTTGAATGAGGTTTCTTTCTCTATGTGGTTTAGAGATGAATTCTTGTAGGTTTTCTTTGGTGGATAACTTAGTATGTATGCTAGGATTCTATTGTCATGAGATATTGGAGTCTGAGGATAACTTCCTCCACCAGATTCTCTATAGTGATACACCAGATAGATGATTTGGTCGGGTGATTGAAACCCTAGGTCTAGCTGGACACGCCTAAAGCGTACCTGTGAACCCTTATAACTTCTCAAACCTTTTCTATATCATAATGTTTTCTTCTTTGTAAACCTTGGGGTCCATGATTATGGGTTCATAAAGGGATAGACGTAAGGGAGATACATGAAAAACTTACATAGGCATAAGGATTAGGTAAGAGAATGTGGTCACAACAATTTACTCCTCCTGGAAACTTTCATTCATGAGATTATATGTATTAGGTTCAATATGTGTCATATTTATGGATAGGCAGTGGTGGACGACAATCTCCTCAACTCATTCATCTATTAACTTTCGTCTCCTTGATAAATCTATTTTATGCACGTAAATTACCATACCAAATCAACACCAAATCACCTAAAAATGTATGTGATAGTCCGCCACTGTTTCTAGTGTGTCCTATAATTATGTAGTGATTTTAGGTTGAGTTGAGGTCAGTTAAATAATTATATTTTAGTCTATAGGTCAAGTCTACCAGATTTTTGGTATTTGTGTTTAAAGTCGTTTAAAGTGATTAGTCTCATCAGTCCTCTGCGAGAATGATCCTTACTTACTTTTGCTACAATTGACAACTTAGGAGTAGAGAATGAACTTAATTTTGATAGATGGTTTTCTGCCTATCAAGTACCTTTGGGGAGAAGCTTTATTTTGTGCCTCTCATCTTATCAACCGCCTATCATATACATGTCTTTAGAATCGTGTTCCATTTGAGGTATTGTCTAACCATGTTTCCATCTCATCTCTCAACAAACTTCATGCTCATGTCTTTAGTTGTGTGGCTAATGGTCATCTTCATAAGAATCAGATATCTAAGTTAGGGGCTCGTGCCTTCATGTATGTGTTTGTTGGCTATGGTTATCCTCATAAAAGATACAAGTGATACCATCCTTTATCTCAAAGATTCAATATCACCATGGATGTCACATTTAGTGAAGACTTATGCTATTTTTCTCCTACGATAACTCATAGTGAAGAGGAGAAGAATGTATTTTATAATAACCACCTTTGAAGGATCGGAAGCCACTGTTACAATTGAAAGTGCCTCAGCCACAATCAAAAATTTGACCCGTCGAAAATTCTTTACGACGGGTTGAAAAAGGATCCATGAACATCAAGATTCACCCGGCAGCAAATTTTTGACTTGTCAAAAATGAATCTAGGGTGTTCCAGAAAAAAGCGTTCGACGAGTCAAAAAATTTCGACCCATCGAAAAATTTCCAGGATGAAGGTTCTGTTCTGACTTCTGTACCAGTTTCTGAGAGTGTTCGACATGTCGAATAGTTGTCCAATACGTCAAAAGGAGAATAATCCATCAGTAACCACCTGCCAATTGTAGAAGATGTACATACAAGTCCAGTCTCTCCCTCTTCATCAACGATCTCTCTTGACCTGTCATCACCTAAGGTATGTAGTAGTCCTCCTTTGTCAAGTTCTAGTGCACCTGAACCTGAATCTAGAAAAGCTTTGCTGCTAGGTCAACCTGTGGTCAACCTTTAAAGAAATATGAGCCTTCCTTGTCAGCCAAAGCTAATTATAATGTAGCTACTTATGTGTTAACCTATAGATTGTCTATGTAAGACCCTAAATTTTTAAGTTAGTCAGAAGTAAGTTTTGAGGCCAATATTTGAATAGCAAACGTTACCATAGTTTGTAGAACTTGTCGTTATATTTTTCGGAGTACCGATCTATTTTCTACAAATTTTGGAAGTTATGATGATATGGAAACTTTTCATTAGTTGAGAAATTACCTTAGGGGCTAAGTGTAGGACCGAATGTGATCAACCAACATAGCTAGTCATTGGGCATGTTGCTATTTTTTAAAGAGGAGGTATAAGATGTTGACAAATGGCAATTTTTTTTAGTCACTAAGTTAATTTTTGACAAATGTTAGCATCCTATTAGGAGCCTTACCCTATAAATAGGAGAAATGACCTCATTGTTTTTATTCATCCCGGCAAGATCTTTCTCTCTCTACAACTTCTTTTTTTGTCTAGATTATTTCGAAGATCGTGTAAGTTCAGTAGATTATAACTTTTGATCCGTAATTCTGAATTAAGTTCCATTAGTAGCTATGGATTTGTCTTGATGAGTTTTATCCATTAGTGAAGAGAGAGTGGGATATAGTTTAACAAGTTTTGAAGGCATTCGAATTGTGGCTCGTGTCGTTATTATGCTCGATGATTATCTCGGATTCGAGTTGAGTGGGTTATGTAATGTGTTTCAAAGTTCTCTATTCTATTTTCAATGTTGTTCTATCTTTATTAAGTGAGGCATGTCTATTATTTGTGATTTGGGGTATTATATATTATACAAGTCGACATGTTAGTGATAAGGAAATATTCATGGAATATGCATACATACTTATTTGTTATAACCAAAGTAAGGATGTGTCACACATAGGTATAGGGACGAAGTTGTCATTAGGGTTGCATGTGATGGTCACTAAATCGAAGGATAACAAATAAGAAGTGACGATGTGATGTGACATCGATTCGGGAGATATGTTTATATAATATATAGCGTCTGTCTTTTTATTTATTGTAAAAACATCACTTCACTGGCATATTACATGACTTACTCATTGAGCGCGCGGTTAGCTCACCCCTCTAAACACTTTGCAAGTTGGTTCCGAGAATTGAAATGAGTAGTCGAAGATAGAACGACAAGCCTAAAGGATTTGCTATTATTCAAGCAATTTGTAAATAGAATCTCCGGTGTTTGAATAAGAACCGAGTTCAGTTATCCATTTTTGGGTTGTATTTCTACTTTTCACGCTCACACCTCATTTTCGGCTCCGAGGGGTTTGGCCGGCTGTCAAAAAATTAGGGCATGACAATCTAAACAGTATATAGTCTTTGTGAATCAATTATTTGTCGTGTCTCTTCTTAGTAAAATGGATGATGCAATGAAGGAGGATAAGTGGGCCGAGACAATGGAGGTTGAGATGGATGCTCTCATGAACAAGAATGTTACTTGGCATTTGGTACCTTTACCACCAGGAAAGAAGACAGTTGGATGTAGGTGGGTTTATACCATAAAGCATAATACATATGACTCAGTTGACAGATACAAGACAAGATTGGTTGCAAAAGAGAATACTCAGAAGTATGAAGTAGATTATGATGAGACCTTTAAACTAGTGGCAAAGATCAATAACATTTGAGTTCTCATGTCTTTGACAGCTAATCTGTATTGGCCCTTACATCAATTTGATATAAAGAATGTCTGTCTTCATGGAGATCTGAACGAAGAAATCTGCATGGATCTTCCTCCAGGATATGGTACTTCTATATGTGAGAAGGTGGTGTACAAATTGAAGAAGTCTTTATATAGATTGAAACAATCCCCAATAGTTTGGTTTGGAAGATTCACAACTTTCATGAAGAAGATTGGATATTGGCAGAGCAATTCAGACCATACTCTATTTTTGAAACATCAAGAAGGTAAGATAACTGCTTTGATTATTTATGTGGATGACATGGTTATGACAGAAGATGACTTTGGTGAACTCAAGAACTTACAAGTACATATGTCTTTTGAGTTTGAGATGAAGGATCTTAGGAACTTAAAGTATTTCTTGGGTATTGAGGTAGGTCAAAACAAGAACTGTATTATGTTGAGTCAAAGGAAATATGTTCTGGATCTGTCGGCAGAGACTGGTATGATTGACTGTAAACCAGTTGATACATCTATTGAACAAAATCTTCGTATTGCAGAGTATCCTAATCAAGTTCCTACATATAAGTCTCGATATCAGAGGTTAGTTGGGTGATTAATCTATTTATCTCATACTAGACTTGATCTTGCTTATGTTGTTAGTGTTGTGAGCCAATATATGCATAATCCCAGTGAAGCTCACATGGATGCTATGGTAAGAATCTTGAGGCACTCGAAGTCTGCACCTGGTAAAGGCTTGGTATTTCGTATGCATAATGGTCTAAATGCTACTAGGTACACTGATGTAGACTGGGCATGTAACATTACTGACAGACGTTCCACTTCTGAGTACTTTGCAATTGTTGGTAAAAATTTGGTTACTTGGATGAGCAAGAAATAGAATATGGTGGCCATTTCTAGTGCAGAAGCTAAGTATAGAGGTACGACTCAAGGTATTTGTGAGATGTTGTGGTTGAAGTACTTGTTAAAGGATTTGGGTTTTCATCAGAAACAACCAATGCCTCTTTATTTAGATAACAAGGCAGCAGTTGACATTGCATATAATCTTGTTCAACATGATCTTTCAAAGCATGTGGAGATTGATAGACACTTCATTAAGGAAAAGTTAGATACTCATATTATCTCATTCTCATTTGATCATTCAGAGGAGCAGTTAGTTGATATCCTTACTAAAGTTATTCGTCCAAGACCTTCAGTGACTCGCTTGACAAGTTGGACATTCAAGACTTGTATGCACCAACTTGAAGATGAGTGTTGGAGTAAGTCATACTCCTTGGAATATTAGGAGGTGTATATTCTATAACTAAGTAGGTGTAAATAATTTTCTTATAGGACTGTAAGTAGTCTTGTATATATTTTACAATTCAAGAGTGATCAATATATCAAAAAATTTCTCCACTCTTGTGTTCTTTCTAACTCAATTCACATATGATAAAATTTGTGAATTTGTGATACGTAATATCCAAGGTTATCAGGTAGTTTTTTTTTTCTTGAATCATATCACGTTGTATTTAGCCAACAACAATTATGCATAATTACCAACATATAAATATATTATCAATATTAATGTTATTATAGTGTAAAGGGAAAATTATTTAAAGGTCCAAAAATAAATAAGTTTTTTTAAAAAAAAAACTAACTTATGACACTAAGGTAAAAAAGACCTAATTTATAACACATTTTTTTTCCAAAAAAATCAAGCTGACATAATTTTCTCTCAAAAATACCTAATTTGAACTCTCTCTCTCTCTCTCTCTCTCTCTCTCTCTCTCTCTCTCTCTCTCTCTCTCTCTCTCTCTCTCTCTCTCTCTCTCTCGATCGCAATCGCGATGATAATCTCGTCAAAACAAAAAAATCGGTTCGATTTAGACGTCGTATGAAATTGAAAATTTCAAACGCTGTAAGTTTCAACGCTCTATCTCTTTGTCTCTGTGTCTCTCTCTCTAACTCGTTGTCTATGATTTCATTTATTAAGTTCTGTTGTATATTCATTTTCACTTTGTTTTTGCACGAAACTGTTTCAGTTCATAGTTATATTAATCGATTTCATAATAGTATTGATTACTTAATTAGACAGATATAATTAAGGGAACAATACTGATACATAGACACATCCTCAAACTATTAACATTGCAAGATCGAAATCTACTTAATTAAGTCTGGATATGATTTTGCTTCTGAAGATGTGTCTAAGTATCTGTCTAGGTAACTGTCAGAGTATTTGTTAGAGTATCATATCTGTTAATGTATCGGTCTAAGTATCTGTTTGGGTACCTGACTGAGTAGCTATCTGGATATCTATTTTTTGTTTATAAACTGCATTTTAGTACTTACTATACAACTAAGAACCTCACCTTTTTTGTTCTTTTCAGAACTATACAATTGCATGTGCGATAGTTGATACCGAAAATGATAGCAATTGGAGGTGGTTCTTGATGAACCTAAGAGATGAGATAGATAGACACAACATAAACCAGGAAACTAATACTCAAAGGAAAATAACATTCCTCTCAGACCGTCATAATGAAATTATGAATTCTCTTCCAGAGGTGTTCCCCAATGATGAGCATGGTTACTGTTTCAGCACTTGGTTGCTAACCACAAAGACAACAATAAAGGACACTTGAAGGATAAAAATTTTGAACTCTTCAAGCAATGTACATATGCTAGAAGTGAAAGGCAATATGAATTCATTTTTAATCAGTTTAAGCTAGAAACAGATATACAGAGATAACTGATTTCTTCAAGGATCTCCCAATGAAAAAATGGTGTGTTGCATTCTTGAGAAATCGCTTCAAGATATGTCACAATACGAACTAAACGTTTGGCCTCCATTAACAAAGAAACAACCGAGAAGACCAAAGAAAAAGAGAATCAGGAAAATGGCAAAAAACAAACAATACCAACAGAGTGCTTAAGATGTCATCAAACTGGTCACAACAGAAGAACTTGCAACAACCTTATTGATTGAACACACAAGTCTGTGTAGATTATTAAAGATGTTGTCAGAATAATTTTCTAAAAGTTTGAATATATGTTTGGATATCTGTTGAAATATCTATCTGGATATCTGTCTAAGTATCTATTTGGATATTTGTATACGAATTTCAAATCTGCAACTTGTTACTTGCAAATACAAACACAAATTTGAGGTTGTTTTTGGGTTCCTTGTTTTTGTGTTTTATATTGCATCGTAAAGAAGGGGAAAACAAGCATTTTATTGCATATGTTAATGCATTGATTCAAAAAAATTCAAGGAAAGCTGTCTGAGTATCTGTCTAAGTATCTAACTAGACTAGGCTGATGATGTTGTATCATTCAATGGCTTCATATATTCATTCATAAACTTCATTTCAAAACATTAAACTGAATAAAAAAAAGAGATAGAAATAGTATTTCATAGGTTAACGAATTGATTCACAAAAATTTATGGATTGTTGTCCGGGTAGCTGTCTATGTATCTGTCTGACAGATACTCAAATAGATACTCAAATAGATACTCAGACAGATACTGCGACAGATATGTAAAAAATATCCAGAAAAATTACTTTTATCACACACAAAACAACAGCAGCAAACTAATACAACAACCAAAAGTCAAACTGAAAAATTTAGAAAAATGTCAACAACACCAACAACATACATTTCAAAAAATTTGAAAGGATATCAAGACAGATACTCAAACAGATACTTTAAAGATATCCAAAAAAATGACTTCTATCACAAACACAACAACAACAAATAATACAACAAACAAATAGCCTTTTGAACACACTACATACTCTTATACTAGTTATAGAAATTCATCATATCCAACACCAAATTCTTGATCACATACATGCGCGGTAGTGGCGTGATCGTCGTGGCGTCACCTGCGCCTTCGATCTTGGTTAAGCATGACAGGTCGTTGCAGCCGTCGATGTTCATCTTGCACGAGCCGCAGCTCCATTCGCAGCAAAAGCGAAAAAAAGTGAGGAAGGGATCCATCTCGTTTTTTATCATGATGAGCGCGACGAGGACCATAGGGTCGCAGTCGCTGAGGTCGACCTCGTAGTTCTTCAGCTCAGGTTTCTTCGGAGAATTTTTGCTCTAACAGTAGATCGAGAATGTCTTTAGCTTCGAAGAGTGGCCGGAGCCGACAGCTTTGGGACCGAGGCATTGGTCTACGGCTCCAAAGCAAAGACTCCGAATAGCGCTAGCCTCGCCGCAAAAAATTTTGGAGATGAGATTCCGGTCAAGGACCTCCGTAACAAAACTATCGCGATTATTGAGGATGAATGAGAGGTTCTGGCTGGTGCTGTTCGAATCAAGTATGGAGTTGGAAGTCAGTGACAGAGGCAAGGAGGCTGACGGAAGCCGAAGACAGAGTTCGAGGAAGTGACAACAAGCTGGGAGCTCGGTTTGGAGATTCAATTTGTGGGTGTGTGTGTGTGTGAAAGAGAGAGAGAGAGAGAGAGAGAGAGAGAGAGAGAGAGAGAGAGAGAATTTCTCAAAAAATGTTGGAGTTTCAAAAGTCGGTGACATATGTAGTAAATATGAGAATAATAATGGGTTGAAATACTTAAAAATAGAATAAATTTTTTTGAGATTAAAAATTTATGCTGAATTTTTAAAGAAAGAGAGGTGAAATTGCATATTTTTTTCATTTCTCTTAAATTAAACAAACTATTTACTTTTTGTGGTAGACCAGAGAGTTCTCTCTAGTGCCACATAGCAAACCGATTCACAATGACTCACGCAAGCGCCTATATGTTTAACGATTTTTTTTCCTTAAACATAAGTAGGTACAAAAATATTTGCCCTAAATTTGTAAATAATTAGTACTGTCCAAAGCTCTAATTAAACCGTGTTTGCACTGTTTTAATGGCCAAGTAGTCCAACGACGCACCCCATTTCTTCCTCAAAAAAACATAGTCAACACCAAAAAGAAATAAGCACAGCCGGGCAGCTGATGTGACGTACGTATTTCTGGGAATTTTGGCCCCAACCAAAACCCTCGCCAAATGGGTATGCCCCAACAGTTTGTATAAATGTATTCCCGTCCAAGTGGAACCGACTTTTATCATACACCCACTGATCCAATCCACTTAGCCCTCTAGTAGTGGTTTAGTACTTCAATTCACAGAGCACATAGGTGGTCTGCGCACCACTGTTCCACTTACCTGTGGTTCTTAAAAACAAACCGCTATTCTCAATTAGTGTAAATTAGGATAAGAACACCCCCATTTTAAGTGTGTTGGTTTGTTGGAAAGCATAAAGAGTATGATGGCCATCTAGTTTAGCTTCCTTGCTCAAGAGGACCAAACCGACCAAACCCTCCATATTCTCCTATAAATGCTCTCCTTTCCACTCTTCCAAACCAAACCAACAACACTACAAACTAGCTCGCTTACTACTCTTTGAGGTTTTACTTCTTCAATATACATTTACCCCAACACAATGTCTTCCATTGGTGCGAGCTATGCAGGTGTTTATGTTATGCAGAAGAGGCAGAAGGAGAAGCTGGAGAAAATGAAGCTTGAGGAGAGAGCCAGGAGAGGAGACTGCAGCAATGATGTGCCTAACCAAGAGAACAAGAAGGCTACAACACTCTTTGGCTGGAACAAGAAGGTTCACCCGGGAAATTTTCCGGCTTCAGACTGCACCGGTCCGGCGAACGCATACTAGAATTAGTGACGCCAGTCTGAGCATTTGTACAAATCATTATGCTTAATTTGGTCTACATGCAAGTTATCTAGCTCCTTGTGAGATATATGTTTCCATTCAACTCACTGACCATGATGCGGAGTAGTGGCGGCTAGATTTATGTTGTGCAAGCCATATGTTTTCAAATGAAGATTTCGATTAGAAGTTTTTATGTCTACAAGTTTATTCCTTGAAACAACATGGATGTACGTACGTTGTACGATGATCAAGTTGTAGATCTGCAACTCTAGCTTGCTTCAATTTTTCTCTCTTTTCTTTCTGACAATGAACTTCTGCAATTGAATCATATATAATTTTCAATATACACACGTACAATTCATTGACCAATATTTGGGTATATCGTGTCAATAATTGAATGCCAACTGGCCCGTATAGATATTCTTGTTAGCTTTTGATAGATTCATGTCGATCCACTCAAAAATCATAATGCTCTAGTAGTGATCCTACTTTCCCAACTTTTTCCATGTAGATCAAAGAGACCTTAAAGCTTAGCTAGATATTTCCTTGTGGCACATGCATATGGATTTAAAGATCTAAAAGTAGGGTCCTTTAAGTACATATTCAACTCTTTCAATCCGGCTTATCATAGCTAAAGATATGATTCTCTTTTGATAAAAAATATAAAGCGTACATGTTCAATGTTTTGCAAGCATGGCATATATAATATCGATTAAAATTCATCGGCTCTTAATTTTCATAAGAATTAAAAGAAGAGAAAAGGGCATAAACAAAATGATCAAGAAACATGAAAGCGTCAATTTATTCATTTGATCATTGGTCAAGTCCTTTTCTGAAAACAAAGAAGGCATGGCACCACATAATTGATGCATGTGTCGTGGCGTGAATATATAGTTGAAATTAAGGTGAAACCCATCAACACCAACGCCCATAGAGTTGTGTAATGATGAGTTCGGCTAGTTTGGTTTCCATTTCCATCAGCAATATATCAGAAACCTGCAAAGTAATCTAAAGTGGTCTTTCAACCGTTAAAATGTTTGTGGGCAACAAGTGGATCTGATGAAAGTTGCAACTACTATTTTAGCATTCCAATAATAAAATGCAGTGATGCAGAGCACTTCGATCGGTGAAGTAACATAACGGACCAAAGAAAGAGAAAAAGGGGCTGCATGGTTTCGTTGTCTTGGCTTTGTGCCCACAGAAACAGTGTAGATTTTCCGCTGATTGTGCACCAGAGTGGGCGCAGCAGTGTAAGCAAGCAATAATGGAACGA
The DNA here is from genome assembly GCA_946800695.1 of Geum urbanum. Lineage (NCBI taxonomy): Eukaryota > Viridiplantae > Streptophyta > Magnoliopsida > Rosales > Rosaceae > Geum > Geum urbanum. The sequence continues at coordinate 28,431,947 of OX327010.1, forward strand.
GAGCAGACTCTAGGGGTGTGAGAGCTCCATGTAACACCTCTTTTTCGCGCACCTCCTATTTTAGTATTTTAGGAGTAGGAGGTGCAGTCACTATTTATAAGAAGTGCCGTTCTTGTTTTTCGTACAGCAGTACAAAAAATAATACATCTTATTATTATTTATTAATTTTTGTATAATTTATATTTATATTTTTAGTAACATTTTTCGACCAATAACTAGATGACATTTGTCAATGCTGCGTGTTGTTATTGTCAAAATAATTAGACGCGTTATTGAGTTTTTTATTTCGTCGCGATTTAAAATTCACGTATTTTAAAGTTATAATTTTAAACTCGTTTTCTTCACAAAAATTGTAGAGGACATTAATATGAACTCGTGCGTATTTTTATTAGAAGTTTCGGAGGTCCGAACTATTTATTATGAATTTTAGAAGTTTTTGAGTATAAATGGTTTATTAAAAAATTTACCAAGTGTCAATATTTATTCACCGTTAGATCAAATCCGCGAAGAATTACAGCTCAAAGGTCTTCTACACTCCAGAGTGAAATCCCCAAAATCTTCTAATCAAATCAACTACCGTAATTTTGTCTACGACCGCTTAACTCCCTCCGTCGATTCATCGATTGTGGTCATGAGATCATCTTCCAGATCACCGAGATCCACCAGCCGAGCATCCCACTAGTGAGTTCGACCAATCCAGATCACCGAGTTCCACTAATCGAGTTCTACTCAGAGCGACAATGGGATTCAAAGTCTGAATCTCGTCGCCAAGTCGTGCCCGGCAATGAGTCGGAGGTGTGAGTAGCCAGAGAAATATGGAATTTGAAATTTGAGGCCACATCACCACACGTGAGAAGTGGACTCTACAAGTTGCTCGTGCTCTCGCGCAAGCAAAAGCTGCTCATCCGTCTGCTCGAGCAGCGGGTTAACGAGCGGTCGTTGCCCTCTCTTTCAACCGCTGCATCCGTTTTCTAGCTTGGTCTTCCTATTTTTTAACCGATCCCGCCTTTACTCGCGCTATTTCAAGCACCAGTGCAGATGCACACAAGCATGCCTCCGCCATGAGCATTATGCATGTAAACTGTACAGAAGAATAAGCTGTATCTAAACTTCTCTTGATACCACTTCATAGAGAATTTATCATTGATCTCATCGAGGTATATTTACATTCCTACTACCTATATGACAAACCCAATAGCATATCCAAATTTAACGATCTAGCTAGCTAGCTAGGTTCAGCAAAACTCTATGTTTGTTTCTCTAGAATTTAATATATGAAAACTTCATTTTGGAGCGTGTATATCGACTCTTCGATCTGATAAGTTACCCCTCTCCACTAATCCCATGATTCCCGTCACTTCATAACGAGATAATCATGATATGTACGCTATTATGTTACTTTGCTTAGCATGAACTAATTGATTGGAAGTTGCATTGCTGGATCGCCGATGCATGTGTTGGTTAATCAAGGAGACCTAACGGCTTATAGTATTGAGTGTTCGATATCTTATATATTTAACCGGTTTAGGCTAGGGTTGACAGACTGGAACATGGTCGACACTCATAACGACTTACTCATGCAAAAATTTGTCATATTATAAGCTGGAATACAAGTCTGATCCTTTAACCTAAAAAAGAACCTACAAATTAATCTATGGAACCTAACCTTCGCCACTTACCATACTCTAATTCTTAATGATCTTAATTATGCTATGATATGTCTTTTTCGATACAAATGCTATGATATGTATTGTACGTTAGTAGCAAAAAAATATCGACAAGTTAATAAGTAAAACAGAATGCATGGCTTGTTGGTGACAAGCATGGTTTATTTTGGGCAGGCTAGATTTTCTCTGGCCCATAAGTAGGGGCCTCGACCCAACTTGGAAAGTCTTTAATGCTAGTAGGCCTGTGGTGAGTCAAGAATAAAGGCCTCAATGCAACCCGGCACTATATTTTAGAGTTAGACACGAATTCCGCAAATCTCGAATCCGACTCGATCCCGTTCAGGATGGAACGGGATGAAAAATAAAAATTTTACTATTCCGTCCCGTCCAGACCTGTCCCGTTTTTTAGGGACGGAATCAGGTCTTGATTTTGAAATCATGATAGACCCATCTTATCCCGAATAATATATTTTGTATATTTATCATTTGTTTATTAGTAGTTGACATATTAAATTATCAAACCAATAGTATTATTCAACAAAAAAATTAAATTGTCTTCTAACGATCAAAGTATTACACTTCTTGTAGTATGAATTAAATGTATCAATTAAACATGAACTAAAATTGCTTGTAGTTTTACTTCTTTTAATTAATCATTAAGTAAAACGGTATTATTTCGTGTAGTTGTAGACTTTTAAATCTTATCAAACTATATTTACCTTATATTGAACCCGAAATTTGATTCGTCTTATCTCATTCGAATTTTTGTTGTTTAATACTCTATTAAATGTTCATTTTTTTTAAATTGAACCCAAAATTGGACATGTTCCATCCCGTTCGGGTTTCGGGACGATCGAGACAAACTTTTAACATAACCAATCTCGTCATGTCCCATCCCGTCTTGCTCGGGATAGGGATATGGACGGGTCAAGTCCATTTTTTCCTGTCTCGTGCCCACCCCTATTATATTTCTGTAAGTCTGAGTAGGCGCGGCCCAAATCTGCTCGAGTCTAGTTACTTTTCGCTAGACTGGAATGTCCTGCAGATTTACTAGAGTATTATTTACGAACAAATAAATTACCAAACAGATTCGCATGTATAAGGATGACAATAATACTCATAGGGTAGGGTATTCATTGGGCATTCGACCTTAATGGAGGACAGTTACAAATAAAAATGGGTAACAGGTATGGGTGTACCCAATACCCTAATTTTGAAAACGGATACGTGGAGGGTATGATATTATGGTATCCATACCCATACCCACCCAATAAGAATATTAAATTTAAATTTGTTATATATTTATTACATATTAATATTATGTATGATAATTATTTGGGTGCGTCTATTCACACCTCTCAAATTGATATTTAGACCTCCAATCAACTTTTTATCCACTAAACTTCCTTGTTTACCCTCCACTTTGTTTCTTCTTTTTCTTGATGAAAAGATGCATATATTACATTTCAAAACTTGTCAGATACAACGAAACACACCTAAAATAACCATCATTTTTAGGCGAGACAAAACTAAACTAAGCAGTGATGTATCCATAAACATTTAAAGCTTACAGAAACAGGTCTACTCTATCAATGTCTCTTAGATGAAATTAGACCAACACTACAACTTACTATCATTTCTTTTTGGCCTTGCCTTCATTGGTAAAGTCCTCTTCCTCCACCGTCGAGTATGTTAGTCACAGAGGACCAACTACCGGCAGCTATTGTTCCACATTCTTCTTTTTCTTGTTCTTTCTTCCTACTGGTATTCCTTTCTTTTTGCTTGCTTCTTTTATTTTCTCTGGGGACTGTAGTCAAAGGCATGCTTATCCATGAGAAGTTTTCCAAAAGATAGAGTAAGTCGAGGCTTTTTCGGGGACACCGTTACCTCACCCATACCTTTTCTTCTACTACTTTTTGTCGGTGTGAGAAGCGGTGTTACTTGTACCACACTCCCCTCCACCACGTCCTCTGTTTTAGGTTGTTGCGGTTTCTCTTTATTCCCTGTTGTGAAATCACCTCGTGGCAATAGGGTTTCTGCTTCCTCTTCCCGGGCTTCTTTGTTCCCGCCTCCCATATCTTGTTGTTGTTCCTCACCATCACCCCTTGCTCTTCCATTCACCAGAGCCAGCTGCATTGTACCATTCTTCACAACAAGAGTAGCAACTACTTTGCCTTCTTCTTTTTTGCAGCTTTTCCCCTAGTGCTCCCACTCAGCCTCTCCTCTTCCATTCCTATTTCCTTTCTTCCCTCCTTTTCTAATTCTCGGTGCATCACTATCACTGAATCTCCTCCTAGCTTAAGGTGTTTGTTGTTGTTGCATTAATGGTGTAGTGAACATGAAACCCTAATTTATGATTCCTTGAGATGCAGGCTTTGATATCACTCTTTCAAAGCCAGGAAGAGGCATCCCAAAAACCCTAGTTTCATGGTTTGTTGTTTCCTACGATACATGCATCAACATATTCATCCGAAAGCAAGACTTGCCAAAATGGTCACTCCTCCAACAACTGCAACTCCCTATGAGATAATCATAATAGAAGCTTAGTTCTGCTTCCACCCTTATATCAAATTGAAACTTTCTCTTCCTGTGAATCGGTTTTTCCAAGGCATGTTGGATTCAAACCCGAATAACTCCTCTATCAAATTCTTCATTATCCATGTCTTCATACTCTCCCAGAGTGGCTCCAAGCTTGAAGACATTCTTCTCGGTATGATATTTTGGAGGGACTCCATTGATTCTTACCCAAAAGCTAATTGTCTTCATAGGAACCTCGTCCACATCCTCAATCCCTTCATATTTCACCATCTGAATAAGTGCTTGATCAAAATCCCATGGCCCTCCCTTGAGTATATGATTTTGATCTTTCTCCTTATCGAAAGCCATCAAGTTACGTTCTCTATACTCTTACACTCTTACACGTCCCAAAATCCTCCAAAGTATAGAGAATTTTCTCGCCAGAGCATCCTTGTCATACGGCTTGAATGAAAAAAATCGAGCCACTAGGTTGCTCTTCCCAGATTGGTTCAATGAGGATTTACCTCCAGGGCAGAGGTCTACAACTCCATCGTCATCATCCAAAGCCAAAGCCGATGCAAACTGCGTCGCCATGGCCTCGATCTTCTTTAAAGCTTGAGAATTCTTGTTCATAGTTGGAGATCCCGGAGTGGTGTTGATGGTTTTGGTCGAAAATACGGAATCGCAGCCAGTAAAATACTCGCCGCCTGGGTTTTCTTGAACTCGGGGTTTTTTTCACTCCGCTAGGGTTTTGATATGTGAGATGTTGTGATATTTGCAAGTAGTAGATAGATAGCTTGAAGCAATGATGTGTACCATCCCCTTTCTCTTTACACCTCTTTTTACAGATTAAAAATAAAAGCTTAGAATGATGATTGATAGCTCCATATAAATCAATTTAGATTGATAGAAAGGTAATATTCAAAATTGCTTAGTCCATTAAAAGAAAAGATTAATAAAGTGTAAGTATTGGCAATTTTTTTAAGATTGGATCTACCCTTATACATTACAATTACAACACAGCATAGAAGAACTTATGATCGATCCAAAGATTTCAAGTTCGTAGAACCACTAGGCCTTTAAAATGGGTCGGCCTGATCCGGGCCCTAAAACATGTAGCTCGTGTACTGCCTGACTTTAGAATTTTTAAGCCCTAGTATAAAATGGGCAAGGTGAATTTAATTTATGAAGCCCAAGCCCTACCCATGAGTCAATAAAGTATGGGCCTATAAAGCCCATCCGTGGCCCACCCTAATTTTAAACTTATACTTTTAAAGAAATTATGTGCATTATTGTTCGAAAAAGGGAATTAATTTACATCTATAAGTCTAAACTTTATAATAAAGGTGATTTATTTTAGATGAATCGATATAATTTATTAGAGCTGATAAGTTACAAAGAGAACACTGATTGCCGGCTCGTTAGAAAGAACTCTCTATATATAGTAACTTATACTATACATGTTCTTAGTTGGCTAGTTGTTTTCAAGCTATCCACTAGACCATTAGTGTTACATTTCAAAGTAAACCAATCACGTGTTAATTATTTTACCTAATATATGTGATCAATTACCAAAATACGGGATCAATTAAATATGAATCACATATAAATGATGTAATCATGCATATAGCTGTTGAAGATTGATGGAGTTTCATTGTTTTAGAATCCAAAATTAATTAAAAAGATAATTTTTAAATTATAATCTTCGTAGTTTAATTGAATTTTATTTCTTCATTAATCATCATTTACTATATATATCATTTATAAAATTATATATTTATTTATTTTTGGGCCTGTCCGGCCTTAATATTATTTGTATGGGCAGGGCTTTAGATGCCCAGGACTACAAAAGCATCACCCATACCTTATCATATCAAAGATGGGCCGGACAAAGCCCAAAAATAAATAAATGTGGCTCTTAGGCCTGTAAATTCAGCCCAAACCCCATCGGTCCGTCCATGTTCAACCGTATTTTTTGGACTTTGGACTGACCCGATAGGTTGGACAGGGCCAGTCCAAAGTCCAAAAATTAGGGTTGAACATAGACGAACCGATAAGATTTGGGCCGAATTTACAGGCCTAAGAGCCATAACGCAGAGGAGTAGAGAGAGAGAGAGAATAGAATGTTTAGATTACAACCTTGTTTTCTCTTTATCAAATTGATATGAGAATCGAACATGTTTTTTCTTCATTTACTTTGAGCATACACCATACTGAGGCTTAGAGGCCGAAGAAGATATGTCAATCATATGTCAAATGATGACAATGAGAAAGCTTGTAGATCGAGATGTTGGTGTTGTTCATAGCTAAATAGACAATCATGATGTCTATATATCAAATTGAGATATTTTTTTAAAAGGGTATAATTGGAGTTTAAAAAGTTTTAAAAATATGGGATGTGCATATATTAATTTGAGAGGTGTGAATAGATACACTCTAATTATTTTTGATATAAGATTTCAAAGTAAATAATCATATATTGCCTATCATTTATCGACCAAACTCTAATACTCTACTACTTTAACTATCTTGTTGTTTCATTCATTCCTTAATTTGTGAATTTCTTAGTTCTTAAATGACCACCATGAAACCTTAAGACAATGATTTTCTAATCATCTTGAGAACCAAGTTTCTCCGATAGCTGAAAACGAGAATACTTCTACACCTATTCAAAATGAGAACGTACGGATCGAAACGAGAACACTTCTGCATATAAAGTTATAAACTTAGTCAAATTTTGCATAAAATAATTTATATATTTTTTGGCTTATAGTTTTACTTATAATCGTTTTTACTTTTTAACATAGTTTTTACAAGTAACGAGAGGGTACGGATATCCTAGTATCCAACGAATACGGGTATGGGTAATACCCAATAAAATTTTATGGGTATCGAGACGGGTTCGGATATAGAATATAAACTCGGGTATAGGTATGGTATTTCAATATTTGTACCCTACTCTACCCATTATCATCCTTACGCATGTAACACAAAATTCTAGTTTATCGATTCGAATGGTTAAATCGGTTGTATTTTGCAAGTGTCATAATACAATTTTCCTAATACGGTTAGGTTTTCCAGCCACAACTCGATCTTAGACCAGTTTTTCGTTTCGGTTTTCGATCACAATGTTCTACCACATAGTTGTAACTTTGTAGTACAGCATACTTTGTTAATATTAATCAAGAAAGGACGAGAAGGTTTCATAACTAAAGCTGATTAACAATGGCTTGGTCATCATAATCTAATAATTCTACTAGCAAGACCCGGCCCTAGTTTTCATTTACATTTATAACAATGATAGGAGTGAGCACGGGAACTATCTAGCGTGACACATGGAACAATCCGCTCTCACATGATAAAAATATTTTGGAATTTACAAAGAAAAAAAAAACAATTTTATGTAATAGTTTCATTTCCAATTAATAGAAATCTCATAGAACGGTTGCATTTGCATTGCTCTAAAATTTAATTATAACACAAACCATTTATGTCCAACCGGCTTAACATTCGGTGGGCATAACACTACCAGACTGAAAATCTGCCTTTTATTCAGAGAGTCTAATTCGACTTGGATTGCTACCTTCTAATTCGGCTAATCTGCTCTATGTTGACAATCCTCCATAGAGGGAGGTTCCACTTCATTGTCGTCTATGATCTCCTGAGCAGTGTAATAAGCAAATGCATTATCAACTAACATGGAAGATCTATCCATAAGAACGAACACATCATTTGTTCTAAGCGAGATTTCTTTGTTCTCTAACATCACAAAAGATTCTGGAGTGTCCCTCAGGCATGTCAATTGTGATTCAAGGACATAACTATAGTCAGAGACAATTTCATGTGAAAGATTCACAATGTTGATGATGAATTGATCATTTTGTGCCTCGATGGTTTGCCTTTTAACCGACGGCTCATCAGTGGATTTTCTTGGTCTCCCCCTCTTTTTATTAGGAGTTGAGGATGACACAACACCTTCCACATGGGCAGGAGGAATGCTTCCTTGCCCAGCGTTGCCACTAACCGATCCCTTTTGCTCCCCATCTAAACTGATGGATTGAGGTATTCTCACGTACATACTTCTTCTCTTTGAAGAACGAATGATCATGAGAATTTTTCAATATTTTGATCATCATGTCACGACCCGTTGAAAATTCCAAAACTTATATAAGTCTGAATCACACGAAATCATGTAAGTCACAACATTGGATTCAATAATCCGAACCGTACTTAGATATAAACAACTAGAATAGTCGGAAACTTCTCTAGAATGCGCTTGAGGCCATATTCAGCAGAAGTGATGCACAATAATTCCTTTTCATTCTCACAATATGTTTCCAAGTGAAAATTGTTGGCCCGAATCCTTGAAACTTAGCAATGTTCGATTGGCTTTTGGGGCATATAAGGCATCAATGATGTATAATTAGGTACCATGAGGCAGCAGAAACTCTGCTGAACCACGCCCTTGAATAACCAGCATTGCACCAATCATGGTAGTTACTGAAGATTTATATGAAAAAAGATCCACAAACAGTTGTGTATTCTGTATAATGGTATAGGTAGTACCACTATCTGCAAAACACTCAATCTCGCATTGAGACATCTACAAAATCAATGTAAATAAGTAAGTCTTTGAAATAAAGACCAGACATACACTTTAAGTAGACACTGAAAGATTTGGATAAGGGTCTGACCCTTGTTAAATGTTGATATAGCATGACATAAACCAATGTAAAACGACACCTGGGGCTAAAATCCAGGTTGGTAAAAAAAATTCATCATTTTTCAATAAAATTGATGTACAATACATCAAAAACACCACAATCCAGGTAGAACCTTCGATGGATCAAAGTAAAAGATTTTCAATGGATCAAAAATCTCAAAAACCTGCCCATATGATACCTTCGATGGATCGAAGAACAAATCATCGGCGGATCACAGAAACCCAAAATAAATTTTGATTTTTTGATATTGATTTTTAATGGGTTAAAGAGAATCTTCGATGAATTGAAGAACTTGAACTGAGGCACTCTTTCGATGGATCGAGAAAATTTTCTCGATGGATCAAAAATGCATAATGGGGACTCGAGGATCACCTTCAATGGATCAAAGGTGTTTTGTGTACAAATTTTTGATGGATAAAAAATTACAGAAAATGAACCAATGGTGGCCTTCAATGGATTGAAGAAAATCTTTGATGAATCGAAGGTTCCCCGAGTTTGACAAAATCCTCGTCTTTGTGTCTCGTTTTTACTGTATCGTTGTGTCATTTATTCCATATGTAAACATCGAACTATACACTGAATTGGTATAAAAGTAACATTCTCAACACTTTTATATACCGAAAATAGAGAAAATTCCATTAATCGCCAACAATCAAAAGTTACATCATAGATGTTCTTATCCAAAAGAAAACCAAGACAAAGAGTCTACGAAAAATGACTAAAAATAAAGAAGAATAAAAAACCAAAAACTTGATTACATAACAGAGATAACCGCATTTTACATAGGCTATTCAAAATGCGGAGTAGCTAAGTTCTTCTCTTTGTCACCTGTAAGAACGAGATTGATATCAACTTTCATCTCTACATCTCCAGTATAGTTGGACTCTTGAGCCAAGTACTACTTATGCCTCTTGTAGATGTTCTAGATTTCATTGCTAACATAACACTGTTTATGCATATGCTTTGTTGAACCACACCAGTAGTAAGTGAATTTTATAGAATTTGAATATCTTTGGCCATCATTAACCGAACCAGATTGGTTCTTGCTGGAGTTGGCGTTCTGATCTCTTTGCTAAGTCATATTTTGGCTGCATCCTTGGCCACGCTCAAGGCCTCCTCTCCTACCGCATGGAACATGTCCTCCACGCACATAAGGTTTCAAAGGAGTATTTTTTTCTCTTCACGGGCCTTTCCTCCAGTCTGATAATTCTCAGGCTTTTTAGTACCATCCGCTCTTGAGTTATTATTGAGAATGATCTCATGATGTCTTTCTTTTTTAGCTAGGCTATTGATGAGATCACTAAAGGTAAGAATCTTCTCTTGTTCATACTCGATCCAGTACGAATAACCAAGGAAGCTCATGGATGTTGGGAAGGTGTTCAACGACCTTTCAATCATGTCGTTCTCAGACGTTTCCACCCCACTGAAACTCAACTCCGAATGTAGATCTAACATTGCTTAATTGTAATCTTGGATCTTTGAAAAATTTAGAAGTCTAAGATTTTCCCATCTTGCAGTCAACTCAGGAAGCTGTGTAACATTCACATTATTGAAGCGTTGCTTCAAAACCTCCCACAAATCCAGGGGATTAGTCTTTTTAAAATACTGCTTCTTAAGAGTTTGATGAATATGACGCCTCAAAAATATGAGGCTTGAGCTTTTAATTCATCTGTGGGAGGAATGACATTCTATCCAGGCCCAACGGGTTTGATGGTGTAGGTTAGTCTCTTGCCAATAAATATATTTTCCACATCAGAGACCCAACGGTGGTATTCTTTTCCTTGAAGGCCAAGGATGTCGAATTCTAGCCTAACTGGCTTGTTCGAACTCATCTACAAAATACAAAGAGATTTGATTAGTATCGATCAAAGAACCACGATCATTAATATCAAGTTTTAATGAATAAGATCGTGATCCATGATCTATGGTCACAAAAATCAATTATCAACAAATGGTGGTTCAATAACTACACCCAGCAACCGTGATAAAACCGTCACATAGTATCGATTTTTTTTTCTAAACCGTGACTCCTCCTAGAACGTCTCTTATACTCTATGGATATAGGGTGTGTTTGGTAATGCTTAACTTATAAGTTCAGGAGCTTATTTGACAACTTTTAGAAAAAGAAGTATTTGGTGAACTAATTATTTTCAACCAAACTTTTAAAAAAAGTTTATTTCTTCACTATTTTGAAAGGCACTTCTGAAGGTACTTTTAAAAGTCAGCTTTTCGAAAAACAGGCGTGAACAGTGTTCTTAAATGAAAATTTGTGACATTTTCAAAAATATCCTTGCACAATTCCTAATTGTCGCGCATGTCCCTTCTCTTCTTTGCTCGCGTCTCTTCCCTCTTCCTCTTCTCCCATATAGCGCAATTCTTAATACAGAAACGACAGTCGCCGAGAAGAGAACCTCTCCCCCATGGAAACAAGCTCTTCCATAGCTCATTTTCCTTTAGATTGGTAAGCCCCTTATCTCTCGAGCTCAATCAAATCCTAGTTTTGGGTTTCATTCTTTCATTTTTTAGGGTTTTGTTAAATCTATGAAAATGAGATGTTTTGACAAATTCATTCTTGCTATACTAGTTTCTATGGTCTTATGCAATTGGATTTTGGTTGAATTCAATTGGGTTTTGTTTAAATTGAATCGAGTTGTGTTGTGTTCGAATTTAATTGAGTTTTGGTCGAAGAGTGACCTTGAAATTTTCTGTTTTATATATGCTTGCGACCTTTCATTCACATTCTACATCCTTTTGATCTTGAAAAGTATTTCGCCTCTTGACATTGGGAGGTTGGCAAATGGATATGGAACTTGAGCCTTTTCTTATGTGGTGAGTGATTACTCTCTTGTCTTGTTTTGTGTGACCCTGGTATGATATACCAGAGTTACAGAACACATCTATAGTTGCTACCTTGATAGTTGATATATGTTATTAACGATGTTTGATGCAATGGGGGCTGGATGATATGTTAGGTACCTCTTTTCATAGCTGAAATTGCTCCAAAGAATCTTGGAGGAAGACTAACTGCTGTAAATTAGGTGACATATGATACAAACTGTACTACTTGAAATTAGCTAGTAACATCTTGTGTAAGTAGGCATGGATTTTGTTGAATCAGGCAAAAGCTAAGAAATGATGCTGATATTTACATTGATTTACAGTTAATGATCTGTGCCGGACTATCAGTTTCCTACATAATTGGGGTAGTTGTAAGTTAGAAAGTACTAGCAATAATCGGTAACTTCTTTGACTTTTACTAGTAGTTAGAATACATCTAGCACAGTACATTAGATGGCTCATCTGTGTGGTGATTGCAGGACTGGTTCCCTGTGCTGTAATAATTTTTGGGCTCTTTTTCAATCCCGAGTCTCCAAGATGGCTGGTAAGACAGAAAGTGCTACGTGAACCATTAGGTACTGGTTTGGTTCATTTGGCTATATTATAGTCTATAACCTCATCCCATCATGACTGCAGGCAAAGACAGGAAAGCAAAAAGAGTTTGAAGTTGCACTACAGAAACTTCGGGGTGAAAATGCTGATGTTTCTCAGGAAGCAGCGGAAATCCAAGTAATCCTTATATCCATGTCCTAATAATCCACATGAAGATACATTACAGATTTTGCAACATTATAATTTATGTAAGTACCATGTACTATAAATATGTGTAGGATTATATAGCCACTCTTGACCATCTCCCGAAAGACAAGCTGCTGGATTTGTTCCAGAGGAGATACTCTTGCTCAGTCATTGTAATACACAGCAGCTCTATTTTTTTTACAGTCATAAACTATCTTCATCCTCTGCCTTTCGGCTCAATCGATTTTCCATTTTCCATTGTGAAATCAGATAGGAGTTGGTTTGATGGTCTATGAACAATTTGGAGGAATCAACGGTGTCTGTTTCTACGTCAGCAGTATTTTTGAGCAAGCAGGTACCAAGACCCTATCATAACAAAACTGATAACACTGATATACAACTATACTTCGTACCGTCTCAGCTTTCATCCTTTTGGGTCTAAATTGCACAGAACCACTAAAATCTAATGATCTAACAATTCCACTTACACATACTCTTCAAGAGTTTCGATTTTCAAGCATTGGAACTATAACCTATACAGTTCTTCAGGTTTTAAATTCTTACTGTTGATTCTATTTCTATTTTTCATATTTCTTACCATTAGAAGCATCTTGATGATCAAGGTGTACAGGTTGTGGTCACTGGCATGGGTGCAACCGTAATGGATAAAGTTGGAAAAAAGCCTCTAATTTTGGTAAATTCAGTGCACAAAATGTGTACTTCTGAGCCAAATTTTCATTTACATTTACCAAAGTTAAACTATTTCCTATTTGATGTAGACCTCTGCATCAGGGTTGGTACTCGGCTGTGTCCTGACAGCCATTTCGTTCTTTCTAAAGGTGATCCAAAGACATTGATCAATGACCCTAATAGCTCATACATCTTTTTAGCTTATAACAACAATAAATTGGCAGGAAATGTCTATGTACCACGCCAATGACTTGGCACTCGAGGCAGTTCCTGCTCTTGCTGTAACAGGCATACTGGTAAATGCCTACCCTAGTCGAACAAATCGTCAAACAACATTGGTCTAATTCTAAAACCGATAGAGCTTTTAGTTTTTATCCTTGCATCTTTAACAATTACATTTTGGATTCAGGTATATATAGGAGCATTTTCAATTGGCATGAGTTCAGTTCCTTGGGTTGTGATGTCTGAGGTAATCAAAGTTAATGTGATCACACAAATACAAATATTAGATCATGATTGATCTACATCAATAATAAAACATCTCTATCTGCAGATATTTCCTATTAATGTTAAGGGATAGGCTGGAAGCATAGCAACATTAGTGAACTTGTTTGGTGCATGGTTGTGTTTATACACTTTCAACTTCCTTATGACTTAGATCTCTTATGGTAAGTACAATCAACAATCCCGTTTTCTAGTCTTACTAGGAGATATATTTGCTGAGGTTCTAAGCCAAGTGATACTAGCTAGCTAAGTTGATAACCTGCATGCCTTAGGTGTGATTCACATGCACATTTATTCTGTATGTAGCTATCAATGGCCTGGCTATAATGTTCGTTGTTTTCGTAGTCCCTGAAACAAAGGGGAAGACCCTTGAACATATCCAAGCATCCATCAACATTTAGAGAATTGATGGAAGGAGTTTGGAAGAAGTGGAAGGTTTTGAAGCACATGTCAAGTTTTTCATTTGACAAGCAAGTAAAGATTGTGATTGCGACTATGACCCTTCATAACTATGCAAGGAAACATTCCCAACTCGATAAACATTTTGTTGAAATGGGAGAAGGACTAAGTGACAATGCAAATGGTGAAGATGATGCAGAAGAGGAAGGATATCCCGTAACCGAAGGTCCAGGAGCACAAAAAATGAAAATAGTGAGGAACTACATAGCACAAATTTTAATGAGTAGCCGAAATGTTTGATTAAGTGCTTTAGTTATATTCGATCAATGTACTTTAAATTCTATCTTGAAACCAACTCAATGTGATGGCTCACGGTTTGTTTGTGGGACTTAAGCTTGTTATATTTGAAGTGTAAATCTTCTTGTAGTTTGGTTGATCTTGAATTTACGGGGAAGTTATTCCGAATTTTTAGTAGATTTCTATGTGTTGAGTTATGTTGTTAGGGCCTAATCTCACTTTAGTATTTGAATCGGGGTTGAGTCTTTCAGTTGGGATCAGTCATTTAAAATATCGAACAATGACATCAAGAACATTTGATCAAAATACAACCAAAAAGAAAAGAAAAAACAAAATGAAAAATAAATGTATTTGTGACTTTTACTTTTAGATTTACCAAACACTTATATTTCTAAAAGTCTTTTAAAAAAAATATTTGCCAAACACTCTCCTTCTTTTCTATTAAGGAGCTTATTTCAATAGAAGAAAGAAAAAAAACTAGCTTTTCTTTTAAGAAAAGCATTGTCAAACATAGCCATAGGTTCATAGGAACTCGATTGGTGTTATGCTCAGTATGACCGGTACAGAGTTTGAATGACTTTAAGGAAGAACTCATCTGAAATGGTTCTTTGGAAGTCGAGCAATCTTAACGAAGTAGGAAGATCGCCGAAATCAAGGAAGAAGTAACTTAGTTGGTGATGATCAACGGTGGTGGAGGCCGGCGGCGGTGAAGGGGCTGGTTTAGGGGTTAGATTTTTTTTTTTCTTTTCTATGGTAATGGCTGACTATCAACTCAGAGCGTATTTGAGGGGAGATAACGGAAGCGTAACTCTTTCATTGATAAAATGTCTTATATATGCTGATACAATCTATTACAATAATTGTCCCGATAAAACAGAGATTCTCTGTATCTATTTAAACTAATCCATATCTAACTAGGACATGACACACATCAGAAATTATATAAAATAAATATCCTTAAACAGTTAAACAGTTATAGAGAATCTACTCTGTTTAACTAACTCATACAAAAGATTCTCCACAGTAATCCATTTTCGGATTGCAATTAGTCTTTCTTATAATTTATGTGTTATGATTATGAGCCTGTGCAGATTCGATCCACTTTCTGTTGAACTGATTCAGAAAGAAGAGCAACAGGAAAAAAGCCTTTATAGTAAAAAGAGACATATAAAGAGACGCATATAGAAAATGTACAACTATCTCATTGCTAAACAAAGAGCTAAATCGCAATCCACATAGTATGTCGAAGTATCAAACAAGCAGACAACCGCAATACGTGGATGTCTTATATGAACAAACAGAAATAAAAGAACGAGGTAGTTCAGAACCTCCATTGCGCAAAAGTCTGCATTCTAATGAGCTGCATAAGCACCTACGTACATCATATCAGTTCGAGAAGAGAACAGTCTGGTTTTGGCCATTTTAACGGGGCTTCTTGGTACCCTTTTGAGAACCGACGGTACAACCTGTACTTGCTCGTCTCCCAATAAACACCCATTGTACGTGTTAGTGCAACAAGGTTTCTTCTGTTTACAAACCTAGAATATTCATAAATCGTAGTTTAACTGATATATGTATAGAGTTTCGGTTGGGTAGAACCCCTCCATTGAATTTGTTGTTTTAGTTTACTTCAATATCTTTACAAGATAGTAGTTTGTGAGAATATACATTTGTCTACTATCTTTGTACGAAACTAATGTCATGGAGCTTATTTGAAGTTTTTGAACCTCCGGATCATGTAATTAATATACGATGAAAATGTCATCCAAATCATGTGAGCAGTCATCGTCGTGCTAAATTTGAATACAAACTTTACTACCACGCCTACCATATGAAACTAATATACAACTAGGCAGCTAGTATCCGACTCTACACATAAGTTATGATTTTCTCGTAAAAGTAATTATTAAAGTCATTAGCAGGGTCTAAATTTTTATCAAGTTGTTAATATGATTTACAACCTTAAAAAATTATTAAAGTGGTGCTCACACTCTCAAAATTACATTTACATGATGCCTAAACTCATTATCTGTTATTGAACCGTTGATATCGATGATGTGATAATTTTTTTTCAAAACAGAGGGTAAAAGACTTTTAAATGTTCTTAATTTTTTTTCTCTCTCTCTCTCACGGTTGCAATAGTAGCCGCGAGATTAAATCTCGTGCCGCTGTCGCCCGCCGTTTCTCTCAGCAAGCACTCAATAGCCCGTCCTGCCACGTTGACTCCTCCCGGTCACTGCCTCTCAAATATGCTTCTACTCACGACCTCAATGCCAACGTCATCACATCAACGCCTGAAGTAGCCGCCCCCCGAGTCAACACTGATCGAGCCCTATGCTGTCGAGCTTTAACCAACCTCAGCCAAGCAATAGTCCCAGATTTCATATCCAAGGCACGCCGCTAGCATGGAAGAATCATCAGGTCAAGACTACGAGTCTCTTTGAGATTGGGCTGGGAATTCTTTTGAATGAGGCGCTTCATTGGGTTGACCTCTATGGAGGAATCATGGCTTTTACGCACATCGATATTTTTAGTCTGAAAATTTCATACTTCCTATCTGGTTTATTCAATTTGTTCTCCCCAACCTTTATAAGAGGATCAATAAGTTGATTATCAAGCTTAAAGAAAGAGGTTTTATTTGGAGATTGATTAACCGATCTAAACCCTTGAATTTGGATATGAAACAAAAAGGGTTGATCCATAGAAATTAAGATCATCCTTTTTATTGTTAGAAGATTGTGATGAAAGTCGTTCGTGTGTACATATTGTTGGGTTTGAAAGAATATAAATTCAGAATTTGAAATTTGATAGAATTAGATGAAATTATAAAATGTTGGAAACAAGGCATGTAGTTAACAATTGACAAAAAAATATATATGAGGTAAATGATTGTGGTTGATTATGAATCAGAGAAGAAAAAGAGTAAGATCAGATGCAACAAATCTACAGCGGTTCAAATAAAATTTAAAGAAGACGGAGAACTGGAGACCGATCACGAAGACAAGAGAGAGGGAGAAGAAGAGCACTAACATGTATCATGTATCGTGTAAAAAAACTGAATAAGATCTGTAATAAAATCTGCACCATCCAATTCAATCAGACGTCCCAGATCAACGTTAAGTAAATAGTTAGGAATGTGCTTATAATAATTTTGCTTAATATAACGTTTTTATCCTCTGTTTTGGAAAAAAAAAATCCTGCAATGTTCCTTAGCCAGAGGAGGTGATTGGAGCAGTATCAGTAATATTCCTGCAAATTTTTCTCCAGTCATAATTAATCAGTACGCTTTTGTGAGTGGCTGTTTTCACTGGGTGCTATGACGCTGTGAGATAATTTTCGAGGGGCAGGAGCAGCCGCAGAGGTTTATTTTCTCCGTTGTGGCATTGGATATGGTCGATGAATCATTTCGCAACGTGGATATACTTCAACCCGGTTGGAGAGAGGACGTCGTCTGCGCGCCAATGTTTTCGAAGTACTACCCTGATGATGGTGGTGAATGCTGGCTTGCGTTGTTTGAGTTTTTAGGAGATGCTTGTTTTGATTTGTGGGTGATGAAGGAGTATGGTGTGGTAGAGTCGTGGACGAAGCTGTACAATGTGCATTTGACAGGGTCCCCGGAGGAGGAGCCATGTGTGGAACCGTTTGGTTTGACCAAGAGCGGTCAGGTGGTGGTCAGAATTGGTCTCAAGGGAACGCTCGAGGAGTTTAAATTGTATGATCCTGAAGACAAGCAGTTCAAGGATTTTGGGAAGCAGGGATGTAACTACTACTTCATGGATTCTTTCGTCGAGAGTCTTGCTGTGCTTGGCCAGATCAATGTGTTTTCTTACTGAGGAGCAACAATAGGTATTCACTATCAACAATGAAATAGTTTTTATATCGTTTGTTTCCATCCACTGAGAACATTTGTTTGATGTGATCTGTGAATTAATTATCTGAATGAGAAAGCTGTTCATTTCTTAACTTTGTGAACAATCTGAATGAGTGGTTTCCATTCTTTCTGAGACTTTATTTTGTTTCTCTAGTAGTCTCTATTGATTAATCACTTGCTTCTGCTGGAGTTACAGATATTTGGCGCCAATGCTATAGAAACCTACTAACTTCCAAAATCAACACATATTTATGAAGGTTTCAGTTTTCTTCTCTGTCTGGAACTATTTAACTGCAATCAAAAGTTAAGGAAAGTAGTTGATCTCTCATGTTTAATGAGGAAAGGAGGATAGCTGGATATGAGCACAGTAGTTTACTTTCGATGGATATGATGTTGGTTTGTTCAATTAGCAACATTCACATTTCACAATGATGATAGCACTGCATGAAGATAGGGCTTTCTTGTTGATTTTCGTAGAATATGTTCACGCAGTCTTTCTAATTTGGAATGAACTTCACCTGTATGTTTTCCTTTGGTTGTGGCATCTTGTGCTAGTGCATCATGCATTTTTTTTACAGCATCATGTGAGATAAGCATGTACTTCCTTCAAGCTTTGGCATGATTGTCAAGAAATCTTAATGCTTTGATTTGATTATTGCTCAGTAAATGGTATGGTAAAGAATGCTACGATCGATCATGGATAATACTCAAAGATTTGCATGTAGTTTCATTATATCAGCATCTTAAGTAAAAGCGAGTTTGAGTTCTTTAGCATACTTTGTTCAATTGTTATAGCTATTGATGAGGTGATCATGACACCCAACTACAACTTCTATTTATGCAGGATGATATATGCACTCCTCTATACATTCATTCTATAAGCTGCATAATCATATTCTTGAGGTTTAGAAGCAGTAATAACATCATTGTTATGCATTGGATTTTTTATTTTATTTTTTAAAAAGCTTATGCACTGGAGTTTAGCTGCTCCATGTACTTATTGTGTTGCTACTTTATCTGGCTGTTTGGTTAGTTTCTTGTTCCCTTTGTGGGGTTTCATTGCCTAGTTGTCTCGGTTTGTTCTCTTTGTTGGGTTTGAATGTGTTTGTACTTTGTAGTGCCCTCTCTTTTTTGGCTCATTTTACAGGCTTATTGAAGAAGAAAAAAACAAACGAAAAAAGAAAGAATCTGTGTCTATACTCTATAGGCTATGTTTTGTGGCTCAATGGTTTCGTGAAGATTTCTCACTGATGCTTTAGCTATGGTCCTGCTAGTTTTTAGGATAGAAATAAGTAAATCGTGCCACCATCGATCTTTATCTTGCTTTGATGCAAGTTTTATTCTGCTTTTACTGCAATGAGAATACTCTGGTTTATAGTAACAGAATACAATGCCTGGTCTTTGCTGTCTCACAGGTATAGTATATCGCAAGAATGCTATTTCGGCAATGGAGCAACTTACAGACTTAAAATTAAGTTTGTTCTCTGTCACGGGAATTGAAGCATAGGAAAGCTTCAGGAAAGCACATTCAAGATTGAAAATTGAAAATTGAATTCTCTTGTACTTTGTTTTCATTTTATCTTCGATTCTCTCACGTACCAACAGATCAAATTCCAACCAGTGTCATCAGTGAATCTAGCTATACAGATCCTTTTATTGAAGTTACAATAGTACTTCCAAGTTACATGCCTGCATCTTTTGAATTATTAGTTTGGTCCTCTAGTTTCGTATTTGAAATAGCTAGTTTATTCTTACATTCTTGTATGTAATCAATGTGATCCTATGAGATGCTAACAATGAAGCCTATAACCAGGATTTTTCCTCTGCTTCTGGAAGGAAAGACGCAGATGTGGTTCAGGGCTTCAGATTATCAGAAAGAGGTTCGCACGGCCAACTTCTGCATTTTATTTACCGATAGATGTAGACAGTAATAAGAGGATTAAGAAGAAGCTAGGCTACCCATTCATGTCCATGAAGAATTGAAGATACAGCCGGATAAGTCCATCAAACAGTTTGTGAATTAAGGTAATTCTTCATCTTTAATGCCCCCTCCTAACTAAAGAAATATATATATATATATATTTATATATATCATTTCAAGTGCGAAGTTTTGCACTGAAACTTCAGTGTAAATTGAAGTTCTATTTTACTCAAAATCAACAAAAATAAGTTGATCATTAGAATCACTCATCTTTTAGATACCTGTGGAATGATCATGCTTGCAAAATTTCAGCCAAATCGGATATCGTTTAGTCATTTGATCACTACATTCAAGTTTTGAACTAAATCGAATAATCTGTGTGCATTGTTAAACAATGCAACGATCAAAAAGGTAAAACATCTTCGATTGAGCTGAAATTTTGCAAGAACGGTCATTTCATTGGTATCTAAAAGATGAGTGATTCCGATGATCGAATATTTTGTCGATTTTGTGTAAAATGAAACTTCACACTGAACTAACTGAAGTTTTAGTGCGAAACTTCGCATTTGACAGAATAATATATATGTATATATATATATAATCTCACTCCAGAGCGGAGCTCTGCTATGAAAAAACAGAGCGAAACTTTAATTTTCACGAGATTAACAAAGTTGCTCACTCATTGAAACTACTCATCATGTAGATTTCTGTTTAAGGATCATGCTTACAAAATCAACCCAATTAGAGATGATTTGGACATTTGATCGTCACACTCAACTCTTAGGCTATATCAAACGAATTGTATAAATCAAAAGTTCAATGTGTCGATTAAATGGTCAAATCATCTCCGATTGGTCTGATTTTTTGTAAGTAAGATCAATGGTAGAGCAACTTTGTCAAGTGTGAAAATTGAAGCTTCGCTCCGTTTTTTTAGAGTGGAGATCTACTCTAAATAGCAAAAAAGAGTATTTGCAACGACATTTTCATTTTTTGCAACGGCAAGCTACCGTTGCAAACTGCATTTTTTGTTGTAGTGAAACCATTAACTCTACCAAACTGAGAAGTTAATTCCTAACTATCTAAAGCCTAATTAGCTAAATGTTCAAGGAAAGAATATTTCTGGTATTTTAGTGTATGTCTTGTCCTAATTCAAGTAGAAGTAGATATGCTAGCAATCACTGATTTATAGGGATATCGATTGTAATTGATTGTAATGCTTGTATTTAAGGTAATCTATCAATGAATAAAGATATTGTTTCAGTCTACAGCTATTGCAATTACTTTTCTTCTTCAACACATCATCAACATCTCTTGAGTTGATAGCCATCATCCTAACCCTAAAACACCAAATCCCATCGCCACCACCACCGCCGCTGGTTTCCCTACCGCCTATCACCATCTCGAGGTGCTTCTTCCATAAGTTATCACAATTGGTCATATTCTTGCATCTTGTGTTCAACGCGCTCTTTCTCCTTATAACAAATCATTACCCATACCGAGCATAATATCATTTGAGATAAATTTTTTAACCTTCTTGAATTTAAAAATTAGATTGCAAAACTTAATTACCGCAACACCCTAGATCTAAGACTAGATTTTGGTTGGTTATTGCTGTGATTATATTATATGCCCTAGTTCCAATGGATTAATACATTTTTTTTATCAAGAGTTTCATATTAGTGAAAGTTCTGGGGGAGGCATGACATTGAATGCTAATAAATAAAAATTTGATATTTGTGACCGTTTTCATTTGTCACAGTTTCTGGGTGTGGTATAAAACCACCGTTTATCGAGTATCGATTTTTGTGACCATACGTCTTTGGTCACGTTCTTATTTCATAAACTTCATATTAGTGATCGTGGTTTTTCGATCGATACCAATTACATCTTTTTTTTCTTTTTGTAGACGACTTCCACTGAGCTGGGTAGGTCTGAATTGGACATCCTTGATGTCAATAGAAAAGAGTATCATCGTTGGGTATCTGATGTAGAAATTACTCTCATCGGTAAAGATCTCACCCAAACTATTTACCCACCAACCAGTGTGAATGCTATCCTACTCACTCTAGTTCGAAAAACTCAAGCCCTCATGTTTTTTAGGTGACACATCCACCCTATTTTGAAGAAACAATATTTAAAAAATGGATGATCCCAAGGACTTATAGGATATTTTAAAAGAATGCTTCAATAATGTGCATGATGCAGATCATTCAGAATTGACATGGCGATGGGACACTATCCGATTATTAGATTATCCGAAAATTGAAGCTTTCAATCAAGCTATGTTAGAGCTACAATTGGAGTTGAGTTTTTTTGGAGTTGAAAAGACCAATCAAGCTATGATCGAGAAGTCTTTGAACATATTTCCTTCTTCTACAAGTCTCTTGGGTTATCAGTACTGGATTGAGTACGAACAAAGAAGAATCAAATTATTCAGTGATCTCATGAACATCCTGGTTAAAAAGGAAAGGCGTCAAGAGATAATTCTGAACAATAATGCAAAGCCCGATGAGACCAAGAAAACACTTGAGAATTAAAACACTGGTAGGAAGGCACGTGAGGACAAGAACAATCGTTCTGAGCCTTACAGTAACCATGGCGGTGGAAGAGGACGAGGTAGAGGGCATGGTAGAGGCCAGAACTTGACTTGGACTCGCCAAGACGCAGGCTCTAGTTACTCCAAAAAAAATCAATCCAATTTCGGTCCTAGGAATGATGGAAATGCTTCTCACTCTGCTTCATCTGGTCTGTACCTATGCTATAGGTGCGGTTCTACAAATCATATGCACAAACAATGTCGTGCATACAAGGATATTCAGAATGCCTACAAGAAGTGCAAGCAATACTTAGCACAAGAAACTAATTTTACTAGAGACTATAAGATGGAAGATGGTGGTGGAGCCAATCTTATTGTAGCAGATGACAAAAGAGCAAGTCTTGAGACTTTGGAGTAGTCTATGTATTCGCCGGTTGTTTCTGCTGGGTATTTTCAAGTTTAGTTTTTTTTTGGCTTGTTTCAGTCATGTTTTAAGACTTTTATTTTAGTTTTTTTTGGAATAAGACATTTTTTATGCAAGTTTTTTGTTGGCAAAGTAATGAATTTTTTTTCTTTAGGTATATGAAAGTGTTGAGAATGATATTTTACTTTATAATACATGAATGGTTTGAAATATACAAAGTTACATGCCAATATGACACCAAAAATACCAGAAAAATGAGAAAGAAAAGAAATGACGTTTGATCCCAGACATCTCTGCCCATCGAGATTTCCTCTCAACCCGTCGAGATGATTACTCTGGATCGTTTGTGGTATGTTTTCGACCCATCAAAATTTTTGCCTAGTTTTCCTTTAACCTGTCGAAGATCGTCCTCCGTCAGGCTTTACGAGATTTTTCAATTCGTCGACCAACCCTTTCGACCCGTCGAAGGGATGCTACTGCTACCAGTCGAAACTTTTTCAACCCGTCGATCACTGATACCAAAAATTCATTTTGGTTTTTTATATTTTCGACCCATCGAGTGGTATGTCTCGACCCGTCAAGAGAGGTACCCTAGACCTGGATTGAATTGGTTTTGACCTGTTGAAGAATTCTTCAACCCGTCGAGGTCCGTGTCCAGAGTTGGTGTAATTTTGATGTTTTTTAACACATCGATTTTATCATGCAATGTCAAGCACTCTACAAGTGTCACAACCCTTTGCAAATCATTAAGTATTCACTTAAAGTGTTCGCGAACTCTTTAGCACAAAGACTGATAAATTTCTATTCTTTTGTAGATGTCTGAAGGCGAGATTGGGTGTTTAGCAGATAGTGATACTATCCACACTATACTATGGAATAGGCAATTATTTATGGATCTTACGCTATATAGTTCTTAAGTGACAACCATGATTGGTTCAATGCCGGTTATACGAGGATGTGGTTCAACACAGTTTTTACAACCACATTGTGCAAGAATTTATATCACTGATGCATTATACGTGTCAAAATCCAATCGAACCTTGCTAAGTTTTAAGGACATTAGAGCCAAAAGTTTTCACTTGGAAACTTATTGTGAGAATGAAAAAGAATACTTGTGTATTACTTCCATTCATTGCGATAGAAAGCCCATTCTGGATAACTTTATGGGCATTCGTAGTGGTTTATATCTAACTACATTTGGATTATTGAATCCAATGGTCACTCACACCAGTATGTGTGACTCAGTCTCATATACGCTTTGACATTTTCGACTGGAACACCCAGATCGGGATGCGATGATCAGAATATTGAAAAATTCTTATAGTCATCCGTTCTTTAGAGTAAAGAAGCATGTGGGAATACCCAAATCTATCAGTTTAGATGGGGGTTGAGATTACTCCTCTCAGTTCTGGCTCGGTCTCCAAGACAAGTGTGATCCCACTAGATTTCTTCATGGCAATCTATGATGCACACCACTCGTTTTGCAAACCTTGTTCATTAGCAAAGTTACAGGCACGTTCTTCTTTTACGATTGACAACACTGTAAACACATTATTCTTACAGAGAATACATGGTGATATTTTTGGACCTATCAAACCTAAATGCATACCATTCAAATACTTTAGGGTTTTGGTAGATGCATCAATGCGTTGGTCACACGTTGCTTTGCTATCCATAATGAATGCTTCATTTGTAAAACTCTTAGCACAGATTATTAAACTTCAGGGTTCACCAACCAGACAATTCAATAGGTATATTATTTTGGATAATACATGAGAGTTTACATCAGAAACTATTGATGATTACTACATGTCAGTTGAGATTGAAATTGAACATCTCATTCCGCATGTTCGTTCATAGAACGGTCTTGCAGAGGCACAAATCAAACGGTCTTGCATACAAATTTAACGGTATCTATTTGGAAATATACAATATTACATGTAGCAATGCTTATTCGTTACAGATCGTAGCATGCTAACCATTTAGTGCGTACCAGTTGGCAACTGGGTATGAGCCTGACATTTAACATCTACTCATATTTGGTTGTGCTGTGTATGTGCCAATTAAGCCTCAACTGCGTACAAAAATGGGTCATCAATGACGATTAGACATCTATGTTTGTTACGAAACTCCAACGATTGTCCGCTATTTAGAACATTTGACATGAGATCTCTTTACTGCTAAATTTGTAGATTGTCACTTTGATGAGACATACTTTTCGCCGTTAGGAGGAGATAGAAATGGTTCTATTCAGGTTTATCTCTCTCCTTTCTGCTGCCACTCGCCGCCCAGATGACCCAGGATAGCCCGCCACTCAGCCCAGCCCGACCGCCGCCTCTCTCTCTTGAAACCCTAATTTCAGGTTCTCTCTCTCTCTCTCTCTCTCGAATTTCGGGCAATTTTTGAGATGTTGAATTTTAAGGTTGTGATTAATCGTATTAGGGATGTGGTGATTAGGTTTAGATGTTTGATTGTTTATGTGTAATTTTTTATGTATTTTTTTTTTCATTTAGGGTTTAGGTTATATGATGTTGAATTTTGTAATTGTAATTGTTGATGTTGATGTTGAATTTTTGTGAATATATGATGTTGAATTTTTATAATTTTTATTGTGAATAATTTTTTGG
This sequence comes from Geum urbanum, assembly GCA_946800695.1. NCBI lineage: Eukaryota > Viridiplantae > Streptophyta > Magnoliopsida > Rosales > Rosaceae > Geum > Geum urbanum. The sequence continues at coordinate 28,457,700 of OX327010.1, forward strand.
GGTGAAATTTTGTGTAGAATTTATTGGTTTATATATGTTAATTGGGAATTTGAGTGATTTATTGATTTATATATGCTGAATTGGAATGTAATGAATTTTAGATGGGGATGTCGATTAATTTTTGGTGATGTTGAAGTGTTGGTGAATTGTCGATTATTTTTTGGTGTTGTTGAATTTGACGGGGATGGCTTTATATATGTTGAATTGTTGTTGAATTGTTGGTGAATATGGTGATGTTGAATTGTTGGTAATTTTTTTTTATTGTAGGCATCATGAATATCTTCGGCAAAGGGAAAAAGGGATCCAAGGGCGCCAACAGTTTCGGCCCTATGAACTCTCAACGTCAGCAACTACTTGATCAGACGACGCAACAGGATGTAGTGTTACGCCCTCACCGACCATAGAACACGAGACAACTCTTCAACGAAGACAGCTCCACCATGCCCTCAGCGGCCAGCTCCACGGATCTCGCTCCTTCGGGTGCCCGTTTGCCTCTCATTAACCGGCAAGCGCCTTCTCCTTCTCTGGCTCCAGCTCCTTCTACCTCTCCGGCTGGTGCTTCAGGTAGCTTGTCGTCGAGGGTACAATTTTTTCGCCCACCTCTTCATGCCCCTGAGCATACCTGCCATACCTGTTATCGAACAGTAGGGAGTGCCTATTCCAAGACAGCTCAGCTACATTACCCCGCAACAAGCATACCTCTATGTGTCATTTGATACACCTCTTTATAGTGTGAGGGTAACAAACGCATTGACGTTAGAATCGGGTAAATATTAAATACCATGGTTATTACGTTTTAATTCTTTTACTTTGTCTTATGTGACAGACGCCGAAGGCAACAAAAAAAAGACCGGAGGCCCTGTCACCGGCAAGGGTCTTGACAGTCTTATCAAGACCAGCGGGCCAGTGGTCATAGAGACCAGGGTGGGTGGATCGGTGAAGTTGGGAGATAATATGCGGACGTACTCTGACCAAGTAGGAAGTATCATACGGGACAAAGTCCCTGTTCTGTGGGGAGAGTGGTCCTCCATGCTACAGTGTGTGAAGGATATGGTGAACAATGCTATGTCGGTGAGTTAGTTAGATATTCCTTATGTATGTCTACCCTTATTAATTATGTCCTAATATATATATATATATATATTACCATAAATGGGTACATTACAGGTGTTGTTCAATGTTTCGGAGCAACTTAAATACACGTGGGCAAATGAGGTACAAGAAAAAAGGTGGTGGGAGTAATATTGGCTATAATGAGTTATATTTTTTTGATCATGTATTGTCACTTTCTAATATTTGTTTTGCATATATAGGTACAAGGAGTGGAAAAATGAGTTTTGTAAGTACTGGAAGAAGCACGGCAACCAGCATTTGGGTACCCTTATCGAGTTTATGTATAGGGAGTACGAGTGGAAGTGGCTTCAAGTCCACTTGAACAACCCAAAATTTGAGGTATACAACATCATACTTGTGTTTAATTGTATCTTATTTTGCAAAATTAGTTTCTTAATATTTTTTTAATATATGTTTATCCAACAATGTCATTTCTAAAATAAACGCGGTGAACCGAGAAAAAACACGAGTAACCATCATGCCAGTTCTAGACTCTTTGCGAGTTATATGGAGGAGGCGATCCAACACTCTGAAACCAACTCGTACATATATACGTACGAGAAAGCTTATCCTCAGTCCCCTAAAGATATTGTAACTTTTATGTCCTTATAACTTAATTAACATAGTTGCTTATATATGTATTTTCTCTAACTTATTTATATATATGTTTACTAATATGTTATTTTATTTTTCTTGTCAATTAGGCGAGAGTGAGGGAAGGGACTGAGGAGGTATTGACTCAGATTGCGAAGGAGCAATGGCCTGAGACGCAAGATGAGGACCTCCCCCAAGCCATCTCTCTGATTGATCAATCTGAAGTGACGGTAGAGGCGAGGATCATGAGTAGCGTTTTCCCACCACGAGGGAACAATTACTACTACAGGGTCTAGGCCAGCAGGGCAATGGGGTCTTGAAGAACACTCCGGTTTCTCATGTAAATCGACATCTTCCAAGGCTGCTCAGCTACAGGAGCAACTTCAGAGGCAGGCAATAGAGCATCAAAGACAGATGGAAGAGACTCAAAGACGGATGGAACAGGCGAGAAGGGAGCAGGAGGCTCAGACCCATGCTTTGGTCGAGCAGTAGGCTCAGATAGCTTCCTGGTTTCAGACATGGTCTGCACAACTTCAGGCGCAAGGAGTCCAAGTCTCGACCCCACCTCCGTTTCTATCTTTCCAGCTCCCTTTCGATGCTCCACATCAACAGGAGGATCCGACACAACATGATGGTAATACATATATTTTTCAGAACATAGATTTAGATAACCCTTAGTTTATGTGTTTTACAGGACAAGTAGGATGTATCATATGCTTAAGTTTCATTATTAGTTCATGTTTGTTGATGAATATGTGTTTTGTTTTCATTTTATGTGTTGTTAGCTATTGTGGAAATAAAATTGTGGAATTGCAGGTTTTGGGAATAGAAATCCAGAATCTGCAGTTTTTTTTTTCCAAAAAGCAGCAACATAAGCCTACGAAAATACCCAAAGTCGTTGGCTAAAGTCCTCACATAACTCGACTAGTTTCATACTTTAGCCGACGAATTGCGTACTATAGCCGAGGAAGGTCAATAACTATAGCCGGCGACAATCTTTCCTAGTTGTTGGCTATAGTTCAATCCGGGTCAACCATTTTGACCACCAGGAAGGGTTTGGCCAACGACAAAAGTCTAAAAAATCGTCAGCTAAATTTTAAAATTTATGCCGATGACTTTTTCTGTCGTCGGTTAAAGTATAGACTTTAACCGCCGACCGCCGTTTTTGTCGTCGGCTAAAGTATGGCCGATGACCTTTTGCCGATGATACGATAGCCGAAGAACCTTCGTCGGCTATAACTTTAGCCGACGAATATGTCTAATAGGCCGACGAATTTTTTTCGTCGGCTAAAGTATTTTTTTGGTAGCGAATTGAGAATAATTTGATTCTAAAGTGTGAGGTAGGCAACTAAGTCATTATCACTCCTTATCCTAAAAATCCATAAAAATTAAAAAAAATTGAAAAAATGTAATGCAAAAATATATGTGTTTTTTGTGTGTTTGTGTCCTAATAATGATTCTTGATGATGAAATTAAATTTATGGCTAGTAGATTTCATGATTTTAAGCATGTGTGAAACAAAAATAGAAACAATGCATTTTTAATCGGTTGAAAAGCATATGTCCCTCAACATGTGTGCATGTGAGAAAAAGAAGAATTAACATGTTTCAAAACTATCATTGCCTATGTGAGATTTTGAGCCAAATTGTGCATGACTAGTTTATTTAATGCACCTATTATTTCATGTGTGATATCAATCAGTTATGTGTGATCTAGAGTTTTCTTTAAACCATGCAAAGCATTTTTCTGAAACACGAGTAGTTTTCAAAGATGATAAAGGAATTAGGATCACCACCATGGCCAAATAACTTTTGAACCTATAATGTATATATCCTTTAGTGAACCTATTTAAACCTTATATTATTTATCCTTTTCTAACATGAACACCACAAATACCTACCTAGCTTAAACACTTATACTATCCCTAACTCAGCAAACTAGCAAGCGATGATGAAGTCTTATTAGGATGTATTTGTAGTATTGTGCTTATTACAAAGAATGTCAAGAGATAAGTGTGAGATTGAGGAGGTCTTAGGTGGTCATTTGTTTATTGAGTTGTTGAGTAGTCAAAAAGGAAGAAAAAAAGAAAAAAGAGTACCAGATAAAAGCAAATAAAGAAAATAGAAAAGAGAAAAGAGTTCTACAAAAAAAGTTGTGATTGAAAAACAAAGAAAATTTAAAAATAGTGTGTGTATTGTACATAAAGAATAAATAGTTTGATAAGTGGTTTGATTTGAAAAAGGAAAATAATAGTACCTAGGAGTAGTTTAGAGGTACTTCAACTTGTGAATTGCTTGCTAGGTTGCTTGGTGTTTGATTATCCTATCCATTTCTTTCGATTAAGCCCCCATTCCTTAAAGTCTCATTACAACCTAAATAAAAGTCCTCTTGATTTGAAACTCTTATGTGTGGAATAGTTGGAGTAATTGGTTAAAGAGTAAGCCTATGAAAAACATGTGATCAATTTGATTTTTGAGTGCGAACACTAACCCTCTAAATACTTGAGTGCATTGAGTGACTTCTTGTGACTTCATGTTAATTTGAATATATCTCAATGCATGCATTTGGTTTGACATGTAGCATGTTTGGCTTATTATACATGCATTGATTCTATATTCTAATTGTGCTGAAGAAAAGTTCAATCAATTAGCCATGGTTCTTTGCGAGAAAATATTCACCATTCGGGACACTAACATGTTTTTGTGTTTAGTCTTGTAATTATTTTGTACTTTGAGTCTAGTTTAACTTACTTTCTTTTCTTATTTGTTTTCTTGGGGACAAGCACAGTTTAAGTGTGAGGTAGTTTGTTAGGTCCATAATTATGCTCAAATTATGTTCCTAACTTCATGCTTATTGCTTGTCTTTTATTAATAAAGCATCATTTTTACTATCACTACAAGAAAATGAAACATTACCGGCGAGATTTCGGCCAACAAGGCCGGCGACTGGAAAAGTTGCCGGTAATGTCCATCATTACCGGCGACTTACTCCGTCGCCGGTAATGTCGCCGGAATCTCGCCGGCAATGTTCCAAAACATTACCGGCGACTCCAACCGTCGCCGGCAATGTCTAGCCACACATTTTCGGCGATTTTCCGGCCGGAATTTCGCCGGAAATGTGTGGCTAGACATTGCCGGCGACGGTTGGAGTCGCCGGTAATGTTCCAAAACATTACCGGCGAGATTCCGGCGTAAAGTCGCCGGTAATGTCTTCATTTCCGGCGACTTACTCCGTCGCCGGCAATGTGTCTTATATTAGATGCCGGATCGGGCAGCTCGATCATTCAATCATTTTGATCGAAAAAAATCCAGAGAAATCGAAAGAAGGAAAACGTACGCTCTGAAATCGATCATTCGGTATATTGTCAAAATTAAGGCGCGCGTCGAAAACTCGATCACTCGGGAAGCTATATATATAGGTACGTAGGTGTATATATACGTATATGTGGTATATATATATATGTGTGTGTGTTGATCAAATCCAATTCGTGAGATATATATATATGAAATGTTGTTGATGTACGGTCACCGAAACGAGAAAACAGCTTGTAGTTAATCTTGTGTCTGAATCAATGACTGGTATTATCGTATTGTTATCGGAGCCAGGCTTAACAGAGCCTCCTACCCAGTCAAATACGTTTTGAATTGAAAAACACCAGAATACTATCATCGAGTACTGAATCGAATTCAGAGATTAGATCGATATATATACATATGCATGCATGTGTTGATTTAATTAGAGTTGAATTGAGATATCACGTCGATTATTAGTAGTGAATGTGTGTATATATATATAATTAATACGTAAAATTGTTAGAATTTTCAGAATGGACAAGAGTTGGATGAGCCTCGAAAGATGGGATGTCAGATATCACGAGGGAATTAGGAGTTTTGTGGATTTTGTGAAGGCTAATTGTGGAGACACTACACTTCATTATTGCCCGTGTAAAGAATGTAAGTGTTTCAGCGATCGATTTCGATTTCCCATTGATAAAGTCCAGAGGCACCTGAGTAAATACGGGTTTTGGGATAAGTACACTTGTTGGATTTATCACGGTGAAACATCGTTAGCGGGTCCGCATGATCATGGACAATTTGGTGAGAGGGCCAGTCCACGCTATGATCATGGAGATTTTGCTGAGAGGGGCAGTTCATCCTATGATCCAACATCGATGTTAATCAATGATATGTTTCCTCATGAGAGCGGTGTATTTGCTGATGAAGCACCAAATGTCCCTCCCGTCATTGAGGGTTTCCCCCATATCGAGCCAGTCGAACCATTACCTGGAGCTCATGTCAACACAAGCGGTATGGACAAGTACAACAACCTGATTGCATTGCAACAGACTCCGTTGTACGACGGTTGTAGTAAGACTGTTCTTGAAAGTGTGATGGGAGTGATGCAGCTCAAAATGGAGAACAAAATGTCTGTCAAAGCTGTTGATTCTTGGTTGAAGTGGACTGCTTCGCTACTGCCACCCGGTCATCGTCTTCCTACCACTCATCATAAGGTGCGACATGTCCTGAAAGATCTTGGGCTTTCCTACATCAAAATCCATGCATGCAGATATGATTGTATTCTCTTCTGGGGAAAAGATCTCGAAGACCTTGAAGCCTGCCCGGTATGTTTTACAGAAAGGTATAAGTTGACTCCTGCAGGCAACAAGAAAGCTGTGAAGATACTTCGATATTTCCCGCTTATTGATAGGCTGGAGCGGTTGTTCATGTGTGCTTTCACGGCCGAGGCAATGAGATGGTGGGCTGAGAGGAACTTGCCTGACGATGACACCCTTATACACCCTTCCGACGGAGAGGCTTGGAAGCACATGGTCAGGGAGTTTGATCATTTTGCAGCAGAGGTCCGAAATGTTTGGCTAGGGCTCTCATCTGACGGATTCAACCCTTTTGGCAACATGAGTCTTCAATACAGTATATGGCCAGTTATTTTGGTACCGTACAACCTTCCACCATGGATGTGCATGAAGAAGGAATACAATATGCTCACTCTGTTAATTCCGGGCCCGGGTTATCCAGGAAAGTGTCTCGATGTGTATTTGAGGCCTTTGATTGAGGAGCTTAAGTACCTGAGTGAGTGTGGCCACCCCACTTACGATAGGTTCAAAAACGAGATGTTCCAGATGCATGCCATGCTTGTTGGCACCATCAGTGATTTTTCTGCCCGCGGTATGTTGTCGGGGAATGTTACCAGGGGTTACAGGGCTTGTTCAGAGTGCATGACGGTTGATTGTTGCAGTCCTCATTGCAGTAAAATTGTTCAGATACGTCACCGTTGTTGGCTTCCATATGATCACCCATTTAGGCAGGATCCAGACGCGTTTGATGGGACTGTGGAAACAGGTGTGGCACCCCGGCGATGGACAGGGGAAGAAATTTTGGAAGTGTTGAATGAATATGATTTTGGCCAGCTGAGCAATCATCCTGACATAGTGGCGTCAATTCCAGAAAAGCCCGAAAGGTATAAGTTTTGGACACACAAGAGCATATTCTGGGAACTCCCCTACTGGCCCAGGTTGCCTATCAGACATTACCTAGATGTCATGCACATAGAGAAGAATGTGTGTGAAAGTGTGGTGGGCACAGTTCTTAACTTGGAGGGGAAAACAAAAGACATCCCTAAGGCACACATTGATCTGAAAGCAATGGGTCTGCGGAAACATTTGTGGTTAAGAGATGGTAAGAGAAAAATGCCGCAAGCTCCGTACACCGTAAAGCCGAAGCATAAGCATGAAATTTTTCGGTGGCTGAGTAATGTCAGGTATATATTCTTATGGCTATGTAGGAATTTGGCATTAAATTTTTACCGGAGTATATATGGTTATATGCGAGAAATATAACCGTTGCATATATATGGCTTTATCTATATATATGCAGGTATCCTTATGACTATGCAGGAAATATAAGCAGGTGTGTTAACTTCCGGGACAATAAGATTTACGGATTAAAGAGTCATGACTGCCATGTACTGCTTCAACGCCTTTTCCCTATTTTCATTCGAGGGTACATGCCCAAAGAGGTGGTGGAGCCGTTGGTGGCCTTGTCAAGATTCTTTCAGAAGTTATGCACCAGGGAAGTTAAAAAAGCAGACATCAGGGAGATGCAAGATGACATCATTTTTATCATGTGCAAGCTTGAGAGGATATTTCCCCCAAATTTTTTCGACATAATGCCTCACCTGATGATCCATCTTCCCGAACAATTGTTGCTTACCGGTCCCGTACACTACACTTGGATGTATCCCATGGAAAGGTACAAATGATTCATAAATTTGGTTTGCCTATGTTTTTATATGTAAATTCTTATTTTTTAAGTAAGTTAACATGCACTTGTTAACTTGTAGACAATTGGGAGCCTACAAGGACTATGTGAAGAATAAATATGCACCTGAAGGGTGTATCGCTGAAGCATATCTTGCGCACGAGTGTGTAACGTACACCAAAGTGTACTTGGAAAATGTAGAGGACCCCCAACAACAGATGCCGATAGATGAACCCCAGTTCAACCTTTCTATCATCTCCAGTGACGTGGTAGTACAGGGAAGCTTGCCAAAGTCGTACAAGTTGGATGGAAATGAGGTAGCCATTGCCCACTGGTCGGTACTGATTAACTGTCAAGAAGTACAATATTGGAAAAACTATCATCTTCACTGCCCTGCTATTGCCGGAAATGTTGATTACCACAACAAGACGTTTGCAAACTACTTTGGTCAATGGGTAAGTATATGTGTATATGTCTATTTTTATATATATCCTTACATAGCATGTATGTATGTACGTGGTTTTGTGGTTTCAAGATGACATAATTTCTTCTGTACGTATTAATATATGGACGTTTTCAGATGAACCATGTAGCAGATGATGGTTGCCCAGAGTGGTCAAACGAATTGAGGGTCCTGGCGATGAAACCGATAGCTTCAAAAGTTTACTCGATGTGTCAGGTCAATGGCGTGAAATTTATATGTAAAAATCGAGACGACCGACTGAAAACACAGAATTGTGGGGTGATGGTCCATGGTGGGCAGGATGGCGTTGACTATTACGGTGTCCTTCATTCAGTTGTTGAACTAATTTATGGGAACCGCATGAAAGTGCACTTGTTCAAGTGTAGATGGTTTGATACTAGCCCGGAGAACACAAGGACCGATCAGTACGGAACATTTTCGGTGAATACTGCTACTACCTGGTATGAAGATGACCCTTTCGTTCTTGCCTCATCAGTAAAACAAGTGTTTTACCTGGACGATCTTCTTAACAAAGTCCCGTGGAAGGTGGTTAACCATGTTGCTCATAGAAACATATACAATGCTGCCACACTTGGTGATACCGCAGATGATGAGGAAGTTACTGCATACCAAGAGCCGAACGCTTTTGACATTCCGGAATCATCTACGATTCGCCTTAATAATGTGAGATCTGGGAGTGTGGTTAGAATTACTGGAGCAGAACTTCTCGATGTTAATCCATATGAAGTTGACGCTGATTCAGATGACGAGGAGCGGCACATATTGCCAGAGGTTACCTATGAAACCGAGTCAGACTCAAGTGATGAAGATGATTACGATTATCATCCTTAGTACGTTGGAAATTGTATTCGGAAAATGTACGTAGTAAAATGTACGTAGTAAAATGTAGTCGGAAATTGTAGTCGGAAAATGTAGATAGTAAAATGTACGTAGTAAAATGTAGTTGGAAATTGTAGTCGGAAAATGTATGTAGTAAAATGTACGTAGTAAAATGTAGTCGGAAATTGTAGTCGGAAAATGTACTCGGAAATTGTACGTAGTCGGAAATTGTACTCGGAAATTGTATGTAGTCGGAAAATGTACTCGGAAATTGTACGTAGTCGGAAATCGTAGTCGGAAATTGTACTCGGAAATTGTACTCGGAAATTGTATGTAGTCGGAAATCGTGTTGGAAATCGTAGTCGGAAATTGTAGTCGGAAATCGTAGTCGGAAAATGTACTCGGAAATTGTACGTAATCGGAAATTGTATGTAGTCGGAAATTGTACTCGGAAATTGTACGTAGTCGGAAATCGTAGTCGGAAATTGTACTCGGAAATCGTAGTCAGAAAATGTACTCGGAAATTGTACGTAGTCGGAAATTGTAGTCGGAAAATGTACTCGGAAATTGTATGTAGTCGGAAATCGTGTTGGAAATCGTAGTCGGAAATTGTAGTCGGAAATCGTAGTCGGAAAATGTACTCGGAAATTGTACGTAGTCGGAAATTGGTCGGAAATTGGTCGACCGGATAATAGTCGACAAATAATGACATTACCAACGAGTTGATAAGCAACTCGTGGGTAATGTCATTACCAACGAGTTAGCAACTCGTGGGTAATGTCATTACCAACGAGTTGCTTATCAACTCGTTGGTAATGTCATTACCAACGAGTCAAGTCGTTGGTAATGACATTACCCACGACGTACGTCGTTGGTAATGTCATTACCAACGACGTTGACCTACCTCGCCGGTAATGGTGGCGGTATAGGCAGCTCGAGCTCGATCTCCTCCCCATTTCTCTTCGGCCTAATTCTCTTCTCTCTTCCCTCTTCCCTCTCTTAGGACGAAATTCTCACCTCTCCCCTCTCCTCAATCCTCTCTTCTCTCTTCCCTCTCCCCTCTCTTCCTCTCCTCCCCTCTCTCCTCCTCCCCTCCTCCTCTTCCTCCTCCTCCTCTATGTACACCGTCGCCGGCACAGTTGGGTCGAGCTCCACCATGCCAGGTTTGAGCTCACTCTCTCTCCCTCTCTCTCTCTCTCATTCCACAATTTTTTTTTGTGTATTTTGATTAATTAATTTTTGATAATTGTGGGATGTATATATGTATGCATGTGGACAATATTTGTAAAATGTCATATCGGTATGTTTGAAAATTGTGGGAAAAAAATGTGGATAATTGTGGGGTGAAGGAGCAATATATATGATGTATATATGTGAAAAATTAATTAATATATATGGAATGTATATATATACGTATGTTTGAAAAATGTGAAAAATTAATTAGCACGGGTGAATTGGATTAATATGTGATGTATATATATGTGTGTGAATTAAGGTGAAATTAAGGTGAATGATCGATGTATACAAACTGTATATTTGATGTATATATATGTGAAAAGTTTAAAGCCGGAAATGATGTATGTATATATGTTAATTTAGGTGATAAAGTTGTTAATTTAACGTATAATAGGTGAAAAAATTGTTGGGAATTTAGCGTATAAATTAAGGTGATATAGTTGTTAATTTAACGTATAAATTAAGGTGAAAAATCGGAATCGGAACAGTTTGGAACCACAATGGTTTGGAACCGGAACGGTTTGAAACCGGAACTGTTTGTAACCGGAACCGTTTGTAAAATAACGGTTCCAGTTACAAACAGTTCCGAAGCCAAACCGTTCCGGTTCCAAACCATTGTGTTCTATAACAAATCGGAACTGGAAAAGGTTTGGAACCGGAACTGTTTGTAACTGGAACCTTTATGTAACAAACGGTTCCGGTTACAAACAGTTCCGGTTTCAAACGGTTCCGATTCCACACCGTTCCGGTTCCAAACTGTTATAGAACCCCAGTCGGTTCTGAACCGGAAATGTTTGTAACCGGAACCGTTTGTAATATAATGGTTCCAGGTTCCAAACAGTTCCCGTTCCAAACAGTTCCCGTTCCAAACGGTTCCCGTTCCGATTTGTTATAGAACCGAATCCATGACTATTATGGTGTCCATGCCAGGAGGTTTTGCGGCTAATTTGCTTCGGAGAGGTTCCCGAAATAGTGGAGGGAACAGTAGTCAAGCTTCCTCCTCGCCCGCAGTTAGCAACACGCCCAGTGGGCCAATGATGAGTGCTCGCACTCGAGCCTTGCTAGAGGCGCGAGCTGAGGAGGAAGCTGCACGATCAAGAGCCGTGCAACCGGAAGTCGAGGCTCGAGCCTCAGTCTCCAGACGCTCAATCGGCAGACGTCCCTCCGGTGGCAGAGCCTCAGACGAGCGACAGTCAACGGGGGCATCAGAAACTCCCTCAATCTGAATGCCCCATATTCGCCCGGTGCCTACTCCCGTTTCACGGGAATCATCTGAGCCACATGGTGGTGCTGGCGCCTCATCGTCCAGGCCTCGTCTATCTCCGCCGTCCGGTCTCTTCCTACCCGACGAGATTCCTGTCATCCCTGAATTCGATGATAGGGGGATGCCTGTTTATATTGAAGGACGGCCGGAGTTCCTGACCGTGGAGGAAGCGTATAACTTCCTCCCGTTCGACCCCGTGTATTTTTGGAGTGTGAGGTGCACCAACCAACAAACGGACGATGCAGGTAAATTTTATTTAACATCAGATTGATTACTTAATTATTACTTAAGACTTGCGATAGGTTCAATTAATGATATCAATTTGTTGACATTGTATTATTAGGCAATTTCGTTAATGGGACTGGAAAACGGAAAGGGGCTAGAGGCACCTGCACCGGGAAGAGACTTGAGCAGGCCACCGGCGGAAGGAAAACGCCCATAAGGGCCAATGAGGATGGCGAGGTGATCGAGGCATTCGACACCACGCGCAAATATGTCAGCATGGCCGGTGCGATCGTGCGGGACAAGGTCCCAATGCTTTGGCCAGATTGGGAATCTGTGCCTATCTACGTGAAGATGCAAGTGCATAATGCACTCAGTGTGAGTAAAATCGTATTTTCATTACGTAAATTTTATATTTATTAATTAAGTCCGAATAAATATATAATTTTACCTTTTATATATTCATATTGCAGGTGTGGTTTGACGTGGATGAAGTTCTTATTCACACGTGGGTAGAGCGTCAACTACATATGAGGTGATGTGCTTCGACTTATTTGAATATATATCGAGTTAGATTTTTGTTTATCAAGTGTTTTAATATCTCTAACTTTTTTTCCTTGTTTTAATATAGGTATAAAGAGTGGAAGAACGAGCTTTCTTCCCATTACACTGTATACAAGGAGCTAGGCCGAGGTTCCACCCCTAGCGAATTCTGGTTTAGGGAGTATGAGTGGCTGTGGCTGATAGCCCACTTCGAGCACCCCAAAGCTCGGGTATGCATCCTTAATATATCTTTCAAGCCTAATGTATCGTATCAGATTGAAATAGTTAGTTACTAATTTTTTTTCATATGTTTATCAAACAAGGCGATTTCGAAGACGAACCGGGCGAATAGATTGAAAAACACCAGGGCCCATCATGCAGGTTCACTCAACTACATGGGTTGGTCGACTAAGGTGCAGCAACAACAAGAGGTGAACCCGTTGGTGTATATTCATCAGAAGTTCTACCCGCAGTGCCCTGAAGAAGCGGTAAGTCTTTCGCCTCTCCATGTGTTAATAAAACTATTTTTTGATATTAATAGATTTTGTTAGCTAATACGTTGTTCATTTTCCCTTTTCAATTAGTCGAGAGTGGAGGAGGCGACCGCAGAAGTGACCATGAGTATAGCTCGGACTAACCATCATGACTGCTCCGAGGAAGAAGTCACCCAGTATGCCTCTCAGATCGATCCGCTTGATCCCCCGATAGCGGCTCGGATCATGGCAAAAGCGTGCGGGACAGGAAAGAATACATACTACTGTAGGGGAATGGGCACGGCGGGCGAAGGACTATTGAAGAACAATTCAGAATACTCTACCGGGTCAAGAAGTTCAACTTCTAGTCGTAACCTCGCGGCGGAGCTTCATAGGACGCAGAGGGAGTTGGAGGAGCAAAAGAGGCAGATGGCCGAGTACCAAATGCAGCAGACACAGGTGCAGGCTCAGATGTACACATGGATGCGGACGATGTACGAGGCTCAGACTACCGGACAACCCTTCCCCACACCTCCCCCGGTCCCTCATATCCCTAGCTATCCACCACCACCACCGCACCAGTCAACGCCAGAGCAAGACCAAGGTAGCCACCGGAATTCAAATGAGTACATGGATTACTTCAACCCTGATGACCCGCAAGTTCCTGGACCTGACCTGTAGTTGTAGTTAATTTTTGTATCGTCGTTGCTATTTGTACTATACGTTGGACATTTATGTTGAACTTGTATGACTGTCTTTGCTATGTGTACTGTTGAACTTGTATGATTGTACGGTTTATGTCTTTCAATGCAGGTTATGGAATTGGGCCCAATCCAGAACCGCGTTTTTTTTTCAAAATTTTTTCCCACATTGCCGGCGACATGGACTCGAGTCGCCGGCAATGTCTCACATTCCGGCCACGTCGGCGCTGCCATTGCTGGCGACGGCGTTTCCCGTCGCCGGCAATGTCAACACCGGCAGGGAATCTCCGGCGACGTCATTGCCGGCGACAAGTCGCCGGTAATGTCAATTCCGGCGAAAAAAAAAAAGACAAGGCCGGCGACGGCAGGTCGCCGGTAATGTCTCCATTTCTGGTAGTGTATGTTTTCTTGTTATGCTAAGAAATGAGGGATTGACATGGAAACGTTCTAAGAGATGGAATCTAATCATTTTTTAGAGAAGCCAAGCAAGTTTCCTAAGCCTTTAGAAAAGATGAAGCAAAACCGAGAAAAGGATGAAAAGTTAACCAAGAAGATGAAATCATTTTACTCATTTCAGTTTTGAACTCTTTTCTCTCTAGTTTTCTCTCTAAGGTTCTTAGTTGAGTTCTCTAGAGAGAAACTAGATTACTCTTCCTCTCCTCTTCTCTTCCACCTCTCTACAAATCCAAGAGGCATAGCCTTGCAAGCCTTGGTCGAACCTCTTCCACTTTCCCTCATCACCAACTATCACTTTCTCCTCTCATCATTGCCTCCAAGGTTTGGGTGATTCTATAGAGCTTGAAGAAGTGGAAAGTAATCTCTCTTCCCATTAGCTTCTATGAGTCCTAGAGGTTTCCCTTTCCTCCTCTACAAGCATGAAGACACTTTGGAACAAAGAAAGTGAAGTTAGAAGTACAAGGGTGGACTTGAAGAAGCTTGGCTTACTTTGAGAAGATTCATTAGTTATTTATTCATCCTATTTACTTTAATGATGTATTTAAACTTGATTTTAATTATGTATAGTAAGTAGTCTCATTTGGGAGGCTAGGGTTTGAACCTAGCCATGTGATGTGAACAAATGATGTCTTCTATTTAAGTATGGTTTATGTTTTAGTGTATGTTTTGTAAAAGTGTGGTTGTGAATGAGCTACTTTATGTTTGTGGATGTCTATATTCTTGAGCTTCATGATTGGTTTCACCTATGTATATGTTGACCTTAGCTAAGTTAATATATATATATATGAAAAGACTAAAAATGGGACCTTATTTGAATTAACTATTGACTTAAGGCTAAATGAACATGTACATATGATTAGGGTCTATTCTGAGAGAGTTTACCATGAGGTTTGGTTGAAAGGACCCAACCCCGATTTAGCTCCCTAAACCGGAGTCAAACCCCATCGAAAACACGAACCAACAAAAACCGTAGAAATTTTAGCAGAGTTTCGTTACTAACGTAGAATTACCATTACCTGCACGTGGAAAATACACTTCATCCTATGCCACAAAAATCAAACCGTGGGCACCAATCCCATCCGGATTTCTCAATATATCAACAGTAAAGTAAAATAGTAAATATATGTGCACTTTACTGAAATCCGGAGTAAAATCGTATAACATGAACAACAGATTTCTCAGAGTGACTTCTAATGTATAAACATATAAGTATACCACAGTAGGTAGAACAATAAACCTACTGGAAGAAACAAGGTAGCTCGAGCACTATGCCTCCGACCACGACGTGTGACACCAGAGCCTGAACTGCAAACTGGGAACGGAAACCGAAAAGCCCAGGGGAAAGACATGAAAACTGTTAGAGTGAGTGAACGAAAATAAATGTCTTTCACCAAGTAATATATATATAAAAACATATGCGAGTCGAAAGTGTAAATAATCAAATGGTACACGAGAGAGACTCTAACTCCTCACGAGTCCGAGTACACGAGGGAGACTCTAACTCCTCACGTATACGGAGCATGCATAAAATCCCACGGGGCCACTCGAGGACACAACCGTGCTAGTACAGTCCGAATCACGGGATCCCAGACCCACACGTGATTCTAGCCAGAAAGGCCTCAGGTCAGAGGTCTGCCTCCCCCCGGTAAAGGCCTCGGGTCAGGAGTCACAGCCTCCCCTGGTAAAAGCCTACCATCGGGGATCAGCCGAGAGGCAAGTGTATCGATACAACAACGTAACTGAGACTGTACTCTGTGTAAATCAAATCATAAATAATTCGATGCAAATGCATGAAACAGCATATAAGTGTATGTATATTCGTATACGCATATCCGTATATGTATAATCGTAAAACACATGCTCATGTAATCCGAGATCTCATATGCATACTCAAGTTCATAAAACGTATATCAAGACTCGCAAACAATCCGTGAAAAGAAATGTCCACTCACAGACTAGAGTAACGTAGTTCGCGTTAACCCGTGATCCGGCGGAAAGTCCCTCGCCAAACGACGATCACGAACACCTGAATAATCACAATAACCATTTCTCAAAATCATAATTCGACAATTCAAGACAAATCACGAGAAACCACCGTTCTCGGAAACACGTAATCTGAATACGACGAACTGTCGAAAATCCAGAAATCACACCTCAATACCTCGTTGTAAGTTCGGATGCTCAAATCGAGAAACGAACCTCCCCACTGCGATCGGGGCGCAATTTCGAGTGAAATGACATGCAACTTGTCGAAAATCCAAAAAGTCAAACTTTGACCGCCGTTGACCACCGCCCACGGCGCCGCCGCCACCTGACCGGAAAATTTCACGGCGGAGAAACCCTCACTCCACTCAAAATCATCCACTGAGCAACTTCCATAACTGCAACAAAGGCCAATTCTCACTCTAACTAGGTCAATTTCGTGATAAACCGAATTGGTACCAAATTTTCCAATCCAAAATTCTCCATGTACACATCGAATTGAAACACCAAACTTACATGGTAGCTTGTATGTGAGGAGAGCTTCAAAGCCCACTAAAAATTTCAGCTCGAATCGGTCTAAAACATGGAACCCGAATTCACCATTTTTCCTCCATTTTCTCGCCGGAAATTCTTCCTCCACCGTGGACCATGCCGGAAAAAGAGGCCGGGGCTAGACTCGTGAGGTTGAGCCGAGGAGAACGGGATAGGAACCAAGCCACAGGGTGGCTGGAAACCCCTCGCCGCCATGGAGGCCGTGAGCCACCGTCGAACTCTCCTCCACCACTCGGTCAAACAAGGTCAAACAAAGTCAACCTTCTATTTCAGTCTTTGACTTTCCCAAAGGAGCAAGTCCACTATTTAAAGCTTTCCCAATTTGGAAACTCATAATTATCCATTTCGACGAACTTTGAACACCCGTAACTTTCTCGTCGTAATTCCGATTCCGATAATTCTCGCGGCCACAAGCTCATCTCGACATATTCTTCAATAATCACTCGAAGTCAAACACATCGGCCAATCAGATAAAAAGTCAACTGTTCAACCCAAACACATATTTAAACCGACTAAATATTCAACAATCGGAAATAATCACAACTTAATCTTCGTAACTCAGAACAATGCTCCGGAAGTTCCCACGAGCTCGAAATTAAATTCTAAACAACTTCCGTGAAGAAGCCAAAACCAAATTCTCGTCCAGTAATTTAGTCGTTAAGAGCACCACCATTTAAATGCGAACTTCAAATATTCATAATTAATTCCTCGGTCGTCCAAATAACGATCCGGAACCGCCCACAAACTCGAAATCACATGTACAACGACTCTCGAGAAGAGACCCAGCTCCAATTATCGACCAATAATTAAGTCGTTAACAAATCTGGTGATTCAAACAACTGTCGGCAAACTGCGACTACGCGCAAGCTCGTAGATCCAGCTAATTCCACTGCTGATTCTGTTCTGGGTCGTCACAAATCCACCCCCCTTAAAAAAAATTTCGACCTCGAAATTTCCAAGTCTGCAGACTACAAGGTAGGAGCACTGCCTCTGCATACTGCTCAACTTTCCAACGGTAACCTCAACTGAACAACTCTGACAACCGTCTCCACAATAGGAGATAACT
Organism: Geum urbanum; assembly: GCA_946800695.1. NCBI lineage: Eukaryota > Viridiplantae > Streptophyta > Magnoliopsida > Rosales > Rosaceae > Geum > Geum urbanum. The sequence goes on from OX327010.1 coordinate 28,475,481, forward strand.
CTGTGCTGAAATCCCTGTACCCACAAATCTCGAATTTGAACTGGCTCCACACAATAGCCAAGTGTTCCTGCATAAGGAACAGGTAGGGTACACAACATATAACAAACCTGAAACGTAGTTCCGCCACACGGAACACAACACACACAAAAGTCAATGCTATAGGCGATGCCGAACTATACGGCACAGCACAAACTCGCCTATGACCACACGCGGATCAAAATAACATAGCAAATCACAACTCAATATGCACACATTAACATAACTCAAACATCAAACTCAAGCAATTATCAACCCATTTCCGCTAATCTGACAGTCTGTGTAGCACATTCCACAAAATCAGAATCAAACATCAACTCAAACTCAAACCAAACTCGCTCCAGCACAATGGAGTACAACATCGTCCTCAAAACGACATCATGCAACATCAAAATCATAGTAGTCAACAAACCGGTACTGCAATACCGAGTTCCACAATATGCCCTCCAAGGCCTGAATAGCCCTCAAAGATCGCCCGTCAATCTGAAGATAAGAACCGGTACTAACTAGTAATCTGGTCCCCAAAGCTCGCTGCAAAGTTCGTCAACACTTTGTCGTAGCTGATTACCTCGATCAGCGATCTGAGACGCAGGTACACCACGTAGATGGACAACCTCCGTCAAACACAACTATGCCAGCCTGCCACTGAAATCTTTTCTCGAAAGTACAAGGAAAAGTACTGAGTTCATCAAATGGTCCACAAAGGCCTAACAACTGGTATCATAAACCAAAGTGCATACATACACACACAATCACAGCAACAATCGCCACGTCTAACCGGAAATCTCAAATGGCTGACACATCTCGGCAAGTCTCTGCCTCCTAGCCATCGCCAGTCGACAAATGTGGCGTCTGCACAAACAAGCTGCTATATTGCTCTTCATGTTGCGTCACGAGTAGTAATCTCGAAGTATCAGACACAACTCCGCATTATTAGCGCCAAAAGCACGCATAACAATGAGCTTCAACATCATCACACTCGAACTCAGCTCCCGATGCCCGCAACTCGGCTAACTCGGAAACTCGAGTCACACTCACCTGAAACACTGAAGCTCCGACTCTCAACTAAATGTATCAGCAGCAACATCCCAGACGGATGGTCAAAGTACAACTACTAGCCTTTCTCGAATAAACTCAAAGGTGCAGCCATAGTCGTTAGTCAACCTCATCCATCTACACTGCCTCAAGCCCAAATCTGGTCGAAAATGCAAGTGGATGAAACTCAAACGATCAGTGTACGTCCTACACCGCGCTGCACGCCATAGCTGTAGTGTCTCGAACTCTCCGATGCTAACACAAGAACAGCTACACCCACATCATACACAGGATACGTAGCTACATAAGGTTTCACTGCCTGAAACCATGAGCCATCGCTCTGCAAAGCTGCATCACGCATAACCAAATTCAATCCTCGATGCATCGCCATAACCCATGAACTCGTCACGATCGTCAGGTAAGGTCAAAACCGAAACAACGGTCAAGCATCTTGTAGGAGTAAATAACTCTCCTCGCGTGCATCGAACCACTCGAACTTGTCGCCTTCTTCGTCAATCCGGAAAGTAGAGTGGCAATCCGGGAAAATCCTGCACAAGCCGTCAGTAATAGCCTGCCAAACGCAAGAGACTCCCGATCTCTGATACAATAGTAGGGCAATCCCCAAATCAATACGGCTTCCAACTGGTCAGGATCCACGCCAACTCCCTCGGCTAACATCACGTGGCTCGAAGTCTTCACGCTAACCAACTAAAACTCACACTGACTGAACTCACAAACACCTGGTCGTCTCGCAAAGTCCGCGAAACCGCTCACATTTACTTCAGGTGCTGGCCCACACTCCTGGGGTAAATCAGGATATTGCCAACGAACATGACCGTAAACTCGTCCAGAAACCGTCTGAACACCTGGTCCATCACGTCCACACGATCTACGGGGGCATTGGTCAACCAAACAGCGTGACCAAAAGCTCATGATGCCCGCACCGTGATCCAAAAGTTGTCCAAACCACATCTGGCTCATCGGTCCCCAACGGATGGTATCCGGACACGAAATCAATCTTCGAAAAGACCGAAGCTCCCTTGAGCTGATCAAACCACTCGTCAATCCGAAGCGGAGGGTACTCACTCTCCTCTGAAGCGAGTCAGGCTTCAGTAATCAATGCACCACCTCGTCGAACCATCCATCATCTGTACAAACAATGCAAGAGCACACCACGCAAATACGCGGGGTCGCATGAAATCTCCTGAAACCTCCTCCAGCAATTCCTGGAGTCGAAAATGTAGCTCCATCAGCTCCGCTGGCTCCGAACGACAAGACGTCGGTAAAAATGAGTCCAGCGCCCGGTACAAGCTCGATGGTGTAGTCGGTCTCCCGAACTGGAGAAACACCTGGTAACTCCTCCGGAATACACCTGGAAACTCGGGAACCATCTCAATGTCACCAATGTCGGGCACAGCAACCGTAGTATCTACAACATGAGCTAAGCAAGCAACACAACTTGTCTCTAACATACACTCGACCATCACTGCGAAACAGTATCTCAGGAAAACCTGGTCGTCGAAACATAACCCCCCTTCTCGAGGCACTCGAACACAGCCAAAATGTGTCGCCAACAGTCTGTACTCACAAACACACCAAAACCACGATATCAAGCTATAACAGATCCACAGCTAAGCCATATCCTCCAACAAGGATTTTGCAACCTCCGGATGAATGCAACACTCTCCAAGAACTCGGAAGTGGAGATGCAGGTACAATAGCCATAGATGTCAAACAACAGTAACCTCGGAGAAAAGTCTGTCCTCAAACAAGGTCGTGGCACGAACTCCAACATGCCTAACAAGCCGCCCACGTCAAATGCGACTTGCTGAATAGCTCATCTAAAAGATCTGGGTTGATCAAACTCCAGAAACAGCATCATGACCTCCCCATGAACTCTGAGCTGTCGAACCTCAAATACAACTGGCTGAGGGCGCTCCCTCATAACGTGACCCTCCTGGCCACCGAAGCAGCAACTGAAAGTGCTCCACGAACACAAATCACCGCAACACCTGCTGCGTGAAAAGATCACCAACGATCGCCCAAACTCATGCCACAGGAGCAAGTCCGCTACACTGTGATCTCCGCCATCATCAAACGGATTCTCTGCTTGATCTGATGGTCCACAACATAATAGAAAAGACCACAGTCTGATGAAGTCACTGATCCCGAGGTGCCTGAACTCAATCTCATCAAAATCACGACGAAGTCCACATTCCTCAAACCATCACATCGAAAACCGCGTACACCTTTCCTCTCAATAGCCTCGCCACTTAGTGCAACACACTAAGCTCCTCACAGATGTCTCGAGGCACAACAATCAAGATCCCTCTGATGCTCAGGTTCAAACTCATCTCGAACCTCGTGCATAGCTCCCTCCGAAGCCACATAACACGTACTAACAAGGACAAGCATGTGAACAATGCATCTCTGCCTCAGGTGGGTAAATACCCCACATTCGATTGCTGGGTAGCCTGATAAAACCATTACCGTATGAACAACACTCTGAATGTAGGCCATGGAGTCGCAACCGGAACTCACATAATATCAGCCCACCAAATACAACAATCTGACTCAGGCAAACACCAACTGCCACAATTCTCTGTTCTGAGGCCACACGTAGACGTTCATACACACACAACCAGGAAAACCGTGCCACACAATTCTCTGAACCCAGAATACTCATCCAAATCCGCAGTTCACTGGTAAATTACGCGTCGATTGATCCTCAATAGGATCCACAATCTAAACGACACGGAAAGCACGTCAGGAGGCATCCTAATGAATAAAATATCGTTCACAACAAGTGGAACGTAATCATGGAACTTTAAATATTTGAAAGCATACAACACCCGGAATATTGATGATTATCCGCCGGCCGGTCGGGTCACCATTCCAGACATGCTGTACATTCTCAAATATCCTTAGTAAACACGACTACAGAAGTCTACAGAACCTAAAACCTAATGCTCTGATACCAAGCTGAAAGGACCCAACCCCGATTTAGCTCCCTAAATCGGAGTCAAACCCCATTGAAAACACAAACCAACAAAAACCGTAGAAATTTTGGCAGAGTTTCGTTACTAACGTAGAATTACCATTACCTGCACGCGGAAAATACACTTCATCCTATGACACAAAAATCAAACCGTGGGCACCAATCCCATCCGGATTTCTCAATATATCAACAGTAAAGTAAAATAGTAAATATATGTGCACTTTACTGAAATCCGGAGTAAAATCGTATAACATGAACAACAGATTTCTCAGAGCGACCTCTAATGTATAAACATATAAGTATACCACAGTAGGTAGAACAATAAACCTACTGGAAGAAACAAGGTAGCTCGAGCACTATGCCTCCGACCACGACGTGCGACACCAGAGCCTGAATTGCAAAATGGGCACGGAAACCAAAAAGCCCAGGGGAAAGACATGAAAACTGTTAGAGTAAGTGGATGAAAATAAATGTCTTTCACCAAGTAATATATATATAATAACATATGTGAGTCGAAAGTGTAAATAATCAAATGGTACACGAGGGAGACTCTAACTCCTCACGCGTCCGAGTACACGAGGGAGACTCTAACTCCTCACGTATACGGAGCATGCATAAAATCCCACGGGGCCACTTGAGGACACAACCGTGCTAGTACAGTCCGAATCAAGGGATCCCAGACCCACACGTGATTCTAGCCAGAAAGGCCTCAGGTCAAAGGTCTGCCTCCCCCCGGTAAAGGCCTCGGGTCAGGAGTCACAGCCTCCCCTGGTAAAAGCCTACCATCGGGGATCAGCCGAGAGGCAAGTGTATCGATACAACAACGTAACTGAGACTGTACTCTGTGTAAATCAAATCATAAATAGTTCGATGCAAATGCATGAAGCAGCATATAAGTGTATGTATATTCGTATACGCATATCCGTATATGTATAATCGTAAAACACATGCTCATGTAATCCGAAATCTCATATGCATGCTCAAGTTCATAAAACGTATATCAAGACTCGCAAATGTTCCGTGAAAAGAAATGTCCACTCACAGACTAGAGTAACGCAGTTCGCGTTAACCCGTGATCCGGCGGAAAGTCCCTCGCCAAACGAACGAGCACGAACACCTGAATAATCACAATAACCATTTCTCAAAATCATAATTCGACAATTCAAGACAAATCACGAGAAACCACCGTTCTCGGAAACACGTAATCCGAATACGACGAACTGTCGAAAATCTGGAAATCACACCCCAATACCTTGCTGTAAGTTCGGATGCTCAAATCGAGAAACGAACCTCCCCACTGCGATCGGGGCGCGATTTCGAGTGAAATGACATGCAACTTGTCGAAAATCCAAAAAGTCAAACTTTGACCACCGCCCACGGCGGCGCCGCCACCTGACCGGAAAATTTCATGGCGGAGAAACCCTCACTCCACTCAAAATCATCCACTGAGCAACTTCCATAACTGCAACAAAGGCCAATTCTCACTCTAATTAGGTCAATTTCGTGATAAACCGAATTGGTACCAAATTTTCCAATCCAAAATTCTCCATGTACACATCGAATTGAAACACCAAACTTACATGGTAGCTTGTATGTGAGGAGAGCTTCAAAGCCCACTAAAAATTTCAGCTCGAATCGGTCTAAAACATGGAACCCGAATTCACCATTTTTCCTCCATTTTCTCGCCGGAAATTCTTCCTCCACCGTGGACCATGCCGGAAAAAGAGGCCGGGGCTAGACTCGTGAGGTTGAGCCGAGAAGAACGGGATAGGAACCAAGCCACGGGGTGGCTGGAAACCCCTCGCCGCCATGGAGGCCGTGAGCCACCGTCGAACTCTCCTCCACCACTCGGTCAAACAAGGTCAAACAAAGTCAACCTTCTATTTCAGTCTTTGACTTTCCCAAAGGTGCAAGTCCACTATTTAAAGCTTTCCCAATTTGGAAACTCATAATTATCCATATCGACGAACTTTGAACACCCGTAACTTTCTCGTCGTAATTCCCATTCCGATAATTCTCACGGCCACAAACTCGTCTCAACATATTCTTCAATAATCACCCGAAGTCAAACACATCGGCCAATCAGATAAAAAGTCAACTGTTCAACCCAAACACATATTTAAACCGACTAAATATTCAACAATCGGAAATAATCACAACTTAATCTTCGTAACTCAGAATAATGCTCCGGAAGTTCCCACGAGCTCGAAATTAAATTCTGAACAACTTCTGTGAAGAAGCCGAAACCAAATTCTCGTCCGGTAATTTAGTCGTTAAGAGCACCACCATTTAAATTCGAACTTCAAATATTCATAATTAATTCCTCGGTCGTCCAAATAACGATCCGAAACCGCCCACAAACTCGAAATTACATGTACAACGACTCTCGAGAAGAGACCCAGCTCCAATTCTCGGCCAATAATTAAGTCGTTAACAAATCTGGTGATTCAAACAACTGTCGGCAAACTGCGACTACGCGCAAGCTCGTAGATCCAGCTGATTCCACTGTTGATTTTGTTCTGGGTCGTCACATTGTTTTCTTTAGCACTAAGAAAGGACTAGAGCATCCTTGAGTCTCAATAGACTTGAGGAACTTTAGTTAAGCACACATTGAATCGAGAGGTTATTGTGGCTACTAGTTGAGTCTTTCAATTTGTAACTCAAAAGATGCTGATTAGGAGATTCACTTAGACTTTCTCAAGAGTCCTCCGAAAGAGATTCGGGAAGGGAAACCTTTTACAATTATCATATGGTATACTTGTTGACTTCACTCCCATGACATACGGTCAAGATGTAAGCCCGAATGGCTTAGATGTTGATCCCGGTTCACTAAATACTTCAAGGTTGGGCTCAAATCATCTAGAGTCCAAAATAACCTAGGAACTTGGATTCGATTTTTACTCTCTTAGTTCTACCTTAGACTTAGTTTCTTGGTCATGGTCATCTTTCGCAATGGCCTCATATATCCGTTTAGAAGAACATGATTCTTTCCTGTTCTTGTATGGAAATACAGTTTCAAAGAAACATGCATTCCTTGATTTCATTGTTATATTCTCAGGTATATCATGAATATTTGATATATGCACTTGGACCCGATAAGCAAAACTGTTCTCTGCATATCTAATGAAAATATAATCAACCGTTTTTGGCCTGTTTTTCACAATTTTAGGTTTAGGTATTGTCATCTTGGCCAGATATCCTCGCACTCGCAAGTAATCGTAGGATGACTTTCTCCCTTTCCACATGCTTGGAGGCAAACCAGAACACAACAACATTGCATTCATCATATTCTTTAAGATACGATTCTTTCGTCTAGCCACACCACTTGATTGTGGTGAATAGGGTGTTGATATCTCATGTATGATCCCATGTTGAGCACAGAAGTCAACAAATGGTGATTCATACTCACCTCCTCGATCAACTCTTATGACCTTAATTATTTTGTTGAGTTGATTCTCAAACTCGTTTTTATAAAAAATAGATTTCTCTATAGCCTCATCATTAGTTTTCGTAATGTAAGATACACATAGCAATATTTTGTGTTATCATCAATAAATGTGATAAAATACTTATTACCACCTCTTGTTTGTGTTGCCTTTAAATCACATATGTCATTAAGGATTAATTCAAGGAGTTTATTGTTTCATCGAACACTTTTGAAAGATGATTTCGTTTATTTTGTTCACATATGTCATTATGATAATTTGTGAAGTATCATTCATGATAAATACTCCACAAAATATAATGCATACGATATTGTAATAGTAGGTTTGTTAGCTTAATTATCATCGTTTACAAATTGAGAATTATAGAATGATGGCACCTCATTTTGAGAGAATTAAACAAAAAAATTTGCATCTCCAATTTTTTCGAATTTAAAAAAATAGAATTTAAAAAATTCTTAAGTTTTATTCAAACAAAAAAATTAGGAATTAGTAAACTTCATTTAAATTTCCTCAATTCTTTATACATCCCAAACATACCGTTAGTAGATGTCCTCGTTAGGTTATTTCATCGGTTCATTTTATCTTCCTTAAATTTTAGCAGCTTTCTTCCTCACTATAGCCTCTGCAGTGTGACTAGCAGGGCTTTTACTTCAAAAAAAAAAAAACAGGCTTGGTTGGTATAGGGTAACAATAGGATAGGATACTGTAATTAACTAGTAATTACTGTATTAACACTCGCCGTTTATAATTATCCACACCTAATTTTCATTTAATATAATTATATAAACAACTGAAAATCAGATTTTGCGCATTAACTGAAATAATGAATTGCCTGATATGTTCTTGAGTTATTGTTTCTGGGTCTCTCCTCTTATCTCGACCAAGTTTATTCTCAGAAAATTCAATCCAAATGGAGTTCACCGGCCAACAAGTGGTTTTGATCACCGGCTGCTCGCAAGGAGGTATCGGTCACGCGATGGCACGCGCCTTCGCCGACGAGGGATGCGTGGTGGTGGCTACGACCAGGTCTCTGAGCTCCATGGCTGATCTTGAAGACGACCCAAGATTCTATCTTGCAGAATTGGACGTGGTCTCCGAGGAGAGCGCGAACAACGTTGTCCAAGGTGGTGGACATGTACGGTCGAATTGATGTGGTTGTCAACAACGCTGGAGTTCAGCGTGTTAGTCCACTCGCCGAAGTGCCTCTCTCTGCTCTGCAAAACACATTCGACACCAACGTTTATGGTACTTGGTCCAAACTGAAAACACTTAAGTTGTCTTTGATGTTTGTCTTTTGGGATTGTTTTCTCTGTACTTCAGATAATTTCAACAGTGAAAGACTATATTTAATGGATAGTGATTGGAGCTCAAATATAGCTGATGATTTCAACATTTCTTGAGCTTTAGCAAAATCTGAACTTCTGACTATGTCTTTCACTCTATCCTAATAAAGTCTGGATTCTTAACTGTAGCTCTCTAGTTCAAATATTTCTTTCTATCAAGGTTTCAGTCATGTGAGCGGCAGTGGTGTGATCTGTGTTGTTATCTGGGAGCATGTAGCTATAGATGGATCTCAGTGTTCATGGCGGTTATGCTGTCCGGATAGACTTTCAGGATGAGGAGATATATATAGAGGGCTAGAGAAGTTAATGGTTATAGCTATTCATCTATCTATTATCATAGATTCTAAATTATGTTGCTTGGAATCATGTATTGCAAGGAAGAGTAGATGAACATAAAAGAAGGGTCAACCATTAATTGCAAACACATTGCAGATGTTATTCTTTGAAATTAGGTAGTTGGGCATCTCCATGTTTTCAATGCTGAGTGGAATTTGGAGCTTACATGTTCTTCTGGTGTCTGAACGCGCAAATGAAGCTTCTTATTATGGTGGTCTCCGAATAGTTTTATCAAGTACATTTATATTTAATCCTGACACTTTTAGTCATGCTAGCCACACATCATTCACCTATCTACCTAAGCCTATGCATTCTTAATCAGGTTCCATGAGGTTGATACAAGCCGCTGTCCCTCACATGGCATCAAGGAGAAAGGGAAAGATTGTAAATGTGGGGAGCGTTACTGTTTTGTCACCTGGACCATGGTCCGGTGTTTACACAGCATCCAAAGCTGCTCTTCAAGCACTTAGTGATTCTCTAAGGTTAGTAAAGTTCATCCCTGATTGTATCTCAGTTACTATTATTGTATGCATACCCTTACTATGCTCAATCTATACACTCCCGGTATTCAAATTTTTTGAGAATGTGTAGCTTAAGATTTTTCAGTATCAAAAGAATGCTTATTAACGAGGTTGGCAGTTAAGTGACTAAATGAAATCACTAAACTTTCGGTCTTTTTTTTCAGTAGAAAAGTGTTTTAGGGATAATTTAATGATTTTATTCATCCAAATTTGAGGTTAATAAAGATGTACAATTGATTTCCTAATAGGAAATGATATTTACATTCATACCACATCTATACAACTTTAATTCTAATTACAAAAGAGTATTCACAATAATCTAGTTTTTGGCACTCCCCCTTAAGTTGAATCATAGATGTCAATCATGTCCAACTTGTCAATCCATCCTGTAAATGTATGGTGTGACAACCTTTTTGTGCATATACAATATCAGGCCTGGTATGCGACAAATAGATCAATTGTCTTACTAACCTCTACTACCTGTCTTTGTTTGTTGGAACTTGACCAGGACACAACTTCAACTTGTGATTCATCTCAATAAGAGTATTAGCAGGTTTACAATCTAGCATTCATGTTTCAGCAAGAAGATCAAGCACATACTTTCGTTGTGATAAATTGATTCTCAACTTGGATTTTGCAATTTCAATTCCCAAGAAATATTTCAGCGGACCCAAATCATTCATCTCAAATTCTTGGGATAACCGTTTCTTCAAATCTTCCATCTCAGCTGGATCATCACTCGTAACAAGCATGTCATCCACATATACAATAAAAGCAGTGATCTTACCACCCTTGCGTTTAATGAACAAAGTATGATCAAAGTTGCTCAGTCGATATCCAAACTTCTCATGACTTCAGAAAATCTCTCAAACCAAGCTCTGGGGGATTGCTTCAATCTATACAATGACTTCTTCAATCTGCAGACTTTTCCAATGTCATGTGGCTTACAGTTAACACCTAGAAGAATATTTATGTACATCTCTTCTTCTAAATCTCCATTCAGGATAGTATTTTTCACATCAAATTGGTGCAATGGCTAGTCATGTCGAGCTGCTAAGGCTATAAGAATGCGTATAGTGTTGATCTTTACTACTGGGGCAAACTTCTCTTGATAATTCACTCCATATCGCTCAGTGTAGCCTTTTGCAACTAGACGAGCTTTATATCGATCAATGTTTTCATCTGCCTTCAGCTTCACTGCATATACCCGTCTACATCCAACTGTCTTCTTTCCAGGTGGGGCAAGAACAAACTCTCACGTTCCATTTTTTTGTAGGGCTTCTAATTCTTTATTCATAGCTTGCTTCCACTTTGAATCTGTCAAGGCATCCTGCACATCACTGAGAATAGATATTGTAGATAATTAATTAACAACAAGTGCATGTGATCCAGACAATTTATGGTGAGATACAAAGCTAGCAATAGAATATTTAGTTTTGGCTTCTATGATGGTTCATATTGTTTCTTTGGAACCTCTTTTGTTTCCCGTTGTGGCCTCCTAGGCACACTAACTTCTATGCTACCCAATTCATTGGTATCAATACGTACCTCAGGAGAGACATTCTGGGAAGACTTTTTAGTTGATGGACTAGAAGGGGGGTCTTCAGAAGAGGTTTGGATTTCAATTTGTGGAGTTTCAGCTTCAAAATTTGATCCATCGAAAAAAACCTTTTGATCCATCGAAGGAGTTTTCTTGTCCGGTACTTCCGTAGTTTTTGATGGATCGAGAACTTCCTTCGATCCATCGAAAGATGCTGCCTGGTTCATCTTGTCTCTAATTTTCAAAGGATCAAGAGTTTCCTTCAATCATCGAAGGATGCTCTCGGTTCTTCAACTAAATTTTTAGCAGTTTCAAACCTTCTTTCCAAGTTTTTCACTTCTTCAAATTCTGATATATTCAGAGGATTTTCTTCGCATCTATTTCTCTCCCCCTGAAGGAAAGACTCTGAAGCTCCTTCTGAGTAATAAGGGTCAGATTCACAGAAAGAAACATCTAGAGACACATGCAACTTGTTCAGAATTGGATCATAACAACGGTAACCTTTTTGGAATTCAGCATATCCAACAAACATACACTTCATAGCACAAGGATCAAGCTTCTCTCGCAACTGTTTGTTGATGTGAACATACATAGTACACTCAAAGACTCTTGATTCCAGATTTGGCAAAGATGGTGCCTTCAACAGTTCATGCAACTTTTGATATGGGTTTTGGAACTCAATCACACGAGAAGGGGTGCGATTGATTAAGTATACAGCAAAACACCAGGCTCCTCCCTATAGATTTGTAGGGACATTCATACCAAATAGAGAACCACAAACAACTTCCATCAACTGTCGATTATTTCTTTTAGCTAATCCATTTTGTTGAGGAGTATAGGTAATAGAAGTTTGATGCCTAATCCCATGAACATCCAAATATGCTGACATATCTCTATTCACACTCTCCACCATTGTCAGATTGAAGGACTCGAAATGGTTGCTGGTATTGAGTTGCCACCATCTTGTGGAAATCAACAAATCTTGCATATACTTCACTTTTACATTTCATTAAGGAAACCCAAGTCATTCTAATGCATTCATCAATAAAAATCAGAAAGTAGCAAAATCCAGAACGAGAAGAAATTCTTGCAGGACCCCAAACATCCGAATGAATTTTCATGAAGGGAACAGAACTTTTATTCAAACTTGGCGAATACGTAATACGATAGCTCTTGGCCAATTCACATACATCACACTTAAAATTAGATTTATCAACAACTGGAAACAATTGGGGTTGCAATTTTCTAAGATATCCAAAGTTCAAATGGCCTAAGCGCTGATGCCATAACCACACCACTTCCTTGGCCTTATTTAGGCTACTGGTATTGTTGGCTTGACTAATATGCTGCTATCCACTGCTTGTCAACTCTAGATAGTATAATGTTTCCCTTCTAACACCTTAACCTAGAGTCTTTCTCAGAATGTCCTAAAAAATACAGAAATTGGGATAAAAAGTTACAGACCAAGAGAGGGCCATAGTGATCTGACTAATAGATAAGAGGTTATAAGCAAGAGAAGAGACAACAAGAACAGAATCAAGGGTGAGTTTATGAGATAGTTATACAGATCTTTCACCAAGAACAGGAGAAGGAGAACCATCAGCAGTAGACACAACATGTTCAGGAGAAGTTTTAATGGTATCAACAACACTAGGATTATTTGTCATATGATCAGTTACACCTGTATCAATTATCTAAGATCTATCCACAGATAATGTGGTGAGAGAAGATGTCTTATCCTGTTACCTATTTCAACGATGAGTGCAGATGGTTGAGCAGGAGGTTCAGTGGTGGTTACAGCCGCTTTCGGGATGTTTTGTGAGGCCTCTAGTAAAATCCCACCATTTATGGTATTCAACAAGCTCATAGCATCGTTCATTTGTATGACTAACCTTCTTACAATGAGTACATGTGAAGTGCGAATTTTTAACAGGAGGCTTTCCACCAGAACAAGGAGGAACAGAAAAACCAGGTGGAGGACTCTAGCAACGCTGAGGCTGAGCAGCATTGGCTGTTGTAGGAGAGGAGACAATCATGACAGACGCATCACGCAGAGGAGGTGCAGAGAGGGCGATTCGATTGTTGTGGAAGCGTCGAACATGGGCATATATTTGTTCAAGGTCCAGCTTCTGTTCTCTCCTCAAAAGCTCTTCACAGGCTTGACTGAATTCAATATCAAGTCCCATCAAAAACATACACACGTTGGCGTATCATGCAGGACGATTCATTCACAACACCATCAACTGTCTCTTGAGAGTGCGTCATGCGCTAGTCCATTTCATCGAGTCATTCAACAAACTCGTTGTAATACGTGGAGAGGGGTCTTCCATTCTGCTTCGTCGTATAACACAGACGATGAAGCTCAAAAATTCGGATTTCATCAGATTCATCATAGTAGGTTTTGTACAGGGCATCCCAAATTGCTTTAGCTATTGGCAATTTAAGGTACCGATTTCGCAATCTAGGAGACATATTCTCAATAAGGTAGCACTTCACCTTGCCATTATCGATAGCCCATGTTGAATACTCAGCAGAGGTAGCGGCAGGAGGGTTCTTGGTGAGGAGATCAAGCTTGTTTCGATCTTCAAGTCGAATCTTTATGTATCCAGACCAACTAGAATAGTTGGTTTCAGTGAGGAGTTCGCCGATGAAAAAAACGGAGTTGCCTTGAATGGTGTTGTGGAAGTAATTATGAATGGGTTGCATGGCGACTGCTCCATTGTTAGGGATGAGTGCTCCATCATTGTTAGCAAAAATGTTCTCTTCATTCACGTTGGCCATCTCTTCAGGGTTTGCAAAATACACAATTCAGGTTTCAAGTTCAGATGCAGCGGAAGAAAAAAAAATTGATGGTGGTAATTCAGAGTTTCAATTCAATTAGGGGTCTTTCAAAATCCAAGAATTCGGCTTTGATGTCAAGTAGAAAAATATTTCAGGGAGAATTCAATAATTTCATTTATCTTAATTTGGGGTTAATAAAGATGTACAATTGGTTTCTTAATAGGAAAGAATATTTACCTTTCTATCACATCTATAGAACTTTAATTCTAATTACAAAAAAATATTCACAATAATTTACTTTCCAATATTGTTAAAGTACATCTCAAAAGACAAATGAATATCTAGATGAAAAGAGTGATAATCACTGTGCTTTTCAGCATGACATTCATTCATTTTTAAAGCTTTGTTATCACAGATTTAAGAACATTGTAGACACTACCAGTTTCAGACCGCAACACACTTTCCAAATCACTAGATAAAGGAAGTTGGTAAATATAATCAGGCTAATATCAGCAAACATTCTGTGGGAAACTAGGAATGATGCCAGATGTAGTTATATGCTCTTTCCTCAGATTCATATGCATGAGCAAGATCTGGCTGTTTATTTCTTAAAGATCAACATTCAATGTATCTTTTTCCTCGTTCTGGTTCTAATTTCTGTCAATTCTCAATCTTTTTTAAGACTGGAACTCAAGCCCTTTGGGATCGATGTAATCACTGTTGTACCTGGAGGTATTACGTCAAACATTGGAAATTCTGCTTTAGTTAGCTACAAGATGCCAGAATGGAAATTATACAAACCTTTTGAGGCGCAATCCGTGAGAGAGCAACCCTCTCCCAAGGACCAAAATCAACACCTTCGGAGGAGTTCGCAAAGAAGACTGTAGCTGCCATTCTGAAGAAAACTCCACCAGCTTGGTTCTCCTACGGTCACCTCTCTTCCATACTTGCAATCTTGTATCATATGCCAATTTTCATTAGGGATTGTTTCCTGAGGAAAGCAATGAAACTTTGAGTTCTCAGAGTGTCCGGTGTATATCTCTAATCAGCATTATGAAGAAGCATCAATTCTATTACCATGTTATTTTGTATCTGGATTAATCCAAGTGCATTCTTCCTCAAGTAATCATGAATAATTTGTTGCAATCACATGATGTTTGCATGTGGAATGAGTTGAACTACCAAACAAGATTGCGTTCCTAATTGAATCCCAACTTCCCAAGAGCAAAAAATATACGTTTCATACAAGATGTGTATAGATACACATCAAGTTGTATGGAGCTTGTTATGCCAACGAGCTCTGTTACATCACAGTAAACCTTTGAGGCCTGCAAATTAGTATTATGGTGGCCAAGAGTCAACAAGGTTCATGCATAATGAGATGAAAAAATGCCTTGGACAAGCCACAGTTGAACTTCAGGTTTCATCTATATGTACACAGCTACCAAGTATTAATCAAAAGTGTTTTGAACGCTATATATATGCTCAATACTCTCATGCTATACCCCCAACCTGAAAGAACAGACTTCACAGTAATTCTCCAGAAGTTCGGTTCAGAAGGTAATGGTTATAATCTGAT
This sequence comes from Geum urbanum, assembly GCA_946800695.1. Lineage (NCBI taxonomy): Eukaryota > Viridiplantae > Streptophyta > Magnoliopsida > Rosales > Rosaceae > Geum > Geum urbanum. The sequence goes on from OX327010.1 coordinate 28,491,096, forward strand.
GATTAATTTGTGATTAACCTTAACAAAGAAAATGCTTGCACAGGAAAGAATGGCCAAAATGAATTAAACAAAACTTTAATGATTTTCCTGAAGAGGGTAAAAAATAAAGTTCACATTGGTTATACTGCCTACCTAAGTATTCAAAATCACTGAGAATGATGAGGAAGGCTATAATACACCATTCCAGGTGGCTGAAGTGGTCGGAAATTAGGAGGTTGTTGGATCAAGGGTATTTGTTGCTGCTGGGTAATTGTTGGGGGCTGCTGGTTGATTTGCAAGGGTTGTTGAGACAAAGGCACCATCGGACTAACCATATGAGGTGGGGGTGGTGGCGGTGGTCCTAGTGGCATAGGCGGTATGTTGCCGTATACATATTGAGTCATGACACCTCCTGGTGGCTGTAGATATTGTTGTGATTGTGGGTTTTGAAGCATATGGAATTGAGCTTGTGAGGTTGCCACATGATTTTGCTGTTGTTGAGCCATTGCTGATTGGTATGCGTGGTTTGGAGGCACAGTAGGCGGCTGTGTTGACATAAAAACATTTGATTCTGAAACTGGCATGGATCTTTCAGGTTTAGACCTTGACTCAGTGCCTGAACTCTTTGGTGTAGATGGAAAGGAATTCGACGAGTTGGCGGGCTTTGTCAAGCCAGCATTCTTTGCCTCTTCAGCAGCAAAAGTAGAAAGAACAGATGTCATAATTAGTTGAGAGGAACTAGAAGCAGCAAGCTTGTCTGCAACCAACGCTGCAATGGCTGCAGCTGACTTCTTAGGTGTTTGTCCACCTTTGGAATTTGCATCAGCACTGGATGGATTAAATATATAATCTTCATCATTCAGCCGCTTCCGCATGTTACTGGCTTCTTCGGCCTGTGCTTGCGCCACCTACATGGTAATTATAATACATCAACTTACCATTCATTCCTCTTTATTATTAGGAGAAATCCGATATTATCAAGCTATGTTTGCAAACAGAACAGACGGAAATAACTTAAACAGCAAGAGTGACATTCTACTATCGACACAATGCAACAATAGAGAATGTTAATCAATTAACATAAAATGGACTTCTGTTTAGGAAAAATGAGATTGCTTCATGGTTGTGAATATAACAAATATATAAAATCCCTATTGGTGCCCCTTTTGGTACCCATAAGCTTCCAAGAGCTTATGGAAGAGGGCAATAAGTGGTTGTGTTTCCTCTCTGACTATTTCGCAGGTACTAAATTTGTGTCCCAAGATATAGCCACCTATTTTTTATTAAATTAACTGAGCAACCACCCGTTTAGGCCAATGACAAAGACAATGTCTGCAGATTTTCCAACCTTTACTAATAACACATCATGGTCACCGACTGGAGGCAACCTTTTGACTGAGGAGGCAATATAGAATTCATGAAAAACAAAGTACCAAAAAACCATCAAGCAATCTTCTCTGGAATCAATGGAATGCTTTACGTGAAAACCAAGGGTAAAAGAACATTCCCAATGCAGAAACTCAAATAATAATCTCAGAGTACAACCATGTCAGAACATACCTGCATATGTGTTCGAACATTCTCCAGTTCGGATTCCTGAAAAGGTTTCCAGGACATCAGCAAAAGCATAAAACAATTTAACCAAAAAAACAAAGCAGTACATACCTTTTCTTTCTATTTTATATATATATATATATTTACATTAGGAACCCAATCCGAAATTACAGAAAATGTGACATGGACAAGAAGTACCTGTGCATTCAACGCTTCCCTCAATTGAGATACAAGTGCTACTCTACTTGCTTCCACTGATTTAAGTTTTTCAAAACACTGCTTCAACACATTTTCTTCCTCCTCAAGCTCTTTCGCTAGACTTTTCCTTTTTGGATCCTTTGCTGAAGACAAAACAAAATCAGTAAGGCCAGAATATTTCCAACCACAGTAAGACATAGATGCTATGCTATTGCGTAAAAAGAATCAATATGAAACAGTTGAGCAGAACTTCCGGTTAGCTACCGCAGTTAAACAAAGATGCAACTACGAAGATGGTAGAGTTATTTTTACCAGTAGTACAGGCACTGTCAACATCTTTCTCCAACTTCCTTACTTGGTGAACTGCAGTCTTGCATTTACTCATCTCAGCATCTTCATTCGGATGTTCACTGATCACCAAGTGAAATGCCGATACAATTTTCTCAGCTGCACCTCCAATAGAAAGTTTCTGGTTTCATATAACACGGCATTTAAGATCTCTCATATAAGTAAGGGAAAAGAAAGGAGCTCCGTATGTAAACACTGAAGAAAAGACTTATTTGGGGGTAGTCCAGAACAAGATCAAACGAATCGAATAAGAAAACAGTAAAACAGTGGCCCTTGTTCTCACCGTTCTGATTGACCGTGAATCTCTTTTCATAATTCTGACTGAACGTGAGCGCTTTTTACCATTGAAATCCAACGGTGGAGGCACTTCTTCCCCAAGCATTAGTTCTTTAAGACTCTTTGCACGAGACCCAAATACTCTCCTCTCCTCCCATATGCCAACCTGAGAAATTGGTAAGCAGCAGCAAACAAGGTTATACTACTGTGCTTTACATCTTTAATGAATTAGAAAACCGGCCAGTCAACAGTTCTTAAACTTGGCGACGATATTGAATTGTGGTCAAGTTCACCGGTGCCTCTATAATTTATCTAAAACAAATTGGACTTACCAATCTAGAAACAACATTCTTTCCGTGGTCATCGCCCTGTTCATTAATAACTTTAAGTGCTCCCGGAAGAACCTTCCAAAACTCAGTAACGAATTCATTTCCTTTACGCTTGCTGTTCTGTAGGATGTCATTAGCAAGATACAGGAGAGGGACTTTCTGAGCCATTTGCGCACTGTGGAACTGTTTCTCCCATGTTGTAACAACCAGTTCAGCTTTGCTCCGATGAAATATACACCAATGTGATAGAGCTTTTACAAAGTCAAGGAAGCTTGCATGAAATTAAAAAGACAATAAAGAAGTAATGTTTTCAGTAAACAGTTGCATCCATTACATTGAAGCAAATAAAGATCCCTGATTTTATTTCAAATCTGTGAAGAGATAAACAAAGTAAATAACTAATTCAATTTGGAATAAAATAGAAAGAAAAAAAAGGATACTCTCAATACACTGCTGGGTGGTGTTGAGCTTGGAGAGCTTGTCTGCAAGTATCTGTTCACTGAATACACTATTCATATCCTACACCACCAATGCCTCTTATTCTCCCCACGAATCGATCTTTGAGCTCCAATTGGGACTTCAATCACCAAACGACGACGTTTTGGTGGCGCGCTGAGATATAATAAATGGAACCAGAGAGAAGAAGAAACCCTAGAAACGGACTTCTTCTTCTGTGTTTGTTGGGGGGGTTGAAGAAGAAGAAGAAGAAGAAGAAGAAGAAAAGTTTGGGAGGGAGAGAAGGGGCTGGCGGGGTTTTACTTTTATTTGTTTGGGGGGCAAAACTGATTTGAGAGCAACTCCGGTGGAAACGTACGGGGACACAGAAATAGATGCCAGATCTCCGACTTCTTTTTCTTTCTTTTTTTGATGCAACAAAAATGTATTTGAGTTTCTCCCTTTGTTTTAGAGTAATTGCAGTTCCACCCCATCAGGCTATAAAGGTTTTACAAAACTCCGTTTGTCAAACTCAAAGACAAATTTTCTTTTTGAAGGGACAAAGAGAATCTTTAAGACTTCTTTACTAATTGCCTACCCGATCATTCCAAAAAATCAAAAATCATATTCTCAAATTTCACTCACACCAAAATTCAAAAAACCTCGAACTATCAACACCAACACCTCCAATCACACACTAATACGCAAATCACAAATTCAAATCAAAATTTTATAACTTTTACACATCAATAATTGCCACAAAAAAACAGAACATAAAAATAAGAAAGAAGAAGAATATCTCACCTCAATAATTGGCAACTAACAACATTAGATCCTTTATTATTATTATGTATTATTATTATGTAGATCAGTGTCTATAAATATATAAAACTAGCTCGTAGTGACGCTCACAAAATTTGGATTCTTTACCTTAGCACAGATCTTAGCGCAGAGAGAGAGAGAGAGAGAGAGAGAGAGAGATGATGGAGTTATATTTTGGATCGAGTATTTAATGGAATGTGGAAGTCGAAGAGGATCAGAGCTCAAAGCCTAAAGCCCCAAACTATAATTTATGGTTTCTCCATGTTTGATAGCTGGGAAGAAGTGAAGAGAGTCGCGCCACTCGCGCGAAGCCAGAGGCTGAAACTTGAAAGGTTTTCTTCAATACAGTAGTTTTTTTTATAGATAGGAAGAGAAATTTGGGCCCCCTAATTTTCCAAAAAAATTTGGCCCTGGGCCGTCGCCCTACCCTAGGGCCGGGCCAGAATATAAATACAACAAAATAAGCAAGGTTATCGGTAAACTCTTCCCTAAACACATGTTGAACATGTCCTCCCAGAATACATATTCTGGATATGGGAATATACATGAAGAAGAAACAAGAAAAATGTACACCAAGTCACCAACATAGTGTGAAGGGGTTATATGCCTTATTGCATCGAGCACAAGCCGCAAAGGAGTTGGAAGGCATTCAGGTTTGTCTAGAGGCCCCGATTATCTCTCACTGTTCATTTGCAGATGACAGTTTGATATTTTGGTAGGCTACTCCACATGCGTGTCCTAAGGTGAAAGAAGTCCTTCGGGTGTTTGAACAAGCATCTAGACAACCCATCAACTATTCCAAAAATAATGTATGCTTCAGGAGGAATGTAACAGAAGGAGGACAAGAAGAGTTGACAACAATTCTAAGTATGGTTCGGGTTCCTTATCAAGAGCAATATTTAGGCTTACCCACTCATATCTAGCAAACAAGAGACTTTTGCTTATATCAAAGATAGATTGCGGGATTGGCTGTAAGGATGGAAGTGGTCATTGCTGAGTACGGCAAGTAGACAATTATTGACTGAAGTGGTCTATACTATTAGTTAGGGGTCAGCAAAAAGCCCGGTCCGGCCCATGTATAGCCGGCACGGGCCGGGCCTCAACAACGTTTTAATATTTGCGGGCCGGGCCGGGCTTTATCTTTTATATAAGGATCCAGGCCCAGCCCATTCAAGCGGGCTTTGCGGGGTTTTACGGGCCGGGCCTATCGAGCTTTAATTATTAAAAAATTAAGACATTTCAAAATAAACGTAACTTTCATCCATGCACCGGAGTTTAAACGTACTCCGACGAGTCTAAATTTTACGTACGGTGTTTATCACTATAAGAGGACCCTTCTACATGCCCTCGTTTATCATTAAAACATATTTAATTCTCATATTGCTTGAATTCTCCATATGTATATTAATATTCTTACGTTTGTTCCTTTGTTATATGGAATGAAATACCTTTGTGAAACTTATTCAGACATGTTTAATTATTTTATAAAATTAACCGTTTGATTGATTGGTTAGAATATTATAACCATGCCTTTAAAATTTTATAAATTTTGGACTTGATTTAGACATCGATCCATGCATTTCGCCAAATGTGACCGTAGTACTCTTACAACTAAAACGAAAATTACCCCTCTCGAAAATAATTTTTTAACATCAAATTTTGCACACATATTCTTATGGAATACATATCTATCTCATAGTGTCAAAAAAATTGACATAAAAAATTGATTTATCTACTCCCCCCATAGGAAAATAAGGAAAATAAGATGAGTGTATTTTAGTGTTTCACAAATTTTGTTTAACTATATTGACCGGGATCCAAACGTAATTCGATTAGGCTAATTTTTATGTACGGTGTCTTTTATTACAAGGTGAACTATTATATATGACATTCTTTATTGTTAAAACATTTTTAATTCTTATATTGCTTGAATTCTCTATATGTACACTAATGTTCTTACCTTTATTCCTTGGTTATATGGGTTGAAAGACCTTTGTGAAACGTAATCGATCGTGTACCATCATTTTACAAGACTGACTGTTAGATTGGTTGTTCATAATATTCTAAGCATGCCGTTAAAATTTTATAAATTTTGGACTTGATTTAGACCTACATCTATGGGTTTCGCTAAATGTGACCGTAGTACCCTTACAACTAAAACGCAAATTACCCATCCCTAAAGGAATTTTTTAAGATAAATTACCCATCCCTTAACACACATTTTTGTAAATTACATATCTATTTCATAGTGTAAAAAAAATTGACATAAAAATTTGATTTATCTAGTCTCTCCATGGAAAAATAAGCAATATATAAGAGAAGGGTATTGATGTCATTTCACATACTCTCAATTAAACTCTCACCATTGAAAAATTACAAGATCTAATCTGAACCATCTATTATATTTACTGCTTTACTGTATAAGGTAAATCGATAAAAAAATTACAATGAAACCCTAAAACCTAAACCCTAAACCCTAAACCCTAACTTACCCTAAACCTAAACCCTAACTTATCATAAACTCTAAACAATGATTTAATAGTAAAATAGATACACAAATATAACTATATATGGAATTCCAATATTTGATCAATATATGTATATGTAATATATTAATATAGACATACACAAATTCTATATAGTACTAGTCACTATATCATATATATATATAAGTGTAGGTATAATGATATATGTACTACTATCTTATATATATATATAAAATTGCGGGTTTTGACGGGCTGGGCCTAACGGGCATTGACAGGTTTTTAGCGGGCCGGACCGGGCTTTAGATCTCTAAACCAAGTTCGGCCCACCAACCACCTTGGCGGGCTTTTGCGAGCTTTTTTTCGGGCCGGGCCGGGCTTTTAGCCCACGGGCTTGCGGGCCTCCACCGACCCACGAGGCCCACGGACCAAATGATGACCCCTACTGTTAGTAATGCTTATCAGGTTGTCAGAGACATGATTGTTTTACCTCATTTAGCTAACCTAGAAAAATATAATCGGTTTTGGAAGCGCCTTTGGAGGCTTCAGGCAGCTCCAGAAGTAAAAATGTGTGTGTGAAAGATGTGTCGAGGGGGGGGGGTGCTTATCAGGTGCTGAGGTTCCAAGGGCGTAGAGCGGATGTAGATGGAAAATTCCTATTGTGTAAGCAAAACAGAAAATCTGAGTTACATTTGTTTCGGGATTGTGTAGTTGTCCAGCTTATTATTGCTTCTCTGCCAGCTGGTATTGGAAAGACTGTTGGTACCTGTCTGGACTGGCTTGTTGCTTGTTCAATAGGTTTGCCATAAGAGGAGTTTATTAGGTGAGTAGTATTGATGTGGTTTATTTGAAAGGGTAGAAATGACAAACTGTGGACTGGTAAACTATTTGATAGACTGACTATGATGGTGATGGCACATGCTTGGCATGGTCATTATATTCTCATTCATAAGACTCCGAACTGCCCTTCTAGAGTTATACAGACATGGGATAAGCTGCCTTTGGGTCAATACTATGCGTGTGTGGATGGAGCCTTTGATGCCTCAGTTTAACATTGGGGTATATACATTATGATTCGTGATTAGAATGGTTAGTTTGTTGCTGCAATGACTTGTAAAGTAGAAGGAGTCTATTCAACATTGACAGTGGAAATTGAGGCAACATGGGAGGCTTTGTAGATTGGGAAAACTATGGCTTCAAATCCGACTCGATTTTGCTCTGATTCTTATCTTGTAGTGAAAGTGGTAGCAACCCGAATACAACATCCACCATGTTTCGAGATTCTTGTGTGAATCTCCACATGGCTTTTCAGTATTTTTTAAATTCTAGATTCATTCTTTTATGTCGAAAGGCAAATGTAGTAACTCATAATTAATTTAGCGAAGTGGACTTTGCGATATGCAGGAACCCTGTTATTTGTCAATTAATACCTGACTTCATACAAGGGTGCTGACTTAATTGTAATCGACAAATTTATCAATAAATTTCTATTGGTTCACAAAAAAAAAATGACACACTATCTAACCTGAATTCCTTATATAATTTTTTTCGATACAACTAAAGAAAAAGAACAAAACCCCAAAATTTAAAAAAGCTTCAATAACGGGACCAAAATGCAAATCAGCTTCAAATTTCAGAAAATAAGATCGTATTTTGACTATTTTTTCTATTTCACAAAAATCGGCTGAAGGCTGAAGCAAACCTTGCCTCTTCTCTTGGCTCCCGCTCCAGCATTCGAAAAATCGGTCGTAAACTCCACGCCAAGGTCGACCGTAAATCCTAAGCTAAGCTCACAGCTCAACCCCAACCCCAACCCCTCCCTCCTCCTCTATATAAACCCAAACACACTCTCTCTCAATTTTCTAGGTCTTTCTTTTCTCCTTGTTTCACCAGAGCAGCACCATAACTCTCTCTCTTGTTCAGCAGCAATGTCGAATTTCATGTCAGGCTCTAATCAGAACACCAACCCCAACAAGTCCTTCGAGGTAGATACTACTCTTAACTTTCATTCTCTCTCTCACCGTCGATTTGGTTATTGTTGCGTTTGATTCATGATTCAGTGTGTTTTTCAATTTGAACACTTACACAGGTCGCTCAGCCTCCAAACGACTCCGTTTCGAGCCTCAGCTTCAGCCCCAAGGCCAACCACCTCGTCTCCACCTCCTGGGACAACCAGGTGTTCACTTACTCAACTCACTCTAGTCTCTTTAATTGCTCAAGATTTAAGTAATGATTTTTGATTATTCGGAGTGATTTGACTGATTGATTGTGTTGGCTTTGGTTTTCAGGTGCGGTGCTGGGAGATACAGCACAGTGGACAAAATCTTGCCAGTACGCCCAAGGGAATGATTTCCCATGATCATCCGGTAAGTCATATATTATTGTATGGAACTCTACTTTGATTTGCGATTAAGAAGCTTGAATTACAATGTTTGTTTGACTAAAATTTCGTTACCTCGTGGTGGCTTAGGAGCTTAGAGTAGTTAGTTATTCTTTTGCTTAATGTTCTTGTATGAAACTATATCCCATGAATGAATGGTTCATACGAACAGTAATGTATGATTCTCGATGTAGGCATTGTGCTCAGCTTGGAAGGATGATGGAGCGACTGTCTTCTCTGGAGGTTGTGACAAGCAAGCTAAGATGTGGTCTTTGGCTACTAACCAAACAATGACTGTTGGTGTGCATGACGCGCCCATTAAAGAGATGGCTTGGATCTCCGACATGAGCCTCCTAGTTACAGGAAGCTTGGACAAGACTGTGAAGTAAGTAACACATATCAATCATTTAGCCTCCATGTATTTATGTGGTGTTCATTTAAATTATTTATTTAATCTTATGCGAAGTATTGCAGTCGATAATGCTATTCTTGGCAACGTCAATGTCCTGAGATTTCTTCCATAATTTTATTCTCTTACACATCTGACAATTAAGTCTCATCTAATTGATTAATGCCTTGTCATGTTTTTTTCCCATATAAGTTTGTTATCTTGCCTTGGTGTCATATTTGCTTCTCTTTTAATGTAATTTCATTGCCGACTATCTTCAGGTATTGGGATACGAGACAGCAAAATCCCGCACATATCCAGCAACTTCCTGAGCGCTGCTATGCACTATCAGTGAAACAACAACTAATGGTTGTTGGTACGGCAGATAGAAACATCATAATTTTTAGCTTGAAGCAGCCCCAGGTAATGTTTCATGTTGAGGACTCACATAATAGTATTTATTTGACTGTTGTGTTCTTTCAGAAATAAGCTTAACATAAAGGAGGCCTATCACTCTTGTGAACTTTAGTTGGTCCCAGCTTTGGGGAATATGTTTCTTAAGAGTTAAGACTATAGTTTTTTTTTTTTTTTTTCCGGGACACTAGAAAGACTATCTCTTGTACTCAATCAGTCAGAAAGAAGTTTAGGCATCACAAATTCAGTAATTTAAAGAAAAGGTCATTTAAAGAAAGCTGACAGTCACTAGGGATGATTTGTTCATTATGAACTGCTATAATGGCTAAACCTAATTAAAAAAAAAGCAAGTACCTGGGCATGGATTTAACATCTTCATCTTTCCAAGAAAAATCTTGGCCTACACACCGGATATATAGTCTGAGCATGCCTATGTTATTTCCTCAAAAGTCACGTGATCAAGTATGTATATAAACGGTAGGATATTACCTTTAATTATCTCTTTTTTTTCTTTTTCTTTTTTTCTACAAAGTATCTCAACCTTATGTAATTCTTGTCTGTCCATCAGGGCTGGGTGCTGTTTGGGGATAATCTTCTAGTCATATATTCTTCTACCTTAGTTAAATACTTCTCATATTCATTAGCTTACCTTCATGGATGTTCTGTGCTGACTTTATTTTTTATTACTTCCAATTACTAACAGACTGAGTTCAAGAGAATTCTTTCACCACTAAAGTTTCAGACAAGGTGTGTTGCTGCATTTCCTGATCAGCAGGGATTCTTGGTAAGTATTAACCTCTCATTTCTGTCTCTAATCCTCTTTGTTTACATTTTAGTTCCAAAAGAAAGATCTCTTACAAATATAGCTTGTAGTGACAAACTGAAATATCTGGCATGAATTTTCTAATTGAACGTGAAATTACCATTTATGGTATACTCAATTTCTTTGTCTGAAGTAGAAATGTTGTATATTATCAACGACAAGAGTTTAGTCAGTTTACTCAATATGGCACTTGCTAGTGCATGTTTCAGCCTTATGCGGCTGTCAAGGTTATTGGATCAGAGCTTTTGTATAGTCTCAAATTTGGTATTACATGGGTGATTGGTTTTTAATTTGATAGTGTTTTCTCTTATTTGAATTTTTGCTCTTTTGAGGGGGATAGTTTGAAAATCTCCTTTGTTGATATTAAAAAATCAAAGAAAGCAACGTAAATGTATTCTTACATGTGTCCTTGAAAATCGAATAAATTGTCCAGATGTATAGTCGAACAAGAGTTTAAATATAAGCAAATGACCAGTTATATAAACGAGCACTATGTAGCTTGTTAGCGTATCTGTTACAAAGTTGTATACTGATGCTAAACATTAGTTCAGCTCCCATTGAAACTAAGTATTACTTTGATGAAAAGGTGTTAGACTTCTATCTGTAAATGTCTTTAAAAAAATAGATGGGCATAAAATCCATGATTAGTATGGCAGTGTTAAATCGAAATAAAAAAGAAAGTGGTTATTGTTTAATGTATATAGTTGATCTTTTCAGTTTCACTTTTTAGACACTGAATTAATGTTTTCATTATCTTGCTTTCACCTCTTCATTACTATTGTTGATCATTGTTGTGATGCTATTTTATGACCAGGTTGGATCTATTGAGGGGAGGGTTGGTGTGCATCATCTGGATGATACACAAACAGCTAAAAACTTTACCTTCAAATGCCACAGAGATGGCTCTGACATATTCTCTGTCAACTCTCTGAACTTCCATCCTGTAAGATTTCTATTGCTATCCCTTTTCTTTTTCCTCATGAATATTTAAAGACAAAGCTTTGCGTTATGTTGTTGTTGCCCTTAATGGAAGAAAAGCCAAGCGAGAGGATTAATGGTGTCAAGAAAAACACAGTAGAATGGTTTATGTAACATGCCATAATTATGTCTATTTTTTAAGGAACCATCAATCTCTTTTAACGAATCTGATTGTTAGCAGCAGAAGTTTTCTTCAGTGTTACTCTTTTCCCCTCGTCATACACCTCATTGTTTTTTTACTTTTGGTGAAGAATTTTGAAGTTATAGAAACAGGTGGAATTTTTTTTGCTCTTATATTGAGACAGGAATCCTTACTTACTTTTTTCTCTTTCTGCTCTTTGTATTTTCTGTGAGTACTATGTGTACTTACGGCTTTTGTTGTCTATTTCAGAAAGATACTAACCAACTTTTCATTTTCATTTCTCTGTCACTTGTGCACTTTGAGCTTATTGCATACCTTTGTTTCAGGTGCACCACACATTTGCTACTGCTGGCTCTGACGGTACTGTCAATTTTTGGGACAAGGATAGCAAACAGAGACTAAAGGTTCATGCTGCATCTGTTTAAATCTTATTAGTCACTTCATAGCTCATCCTGGGTGTTTTTTTTTCAAGTCTAATACTATTTATAATTATAAGATATAGGTGTCTAACACAGTTTTTTATTTCTTTCTGGTGTTCAGGCAATGTCAAGGTGCTATCAGCCTATACCTTGCAGCACCTTCAACCAAGATGGCTCCATCTATGCTTATGCGGTAATCCTCTTTCACCAATTATGATTAATTCTCTCATACTTTCCATACACATCCACTGCATATACCAAAGTACTGAAAGTAGTCATTAGTTCATTATTCTATATTCAAAATCGACCATCTATCCTATCTAAGATAGTCTTTGTTCCTAAATACAAACTTCAAACTTCAAGATGTATGGCTCTATAATTGATATCTTTATATCTCGGACTCTCTATAATCTCATCTGTTCCACTTCTGCTTTTGGGGAAAGTATACTGCATGATTTGTAGTCATTTTGCTCTTGCTGTGTTATACAGTGATGTTTTTCATGTAACTTTGCAATGGTGAACTAATATTACGTATAAATGTAGCACAACATATAGATGAACTACCTTGATATCTGTTTCACTAGTCATAGAATACTTTTCGTTTGTCCCTGAAGGTTTGCTACGATTGGAGCAAGGGTGCAGAAAACCATAATCCTGCTGCAGCGAAGAACCACATTTACCTCCATTTGCCCCAGGTATAAGATAGTGAGATTCTTCTAGAAGTTCTCTTTCTGAAGACCTGATAAACCTCAAACATTAATCGTGTATGTTCTAATGGTTGCAGGAATCTGAGGTGAAAGCCAAGCCACGAGTTTCAACGGGAAGAAGGTGAAGACCAAGCATGCCCCCGGATTTGCTACGAGCTCTTTTTTGTATAGATTTCAGGCCTTATTAGCTTTCAAATGTGCAATGGCGGATTGAACTTGTCCTAGTAGACAATCTAGACATATTGGCAGCAACGTCAATTTTGTATTAAGAAGTCAAAGCCTTATTGTTTCAAAAGAAAATAACTCATCCAATACATTTATTTACTGTTTTTCCTTACTAATTAGACATCGATATTGAATCTAAAAACAGTCGCAAACAGCTTGCAGTTGGCCTAGATAGTTGAAGCAAGACCATGGTTTTGTGCAAATTTCGTTCGTCTGTCAGCACCGGTTTTTTTTATTAAATCCGGTTAGGTTGTATAGTGTCATGGTAATGAGGCAAGAGATCAGAGACAAATGGCCAATGCATAATGAGCTGGAATTTCAAGAAAATCAATAGTCAAATTCTTAGTTTTTTCACAATATTGCTCGAGTTTGGCATCTGTACCAAGAGAGGAGCCATTGTTAGACAGAAAATAACAGAATGCAGAACTCGCTCTCATCACCATGCTACAGAGTCTAGCGCAGCTCAAAACAAGTTCAACACTGTGCTTGGCTACTGTAAATTTAATGCAAACATAAACATCCAATATTTATCAACTGCAAGACAGATTCGTTCGTAAGAAGTACAGTTCACCAAATTAACTACGATAAGTTGGAACACAGATACAAATGGATCATAAAACACATTAGAGATAACCAGTGTTCGGAAGTTTTCAACACTAAACTTGACCTTGAAGCCCCAAAATAAAGCAGAGTTCAAACCAAAAACCATCATAAATGCCAAGGATTCTGCCCTCCCTACCCTACCTAACAGTGACCAAACCATCAGAAGATCCTACAAGCATCAACTGGCAAGGTCTATTACTTGGTGCTTCTGTCCTGTGCTGCAAGTTTTGCGTCTACTTGCTCTTCAGATAAAGGCAAGTAATAGATCCGAGGGGTTGCTTTTGTTTTCCGAAAGAGATCATCCAAAGTGACAATCGGAGGATCAAGTTTCTCCGGCAGAGGAGGTGGAGGAGGCAGAGGCAGTTGCTCTTTAGCTGGGGGAAGGCTAGATAGGGGTGGTGGTGGGGGACGAGAAGGGGGTGGTGGAAGCTGCTGCTGCAGTTGCTGCATAGATAGATGAGGCGAAAGCTGGTGCTGCGAACTGGGTGGTATAGCAGGAATAACAGGAGCATTACTCGCGGGTGTTGATGGAGTCTGAGGATTCTGAACCCGGGTTTGCACTTCTTGCGGATCAACAAATTCCGCCACTAAGAGGCGTCCTCCATTGGTAGGCCATTGCAGATTATAGACAGCATTTCGAGTCTCCACAGCTTCTTCCACAGTTGAATACTGCAACAACATATTAGTTTCCAGCAAGTGGATGAGTCATTTAGATGAAACAGCAGTGGGTGCAAAAACATGTCCTAAAATAAGGAATGCCCCATAATGAATGAAAAATAATGGGAGTTGGTATATGGATTGCAAGTTTTATATCAACTGCCAGTATGAGTTGCAAACTTTAATCAAAATGATGATGTACAAAACTACATGTCTCAACCAATTACATGTAGAGAGAGGAGAGAGATAGGGAGAGGGAGAGAGAGTGAGAGAGAGAGAGAGAGAGAGAGACTTACAGTAATAAAGCAATGAGTCTTGATGTGGTCCATCCAGAAATCCGTAACCTTTCTAGTTTTCCCAAGAAATTCTTGCACAGCTTTCAAGGTGAACGGTCGTAAAAAATTATCAATTTTTAGGGAATTAGTAGGTGCTTTCTGCGAAGGAGGAACTGCAACAAAAGAACAGACATAAGGTATCTAAACATCTGCTGCTGGAAAGTTTCAAACTCAAAAGAAGAGAAAAGACTCACCAACACGTTCCTTGGGAACATCCTCACTCATTGTAGAGTTTGATCTTGAAAAGTTACGCTTCAGAATGGGGGTCTGAGAAGTATCTTTGGGTGTGGTGGTAGGTGTTTGAATAGAGTTTTGTGGCTCAGGAACTTTCAAAGTTTCAGAGTTCCACCTGCGCCTCTTTACAGCAGGCTCATTGTTTCCTACTGCTTTATCTGTAGGATAGGATAAAGGGAATAGCATTAGGAATGAAGACAATGGGAGCTCATACGTTAACAATTTAAGTAGCATGCTTGTAATTTGCTGCAAGTTTAGACTGTGCAAGACGAAAAGATTACAAAAAAGCCTAGATGTCAACATACTACCTAGTAACCTGGCCATAATGTAGACTTTGTAGATTACAGGAACAATTACTTCTAGCTAAATATAACACACCATTGATGTCTCTACACATGTTGTAACTATCTCTCAGCACTCTAACGGCCCACATAATCAAACAAGATAATTAAAAACACTAAATCAACTGTAAAAAAAGATCACAAATGCAGGATTGATACATCCTATAAAGATTAATCATACTAAAATTAAATGAACTCATTACTTTTGGACTGGACTCCATGCGGATAACTAATAGACAATCAAAGATTCTATCTTCACAAAAGAAACAGATAGTATGAATAATCAAACTAATGGATATGTTCTCACAGGTTTATTGTAAAAAATCAAATGTCTCTTAGGATACAAGTAACCAAGGAGCTCAGATTGGAACTCACCATTAAGCTTTCTTTTCTCAGTAGGAAGAGCTGGATGGTTCTTGTTATCAACACTGACATCCATTTTATCAGAGGAATCATCATCTCCCACAACATCAACATGACTTTCCTCCATTGCAATAGGAACTTCAGTTTTCTCAACCCTATCTCCCACGAAATCAGAGCTAAACTTCAAATCAACTTGTTTACTGTCCAGCACATCTTCTTCCATAGAATCATCTCCAGAACTTCTCTCTAAATTTAATTTTTCTGAGTAACCCACATCCGCACTATCATTATTCTTGCTAATGTCTGCATTAGTATCATAGTTGTTATCTTTTTCACTAACAGATGCCTTGTTCTCAGGTGGCTCTTCAACATCCATTGGATGTGAATCACCATTGACTGGGACAACAGTGCTGGATGATGGGTCCACCATCTCCGGCTGAACATCTGATTCTAATTTGACATGATCAGCAATTATATTATCCTTTAGTTCAATCTTTTCATTAATTGACACAGTATCACTAGAAATATAATCATATTTTACTTCAGACCCTAAAACAGTGCTGACCTCAGATACCTGGTAGTCCGGAGCAGATGAGTCGAGCATGGCATTCTTGGGTGCATCTAAACCCTCACTCTCCAGCTGGGGCTTTGAATCCTCATTCACCAGTAGGGCATTTGGATCAACATTCTCCAACTGGGGTTCCGGATCCAGATTCTCTGGCACAGGCTCTGGATCCTCAATTTCCAGCCAGGGATTTGGATCCTCATCCTCTAGCTGTGGTTTGGAAATCTCAATCCCCTTCATTCCATCAGAACCTTGTCCACCCAAATCAGAGTATTCAACCACACTCTCAGTGACAGTAACAGTGGTTTCAACAGTTGTTTCAACTGTGGCTGATTGTACAACCACATCCTCTCCAACAGATGCAGAATCATGCTTACCCACAATCACATAATCCTCATCAGCATTGCCTTGATCCGTTGCTGCTGCATTGGTGTCTTCAGTTTTAGCATCCACTGCATGTGGCTCAACATCTTTCTCTCCATCCTCAGATTCAAGATCGATGTCGGTACCATTATCTGCCTTCTCAGCATTTTCCCTCGGAAGATTTTCGGCGTTCTCCCTTTCAAGTTTCTCGGCATTCTCCCTTTCAATCCTCTCGGCATTCTCCCTTTCAAGCCTCTCGGCTTCCTCCCTCTCCAGATTCAAGGCTTCCGCCCTTTCAACTCGAATTGCTTCGTCCAGACGTTTTATCAAATCATCCTTGAGACCTTTGGTCGTCAATTTCCGCCTCTTGAGCTCTTCTTTCAACTCTGTAACCTTCCACTGATCAATTGTCCGATTGTCAAGTTTGGGATATGGCGACGACATCTTTCCCCACTAAAACTCACCCCTGTATGCCACAAAAACAAGCAGCACCAAAAATCACGGAAAAAAAATAAACCTTACTTACATACAAAGAAGTATAAAACACATAATGCAATAAGATTATAAACAGATTAAATGTGCGAAATTTGATAGAGAAAAACACAAAGCATCCTCTTTTTCTTCCAAAACCCTGATTACGACAATGTACAACAAAATACATAATCCAACAGTAAAAAGGATTAAGCAAGAGTACTTACAATGAATGTTGGGCTTCTTCGGAGTCGACGAAGGAAATCAAAAGGCCCACAAAAGTGATAGAGTGGACAAAATCGAAAACCCTAATTTGACAACACAAAACCCACCATTAGAAACACAGAAAACATCACCGGCAGAACAAAACCCAGACGAATAATAAAAAGACTAATCTGTCCCTAATCGGAGCTCCGAAAACAAAAGCCTCAGAGATTCAGTAACAAAATTGATCGTTTTCCTGAAATAAAAACGAAACAACAAAAACCAAAAAAGAAACAGAGAATTGTAAAAACGAAAAAAAGAAAAGCGGGAATCGAATAGTAAAGAAACGAAGTGAAATTTGATTTCAAAGGGAAATCTTTTTGGGGTTTTCTAGGGTTCTAATTTCGCTTCCGTCAGTCTTTTTATTTTATTATTATTATTATTTTTTTTATCTTCCAACACAAGATGAGAAAGACTCCATCTTAAAATACACGAGATTTCACTTCTCCGTGTTTCCGAAAATACCCTTGCTCAGGCTCGTTAAAGTATTTCTGGTTTCATTATTATTATTATTATATAAAGGTGAAAGGGGCTGAAGACCCTCCCTCCCTCTCTTAGCTAATTTCAATCTTCGATTTGTTTCCGGATTCACCGTATTCGAACCCTTTTTTAACGCAGGTGAGTTTCTCTTTTTCTCTGTTTCATCTTTATTTATTTTAATTTTTGAATTAATTACTTGTATGTTTCTGAAATTGTGATCTGGGGATGATGAATGGTTTGATGAAGTTCGTGTTCGGGAGTTTTGGGACCCAGAACTGATTTATTTGAATTGAAGCTATTTCAATTAACAAGTTAGAAATTTAGGTTGGTTCGGCTTAAACCCTAGTTATTATGTTAATTAGTTAAAAAAAAGGATGGATTTTGCTGTGATAATTTAAAACCTAAAGCTGTATTGATCTGCATAGTTTTCTTTTTGGTTTGCTGGAACTGAGAAGTTGTTATTAGGTGTGTGACTTTGAAGCATGTTTATACATAGAAAGCAGAGAATCATACATGTTCTAGAGTTTCATGCGACCCTTGATTTACTTAATGCCATCTATTAGTTTTTCCAAGACTAACATGTGGAGGATATCATCTATTAGGTTTGATTGTTTAGGGCGCTCAGTATAGTGATAGTTTTCCAAGTCAAGCTTGCCTAGTTTCAGTAGCTTGTCTCTTTCTACAATTGTGTCCACAAAATCAGATGAAACCTTCTTTTAATTAATTAAGAGTAAAGATTAAACCTATTGATTGAGTTGAAAAGTTTAATTGCTTTGATTTTATTTAGTAAAGACTCCTTGGGTACATTGTTTTGATTTTATAACTGATCACTGCATGCAACGAATAAGTTACTGTACACTAACTTGTTGATTTTGTGGATTCAGCAGGACCTCATAATCTCACTGACTTGACTCACCGTTCACTAAGGAAGAAGAAGAGTAATAATGAGCAAGTACGGGTTGAATCTAAGGCCGCAGCAGAAGAAGCAACCCACAAGGCCCCCTCTTCCTAGACCTGTTGGTTTTGGTGATGATGATGACAATGATGTTGAGAGAGAAATTTCTCGCCATGCTACGAAAAACAAGTCTCTCAGGGATATTGAGGAGCAGCAGAGGAAAGCACTGGAGCAGGACCCACTAGTTTTTGACTATGACGGAGTTTATGATGATATGAAACAGAAGGCCATACAACCTCGTGCCCAAGATCACCAGGAGAGAAGGCCGAGATATATCCAGCATTTAATGAAGAAAGCAGAAGAGCGAAATCGAGAGCACGAAATAGTATTTGAGAGAAAACTTGCTAAAGAACGAAGTCAAGAGGATCACCTCTATGCAGACAAGGATAAATTTGTTACAAAGGCTTACAAAACAAAACTTGCTGAGCAAGCAAAATGGATGGAGGAAGACCGGCTTCGTCAACTTCGAGAGGAGAAAGACGATGTTACTAAAAAGACAGATTTGAGTGAGTTTTACTTAAACCTACAGAAGAATGTTGCCTTTGGTGCAGGAGATGCCAAGTTAAGGAAAGAGAAGGAGGCTGAACTAAGGAAGCTAGAGAACCAGGCCGAAGTAACCAGGCCAGAGGATGAATCAAGGAAGCCAGAAAAACTTGAAGATGAAGAAATAGCTGGAGGACTAGTGCCTTCTGCGGTGACTCCCATGGTGACGGAGGGGCATGAAGGGGATAATGTGACCAAGTCCGAAACTGTAGAGCCCTCGGATGAGAAGCCAACTTCAGAAGCATTACCACAGGAAAATTCTTCAGCTGCACAGCCACCGGCAGATCAACCAAAGGTTAACCATCATAAAAGAGGCGAAGATGCTGTGGCCGCCGCAAAAGAGCGATTTTTAGCTAGAAAGAGGGCTAAAGACCAACAAAAGTACTTTGAAAACTAATGTAATTTGCCCAGTTTGATATATGGGATATCGTTTTTAATTTTTTACTAGGAATCTATGGGATATCGTCATTCTGGTAGCAAATACATACACGTCATTGTAATTTTTCGCTAGTGCCTAGTACTGTAAGATTATTGGTGTCCCCGATCATTCTTAACTTTATCTCGAGAGAATGTCAAGAGTGATTGAATTGTTGAAATATATCTTTAAAGTGATTGAAATATATTTGAAGATAACAAATGATAGAACACCATTTACTGTACCTACTTGGCCAAGAACAGACACCGTTGCCTACAACTCCACAAGTTATCGTGGGCAATATAGTCCACTGTACAAAAGAAAAAACGAACTACTTCCAGAGACCTTTCTTTTCATCAATCCACCTTCTCCATACCCGTTAAATTGTTAACATCGACTTCTATCCATATTTAGATTATGATCACTTAAAGGAATTTGGATGGCAGCAGATTAGTTCAGTAGGAAACTATTTAGCTAATTATCCTTGAAATAGATAAAGCGTATTCAACTTCTGGAATGTAATCAATTCAATGTGACTGCAACTTAGAACTAACAAGCGAGAGCACTCAGTCAGACTGCTACCAACAGATTATGATGTATCACTTAGCTTCCTAGCAGCAATGTATTAGATATCTTGCTAGGTAACAAGTCTATTAGACATCCATTTCTGCAATGCAAATTATGACATTAATTTACGTACTAGAGCAAAATTTGATCCATATATCATACTTTGAAAGAACGTTTTCATCTGCTTCTTGAAGATAATCTTGAGAAGTCATTTGGACAACAACGACTTGAGAACAGAATTTGATCGAGATGGCTAGCAAGTAGAATGCCATCTTCTGTATGCATATGCCTCTATAAATAGCACCCCAAACTACTCCACAGTCCATATTCACTCATATACATTTTGTTCACTTTGTCGATCATCTACAGAAATCAAACATGAAGAAAGGAGTTGCTGTTGTGTTACTCTTCCTTGCTTGTTCAGCCCTATTCATGGCTCTGTTGGCTGCTTCTGATGATACTGCAGATCCTTCGAAGCCAGCTGAGGGGATACCTGATTATCCCAAGTGCAATGGTGATTTCCAAGCTGCCAGGATGAATTGCCTGAAGGACATTGGACCAGATTGCTGCAAGGCCATCAAGGTTGCTGATGACGATTGTGCCGACACCATTTTCGGACGCTTCATGAACCCTTATTTTGTCCGTCTGGTGGACTATTGCTCAATGGCCTGAGCACACTACTATCATCAAATGCATAACAATAGTTACGCTTCTTTTTCTTTTTCCTTTAAAAAAAAATGGTATTAGTACTTTAGTAGAATAATTAAGTTTCCTTTCCTCTTGTTTGTTTTCTTGCTAGTGACTGTCAACATATGTTGTCAGTTTGGGGTTTCCTCTTAGTATAATGGTATGTACTCTTGTTATGCATTTGGAATTAGTATTAATATTAATCTATGTTTGCTTTTTGAACTTCATCTTCTTCTTCTTCGGTATGTTTGCTTTTTGAGCTTTCTGTGTTTTTTTGAGGGAAACGTCTTCCGGAGTACCGGAAAGAGGTTTTATTACTTTATACGACTGACATCGTAATAAATGACATCTAGAACAGGTTTTGAATCGGAGATGAACCATTCATAAAGTGTCACAGTAATAAACAAATATGTGTACTACACTATTACAGCTACTAGCACTATCTTTGAAATCCATAAAATTCAACAAATGTAAGCTTATTTGCATAACATCGGGATCAAGAGAACCATAGATAAATAGAGATATTCATACTCCTGAGCACTCAATTGTGGTAGGTACGTTACCCCTACTGAAACTTGCAATCCACATGAAAAGCATATAAACTATAAACAGTAAAACCAACAATGTTACCAAATTTATCACCCAATATAGGCCCAGAAAAAATCCCACCGGGATCCTAAGTCAGAGCAGGCCCAATATCCTTAGACTTAGGCCCGACCCAATTTGAAGCGGGAGAGCTCCGGCTACCAATAACATCTTGTTCACAAATTTGCCCAGCCAACAACTTGTTGACGACGTCGCGACTACCACCTTTAACGTTGTTAACGCCGCCAAGATCTGGGGAACAGAGGGGCTACTCACCACTCTAGATGATGCAACACTAATAGAACTATCCGACCTGACCCGATCCCAGTTTTGCACCACCTACCCTTGTAATGCCACCCCAACCACAGAAATGTGACCACTGGCAATGTGTAGACCCAAGCGCTTCCCGATAGTTGCTTCGACCCCAGAACTCGTCAGATCCGTAACTTCCTGTCCATAGACAACTGAGCACTCCCCCTTCCAAAAGCTTTGTTGCCCAATGCCCATTGCTGCCAAAATCCACCATGCATCATGGGGACTTATTCCTAACGGAATATACTTGAGCCTTGCATGCGTGAGTTGAACGTAGGCTCGAGCCATGTCTGATTTCAATCTTAAGAATTCCTCGGGGATATTCGAAAGTGAAACAGTCGATCAAACTGCGATGAGAAGACAAGGAGGCGACGCCAAGCAAGGGCGTCCTGGAGGCAACATAGATCCGCGTGGCACAGAGGTTATGATGGGGAAGTGAGATTGCCGTCATCGCAACAGTTTGGAGAAACCCTAAGAGAGACATCTTATTAGGGCTTGTTTCTTTTGATTGATTCTGATACATATATCAAGTTATTTACTTTAGAGAAATGATTTTAGGCCCCAAAATATATCCACATTGCTATTGAATTTCATGTATTATTATATAACTTATATATCATATATTTAAAAAGATAAACTAATTATCCATCATACATCTAACAACTAGTATTTTTTCTCAAACTTATTGATTTTAACTATTTCAAATCATATATAGTATGAGATTAAAGACCTCTATGGGAACTCATGCAAAGCAAAGGGATCACCATTAAATGACTACTCGGCCACATGTTGTTTGCTCTTGATTTTTTTTCTTCACATTGCAGTCTTACATTTTAATTGGCAAGATATGTCAAAATTTGTAATTATGATTTCCTTTTCATAGAAAATTGTAATTTTCGAATCAAAATTCTCTGTTGATCAGTTTATGACTTGTGTATTTATTCTTTTTTTTTCTTCGAGAAAAGTGTATCAATCACAATTTTTATTATTTGTGTATTATATAATTTAATCAATCTAGCTAATTAATAGACTCTTATATTTTGATATTGTTTAAGGAGATTTATTCTCCGTAACTTCTAGTGTGTGTCTTGTCATAATTAGATATAGTTTAGTATATATATACATATATATATAGAAATACATAGAATCTCTATTTTATAGAGGCAGTTATTGTAACAGATTGTATCAGCCTATATATAAGGGCTTTCTATCAATGAAAGAGTTACTATGGGAGCCAGATTTGGCCACATCGAGCTGGAGGGATTTTAGTCCCCCAGGTCCGCAAGCTAAAGAGGTTCGATAACTGGAATAATGGGTTTGGGCCTGTATGACTAGGGTTCTAAGTATGAATCTATTAATCTAGAGGTTTATGAAAGTATCTAGAATGATGTAGAAGCATCTGAAATGTTTGTAAGATGGTGTGACAATCTCGAAATACGATCGGACCTTAAGGGAATGCACGATCGGACCTTGAGGGATTGCATGATCGAACCTCAAGGAATAGTACGATCGGACCTTGCGGGATTGTACGATCAGACCTCGAGGGATTGACAGAATCCTAGAGGAAAATGGTAAGATTTGTACGAATCCTAAGGGGATTACACCAAAGGTCTTGTGATAATATGGAAATATGATTAGCCCTGGATATGGAGATCTATTCCTTAATAGATTCCTTCTATCCGAAAGTATGTAGTTTTATTCTTATATGGACTATGCTTAGATTTGACGCAATCACTATATATAGACCATCCATACATGGTCATATGTAACATAACTCTGCCCTAATGACTTTTTGATTCTTAAGACAAGTTCTAACTTAAGCATCAGATGGTCTAAGCGCGTGCGGTGCCACTGTGATTGGACTTATTTTGCAGGCTTTTGGACGGAATACTCAATGAAGGCTCAAGGACAGCAACTTATCAAGGATCTATGTCAATGTTAAACAGGAGGAAGAAAGTCTTCACCTTCAACGATCATAGGCAACCTCTATGATCTGGTGCTTTCATTAACCAAAGGAGCGGAGTTAGAGGGAGATCCAAATCTGTGCTCACAAATTGGTACTTTCTTTGAGAGGACTCCTGCTGTGATCATTCAATGATTCTTCCATAAATGAGCTCTCCAAGAATTCAGATCTATCGGGTTATCACCTAAACCCTATAAATACAATGAAGAACGACATTCCAGAAACCCAGAAAAAAACAAAGCATCTGTTTGTCAATATTCTGGAAACGCAACAGGAAACCTCAAACAATGAATCATATATCGTTGGAAAGCTACGGAAGTCTACTTTCCAACGAAATAAATTTCATCTCAATCAGAATTTTGAGTAAGAAGATATGAAAGAATTACCGGAAGGGGTCAAACCTGACGAAAACAATATCGCTGCCACTGGTTTGTTTTGTGGGCTGATTTTGGTGAGTAAAATCTGATAACCAAAATGGGTATGGCCTATGGTCAGAAAGCACTTGGAGTCTATTTTCCAATGCTATATTAATTGCATCAATCAGAGATATGTGGAGGAAGATATGGATAAAGTTCCAAAACACGTCAAATTGAGAAAACTGGCCAAAAAACCTTATTAAATGAGTTACCATGGAAGAGCGACAACAACAAGGATGAGGAGGTTACCAGACTGATTTGGACGGATAGAATGGGGGTTACAACACCCATGGATGATCTTGCAATTCCGTAGAGTCTTGAAATCTTGAGGATTTCCAGAAAATTGAGTTCCCTAAGTAGTTTTCCAAAAAACCAACACTTGGGAAAGACGTAGATCTCTACAAGAACAACAGTTTTCAACGATGACAAACGAGTACCGACGAAGTAGTTAAGCAACCGTCTTGATCAAGAACAATGGCTTATGCATGGAAGCAAGAGTTTTCCATAAATAGAAGATAACCCTCTCCAAGTCAAGAAAGATGACAATTTTTCAAGAAGAGAAGATGGGACTCCAAAGAGTACGATCTCCATCAAGAACAACATCCTTTACAGCGAAAGTAGTCATCTTTCGCATTGACAAGTAACCTTCCCAGCAGGGGTACATTGATGGAAAGCTGGGGAGCACACATTAAAAATATGAAGAACCTTAAGGGATGGAAAAATTTGTAGACCTGGGGGGCATTCTTAAGCTTATAATACTCAAGGGCGTGGCAAGAAGGCTCGAGGCATGTCAATGCTCAAGGGAAGATAAGCCAAGACTAAGAAAGAAGGTGAGAATCACCAGACCAGAAGCCTATTTCCCGTCCTCCACTAATGGATGATTATGCCAATATTGTACACTATTCAACTAGTGCTAGTGTCCTTATGGACTGAAGAATCTTATGACCCACGAACAGGGAGCTCGAGGTGCGCTAAGGTCAACTAGCAACCTCGAGGGTAACATGCCAGGAGGAAAACCTAGGTAGAGGTCTCCAGGCAGACCTCAAGGAACGTCAGTTTCGTGTAACAAGCAACAAAATAAGGCTAGAAACATGGAGTAACAGAATCTCCTTGACTGAGAGATGAACCCTCAAGGTTTCCACGAGAACCATATGTAGAGCTCATGGAGAGCTAGGGGAAAAGGCTGAAGACCATGTATGCTCTTACAAGTAGTATGAGAAAACACATCCTGCTTACCTAGCCATAATATGATCGCTATCGATGACAAGGAAAAAACCACGACCTCAAACTTCACGCCGAAGTTGGGGGGGGGGGGGATTAGTTTTTTGAAGAACTCAGGATCGGACCTAGGCGCATTATTCCTCTTAGTTCGAAAATTGTTGGGGGTAAGGTTATGAAACCTACACACTCAAAGCATTGTGGAATTCACTAGGAAGATGCTAAATTAAGAAGGAGACCACAAAGGTGCACACTCAAAATCCCGAAAGCTTGAGGGATCATGCACGCTTAGATTCTAGAGGACGGTGGAACACTTCACTTCTAGAAGTTTGTTGGATGATTCTTGGAACAAGGATTGAAAGTACAGGGGGTCGTGCACAGAGAGAATTCAAGCTAAGTGCAATGAGTATTCTCCAAGACTTGAATAGTCTAGCAGAATACTGGGGGCAATGAGTATCTAGCCAAGGGCGCTGGAGCAGGTTTGATACTTCAAACTCCAGACTATATGATCATGGATCAAGCCCTAACCTTAGGGTGGAAGGTGACCAACAACGGAGCCAAGTACGAAGCCCTTACGACAAGACTGAGGTTAGCTCGAGAGCTGAGTGTGAAGAAGATCAAGGTGTTCTATGACTCCTAGCTGATTGCGAACTAGGTACTTGGAGAGTATGCGGGTCATCAAGGTTTATGGAAGCATACCTTAGGGTAGCAAATGGGCTGGTCAACCAACTTGAAGAGTTCTAAATCATGCAGCTTCCTAAGTCAGAGAATACACATGCAGATGCGTTGGCCAACCTAGCATCTAGAATATATTATCAGCTAAGGTGAACGATCCATGTGATGCATTTGCTTATGCCCAGTATGGACGAGGAATAAAGAGTGAAGGTGGTGCCAATATAGATGGAAATTTCATGGATGGACGAACTGATAGACTACAGTGAGGCATGAATTCTCCCTGAGGGGTGTGCAGAGGCTAGGAAGGTTGTTCGACAAGCAGCACAATACAACATCAGAAACGGTAAGCTGTACCGACGACCCTTAAAGTGGGCCAAAGCTGCTAGTGATACATCCCCCCTGGCCAGAACAATAATGGAAGAACTGCACTCTGGGATATGTATGCACGTTGGGGGCATAAACCTTCCTGGTGAAAGGGCAACTGAGTTAGGGGTTATCTATTTCCTCAGAGATAACCAATGTTCGAAGAACAAGCTGGGGGTTGAGCATCAGCACGTGGACCGAGCTGGGGGTTGAGCATTAGTACGAGGATCGAGCTGAGGGTTAAGGACTAGAGATCCTCAAAGATGAACAGACGATCAAAAACCTTAGGGAAAGTTGAAGGATCGAATAGGTACCTTGAGGAAAGTTGAGTAACAGATTAGAAATCTCGAGGGAAGATGATGGATCAATTGCTAACCTTGAGGGTTGTGAGATTTTGAGTAACAAGCTTAAAAGATCAATCAGAGACCTCAATGGTTGTGAGCTTTCGAATGAAAATTTCAAGGGACGATTTTTGACCTGGAGGGGACGATGTCTAACCTGGAAGGGGCGATCTCTAACCTAAAGGGATAGAGGCTTTTAGAGCTTGAGGGGTCAAGTAAAAGGCTCGAGGCCAGACATTGTCAAAGCTTGGGGAGCTGAGTAGAAGCATTAAGGCTATCACAACCCTCTATGAAAAACTATGTCTAATGCAGATCATGCCATCAAGTATGACCAAGGTTAGTATTTCCTTTGAATGTTGATTCATAATATGGATCGTCAAACCACTTGGAAATCGATTGAGCATATTTGCTTAGAACTGTAGCAAGAGTAGTGAGTACGATGGTCTAGGTGAAGTACGATGGTTTTACCTGAGGAGCGATGATGTGTTTGATATATTCACGTGTACAATTTATATGAATCCCCTATGGTCGATCTTGACTACAAGAAACGGGAAAAAACTTCATACATAGCAGCAATGTGGAAACCTCGAGGTTTTTGGGCGTTTTCAAGAAATCTTATCAATATTCATCGCAAGCTCGAGGAAACCCAGGAAATCGAAGGAAATCTTGAGGGTTATGTTTTGCAAACTCTCATGTCATATGGAGAAGATGATACTAACAGAAGGGATGTCTTCCCATGAATCTATATAGAGTCCTCGAGCGTAGAACGTTTTATTACTGGGGATGACGATGGGCTTAGTCTAACTTGAAAATTAGAGTATTCTGAGTGAATCCATTGATGTGGGAATCCTAGAAATGTAATCCCTTGAGGCTTCCTCGATTTTAGAACGATCCCTCGAGATCCACGTCAGTTGGATATTCCCTTGAGGTTCGTGACAGCAGGTTAGAATACCCCATTGGGGGAAGAAATCTCTTAGACAAGCTCCGAGAAATATTTTACAATTATGCTCATCCCTCAAAGGGAGGATAGTCGCGATTTATTCAATGAATTGATTGTGTATGATCAAGTATGATTAGCTTGTCTTTGCAGGTGTACGATCTGTTTGATGTGTTATTAGATCACGAAGAGCTTAACACCTAGGAAAGGCACTAGGCTCAAGTAGGGCAGATGACGTTGGTTCCCATGGGAAAGACCTTCACCCTGCGAGCTAACTAACTCTCCCAAAGGTAAGGCATCCTAAGGGAAGGAGGTTAGGGCATCGAGGAGGACACCTACGGATAGACCAAAACACTCAAAGAAAAATCCCAGAGTTCAAAGTAATCT
Source organism: Geum urbanum (assembly GCA_946800695.1). Lineage (NCBI taxonomy): Eukaryota > Viridiplantae > Streptophyta > Magnoliopsida > Rosales > Rosaceae > Geum > Geum urbanum. The sequence goes on from OX327010.1 coordinate 28,519,036, forward strand.
TGGGTTAGTAGGGCCTCGAGATTAGATTCAATAAGGTTAGGTTTGATGAGGTTAGATTGACAATGCCCCATGGGTAGCTCAGCTATATCTAGACACTTTGGGCATCTAAGTCCCAAGTGTACTTATTTGGTGACGCCTTAGGGATAAGCCAACTACGATTTGAGTTTTGTGGGAGTTCGTTGTAGCACCAGGGACAAGTTTTCTGGATAGGAAAACAAAGGGGATTCTACCAGACGAAAATACTTGGCTACAACTAAGCTTTAGAGTACGATAACCTTTGGTACAAGATTAAGACTAAGCTAGCAGTCTTTTGAGGGGAACCATCTCAAAACCGTGAGCATTCCCCAGAGACCTCAATAAATTACGGAGGCTCTCCATAAGCCTCATCCGTGTGCATTTGTACAATCTATAGGGTCCAAGAGGCATGTTGCGGCCACAGCTGCTCAGAGGCGACCTTAGTTATGTTGTAAAAGTTGAACGATTTGCTTGAGAAAGATTTGTTGATTGATCAAGAAACATGCGTTTGATGAAAGTTTGAACTGTACCGTTCATAAATACCTTGGAAAGCTCAAGGGAAAAAATCTACTGCCCAAAAGCTCGAGAAAAATAGATGGAATGCTTCGTAACCTAAATACTTTCAGAAAAAGAAGTTATTTTCCAGAAAAGTTACAACTTTTCATAAAGCCCCAAGCTTTACATGAAAACTGGGGGTGGTTGCTCGAAACCTTGTGGAAAGCTGGATGAAGGTTCCAGAAAGCTTGAGGAAAGTGTCACAGAGTTAGTGCAGATTGTCACCATGCTTGTGAACTATCTATTCTAGAAAGTGAGATTGAAAAAGAAAGAGTTATTCGCTCATGTCTGTTTGATTGAGCACGAGGAAAGATGTCAATTTCAATTTGCTAGACAAAAATACATGCCTAAGATGATCCTACGAATCAAGGTAGAAGATGATCATGTTCAAAAGAAAGCGTTCATTTTCCCTAAGGTTTCTAAGTAAGCGATATGCAGAAACCATGGGGTTCTCCTGAACTCAAGGGTCATTCAGACCTCGATGGTCTTCCAGACCTCGAGGACTTTTCAACAACCTCGAGGGTTTTTCAGAAACCTTGAGGAATTTTCCAGAAATATCAGCAACGACTTTTCATTGAACATTCTCCATGAAGACAAAGTTATAATGATTTATTTGGCATTTTAAGCTGAGGGAAGACTCCAAGGAAAGATATGAGTGGATTTTCAAACAATCCAGAGCTCATCATTGCAGAAAGCTAAGGGATTTGAGTTAAGCAGGTTGCTTAGCTTATTATCAACATCTTCATAAACAATCACCATCTACTGTAATGTTGAGGTATCGCGTGGAAGACCTGTGGAACCAAGAAAACTTGCATGAAGGATGAGAAATCTCTTAATGGAGTTTCGCTTCCATGAATTGATCATGGATAAGATATGTGTTTCTTTTTCAGTTTGATTTAATATGTTGAATATTATTGTTTTGACGTCTTTGTAGGAAAATTAGCTGGAGTGTGAAGCCACACCATGACGCAAGGTCTGCTTGGTGTGCCTTGATGGTATTTGTGGGAGGCAGATTTGGCCACATCGAGCTGGAGGAATTCTGGTCCCCCAAGTCCGCAAGAAGAAGAGGTCCGATAATTGGAATAATGGGCTTGGGTCTGTACGACTAGGGTTCCAAGTATGAATCGATTAATCTAGAGGTTTCTGGAAGTATCTAAAATGATATAGAAGCCTCTAGAATGTTCGTAAGATGGTGTTACAATCCCAAAATATGATTGGACCTCAAGGAAATGTACGATTGGACCTTAAGGGATTGCATGATCGAACCTCGAGGAATAGTACGATCAGACTTCGAGGGATTGTACGATTAGGCCTCGAGGGATTGACAGATTCCTAGAGAAAAATGGTCAGATTTGTACGAATCCTAAGGAGATTACACCAAATGGCTTATGATAATCTGGAAACATGATTAGCCCTGGATATGGAGATTTATTCCTTAATGGACTCCTTCTATCCGAAATTATGTAGTCATATTCTTATATGGACTATTCTTAGACCTGACATGATCACTATATATAGACCATCCAAACATGGTCATAGGTAACGTAACTCTGCCCTAATCACTTTTTGATTCTTGAGACAAGTTTCAACTTAAGAATCAGAGGGTCTAAGCGCGGTACGACCCGTGCTTGGACTTGTTTTGCAGGTTTTTGGATGGAATACTCGATGACGGCTTAAGGACAACAACTTATCAATGATCTATGTCAATGTTAAACTGGAGGAAGAAGGTCTTCACCTTCAACGATCATAAGCAGCCTCTATGATCTGGTGCTTTCATTAACCAAAGGAGTAGAGTTAGAGGGAGATCCAAATCTGAGCCCACAGTCACAGTTTCAGTTATTCCTCTTGAACATGTTATCAGCACGCTCTGAGTTGATAATAAGTAATCACCACAGAAAAAAAAAAAACCTAACCCTAAAACACTAAACTCCCACCGTTGGCAACCCCTCCTTCACCACCGATCACCACCAATCGGCGTCTTCTTCTCCCGAAATCTCTTATTTTCCAGCCACAATCGCGCATGTGCAGAACAACCAACTTCTACAGACGATTTTGAGCAGCTCAGGATGAACCAAGGGATATCTTCATATGGACGGAAAGCCCCAGATATCTAGTTTTCTGAACATCCTTCAGATTGTAATTCAAATGTATCTTAAGAAAATTATGGCCGATTAAGTACACGAATGTCAGTCTGCCCGAAAAGAAGAAAAGAAGAGGAAAAAACCTTATTCTTCCATTGCCAGAGCACGTCGCTGGATTTTTTTTTGTGATCTTCAATTTTTTACTATAAAGTTTTCATACTGAGCATAACACTCTCGAGATAAATGCTCTAAACCGTCAATCTCTAGATCTAGGAATAAAACTTACTTCCTGCAAAACTCTAGATCTTAGGATTGTAAGATTTTGACATTGTGATTATTGAATATCTGTGTCCTAGTTCCTATGGAAAATATCTATAGAGTATAAGTGAAGGTCCTGAGGGAGTCACGATTTAGAAAAAGAAAATAAAAGTAAGGGAAATCGATACTATGTGATGGTTCATCACGATTTTTGGTGTGGTTTTGAGTCACCATTTATTGGTAATCGATTTTTGTGACAAAACATCATTGATCATGGTTCTTATTTCTTAAACTTGATATTAGAGATCGTAGTTTTTTGATCGGTAAACTAATTACATCTCTTGTCTCTCTTGTAGATGACTTCAATTGAGCCGGAACAACCTGAATTTGATATCCTTGATCTTCAAGGAGCAGAATATCATCGTTGGGTGTCAGATGTTGAGAATGCACTTCTCGTTATGAATCTGACGGATACAATCCAACCACCACCACCACCTAGTACTGAGCCACAAACTCCAGCTCGCAAAGCTCAAGTCCTCATATTTTTGAGGCGTCATATACATCCAGTTCTAAATAAACAATATTTGTTAAAGAATGACCCCATGATTTTGTGGGTGACTTTATAAGATAGGTTCAATAACGTATATAATGCATAACTTCTTGAACTGTGAGAAAAATGGGATTTAATCCAGTTATTGGATTGTCCAAGTATTAATGCTTTTAATCAAGCTATGTTGGAGCTACAATCGAAGTTGAGTATTTGTGGCATTGTAAAGGCCGATCATGTTAGTGTGTGATCCCGTATCACACAAATACCGCACACTTAGTCACTACAAACGGGTCAACACAGCTTAGACCAAACGCAAGGCAGCAATACAAACTTCAACTTTAAATAAGGAAACAACACAATCCGAACAGTCACGCGTTCAGTACGACAAACGGGAAGTACCAGGACAAGCCATCTACAAAAATAGGATCCCACATCGAAGAACAACAAAAGACTCCATACTCAAACAGCAATATAAGCAACACATTTATGACAGATACAAGGTACGCCCGTTACTTTACTAATACTACTGTTACACTCCATACATTCTAACTAGAGCATCGGAGAGTCGAAGGCGAGAACACCCCTTGGTGAGTCCAAGTCAACGTCTTCGACTGAATGAGTCATGGTGAGTCCAAGTCAAGTCCCGTCCAAGTCAAATTAGAAGCCGAATTGTAAGAATTTCTTCCATTCCTAGGACCAGAATAATTCTTGTTAGAGTTATAGCTATTGTCATGGTGATTCTAAGTTAAGTCCTGACTATATCCTCTACCCTAAACTTATAGCTATTGTCATGGTGAGTCGATCCATCGAATGAATGTCTCGGGTCAGTTCTTCGATCGATAGAAAAATTTCTTTGATCCATCGAAAATCGGTATCGGAAAATTAAAATTTATTTTGGGTTTATTCGATCCATCGAGGACTTGTTCTTCGATCCATTGAAGGTATCCCACGGGTAGGTTTGTGAGATTTTCGATCAATCAAAAATCTTGTACTTCGATCTAGTGAAGGTTATACCCAGATTGTGGTATTTTTGATGTATTGTACATCGGTTTTATTGGAAAAGCATGAAAAATTTCAAAATTTTCCAACCTGGATTTCAGCACCGGTCGTGGTTTTACATCAATTTTTGTCATGCCATTGAAATTAATATACAATGGTCATTTTAGACCGATAAGATGTTGTTATACATCGTTTTTTTAGGTATTATCATACCATATCATAACTCGATAAAGGTTACACCCTTTGAAATCTTTAAGTATTCACTTAAAGTGTTCGCCATGTTTTTGGTTCAAAGATGGATTGATTGACATTTTTTTGTCGATATATGATGGTGAGATTAAGTTTTATAAGCGCCTAAAAGGTCATTTGAACCTTACTCAGATTTGAAAACATTTGTGTCAATGGTTTTCACTTGAAACAATATTATGAGAATGAAAAATTGTTTTGTGTCAAATTTCCGTATGACACAACGCAATCTGGAGAGGTTTATGAGGATTTGTAGTATAACTAGTGTTTATATCTTACTACAGTTAGGATCATTAAATCCAATGCAGTAACTTATATTACTATCTATGACTTGACCTCATATAAGCTTTTACATTATGATGATCAAGATATTGAGAAAAATTCATGGTCATCAATTATTCAAAGCGAAGAAGTACGTGGGAATATCTAAAACCATCAGTTTAGATGGAGGAACTAAGATTACTCCACTCGGTTCAAGCTTGGTCCCCATGACGAGTGCAGCACAATCCCGACAACATACCGCTGAGGCGTTGTGCATTATCCTACCAAGATTCATATGTTGTAATATTTGATGCACATCGCTCATTTTACAAAGGTTGTTTATGTCTATAATGTTTTTTACATGCATAACGGTCTTTTGTTGTAGACACAACTTCCATTCCTCCATAGATTCCAAGAATACATTTGTGGATCAATCAAACCGGTATGCAGACTATTTATATATGGTTTTGATTGCTGCATCGACGCATAGGTCGCACGTCTTTGCAATTTACATGGTACACTGCATTTTTAAAACTCCTAGCACATATTATTAAGCTTCGGGCTCACCACCTGAACAACTTAATCAGGTCATTTAGATTGGTTTAATACAAGAGTGTTTACATCAAAATATCTTGTTGATTATTGCATGTTGATTGAGATTGTTGTTGAATATCCTGGTTCCCCATGTTCATTCATAGAACGGTTTTTATAGAGGTACAAATCAAGCAGTTAGAGCTTGTGGCCAGAGCAATGGTAATGTATACTAATTTATCGGTACCTGCTTGAGGATATGCAATATTACATGCAGCTATGTTTATTCGCTTGATACCCATAAATCGTTAACAATTTAGTGCGTACCAGTTGGTAACTGGATATGAGTTTGATATCTCACATCTACGCATCTCTAGTTGCACGATACATGTGCCTAATACGCTTCCACTGCGTACAAATATGGGTCATCATTGACGAATAGGCATTTACTCGATTGTTCGTTATTAAGAACTTTTGACAGGAGATCTCTTTACTGCTAGTTTTATAGATAGTCAATATGATGAGATATAGTTCTCGTTGTTAGGGGAGATAGGAATGGTTCCATTCTGGATAAATTTCAAAAATTGACGTGGTATACCCTCATTATGTCTCATCATGATCCCCACACATCTTAGTGTAAGTTTAAAGTGCAATGTATTCTTGATCTTCAGAAAGTAGCAGATTCAATGTCTAAATCCTGCAAGGTTGAAAGTCCCTGGAATTGGGCAAGTTAACACAATACCTGGGCAAGGTAGTGTTTCTCCTGCCCATGGTGGGAGTGTAACATTGGTCAAAATCTACTGATGAGTTATCGGTGAAAAGGCAAGCTATCAAGGCACTACCATTCATCTTCAACATATGCGATTATTTCTGACTGCAATTGTGTTTAAAAGTCGACATTGACAAACACTGGAAGGGGGGGGGGGGTGCTTCAGAGTCAATGACAATGTCAATAAACAAAGAAATCTCACTAAGTTAAACAAATGCTAGCGGTATTATGGATGGTTCTTCCATGTTCATTGATGATGCATTACTTATTTCGTCGCTCAGGAATTGACGACGATAAAGTGGAACATTTCTCTGTTGCGAATTGTCAACGGTTAATGTAGAGAAAATTGACTGATATAGAAAGTTACAATCTAGGTTGATCTAGACTCTCTTACAAGTGACAATTTTTCGGTATTGTAGTGATATAACCATCGAATGATAAGCCGGTTAGACACAAATGAGTGTTTATTTAGAAGCACAATGAGAAGAACTTATGGCGCAAGAATCTTCTTAACTCCCTAGTATTGATTATGAGGAGATGTATTCTCTGGCCATGAAGATCATTACTTTTCGCTACCTTATCAGTTTGGTAGTGTCCAAAATACTAAGTATGTAGCTTATAGATGTTTTTATATATCTCTATGGGGATCTTAATTCAAAAATATACATGAAAGTGCCAGATTGACATGGTTTTACCCAATTCAAGTAACTATAAACAACAAAGTGCTCATGTAATTAGATTGAGACGTTCACTATATAGATTGAAACAATCCTGTAGGATGTGGTATACACGTCTTAGTGACTACTTGATTGGGAAAGGGATACAAGAATGAAAAGTTATGCCCATGCGTGTTCAGTAGATGAACAAGTTGTTTGAGATGATAGACCTTCGTAGGACTCGATTTTATTTTTGTTTAGAGATGGTACATTGAGTTGGTTGAATTCTTATTCACCAGTTTACTTCTGTCTAAATTAGGCAATAGACAAAGTATACCCTATTAACACACTAATGGTTGTTTGCAGTCTGGAACCCAAAAGGATTCGTTTCATCGGGATGATAATGGTAAAAATATTTTGGAGCTGAGATTTCATATCTTAGTGCAGTTTGGAGCTTGTTTGAATTTAGCTCAGTACACACATCCAGACATCGCCTTCTTGGTATGCGCCTACGCAAAGTCAATGGAATGGAGTAAAGCACATCTGCAGATACTTAAAGGGTTCCATTGACTTGTGTTCATTCTTCTCTTACAAAGAATACAGAGAGAAACATAAAATTCCTGGAAAATGGATGGTTGAATCGCAGCATACAGATTCTAGGGTCTTCAATCCATCAAAGGAATTGGCCTTCGACCCATCCAAGAATGCTCCCTGAACGGACCAAAGTACTACCTTCGATCCATTGAATGATGGACCTGCTGTAAGTAGTTTTACTGTAGTCCCATATACCGAGACACCGATTGATGTGTTGGTCGGATTTGCTGATGCTGGGTACCTCTCTGACCCACATAAAGGACGTTCTCAAATAAGTTATGTATTCACCATGGGGAACATGGCGATTTCTTAGAGAACAAAAAAGTAAACCCTTGTTGCTACTTCCTCGAACTATTCTAAGATTAAAAGCTTTATATGAAGCAGTTGATGAGTGTGTTTGGTTTAGGACGGTAATACACCACATTCGAGGGTCTAGTGGATTACCATCTACTACGACAACACCAACTTGCATCTTTGAGGATAATACGGTTTGTAATGAACAAATGAAGTTGGGTTGCATTAAGGGTGTTATACGTAATTCATTTCGCCAAAGTACTCCTACAATCAGCAATAACATCGGTTATTGATTATCCATGTGAACCAGGTTGGTTCAGCGGATAATGCTGCGGACTTGTTTACCAATTCACTATCTAAATCTACATTTGTAAAACATGTGAGACATATTGGTATGCGCAAGTTATCTAAACTCTATGACTGAGTTTACGGTCAAGGGGAGTTACATCTCTGTAGACATTAGGGGGAGTCTACATCACATGTGTTCACTTATGTAGTTAATGTGTTGTACTCTTTTTCCCTTAGACCAAGATTTTGTTTTACCCATGAGGTTTTTCTTTTCTTGAGAAGGTTTTTAGTGGGGCAACATGTTGTGCATCATTCTTTAGGCCATCGACACAAGGTAGAGTGTTTAAGGAGATTTATTCTCCGTAACTTCCGGTGTGTGTTTTGTCCTAATTTGACACAGTTTAGTAATAGAGATACAGAGAATCCCTATTTTATAGGGACAGTTATTGTAACAGATTGTATCAGCCTATATATAAGACATTTTATCAATGAAAAAGTTACAGTTTCAATTATTCCTCTTGCACAGATATATATATATATACACACACACACACACTCTGATTTAAACTTTATAATTCCGTTTTAAAAAAATATCAATCATAATTATGATTAGAAAGAATTATAGAATGTAATAAATAGGATTCCATAATTGTAGTTGGATATTTAATCTTTTAATTAAAATGATCGATTTATTATAATTAGAATTCCTTTAGTTTTACTATTATAATTATAATACTTGGACATTTATTATTTTTATTTTATAATAAATTTTATAGTTTGTATTTAGATAATTAAATTGATAAATTAATTAAATAATTGATAGTCGTCACACATTTACTTAACTCTCAAGTTTCAACTTCAGTTGTAACTCTTTACTTATTTACAATCCATTTATCCATCCCAGTGCATGCATTCTTTTCCTTTGTTGGCCATGAACCCAGATATTACGGGAACACCTTCCTGAAATAATACAAATTGTAGTTTGGTGCTGATTTTTCCTGAATTCCGTAAGAAGTGGATTATATGTTCTCAAAGGCTACATATGTCTCACTTCTTACCTTAGCTCCTGTGAGAACAATTGAATTTTCCAGACACGATAAGAAACACTATATTAATTTGGTTGTTTCATCCTGTATATCAAGCCAACGAATAGTTATGGCCACTTCTGGTTCATAATCAACTTGAAAAAGCACCATTTGGATTATGCCAGACCTTCAGCAGGTATATATAACGGGGAATTTAACATCACAAGAACCAACTATTTACGTTCTGGATTTTAAATTGAACTCCTGTGCTGACAATTTGTATTGTGATTCACTCTTGATCGGCAAGAAAGGGCGGCAAGATTTTATAGAAGACATGAGAGAAATTTGTATTACAGAGCTTAAGAGTAGAGGAGGCGGCAACTGGAGGATATGTACGTAGAGAAAACCTCCTAAACTACTGGATACAATGCACAAGTTACATTTCATTGAAGACGATCACATTGCACGTATATAGTACACAAAAGATACACAGGATGGCTTGGTGATCAAGCATACTAGATACAAGACAGACGTACATAAAATAGGATCTAGTAATCTTTTTTTTTCTTCCTGAAAATTCTTGATTACTTGGAGCGCAAGAAATAATGATCTTGTTAACAGCATTTTCATGATCACACCTGTCATGAATCCTAGTTTTTACAGGAACAAAAACTAGCCAAAAGTCTCGCACTGAATTGTGAATTACAAAACAAACCCATTATTATGGATCACCAAATAAGCACAGTCAAATTCGACAAAACTCCCACTCCGGTGGATTATGGGAAAGAAAAGCATAAAATTTTCCTTAACATGCTCATAAACGTTCCAGGTAATGTTACATTAGCACATCTAACACCAAACATATTAGAAGCCAAAAATATCATCTACCCAGGTCATCTCTACATATAAGGAATCTCCTTTTTACTCACTTTCTTCATCACTATCCTGCAAGTCTAAATGATTCATATTCTTTTCAAGTGGTGGAAGCCCATCGTCTGATTCACCAGAACCGTCATCTTCACTGTGAGATGACATATCTCCTACTGAAGCAGAAAAATGTATACATATATTAGGATTAAAGGAATCTTTCTTAGCAAAGATGGCCCTCCATGAGACATAGTTTCTTTCAGTGGATGATTTCTTATATATTTTCTTCAGAAATTAAATAAGCAAAACATGACAGAAAACAAGGCCATTGGAGATATATTTGCACCATCAAATCCAGATCAGATCAGGAGTTTTAAGGGTTATAAATCTAACTATCATAATAATATGTGGCCCATGTAACCAATTCAAATGAACACTGACCAGATCATCTCCAGGAAAATGGAGAGAATGATCTATTACAGGATCAGAGATCATCATAATGTGTTGTGAATCACGAGTAAGATGACAAAAAGACAGGGCCTTTCAAGAAGTTTTCAACCATTCTCATATTGAGAAGGATGAACTACTGACGACCAAAGTTCTAAGATAACAATGCATAAGAGGTGAAACAGAAAAGCCATACAATTGGGGTAAGGGGAGAAGAAAAAAGGATACTTGAAAGCAAGAAAATGGGTCATATGTAAGAAGTACAATATAATTCATCGGGATGCAACTAAGGTTACAGAGCAAAGAAATTTTTTACAGGTTGCAAGTTTGACATGCAATAAGGAAAATTCACATATGGAATCAGGACAAAAGAATCAACAATATCAATTTCAACCTTCAAATATGTGTTAATGCACACAAAAAATGCTTTTAGTGAAAAGTGGAAAATAGGTACCTTCAACTTCGGTAGGAGCCTTTGGAACCTGTCTTTCTTGTGCAAGCCAGGAATTTTGGAATGAAATTATTTCAGCACTGTTTTCACATTTCGAGTATGCCTTCAGAAGTTCCCTGCATTAGTTTAAGTCTTTTAGATGACTGGTTGAGAAAGTGTAACAGAGAAAATCATGTATTTCAATATTATATTTGCTAATTAATCTCAATCACAGATAAAATAAATAACATTGGAGACATAATTATTCTCTTGCCAATCTGCTTACTAATTGTGTGGAAAGAAAATGATTAAGATATAAGAATCATAGCAAGATATAAATGTTCGGCATGGCTCCAGAAGTTGGAGTTCATTTCTCTAACTCCAGTTATCCACTGAAGGTGTGTAAGTTATATCAAGTATACTGACAGATCAGTGAATGTTAATTGTGCAATGGGTTTCAAATGTATCTTGAACTTCTTCCATGGACTATGGATTTCTAGGTTTCATATTGTGAAATTTGTGCAGTGGACTATGGCGATGAGCTTCCTACATATCAATTAGCACTTAGCAGAACTAATTCCCAAGGTTAAGGGGTTGTGTTCAGGGAACCCTCTTACTCAAAGCTCATCACATGCAAAAAGATCCCAAAGAGGCCACATGCTTGTTAGATGTGTATTGTGATGTAGAAAAGCACCGACCACATACCAACCACTGCCAAACAGCAGAGTTTATGAAAGCTATATAGCAAAGGATACATTACAGGGTTATTAATTAATCAGTGAAGCATTGAAGTTTGGAAAGTAGGTTATGAGAATGCACTTTGATGGAGAATATTTGGCATGTGGCTAGAGACAAGCGTAGACTTACAAGAATTACAAAACCTACAAGGTATAGAGATGTGTGGTAGAGTTAGGTTTTGTCCATCATTATGGGCTTCTTTCTTTAACTTGATACATATTAGGCTATTACTGATGTGCTTGTTCTTTGGAGTTTGCTGCCTGATAAACTTGCTCTGTTAAGAGGTGATCTGGGAACCAAAGTTTATGCTATATTATGCGTTCAGTATATACTGTTCATGGTGAACATGTGGTCCAATGTTTCTTTTCGAGTACATTTTACAAATAAACAAATGGACTAGGATCATACCTATTGAGGGACAGGAAAGCATGACCCCATTTGAACTTCCCAAGCAACAATTTTGCAGTTTCCTCTTCCCCACTGTAAATGGTATAAAACAATGCATATAACATATAAAATTTTGGCCCAGATTGCTGTAGTTTCAAAAGAAAAATCGAAACAGCTTATGGAGATAAGTGTGAAAGAAAGAAAATTGAAAGCTTAAGCACAAATCATTTTGTGTCTGTTAGGGATCTTGCAAAATTGGATTTCATCAAATTAGCCTGTACTACAGAAGTATTGCACCAGCCCAAGAGTTTGTATGCAGGCAGTGTCATGACAAAACCAAGACCTGCACCTTCATCTTTTCTAAACCTATCAGGATTTCATTGTAATGGAAAAACTCTGGACAATGTCTCTAAAATCTTTGTGTTGAGCTGTGATGCATGGGTTCAACAAAAATTACATGTGCTGTCCATCAAATTTAATCCTTTTCTAATCATGTTGGTGTATGGTTGGATACATATCTTCTCTAAACTAAAGGCTTAAGACTAAGTAAACCAAATTTATCCACATCAACTGAATAATTGATTAAGCTTGATACTACAAAACGTTTAAAGAAATTCTATTTTCTATAAAAATACAATGCATATGTAGAATAGAAGAAGTCATAATTCTTTAATAATTAAACTGGTTTCCAGGGCTAAATCAAGTTGAAGGTTATTCAGGCCATCATTTCAGGCATATACATTCAAAACAACGTTCTAACAAGATAGGGCATCAGGAAAATATCACAAACTGAGGTCACCATAGCATCTAATAAAAATGAATGAGGCTCTACTACACAAAAGTGTAATAAGAGACAAACAATGTCAAATCTAATAAGTTATTAGCAAAAAGCAAGGTAATTTCAGTACCATATGAATAAAGCAGCCGATAAAGCCTCCACGCATGACAGTTCACATGGTCGACCATAATTAACTGGATTAGCTGCTACAAGCCAAGGCACTGCAATTTAACTGATTTTCAGTTTCAAAAACTGGCTAGGAGAGAATCAATTGAGCACAGCAAAATCCATGAGGGTAAGTATTCAAGTACTAGATGTGACATTTAATTTCTATAAATACATTGATAGCACTAAACAGAAAAAGTAGTAAGGAGCAGCATTATAAACAATAGCATACAGTGATGAAAGAAACTGTAACCAATTTCAACTGGTAGTGAGATCCTTCACAATTATCAAGCCTATGGCACTTTAAATTCAACTCTGAAATGTATAATCTTTATTGATACCTTGTCTGAATTGTCAACACAGAACTCTAAGGGCTGTCTCTACAAATTCATAACTTATGAAAGACAATGCAAAAGTGAAGAATCAAAACTCATACAGAGGCGAGGAGCAGTGCAACGCAGCTTTACAAATGGTACATCACCCAAGCGTGCCCAAGAGCAGTCAACAACAGCTAATCCTTTTCGTTGGATTAAGCTATAATCTTCTCTTGAGACACAAAGTGTCCCCACTGGACTGCAAATTGATATTCATAAATCAAAAATGTGCACAAGATTTTGTAGATGAAAGGAATAAATGAGTCATAAAGCAATAGATGTCCTTCAAACATATAAACTCTTTGGTGAATAAGATAAGGGGTGGCACTAAGGAATTTCATTTGAAAGATAAAAACAGCCTCTCTTAGCTCAATTCTAAGATCTTACACTGCAATCAGTCCTGTTCATATACGTTTATGTACACCATGGATGAACCATGAACCAATTGATGCCATTATTACAACATAAGAAAGTTCAGCGAAGTACTCATTTATTTAGACTAGAATATAGTCAATAACCCCTCAATATACTTGGGTCTCCTATTACATATTTATGTGTAACGAGATTTTTTAAGTACAATATATATTTCGAAATGAACATTCCCAGACAGCAACGTGGCAGAATTTAATACTAGTACCTCAATACAATGCCTCCAAAACCGTTATTCACACGCAACTCCTGCATGAAGTTGCATCAATGTCAAGACGACTGACAAAGTTAAATAACCTTGTTTGTGTCTTTGTGAGAGCAAATAACATATAATCCTAGTGTCATAGTAACAACAATAGACATCCCACAATGACAATAACAGTCTGATAAGATCTAGGTGGAAAACAATCTTCATACATATAGTTTCTATCTGCCCAAGCACCAAGGTGATCATAGTGAGAAGTCAGGAAACCTTAATCTGGAATGATCAAATGAAATGCTTGATGGCATAGTACTGTCACTAGCTGTTACTAAGAAACTGAAAGAAACCTCAGAAATGAAAGAAAGGGGGAAAATTGTGGAAGAAATGGAACTGCATAAGATGGAAGCTGGACAAAATACTTGTAAGCTTGTACTATAGACCTTTTCATCATGCAAGATTTCAACCTTTGTTTACTTTTTGTTCTATTTTCTATTTATGGTCCAAGTCCCTCATGCACGTTGTGACAATATCACAAGTGCCATCTCCATAATGTAGCTAGTAGTAGTTGGTAAACTCAATTCACACACACAATACCTTTCACAATAATCTAATAAAAATTTACAGAGATGGAATAAAAGACCACTCCTGTTATGCAATTAAAGAAAGTAAAGTGGGAAACAAAAACATAAAACGCCCAAACACAAAAAATTGAACTGTGATCCAATACTTGAAATAAAAAGCCGGAATCCAATACTTGCCTTCAAAAAGCCAAATCTTGAGAGCTTGCGCCCCGTGCACCTCTTTGCATCGCATTGGCCGAAATCCTGAATTAACAACAAAAAAAAACACCAACTGATATGAAATCCACAGTTGGGGTAATTGTCTCATACAAGCTAATCGACAACTTCTTCAACAATATTATACAGTTCATAATCCTCACAAATTAAAACAACTGCTGCCGTGAATTTGATCACTCTACACACAACTACACATTACAGTTAACTAAAACACAATAAAAATCACTTTCATTTCGCGAAATGCTTCATGTTTCTATCTCAACCATGCTGAATTTGAAGACACGAAGCAGCTTGTATTAAAGAAACAGCAAAAAGAAGCACACACCCACATGGCAAGCTGGATTTTAGGACGTGTTAGCTCCTCTTCTTCATCAGCTGCTGCAATAACAACAACAACAACAACAACAACAACAACAACAAACTCATTAGAACCCAATACATTGCTGCAACTAAATCAAACACCCAAAAAATGAATAGATAAAGTTGAAGACTTTGGACCTTGTTCCGATGGCAGGGACTCGTTGTCACTGAAAAAACAAAAAGAGATGGAAAGAGTTGGGGGAAGAGAGCAAAGCAAATATGGTATTGGAGAGAAAAAGGAGGAAAGCAATCTCTTACAGTGGAATTGTGTTACGAGTTCGACTAGACTCACCGCGATGATCGGGCTTATGGTTCTTGAACCGCTTGTTGTTGGGCGCCATTGTTTTTGTGATTCTCGATCAACAACTAGACGAAGAACCGATCGATAATAGGAAGCTTAGCATCAAATAAGAGCAAGGAAGCTTAGCTCCGCCGAATAGAAAATAGCTAAAATGATATCTTAAATATGACACCTTATATATTTGATCTCTTAAGTATGAAATATATAACTTAAGTCCCATAAATTTATCTTTAAATTTCACTTTAATCACTTAAGTTTACTTTCTTATCATTTTAATTTTCTAGATTCATTTAAAATGAGTGACCAAAATGATAAACAGAAGTATATTTGAGTGACCAAAATGATATATTGCATACTTGAATGACCAAAAGTGATAGACAAATATAAATTTAAGAAATCAAAATGATATATGTTATATTATTGAGACCAAACTTTATATTGTTTCATATATAAGGAGCTATTTCAGCTTATTTCCCTAAAAAATAGTACAATATGAGATTTTGTTGATGAGACCACCTTGTCTACTTGCAAAAGTACGTTTTTCGAATTTCAGTTTAATGTGTAGATTTGAGTTTTTTGGTTAATTTGTTTTGAGACACAAAGAAGTTGAACAATAATCACGTCATTATTGGTGATTGTCGTAATTGCGGGATCGTCAACTTTATGATTGGGAGGAAGGGAAGTGCTATTTTGAACATGTGTGTGGTTTGTGATAGTTATGCTTTACTATGTGAACAGGGCTTCTGCGAATCAGGTGCTCGACTTGTTCTGACCAGAGACATTGTGATGAAGGTATGTGAAGCAACTCATTTATTTTGTGTAGTAAGATGATTTATGATAGGCATAAAACAACCCATCAAAGATATCATATTCTCTATGCAAATATATTATTATATTAAATAAAAAATATAAGTCATTATCCATAAAAAATTGGTGAAACTAGAACTTTAAAACACAAAAAACACAAGCAGACACAGAAGCCAGAAATTTGACAGTATCAACTACTTAATATAAACAGAACTACGAACCTAGTTTATACTACTCTAAATGTGACAAAAATTTAACACAATATATTAGAATCAGCGGTGGACTACCACACAAATTTTGAGAGGGTTTCGAGTTGATTTAGGTATCGAAATAATTCGGCGAATCTACACTAATACAAAAAAAGTAAATTTGCATAATAGTAAATGTGTTGATGAAGTCAGATAGAGATAAATATTAAGAACTTCTCCACTCTAGATATTTTCGATCTACCCCAACCCTACTTTCATTAATTGAATGCATCCCTCATATGAGCTATGATTATGTCAGATACGTATTACACTCTCTTACATGGTATGTTATCCGGATTAATTACCTGGCTTAACGTGATCTTTAACTAGCAGACTTGTAACTATGATGAACTCAAATCTAACTAACCAAAGTCATTATGATCTGTAGAGTGTTTGACAAAATACAAGGCTTCTAGAGCTACTATGATGGGTGCTCTTGCAAGATCTAGAAATTACTTCATACAAGTTATCACAGGAGGCTTGCTTATTTCTATAGAACATGGAATGATATGATGAACATGTACACATTCAAAACAATAGATCATACCACATGCATCTAAGTTGGCCACCAAAGAGACATATAATAGAAATTATCGATGATCAAATAGAAAAGTAAAACTCATTCAAAAGTTATTAAATCACAAGAGGTTCAAGATTGAAACATATTTAGGGCTTCGATCAGCCCCTAACTTGGGAAGTTTAGCTAGTCATAGTCGAAATTATGCAATAGGAAAACATGATGGAGAAGGAAGAATAAACCAAAAACTCTAGAATTCTCGACAGAAAGATTTTGACAGGTTGAAGGTTATCTTTGACATGTCGAAATAGAACGGCATGAACTCTGGCAGCGATGCTTGGAATCTCTCTTCTTCTCTAAGTATTGTTCTCTCTAAAAATAAACAACCATTGCTCCATCTTTGAGAGGGACTTAGAGCATCTCCAACAACTTATCTATAATTTATTTATTTTAAAGATGGAAACGTCAAAATCTCTAAAAAAAAATTGCCTCCAACTCCAACAACTTCTCTATTATTTTCTCAATACTTTAATGATTTTCTTTATACTTTAGTGAATCTGATAAAAATATTACTTAATTAGGTCATTATTTAAGAAAAACAGAGCAAAAGAAAAGAGAGAAGATGAAGAAAGAAAGAGAAATCATAAAGATTAGGTAGTAAACATTAAATTTTAGAGAGTTTTAGATAAATTTAGAGTTTTTTGTTTTTCTATAGATATGAAGTTATTCTCTTTCCTAGCATTTTTTTCTAAAATAGAGAATGTTTACAGTATTTGTTAGAGAAAAAAACATCTTATTTTACTCTAAATGAGTTATCTCTATTATAAAGTGACTATTGGAGATGTTATATAGGCATGAGATTGTGCATCTCCTCTTCATATTAGTGTTGACTCATCTATTAGTTGGTCCGTTGTTACATCCCCTACTGAAAATACTAATAAAGAAAGACAATTCACCGAAAATGTAATTTAACTCAAGAGCTACATGAAAAGATTTGACTAAATAGATATAGGAAACTCGACATCTCACATTTTTCCTAAATTCTGAACTTTAAAACTCCATCACCCTAGTATTATTCAAGTGTATTAAGATGATTCAAAGTCGGTTCACAATTTAGATCATCAATCTTAACATTAAAATCTATAAGCAATCAGCTCAATCTAACTCAATCACACATTCTAGTGGTCAATCAACTTCAATTTGGCCAGTTTGGTGGCCGAAGGTTGCCATATTTTCATAAAATTGGTAGGTGACGCTAGATGGGTTCAGCGTGGTCCTCTTCTCTATGATTCTTCATGATCCGATCAACTTAAAGTGTGAGATTGGTGGTGTTGGAACCGCAAGAGGCCAGGCTTCAAAGCCAAATGAACGTTGATGCTTGACTTTACTCATCTAATTTAATTAGTCCATCTCGTTGATTTGGCTTTTTGAGTGAGAGTTAGAGGTAACGAGGTTAGGGGAAAGGAAAAGAAGGGCGGGGAGAAGAGATTAGCATAGACACTATGGTGGGAGGTTTACCAGCGATGAAAATGGCCGGCAAACTTGGTTTGGTTTCCTGTGTTCTCTTATTTCTTTTTCGTCCTTGAAAGACCGAGACCCCCCCCCCCCCCCCCAAAAAAAAGAAAAAGAAGAAGAAGAAGAGGGATCAGGCTAAAAATGCTCCAGGGTTAAACATCCTAGGGTACTTTCTCAATCGTTGACATTTTCAATATTTCAAAGGTTGACTGAGTTTATGGTAAGCTCAGTACACCTGATCCTTGCCGCGAATCACACCTCGCCTGGATTATCGCCGTCGGGAATCGCAAGAACCTGCTCCCACCTCTCCTCCTTCTTCCTCCCAGCCAATCTCAGTTGCTCTGGACACGGAGAACAAGGAGCGTGTCGTCGTCCATGGAGGAGGAATCGGGTACGGGGTCGGTCGGGTCGGGTCGGGTCTCCATGGAAACGTTTTCGGTGGCCGAGTTTGATGTGGCCCAGCCTGAGTTCGAGTGTGCCAAGTGGGGTCACAATAGCAGTGCTTGGTTGAAGGCGGTGTGCGACATCGTTGCAACGCGAGTATAGGTGAATAAGGAGGCGCCGACGATTTCCCGACTATTTACGGAGAGAGGGGGGGGGAGGAGAGAGAGAATTATTAGCACGGTGTCATCGATGGCAGCGAGCGCTGTTCGTTTCGACAGAGAATAAGATCATATAGGCTGAACTTATCATAAATTCAGTCAACTGGGGTAAAATTTGGCAAAACCAACCAACCAAATGCTGACATGTGTCAGAAGGCTAAAGAGTAAATGAGGTGCTTAACCTCAGGGTGCATTCCAAAATTTTCCCAAAAAGAGATGTGACTGTTTTAGAACTTTATGCTAGATCAGTCAATTCAATAATAATTAAATAAAAGTTCCCGAAAATAGTAATCTAACTTCTGTTAATTATAACTTCTTTATATGAATTCTTTTTTGAGTATTTTGTTTGTCCCCGAATTCAATTTAATAAAGCTTTAAAACTTTCATGAATGAAGCTAATAATTAATAAGAATGTGAAAATAATCTATAAAGAACTTCATCCGCCCGTAACGGGCATTTCTGAAATTCGAAAGAACTCGTTGAAATTCTAAGTTATAATTATTAGAAATTATATTTATTGGCGAAGGTCGTAACACCAGATTTGTCCCCAGATTATGGAGGCTACTTCATAATCAATACATAGGTAAAAGTAAATTTTAAGAATCCTCAACTTAAATATTCAAGCTACGAAAAGAAACCAGTCGCATTTCACAATTATAGTAATAAAATAAATAAACAAACAAATAAATAAAATTGTATTTCTTGGTGTGGATCGTAACACCCATCAATGTCATCATTTCTTAATCCACCATGATTCCTTTTTTAAGCTCTTTTTTGTATTTTCTCCACATAATCTAAGAAAGAATATACATAACTAAATTATTGAAAACTAAACAAATAAATCAAATATTTCGGAATAATTAAGCACAAGATCGAGAGTTTCACATTTATGCAACTAACAATTTATGATTGTCATTACTTAAAGTGACACATTGTATTTAGCTGTGTAATGTAGAAAATTTACTTTAAGTAATTGTAAGTGGAGTGATATTAAATGGAACGACCAAAGTGTATGAATTATAGTAAAACTTCGATTTAAGAATACTCTATATATGAATAACCTTTTATAGTGATAAAAAATTTTGATCTCAACTCGAGACCAGTTATGAATAGGAATAACTTCTATCTTGTGATAAATTATAAATTTTTCTAGTCACATATATAGAAAAATTTCCTCCACATAGTAGTAATTTCCAATAATATTAAATAATAATGTGATTCAAGAATATGTAAATAATTTTTATACTACTTTGAGACAATGATTTATGTTTGATAGTTTTTGTCACGTTTTTAAGCTCGCAGGTCCGTAATAACTCATTTACATAAACACTTTGTTGTTGAAGGCAAAATATTTACAAGTTACAACTTCTCTTATCTAACATGTCGATGGCTTCTTGACTCTAAACTTTTGGTAGTTCTTCACTTTTATTCTCCAAATTATCTTCTTCTTGTTTTTGTTTAATAGCGGTAATTACTTCCTCTTATGTTGAAGGGTACACAACTCATTGCTAATTCACGTATACTAGTTTCTTGTCCTATTCATATAAGTTTCCTATACAAATCACAAATAGATTGCTTTCCTCATATTTGTGAACTAATTTCTAACTAAATCTCTATTGAGGAATAACCTCTTTATAAGAATAAATTTTAACGGACCCAACATTATAAGTGTTTAGAGATTTTAGGCTAAATCAACTCTAATAAACAATCTTACCAGATAAAAACCCACAGGAGAGAGAGAGTAACTTATCAAATCTATGTTCACGTCACTTGCATGATTTAATTAAGGGCATGAGAGATTAGACATAGAAATATACCCCTTTTTTCCCGTCTAATGCGGCGATGTAAGTACCCGAACGACGAAGGCAACATCAAAGGTCGAGGCCGTTCATAACCGACTGAGAATGCCCATTCCCCCTCTCTTTTCCCCTTTCTTTTTCACCTCCAATTTCTTTTAGTGACAGGAAGATAGCTTGTCACATATCAATTACCTCACCCTATACGCCACTCAAATGTCACGTACGTATTGCATTTTCTTGTGCACCACAATTTTATGTGGTTCAATTCTAAATTATTTATTATTATTTGTAGTTATCCTAAAGACATATCCCACAATTGTAGACATGGAAACATGCAAAAGAAAGAGACATAGAATGCATAACCTTTTATAGTAATAAACCTTGATATTGATGATACAGTTCTTCAATCTATGCATATATATTTTTTAAACCTTGAAAATTTTCTGTCAATGCCGATTAGTTAAGATAACCCATTCATCACCTCTTGCCAAGAAATAGTTGCAGAGTATTACAATATCAGGAGGCATCATATAACAGTTAAAAATGGGAGAACAAAAAATTTTCTTTCCAACATCTAGTCCTAAAAGAATTCATCTATGAAGAAAGTATGTTGGTTTATTGAGAAAGAGGCGGTAAGATTGATTCTGTAACCAAATCAAAATCATACAAATTCAACTCAAATTAACAGCATATATAAATCAAAATCAAAATCAAACAAAACCCAATTCTTTATCAATTATCAATGAACAAAAACAGAATACAAAAACATATAGCTAATCACAAAATATACACAAAATGAGTTTGAAAGCTTACCTGGCATACCAGCAGTCATCAAAGTCACTATCGACATACCAGTGACATATGAGTACCTTCAGAAATCCAAAAATATACAAACTTTGAGCCAAACCCATTAAATGTCGTACAGGAAAAGCAAAATACCCAACTCTCAGATTTTTTTTTGGGTCCAAAAGATTCATTGATTAAAGCCAAAACCTAGGAAAACACCAACAGCAAAAGGAAAGCAGCTAACATTGAGACCTACTCTTCTAACCCATACAAAAAGAAATCAAAGCAAGCCGATATCTTCCTCTTCTTCGACGGATCCATCACCGACAATCTTGACCATTCGCCAGTGGCTTCCCGATAATGAAGTCACTCAAGGTCCATCTCTTCGTCTCCGTCGTTGACAAAACCTCTGATGACCCCTGTCAAAACAAAATTCACCAATTAGCTCTCAAAATACATAAAAAACTAACGAAATCGAGCATAGATTCCTCAAGTTAATTTTCTAGGGTTCCTACAAACCCAAAAATTAAAACCTCTAAATCGATACAGAAAAAGAAAAACCAATCCAAAACCCTGATCTCCGAGATTCGGATTGGGGCTTCGATCAAGCTGAGATCCGGGCTGAGATCCATGAATTACGAGAGACGTGAGAGAGGCGAAAGAGGGCTGAGAGCCGAAGTCGAGAGGCAAGAGAGATTGACTCAGGTCAATGGATGAAAGAGTGAGCAAGCAAGGCGAGAGAGAGGGACTGCGAAAATGAGAGAGTTGAGGGAAGAGGATGACATATTTGGCTAGCTGGCACGCACCACACGCTGGCTTTTTTTCAAAATGACCATAAGAGCATTATGCAATAGTAGAATCAATAGGAATGAATAGGAACAGTTGGAACCGACGCTTGTTATATAGTAAATATTGGAAATTGACATATGTATGAAGTCATGGGCATCTAGATTCCCTTCCAATTGTAGCTCATGAAGGAAAAAAAAATAGGAATATATATACCGGCTGATTTGTAGTTGATGCAAGGCCACCAGCTCCATTTGTGCCGTACATTATCAAACTTTTAGGAGCACCGCTAGCATTCGGCGAATTTCCAGCTAATGATGCAATTTCATTTCCGTGGGCATGGGTGGATAGAGTTGATGGGAACCAAAACGTCAAGCAACTCACCACCAATTCGAAGAGTTTGGAGAGCGTGGTGACCAAATCATTATCAAACTTCAAAAGCTTGCTTCTTGCCAACGACAAAGACAACATGCTCATGTTCTAACTGGACCTACCATAAAAAAACAGCAACAAATCAAATCAAACACCAAAATCTCATTACTTACAAATTAGCAGCACAATGATCTCTAATTTCAGTGGTACTCAGGCTTGTAAAAGTTAACTGCAAAAGAGATATAGTCATGATTTAAGAGTTTGTTTTGATTAGTTTTAAAAACCCATGCAGCAAACAACACTAAATCAAATCAAATCATATCTTGCTATACCAATTTCTTCCAAACAATTAAATGTGAGTGGAGAGAAGTTTAAAATTATCCTAAATTTGGATCAGAATCTTTAATAATGAAGCATATTACCATGTATAGAAAAAGACTCGATACGAACTAAGAAAATACAGCCTTGCTTCTTCAGTCTATTTGCAGTTTGATTGCAAGTGATGGTATATATATAGTCAACATAGAAGGGATCGGCAAAAAGAATAATACTCCTAAACAACAAATTCAAGTTTGAAAACAAAAACATGAATGCAAAATTATGAACTTCCGGAACTATACATATATAAAAAAAAATCTTATTAGAGATTGGATTGCAGAGGCCCAATTGTATTGCCTGTACCAGTACTATTAGCGGCTCCAGAGAATGAAGGCCCTTTCCTTTTGCGGCCATTCTGGTATGTGTCAAATAAACTATTCGTCATCTTATATTGTGTATTAGTACTATATATTAGTACTTAGTAGGGAATATTAATACCATTTTTACTGCATAATGAGTTCATGTATATGCCAAGAGAATATAGGTTTAATAGTTGCCTTCTATCATATTTGTTATAAGAAATTCAATCTCTTTATTAGTTGGGATGACTTTTATTGACTCTTTAAGTTCTACCAATTCGACTAATTAGAAACATTATTATCGATAAAAGGAAGTATAGCATGCTGCACTTGCTGAGGCTGCGATGGATCCTGCTGGTGGTGGCGGCATTTTGACACATTCTTTGGCACGCATAGCATCCTGGTTGAAGGTACATAGAATGAGGCCTGGTTGTCCACTCTATTCACTCTGTTAGTCAATCTGTTTGACCATTAATTCTACTATTTTGTTTGACCATTAATTCTACTTACTATGGGGTTGTTTAGGTCAAGGAAGAAGATCAATCTGGGGATGGAATCGAATCAGTCATCTATAAAGTTGAGAGCTGCCTTACTGATGGAAAATTAGTGGAAGCAGTAGCGGCGCTGGAAGAAGGTGTGAAGGGCACTCAAGCAGAAGAGATTGTGGGTAGCTGGGTGAGGCCTGCTCGGAATAGTGCTATCACCGAGCAAGCCCTAACACTTCTCCAATCATATACTACATCCATCAGTGTCAAATAGAGTCCACATTTTTTACTACAAACACCAAGTTAATAGAGATTATTTCTATCAGAGTCCACATTGATGTCTATAAACTTGCCAGTCCCATTCTAAAGTGTACAATGGGACCTCTCGGTTTTTACTTGTGTTGTTTGAAAGTAGACATCTACATTTTGACTAATTGGCAAAGGAGTCCAAAATCTGTCATCTTTAAGATTTCTGTTCAAAAGTAATGCTCTTAACAAATTGACCCAATTGAAGATTTGTTGGACATTTACTTGACAAGAGGGGAAATGTCGACTTATTTGGTCCTTAGCAGCTATATTTTGATTTCTTTGGGATTATGGAAACAACCGGTTTCTATGATTATATGTTGCTTTTGGTTTCCATGTATTCCACTGAGTGACAAATGTTATCACTTGGCGTAACTTGTGACCTAAGCCATGATTACACATTGGGATGACCTAAATAAATTTAGAAGCTTTAGAGAACAAGAAGCGTTTGGGGATGAATTCACTCACATACCTTTAATTCGTGTACAGAGATATATACAACTTCACATATCCTGGCTCTAGACTAAGAAGGAAAGTAATCAAACCAATTACAACCCCGAATCAACACGATCTGTACAATCCTTTTCCTAATAGTAATATACCTATGACTCACAACACTCCCCCTCCAGTTAAACCATACACATCTTGAATGCCTAACTTATCAAGTGAGTAATGAAATGCTTTAGCTGACACACCCTTAGTCAAAACATCTGCTAACTGCTCCTCAGTTGGTACAAATGGGAAGGCAATCAATTTTGCATCCAACTTCTCCTTGATAAAGTGTCTGTCAAGTTCAACATGTTTTGTACGATCATGCTGCACCAGGTTATGTGAAATCTCAATAGCTACTTTGTTATCACAAAACAACTCCACCGCCCTGTTTTGCTTGAACCCCAAATCACGTAGTAAATAATGTAACTATAACAACTCACATACTCCATGTGCCATATCTCTATACTCAGTTTTTGCACTAGACCTTGCTACCACATTTTGTTTATTACTCTTCTAAGTGACAAGGTTCCCTCCAACAAACGTAAAGTAACCCGAGGTCGACCTCCTATCAGTAATACAACCAGCCTAATCAGCATCAGCATAATCACTCACCTCCAGACAATGACGCTTTGAGAACATAAGTCCCTTCCTAGAGGCACTATTTAGGTACCGCAAAATTCATATGACTGCATCCATATGGTCCTCACTTAGGTTATGCATGAACTAGTTCACCACACTCACTGCATATGCCAAATTAGGTCTGGTGTGACCTAAATAAATAAACTTCCCAACTAACCTTTGATACCTTACCCTGTCATTTGGGACTTGACTAGGATATTCCACTAATCGGTGATTTTGTTCAATTGGTGTATCAGCTGGCATGCAATCTAACATGCTTGTTTCTCTCAACAAGTCAAGATCATATTTTCTTTGGCACAAGAAGAAATTGCTACTCCCCCTGGCTACCTCAATCTCAAGAAAATATCTCAAGTCACCAAGATCTTTCATTTCAAACTCTGAAGCTAATTGTTGTTGCAATCTCTTAATCTCTTCTTGATCATCACCTATAATCACCATATCATCAACATAGATGATTAATGCCATTACTTTACCCTTACGATGCTTAAGGAAAAGCGTATGATCCGAGTTGTTTTGTTTGTAACCAAATCGCCGCATGGCCTACGTAAAGCGCCCAAACCACGCACAGGGAGATTGTTTCAAACCATACAGTGACTTCTTCAATCTACACACAACATCCATTCCATCAGTTGTCTCATATTTGGGAGGTAGACTCATATACACTTCTTCAGCTAAATCCCCACGTAGAAAAGTATTTTTCACATCAAGTTGCTTGAGGGGCCAATCCAAATTTGCCGCAAAAAAGAGAAGCACTTTGATAGTATTAATCTTGGCTACAGGAGCAAACGTCTCATTATAGCCTTCACCATATGTCTGTGTAAACCCTTTCGCGACTAGTCTCACCTTGTATCTACTAACCGAGCCATCTACATCATGTTTAATTGTATAGACCCACTTAGAGCATCCTCCCCGGCAGCGGTTTGCTCGAGCACGAGGTGGGGGACGGTATGGTTTTAGGAGAGCAAATGGATTTGCAGCTCGCAGCGAAGAGGGAGAAGATCAATTTGCTTGAGCAAATAGGTGCTCGATCAAATGCTCGAGCTTAATTTGCTCGGTCGGTTGCTTTGCTGCCTGGCGGAGCCCACCGCAGATGGGAGACGTCAGGTCGGCCAATTTTTTTTTTTAATTTAGGCATGTGCAGTGCACGCGCATGTAAAAGTATTTTTTTAACCCATTTACTAGTCCAATAGGAGCACGCCACGTGACACCGGTTCCAAAATTACTTTCATTAACGGGCCTTTAATCTGGGCCCTTCATTTTGAATGCCAGAAATCCAATCCGACGGCAAGAATTCATATAAAACAGTCATTTTCCAAAATTAACGGGCATAATGAAATTATTTGCCAAAAAATCCCCAAAAACTGCAAAAGAATCCTCCAAAATTGAATAAAACTCCCTATTTTTTCCCCTATAAATACTACTTAATTTCATTCACAACTCACACCAATTTGTGCACAACAAATTTCACATCCCTTTCCATCTATCCTCTCATTTCCTTTAGCAGTTTTTCCAAAAAAAATGGGCTCCCATTGGCTTCCTTCCGAAGATTTACAAATCTACATCTCTTTTGTACGTCATAGCGTTGATGAATACAACGACAACAAACAAAAGAGGGACAAATTGTGGGTGACAATTCATGCCGATTATGTGGCAAATTGGAAGCCAACACAAGGTGAAAATCCTCCAAATGTTCCGAGGACCCGAATCGTGCTCTCGTCTCACTACAATAAGTTCAAGCTACTTTTACAAAAATGGGGCGAATGTTTGTACGTGGCACGACAACGTATAGCTAGCGGCACTTCGCTAATGGATGAAGTAAGTTTATATTGTTGTAGCATAAATTAATTTTATTTCATTATATGAATTAAATTATGTAATCTATATATTTCATTCGTTTAAATATGTAGCATAGTGAAATAGCTAATACAAATTTTTTCATAGCTCAATCATGTTACTATAAGGAAAAGAAGAAAGTGTTTACACACTTTCCTTGAGGTGCTACCAACTACTCCATCTCCATATGCAAGTAGTTACCAACCTACTCCTTCTGCCGCCGAATCATCTCCAACCATCAATTTGGATGACGAAGAAGTGAATGAGACACTTCAAAGCTGCATGGCCGCTCCCTCGAGTCCGCCTAGACTAATGGGAACCAAGGTGGCAAAGGAAGTGAGGTAGCAAAAGAAACAAGGTAAGACTCCTATTGAGCAACGAGTTGAGGTTTTACATTCCATTGCAAAGTGACCAAGCATCGTGGCAATCCAAGAGGATAGCGCATAATGAAAGTGAGCTTAATTATTACGCGGAGTACATAAAAATTCAAAAGCGGAATGAAGCAAGGGCAGACAAAGAGTTACGATTGAAAAAACAAGAGGAGGAAACAAGGATCATGACAATAGATTTGGAGGCAATGACTCCAATCTCGAAAAGGTATTTTACTAAGAGGAAACTAGCCATCCTTAATGAAGAAGAACCTAGTCAAGATCAACCTACCGATGAAACATATTCGGATTGTTATCACCCAAGTCGCGTGCTCTTTCAATAGTAGTTATAGTATTGTACTAAGAATAAATCTGGGTTTAGCTTATCATTTTATGTAATTTAAATTTTTGAGAAACAAAAATGTAATTTATTTATTAAGATGAAATTGAAATACACGTTAAATTAAAACACATACTGAAATTAAACTGAAATTAAACACAAGCTTAATGAAAATACATAATAAAATTAAACACATATATTTAGGATAATATTTAGAGTATCTCGTCGGTTTCCAACCTCCAATTATGCTTCACCAAGTCCTTCTGGAGCTCTTTATGGATGTAACCGGATTCAAGATCGGCAACACGGTCATGAAACCATTGTATATTGGCTCCATCTCTACTAATTGGCTCAAAAGGAATTCGATTCCCTTGTGCATCTACCGGCCCATCATAAACCTGGAAAGCCCTCGATGGGTTTTGCACGCCAACTTCTTCCTCATCCTCATCCTCATTCTCCACGTACTCTTCCTCAACAATCATGTTATGCAATATGAGATAATCGGTGCTTCTGTATTTCTATTTCTATTTCTTTTCCTCCTTCCTTTTTGTCTTCGTCCTTTTTCCCTTCTCTTTTATTTTTCTCCTCTCTGTCATTTGTATTATTATCACGGGTATTAACAACCTCTTCAAACTAACCATATTGCTCTCCCTGCCGTGAAGAGTGAGTAGGAGGAAAATAGCAGCCGTCCTCGAAAAACGTGACATCCATTGTCACATAAATTTTTTTGGTAGGGGATGAAAACACTTATATCTCTTTTGATGTGTCTCAAATCCAACAAAGACACTTTAAGGCTCGAGGTTCTAACTTTGATTGTTAATTCTTTGGAATATGAACAAAGGCAATGCACCCCAAAACTCTAGGAGGTACATTATGAAAAGAAAGCAGAGAGATATGAGACGAGAGAACCTCAATTGGAGTCTGGTTTTGTTGAACACTAGACGACATACTGTTGATAAGATGGGATGCAGTGAGAACAACTTCTCCCCACAAATATTTTGGCATATTTGCACTGAAGAGAATTGAGCGAGCAACTTCAAGAAGATGTCGATTTTTATGCTTAGAAACACCATTCTGCTCTGTAGTCTGTGGGCATGTAGTTTGATGAATAATACCGTATGCACAAAGATACTCTTGAAACTCATTGCTCATATATTCTCCCCCATTGTCAGATCGAAAAAGTTTGATCTGACCATTATATTGAGTGTAAATAATATTTTAAAAATTTTAGAAAACCGGGAACACAACATCTTTGGTCTTTAGTAAAGCAATCCAAGAAACACGAGTACAATCGTGAATAAAAGATACGAAGTAGCGCATACCAATAGAAGTCGGATCTCATGAAGGTCCTCATACATCAGAATGCATTAATTCAAAAAGCATGAGATTTTTATTTGAAGTACTTGGAAGGGTAACTAACTCGATGGTTTTTGGCCAAAACACAAGTTTCACACTTAAAAGATAGACCCTGGAATACCCAAAAACAATGAGGGAATAGTTTTTTCATATTATTGAAAGAAGGATGACCAACACGACGATGCCACAACCAGACTTCATTCAACGGCTGATCAGAACTCGAAATCAAAGCTACTGAAGCCTGCTTCCCTGGTGTTTTCCAGGCATACATTCGATCCAGATGAAATAACCTCCCCCTCAAATCCCCTCGGCCAATTATCTCCCTTGTCTAAAGATCCTGAAATACAACATAAATGAGAAAAAAAGGGTCACAGAGCACTGCGATTCAATATTTAATTGGGGACAGAAATTAAGTAGTGTAACAAATCAGGAACATATAACACATTCTTAAGCTCTAAATTTGGTGTGACTCTAAGAGTTCCTATTCCTAATACGGGAAATGCTTCATCATTAGCATTAGTGACTTGAGATACTGGTGGGACTGAGTGAGAGGTAAAAAATAATTTATCGTAAGTCATATGGTCAGATGTAACAGAATCAATAATCCAAGTATCTTTCCCAACAAAGTCAGAGACAAATAAAGCCTTACCAAACTTACCTCTACCAACAAAAGAGACTGAAGCATTGCCGAGCTTCTGATCTTCTTCCTCCATACCTTGGAAGTCCGGGTTTTGAATTAAACTAGGTGGATCCCCGCGCCGAGGCGCGGGTGTTCGTTAAACTTAGATGAAATAAGAACGAAAAAAATTTAAATAGTTACGTCTAAATAGATATTTATATCAGTTTTATTACAGACCATTTACATAGTTATGTATGAAAAATGGTTGAAGCTGAAGCTAAATGGAAATCAACTTCAACATTAGCTAAATACAAATATAAGAAACTACATGGAGTTTGATTTGGAGTAAGCGTGTAAGCGTCATACGATTACTAATAATGAAGCATATGCTTGCATATGTAAGCGATTGTGTCTTACGATTTTATTATGCCAATCTATGTTCAACGATTAACAACTTCAATATTAGCTAAATCATATGCCTGCATATGTAAGCGGAATCTTTAGAATCGTTATAATGGACAATCATACCTGCAATCACAATTGTGTCTTATGATTTTATTATGTCTTACGATTTTATTATGCAATCACATATCCAGCATACACTGAGATCTACCTGCGAAAAGTTATCAATTCCCCTAAGTTGAAGTTTGTGTAATTCCAACATATGTTGCCAGGAGATCAGATGCATAATTATATGTAATATTACAACACTCATAAATTGCATGTTAGATGGCATTTGTATTTGTAATATGTTAATTTTGGAAAATCTGTTACTAAATTATGAAATTCATGTTGCATGAAGTGAAATTCATGATGAAAGAAGGGCTACTCGAGGCAGATATTAAAGAGTTGTTTTGTTTTTGTATTGCATCTCTCAACTGTCAGAATTTATGTTTGCATGAAGTGAAATTCATGGTGCCATAAGGGTTATGATTTGCAGCCTACCAACGACTTTAGGAAAACTACAGGAAAAAGAATATGTAAGATGATCTAGTACTGCATAATTTATCTATAGTTAAAATTGTGATAAATAATGACCCAAAATACTGGATTATAGATATCAACGTAGCAAGCAAAGATATTGAAGAGCCCTTTTTTCTAATTCATATCTCAACTGTCATAATTTTTTTCAAACTGATATTACAAACATTATATAGTACCATATCTAAACATTCATTCTATTACATGAAAATAACTCTATCAATTAGAATCAATCTGAGTTTCAATTCATACACTCGTTGCTCATATAGAAATATAAAGAAACTATTGAACTCGGAAATTGCCTAAATAATAGTGTATGCTTAAATTTGATTAACCAATAAAGGCGAGAACCAACCATTTGATGGTTTTCTATATACCAACCAAATCCTCACATATCATCAATAGGAACCAACTCATGATTAGCTTCAGTATGTCCAGCTTTTGATCATATGGATTAACAATTCAATTTCAAAGTCAATTGATTCATTCCTTTGTTGGCCCTTATCCTTAGTTCTTCAACTTAAATGCAGCATATAGATTGGTTGAATCATATATCAATACCTACAACTACAGTAATTGTTCATCAATCGTCTTGTCACATTATGTCTCTTCTAATAAAATTTTTTTTTATCTTTGATCTCCTCCTTCAAAACTTTAGACATAATATGATTCATACACACAAAGAAATATGATTTCACCTCAGAATAAAAAAAATTCACAAATACCAAATTGGGTACTCAAATAGAAAACTGTAGGCTAAGTAGAGAAGAACAACATCGACCAACTGAAAAATCAATACAACTCAAAAAGTTAAAAACTCAGAACCTATACTCAGGCCAACTATCAATAATCAGACGATGGGACTACCTAATACATTTTCAGTAGGTAAACCCAAACACATAGACAATGTGTTTAGCTTGGAAACAATTGCAGAACGGTATTACATGTACAAACAAAATTCAATTCACAAATCGTACAAAACTAACTAAGGTCACTAAATATCAAATCCAATTAAAATGTAAACCCAGAGTGGAGGATGATTGATGAACAATACTGTTTCACTTACCTTGTAAAAGATCTCTTCCTCCAGAGGAGCACATGAAAGAACAAAAATTAAGAATAGAAGAAGAAGAGCATGACCATCAGATAAGCATACATTCTACTGTATTGAGAAAACACTAACGTTAAAAATCCAGTGAGAGGACTTATATACCTTCAATATTCTCTAATTTTCATAGCTTAGCAAAGCTATTAGTGTCAGTAATCCATACTGCAAGAAACATGTGGTGGAATTAATAATTTTCCACCAATTAAGGTGTCACATACAGGACATCAATCATTAGTATGGTATTTGAATGCTGATGCAGTTGGTAAAAGTTAGAAAGACAGAACACTGCAAGCTAAAACCTCAATCTTATAAAGCAAAATCACCTATTACAGTCTGATCTGCGGCAATCACGCACCAGCCTGATATCAATATCTGCACCCCAAAAAAATTACAACTCAATCCTTCAACTAAACCCAGACACAAAACCTCCAATTCTTGCAAGAAAACAACACGCAGATTGTCAAAAGACTGATTCCAAATGCAGGCCACTTACAGCAGCAAATTTAAGATTTAATTAGAAGAAGGTGTTAAACTTACTCAAGCTGCATGCATATCTAACAAATTCAGACCACTTAAAGTTTGAAATTCCTTGGGCATTACATACCTACCATTTCAATTTTCCTCCTCTTTCTAGGAGTTATGCATAACCATTTCCCCAATGTAAGCAGTATAAAAATGAAATGATAACATATGATTGGGCCAGAATCAAAGTAAATACCTGGTGCTTAGTGAGACACGCCTCATGATGGCCCTTGAACAATGCTTAAGAACAGAGCTCATGAAACAGGCTAGGAACTGTATGTCTCACCATTGTTAGCAAGCTATTACTTTTTTCTTCTCAAAAGTAAGGTCTACAAAATTCTTGCTAGCTCTTGATTGAAATAACAGTTCAAATGCTAATATACATATTCTCATACATGTATTACACTAATGCTAGACACAACCTCGGAGATACCCACCCAACCTAGCGTCAATAACAAAGTGAAATGCCACCGAAATTTCTATTTGTAAACCTGCTTGAAACTTGGACTGCACTCAGACACTTGCTGATAATTCATTCACTTCAAATGCAGGATTTTTGTTTTTCTTCGATGGCTCTTGAGCTATCTGTAGAATAGCCTTGTTTGGAACTAACACTATAAACATGTTTCTGTCACTGAAGCTTTTGGCCTCCTCTATTGCAAGCTGCACAACAGGCATACAATTGAAGATTTAAATAACGTTGAACTAATCTCATGCAACAATTTACATTGTATATGCAACTTTGTTTATCATTCTATGCACGGATTAACATTAGTACCTCCCCAACTTTACTTTCAAAGCATTTGAGAAGCTCGATAGCTTATTCCAAAACTCATTTTCACGACCTTTCAAGTTGACTACAACCTTGACCTACAACATTTGATTATGAATATCAAAGAAGAGCAACAGAGTGTAAGACTATCTATCCAGTGATATCTTTTGTTGATATAAAAGCACTCCTTAGGAAGCTTAAGCAACCTACCTTATCCCCATCTTTCAAAAACTCCAACCTTATCCCCATCTTTCAAAAACTCCAGGGCGGCTCTCATACGTACAGAATAATCATGTTGGTCAATGTTGTATCTGTACAGATAATAAATAAATTAGCAACTTTATACATACAAATGATATGGAACACTGTAATGGCAGAATTTTGAAGACTCAATGCAAATAATGAAAGAAAGAAGATTCAGTATTTACCCCATTTTGAGTTCCTTCAAATCCATGC
This sequence comes from Geum urbanum, assembly GCA_946800695.1. Lineage (NCBI taxonomy): Eukaryota > Viridiplantae > Streptophyta > Magnoliopsida > Rosales > Rosaceae > Geum > Geum urbanum. The sequence goes on from OX327010.1 coordinate 28,552,819, forward strand.
GACTGGCTAAATGATTTAAGAGAAGAATTTAGTCAATATCTTTCTTCACATGAGATTATGCTTATACATCAATCAGATAGGAAAAACAGCTCAACAGAAAAAAAAAACTATCACCTGCACTTTTCTTCTGTGGCACTCTTTTCTTCTATTGTTGTTCATACCCATATTTACTGAGAAGAAGTAAGAGTAGAGATTGTTAAATTAACCACATTATTGAACTAAAACTTCAAGGAAGAGCATAATATTTAGGTCCCGTAATGGCCACTATGTAATGAACACACTGATATTCCTCTTCCTAATTATCACTAATTATATTGTTCAAGTCCTTCCACATACAATTATTCCTTCAACACAATAACATAAAAGTATAATGAGATATTCGTTTCAGATTGACATCTTTGAGGAATAAACTGAACTAAGAAGCAGAAAGTGATTGGAGCAAATAGAAATCTATACTTCATCGAAAGCTTTGAAAAAATTCATACTTGTAATCCATAATCTTGAGAACCAGAGGATCAGCATCTGGAGATAATATCACCTGCAACCATGGAGAATATATTAGTCTTGAAACCATGTTATAAAAGCATTACGAAATCTCACATGAGCTCCAAACAACATATTAGTCTAGATTCAGGCACTGAACACATGCAATCAATAACTTTCCTACCTAATGAAATAAAAACGAAATAAGCCATTCATATCTAAACTCCCAAGTCCTAAGTCCCAAGTATGTCGCATATATTTTGAACAAAGAAGAAGGATGTAGTAGCAAAAATGCATACCAAATCGAGGTCAGCCTTGTCAGCCATTCGAATAGCCTCACTCTTAGTACAACAATGGATCAAACACAATGAACTACGTACTTAGGGAGTAGTTTTCAGATGAGCAGTCTAAAATGATCTTGAACATGGCTATTACACTTTCATGAGCACAATACTTTATATCAGAAGAGCATACTTACATAAGGAGTACATCTGTCAGTTAACAAAAGGAACAATTGATCTAATTTCTCATCAATCAACAACAGAACCACAAAACCCATCCAAAATCGAAGTTCAGCCCAATTTGTGGAACACGTAAACAGATAAACCTAACTGAAGCCCAAATCCATTTCCTGAAGTTCAATTGAATAGAGCTAACCGTAGTGAAAAGATAAAAAGAACTCCATGAAATAGCAACACCAAAATTAACACTTGTTTCACTATGGCATTCAGAGTCATCAGTATAGACACAAATCCAAATTCAAAATTAACAGAAAAATACAAATCCAGATTCAAAATGAAAAGGCAAAATCCAAGCCTTGCACAAAGTTTAAAAAACACAAAATTTCACAAACTAAACACACCTACTTCACAAACCCCTTTCCATGACAAAACTAAACCACAAAAATTGAGCAAACCTAGATCAATATAGTACCCAGATCACAATCTTAGACATATCAATAAGTCTGGGCATATTAAACCCATTATCAAACTTTTAAAGAGAGAGAGAGACCTGTCAATATATATCAACCATATACTCTAGTACCAAAAACCAAAGATTTAAACTTCAGCACAATCTGCAAAATACCTTAATTTTCAAAACAAAAAAAATGCAGCTTTGCATCCCAAACTCTTCAAAATTACTCCAGATCAGGAAACTCATGTGGGCCTAATCACATATCTCAACATGCCAAGAATCTAGGTGAGCAAAATCGTACTTACCAATAGCACTGGCAAGACACCAGTGCCCTGCAGTTAAAAACAAAGAGAATTTCCTGATTCAGTGAAACAAAGTTGAGTAATTTAACATTTACAACAGAACCCATTAACGAAGCTAAAGTCAACTAACGAATCAAATTAAACCCACCAAACAACAATCAAATGACGCAAGTTGGTTCCCAGGATATGCATTTGGCTTCTTAATGGGAGGTCTCTGGAAACCAAGTCTCTTCATAGCTGCGGCATTTCTCACCTCAGGACTGTTCAAATGGAATATAAGCTATTAGTTATCATCACATAAAGCTTCAAGGAAATTATCATAATTGAACATTTGATTTTCCCCAAGTATAAAGACCTTTTATAATGCAATGTGTTTTGGGTTATCAGCTTTTCATGTAACAGGTCAAGCTTTTTTGCTAAATCAGTTTCATCACTTTTGTAATAAGTATTATGCTATAGTTTGGAACAGCTCCATCTGCTTTACATATTTAATTCTGAGACCCTAGTCACCAAAAACATATTGCATGCCACATTATGTTGAATAGCAGCATTCGACATGCCACCCATGCTTTATTATATAATTACAAAAATTACCTTTTAAGATAGTCTAACTTTGCTTTCTTTATCAAATTGCTCTTTGTATTGGAAACATTGTAGTTGCCTGTGAAAGAAAAAAAACCAGAAATAACAAAAGAAACAGAATTATTGGTCTTGGTGTAATTGATGGGGACAGAAAAGGAAAATGATCGATTAACATCTAACTATAGGAGAACAAATAAATTACCACCACCCCAACTTATTTTATTGCTTGATGGTGGAACCTTTTCACATATACGAACTTGTCGACTTTGTTTCCCTGCAGAAAAATGAATAGTCGGTAAGTTTTTTCTTTGTTACTTCAATCGAGAAATGTCAAATCACACATCACCAGCTCACCAGCCTTCTAACCTCTAACTTTGTGAAACATTTAAAGCCTTGACCACAAAGTTAGAGGCGAAACTGGTTAGTTAGTACGTGGTAAATAGTTGCCACTTGCTTTGTAAGAACATACTGAGACAAACTTACACGCATCTACTTTTTTATACGAATTCTTCAACCGGTCAGCTGCTTCATTTTCAGCCTCATCAACTTCCCTCAACTTTGCCTACCAGTGATCACCCAGGTAAGTACGTATCCAAATTTTTCAATGAAGCTAGAAGCATAAATCACCTCTAAAGATTCTGCTCATAATTATAAATAAATATTGGCAACTCTATATGAAAGTAAAAAAAACAAATTCATTTATCTGGAGGAAGATACCCACCTGATACACGCCAACTCATGCATTAGCAAATTGCCAGTGACAATTTTGTCAAGTTCCTTGGCTAGCTGCTCCCCCACCCCCCAACATTACTATCAAAGAGCTTTGATATTACTAATAACTAATGATCAAACTTCTTCATTGTGTTCCAACCTAAAAGCCTTGGCTTTATAAACATTGTCAGCAGTACACAGAACACAGACATAATAGCAAAGGCAAAGTTTTTCCAGCTAGTTTGGATCAGAGCTAAGTTTCTTGATATGATTTAGATTCCGGTATCATGGCAACAGAAGCTGATGTTCCAGAAGCCATATCTGTCATGGTATGCTGTCCTCTATTATGTTTCATATTTTTTTTGTCTGTATACTATATGATCATAGCTGCAAAGATAGTGTGAAGTTTTTTATATTATGATAAGCTCAGTAGGATCAGTGATATGCTCTAGTTTACATTCACTATAACACATATCATGTGCTAGCCAGTTGCTAGTGTACTACTTACTGCCTGTATAGTACTATCTTCAACTTCAGCAAATTTTTAGAAGGAAATTTCATCATATATGCACTTGTACTAAAAAGCTTGTTCTTTAATTACTTGGTCCAAGGATCAGTAAACTCGTAAGAAACAAATGGAAAAAAAGGTTGATCTCTTTCCAGCCAACTTCATTTCTTATCTGAATATACTTTTCAGCTTTTGCATGTAAAATATTTTGTTGTCTAATTTTTGAATCTTTTCGAATCAATATTTGATATTTTGCTCACTCAAGAAACTAATCATGATCTAAACTGTTATAGAAGAAAATATAGCTGAGGTTTATTTGCTCATTCCATGATCAAAACATTATTGCTGAAAACACCAAATAGATTAGATTCCTCATTTGACTAAGCATTTAGTGATCTCTTGCATTTATATATATGATGACACTATAAATTTAATCCCTATTTAGCTAAATGTAACAATTCTATCTTAATGCAGAAAGGAGAAGGGGAAGAGAGATACTTGAAAAGCGAACAGTTCGATAAAAATGTTGAGCAATGTCCTCCGGTAGAATTGATAAAATCAATAGGAGAACCGATTCAACGTCCTGAAATGGAGAAACCTTGTGCAGTTACGCGCATCTACTTTTTTATTCGAATGCTTCAACCGGTCAGCTGCTTCATTTTCAGCCTCATCAACTTCCCTCAACTTTGCCTGCCAGTGACCACCCAGGTAAGTACGTATCCAAATTTTTCAATGAAGGCAGAAGCATAAATCAACTCTAAAGATTCTGCTCATAATTATAAATAAATATTGGCAACTCTATATGAAAGTAAAAGAAACAAATCCAATTATATGGAGGAAGATACCCACCTGATACAATTGTAACCATCTGAAATTGACCTTCTTTTTCCTCATCCTTTCAATGACCAGATTAGTCCTCTCAATACCAAACTCCTTCTCGTAGAATTTCTTCCATAACTTATCAGTCACTGGACTCGGATCCCTACCATACAAAGAAGCAATTCAAAGAACATCTCAGAACAATCGCCAGAGCAGAACAAAAATATAGCATGGAATATATTATTGCTCAGCTTACTTTTGTACTCTATCTTCTCCATATGCATCAACTAGTCTTTTGTACAATGCAGTAAGATTTGCTCGAGAAAATAAACATCTGTTTCGCCTTATATAGAAAGTCAGCTCAATGTAAGCCTTTGAAGAAACTAAATGGAATCATATAAAAGAAATGGCATTATTAATTTCAGTTAGATGGTCTACTACCACCTTAGCATCAGGTAGCATTGCAACAATTGCTGCATCAAATGCATCTTGATTCTCCAACCTTGAAGCTCTTGCAGCCATCAGTACAACTGCATCTTTTTCAACATCTTTCGCAAAAGACCTGCAAATGACAGTGGAAGTATATGTCAAATAACCACAATGAGACATCAACCTTAAATTCATGAAAAATACTTTAAGCAGAACTGTACTAAATTTCATTGTACTGCAGGATAGAAAGTCATCACCTCTATTACATTCTTGTCTGCTGTTAACTTGTTGAGAGTTAAAGTTCCTGTTTTATCACTGCAGAGCACATTTATCTCAGCCATTTCTTCAATAGCTGTCATCCTTTTTGTGATTGCACCCTGAAAAGAAACTCAAATAAGCTGTTGCTATCTCCTGGCAGCAAGGAAATCCAAACAAAACAAAACCAAACATAAAATTTGCTACATTGACATCCCTTATGAATAGGAAAACACGTTATGTGCACAGTAAGGACCATGAATGTTATATAAGAAATATCTATAGGCTTGAAAATAAAACCTACACATTCACCTATAATAAAACTTTGATCGATAAGATAGGCAAAGTCCTTAGAAGGTAAAAACAAAAGCAAGCCTATACTTCTAAACCTAGGCCTATACTCTTTTTTTCCTATCTCGTTGTTTTGCTTCATTCCTCTGTTTTCAGAGCTACAAAATATTGATTTCTAAGTAAAAATTCAAAAACCATCCACACCAATTACCACAGAAATCAAAATAACCACAAATTGAATAGTGAAGAGTAAAAATTAAAAACTGTAAAAAGAAAAAACCTTGATGAAGGGCATTTGGGCACCGTAAATCAAAGTAATGGCCATATGATACATCTCTGATCGCCAACCTCCGGTACAGCTCGAACGTCGGTATCTTCTTCGACCTAATTAACTCAGTGTTCAGAAATGAAAACAGAAATTTACACAACTCAGTGTTCTGAAATGAAATCAATTCGATCCAAGTTTGGATTTAGCAGGAGATTTAGGGATGAAAACGAATTCAAACAGAACTTTCCGTTCTATAATGGGAGATAAAGGCTAGGGACTGACACTAAAACGTAGCAGACTAAGAATCTAGTCTTCTTCTTCTCCGCTCTAAGCTCGTCTTAGATTCTTAGCTTCTCCAGTCACCCAGACTCGAGTTCGATGGTGAAGAACGTCGTCGCCACCGGAGAGGCCGCCGATTTGGCCTGGGTCTCGCTCTTCTGCTCCTCTTGCATGTCACAGATAATTGCCATGATTGAGAAGGATTTCAGATTGCAAGAGAGAGAGAGAGATAGGTGCTCGGAGCAAATTTGACGGAGCAATTGGTTGAGGGATGGAGGAAATTTTGATCGAGATCACTTGTGACGTGTGTGTGTGAGAGAGAGTACGGCAGGCACAGAGCAAAATGAGGAGACGATGAAAAGAGGGTTAGATTTGGGTTAGGTCTGGGAAAACCTCGCATGCCTCACACGGGCACAAAATGATGACCAAAACGCCTCCTTTGAACAGTACCCTTAGCAGCAGTAAACCCTTCGACCGAGTTTTGTTAGATAGTAAATTTGTTGTAGAGGTTCGACCCTGTTGATTTGGTCCCGATTTTTTTCCAGGTATTTTGTTGATTCGGATACCCTTTCAATTTATGACACCTAGTTCTCCAATGTCCATACTCCTTGCAAAAAGTACAGTATGGCCGTATTCCTCCTTGAGGACTTGATTGGGATTGAGGTTGGAGTTGTTGAGATGGTGGTACATACTTTGACGTTGAAGAATCAAGACTTTGTTTGGACAGTGAGACTTGATAACTCAGAATGGATCGCTTTTGGTGCTACCAAGTCTCGTCTCGTCGTATATATGCAAAGGCATCCTCAAGAGTACGTGGGGTTCCACGCCTGAGCAACTCACCCTTTGCACTTGCATGCTTTTTGTCGAGACCATGAAGGAAAATATGCAGCCTCATAAGATCCTTTTCTTCATTGTGTAACTTGATGTCTTCAGCATTCTTCATCTTGTTGGGCCGCCTTTGATCGATCTCTAGCCGTAAGCCTTTAAGGGCTGCAGATATGTACAACTTCACACGTATCCTGACTCTAGACTAACAAGGAAAGTAATCAAACCAATTACAACTCCGAATCTACACGATCTGTACAATCCTTTTCCTAATAGTAATATACCTATGACTCACAACACTTCACTCTTTTTCGGTAGTTTTTCCTTCAGCAGAGTTTTGCTCTGGATCGAATTAGTAAGGTAAATAGGAAGGAACGATGTAATATTGTTTCAAGTACTTAACTTATATTCTTGTACATGGAATCTGATCAATGTCTCGTGACCATAGTGACCATAGATATAGCTTTTGGGAAAGTTTTAATATGTTTTAATACATGATATATATTAATTTGTAAATTGGGATCTTTAAAGTTGTAAAATGTGTCTCTCAATTTGTATTTTTCTTCTCAAAGTTATAAAAATAATTTTGATCGAGTAATTATTATTAATGGACTAAAATTATAAGAATAAAAATTTATCTTAGAGTAACTCTGACAACTTCTTCGTATTTGAGTTTTTCTTAATTTTAGGGAAAATTTTGGTTGTTTAACTCCAACAAATTTCCTAAACACATTTCCTATTTTAGAAAATATGATGAGAGAGAAAATAATATTTCCTATATTTACAGCATTCTCTAAATTTTTGGGAAAGAAAATATGAGGAAATGATAAAATCTGTAAAATGAAGAATCTTTTAGAATTAAAACATAAAATATATCGTAAACTATATTTTTTGTTCCCGTATAATAAAAAAAATATGAAAAAAGCTGTCGAAAATACTCTTAGAACTTTAAGATTCAAATTACAAATCGATACTATGAGTCTGACATGTTAACTCATTCTAATTGCATCGAGAGGAATTTGATGTAGAAATTATAAGTTGCTATTTGACTTTATACTTTATACTATAGTAGTGATATGCGATCTACTAATACTCGACAACTAATTATGACTTAGACCACGAGCTGATTGATAAAACCATGCACATGTGCATGAAAGCTAATATATATTGTAATTATTAAGTGCCAATGCATGCCACAATATTCCTAGAACTAGTTAATTATCTGCAGCAACACATTACACATGAAGAAGAAACATCCACATCTGACAATCTTAAACATGTTGGTATGTACATCTTGTGACAGCGAAGATGATGTGGTTACAATCTACTCTACCGTCTACATATATACATATTTTTCCCTAGAATGAATTATCAATCATAATCATTATTGGTGAGAAACCAATTCAACTATGAAATCTTTGACACTACAAATGACAGTAACATGGTCCTCCCGCCCCAGCCCAACACAAACATCCCAACAGAAGATGATTTGAGTACAGATGTGATACTCCGGATCGAGATTACACGTTTATTGAAAGTATTAAGTTTTATCGTAAAATTAATCGTATTGTCGATTTGTTAATAACTTTTTTACCGGATAAAAATTTGACTTGATTTTTTTCGCGAAAGTTGTTGAGTATTATTTTATTTAGAACTCGTAAAAAATTTCAAGAAATTTTTCGGATAAACGAGTTAGTTTTTATGTTTATTGAAACTCGGTGCGAAAAATAAATAAAAAATAATTATTTTTAGTCGGTTTAGTCTCGACCGTTTGATTGAAATGAGATTGAATTTGGGCCGTCGATTTGATCTCATTCTTGGGGGTATAAATAGGGAAATTTTGGGATTTTTAATTTGAAAAATTAGAAAATCAAACAAATTACACCGGGCTCGACCCATTTCTCCTCGCCGACCCACCCTGTCACTAATATCGACCCGCCGTTTTCGCCCACCTCCAGTGATATTTAAGGTAGGGTATTGAAGCCCATGGCTTCCTTGTTTGTTTGGTGTGCTTATTTTTGGATGATTTGCAGGTTTAGGAGCCACCCGAATCGGGTTTAACTGTGGGAGTCATCGTCATCGGTGGTGTTGCTCTGGCATGTTTCCGGGGTCGAGAGTTGAGAATTTTTTTAAATCTCTTATCCCTGAGTTTTTCTGGGTAGGTTTCGTGGTCCGTCGAGACTCCACGGCAGAGCTTCGACGACGGAGGGTTCGCCAGCCAATTTTGACCCTTTGATTTCGTTTGATTTTCTGGCCACATAAGGGCGAGTTGGAGCACGTAGGTCTAGGGGTTAGGTTAGGCTCGACGTGAGGAAAATTTTGAGAGGTTATTTGCCGTCGTTGGTGGCGGTCGCCGGAAAGTAGTTTTCCGGTCTGTTTCAGTTAATTCCGGCCAAAGCCCGGTGAATTGGACCTTGGTCTAGTTATGGAAGTGGTAGAGCTCATGAAGAGCTTTCCAACGTGGGGTTGAACATCCATATTGGAGATTGTTCACCGAAGGCGCATGAAACCCACGCGCCATCGTCTGTGGAGGCGCAAGAGGGCCACGCGCCGCTGTCCACGGCGGAGCTCTGGCGAGGCAAATTATAGAATTCTTCGACGGGACTTTTAGGGTTATTTTTCCAGAATGCATGTCCATAGTTTTATCTGTTCTGATATTATGTGATCCGTATGGACAAGACACCGTGATCGTGACCCTAGCAGCGAAGAGAATTCCGCTGAACCCCAGCAGTAGTCGCAAACTTTAGAGTGGACTTTTATTTTCACAGTCGATAACGAGTTCACATTTTTTTGTTTTATGCTTTATGCTTTACGGTATATTTTGAGAGAATTTATTTGGAGGTTTATTATTGTGATGGTTTTATTTAGTTGCATCGATGTCTTAGCTATTCGATTGATCACTAGATAACCGGTCGGACCGGGTTAGGACAAACACTCTGCCCGAACCAGATTGGCTCGGGTTTAGACAAACGCTCTAGACGATCTCATCACCTTACTTTTCATTTATACAAGCGTTCCAGGTTAGGAAAAATACTCTGAACGTCCACCTTGATTCTATTTCAGTTTATTAGATTTGAACTCTCTTTATTTCGAATTCACGGAAATCAGCGGAAACCATGTTAGATCAGTTTTATTAATTTACGCTGATTATATTATTTTTCGTCCACGCACGCTAATGTTTTATATTTTAATATTTTTCCCTGGGAGTGTGCTTGGTAGCGTCAAAGGTTTCGAGTCCACCAGTCACCCATTTAGCAGTATGTTTCAGCTCACTGTCGGTTTCTGTCATTTGTAGCTTATGTTAATAGAAGTCACTCTGAATACTACGTTTGATGTTATTTTCAGTAGGGCTCATGTAAATAGAGTGTTAATGTAAATAGCCTAGTCAGCTTCTTTTATTGCCGTTGAAATACCTTCATTTGTATTCAGGACCTGTATCTTGTAAATATGCTTTTAAACTCCTGAGTTGAGTTTCTGGTTTTCGTTATGTCATTTGTTAAGAAATCCGGATGGACATCGGTGATCCACGGTGTGTCTGTGGAATTAGTTTATGAAGTGTATTTTCTTGTAGGTTTTTGATAGTCTCAATTTCAGGAGAAGTTATGTCAAAATTTTCATATAAAATTCCTAGTTTATGGTTAGTTGTTAGAGTTTAATCTTAGTTTACTGGTTAAACTAGAGTCGAGTCTTTTCAACAGTACTACTCACATTTTTGCATTTTCTTTCATTGGTCATGGATCAATATATATATGTAAATTTTTTCTTCCATCAATCTCATTTTTTGATCCTCCTCAAACCGATAAAAAATGCTCACAATATGTGTAACGATCGATACTTAACTTACGTAATTAGGTGGTTGAGATCAAATCTTTTCCTTCCCATTGATCGATGATGATCGATGTGTACCCTAAATGCTCAAATAATGATAGCCATAATTTTAGGTTTTCTTTCGATCTTGAATATATCACACCATTTTGGGATATATATATATATATACTAAGTCTCAATCATCATTTCCTCAATTTGGTGTTAAGTCTCAATCATCATTTCCTCAATTTCTACAGCATATATATGCTATAACTGACATCACATTAGGATTAATGTAATCATGATCCCACTATTAACTTTCAATCATTGGATTGGGAAAACAGCCCAATCAGCTTTCACTAATTTTCTTATCTTGGTAGAACAAACCTACCTTTCACTTGGGATTTACACAATATATGTGCTATGACTGCTGTTTACTGATATCTACGTTTTGATCCCTACATGTAATCACTATCATTATATTTTCAATTTTATTGTGGACAAAAAAGAAAAAGAATTTGAGATTTCTGGACATGAGCTAGCTAGTTGTTATTTCTATCCTTATTAGGTGTATCTTACTTGTCAATGCCACTAATTGTGGTTTATTGATAAAGAAGGAAGCTGCACATATATATAATTAAAGCCAACTAAGCAGAAAGAGAAATAGTATCGGCAAGTGAATGGGAGAGATGATGGCATGAATCTCTAGATCTTCCATGCATTTGGCTTAGCTCGTTTGTTTCGATCGGCTCTAACTAGCTGCAGATATTGAGCCGATCGACCTAGCTAGCTAGTTCCTTTCATTTCTTTGTACATATGATATATGAAACTCGGAATATTAACAGGTGCGAAATATAAATATTGGTAACAATGTTCATGCGAATCATGCCCATCGAAAATTATTCATTTGGAAGTTGTGTGCTTGATTAAGGTTTAAAAATATTCAACTTTTAAAAAATGCAGTTTAAAATAATCAATTCTTCATTTTTTTATTTTTAATTGTGATTTTTGAATTAAAAATTTAAAAATAAGAATATTTTTTTATTTTACCAAATACTCATTCTATCAAAATAGTTAAAAATAAACTGTTTTAATCACTAAAACTCAACCCCAAACGCGGCCTCAGTCTAAGATATATGAAAGTACGTTATGATACATGATAATGTTTGATGAATATGAAATTTTTGTATTTTGAATTCAATTAATTACCACACGATGTCTCAAATATTTTGATATTTATCTGTCTTTGATCCTTTGAGGGGATAGAAAAATTGAGAGAGGGTGTGAAACGGTCGTGTTTAACCTATGGCCGACGTTTGTAGCACTAGACGTATTAGCAGGTCGGTGGCAGTGACGTCTCTATTGATGGAGGGCTAAGGTGAACTAATCTAGTTGGTCAAGTTGATGTATTGAGTTTTAGGCCAAATTTAGATCCAAAATGGAGATCCGAACGAGAATCATACCCAAACGTTGATTCCGGCTCACTTGCTCATCTCAATTTAAATTGGCTTTAGCTTCTTTAGGATAACCACTTACTGTCTCTTTTCCCCATCACATTAATTAAGTTTACATAGAGTAACTAGTGGGTTACAGTTACAGTTATAGTATTATAACAGGAATAATTCTGGAATGTATCCCATTAACCTTCATCCAAGAGTCTATTCTCCACATTGACACATGGCGAAATCTCAATCTTCCAAATTTTTAACTATTTGTAAGTTTGATTGAGCTTACAATCAACTTAGTGTACCAGATAACAAGCTACCAAAACACACACACACACACACACACACACTCTCTCTTTCTCTCTCTCTCTATCTATCTCTCTCTCTCTCTCTCTATCTATCTCTCTCTCTCTCTCCATCCATTGCGCCACTGATTGTAACACAACTCAGCCACAATACTTTGAAAGTTACAATCATACTACTTTGAAACCAGTTGGGTGATTATATCCATTTACAACAAAAACTAATTTCCACTAACATCTTTGTTGGGACAACAAAGACCAAATCTGGAGAAACCCCAAAATTCTTGAAGTAACTCAGTCTACTGAAACTCCAATCCCACCGGCAAGTCGTATCCAACTGGGAGCCCGAGACGCGACTGACTGGTCATAAATTCTCAGTGCCAGAGCAGAGGTAGAAGTCCGAGTCCACGAACTCGGAGAGAGAATAAAATTCGAATTAGGCAAGATTTATGTCATGGACTGGACCATAAGTGATCGAGACACAGAGGAGTAAAGGAAATGGGTTTTGATTCAATAGAGTACATTAGAGGGAGGAGGGAGATGTGCAGCAGAGTTCATCCCATTTGGTGGCAGCGACGGTGTCCAAAATCTACGGTGGAGATAAAGTGTGGGTGATGACTAAAGAGGAGGTTCATATAGACTAAGCTTATCATAAGCTCAGTCAAAATTGAAGAAAGTTGAACCAAGCAACTAATTAAAATTTGACATGTGTCACGTGGAAAAATTAGCCTATGTGGTGCTTAGCTTTAGGGTGCATAGCAGCCTGATCCTCATAACATTCACATTTTACTGCTCATCAATTTCTAAAAAATAATACAATCCTTGTGCACCGAAATACTCAATGATAGTAAATCGTGTCTCTCCCTTTCTTCTCTAGCCCGTCATTTCAAAACCCTACCACCGTTGGCGTTGTTCCTCTCCGATCTCCCTTATATCTTTTTCGTTTCCAAATTTGATTTCATATCCTTTCTTCTTATTCAATTCACTTTCCTCTACTATGATTGCATGTCGACTCCGACAACCAAGAGTGATGCTCCTCACGGTGGGGAGGAGTTGGAGCTGCATCATCTTACGAGCTGTGTTTGAGGAAGTAGATCTTGTTTTCTCGGATGATGATGAAGAAGAGGAGTGGCTCTATGCTATGGAAAGGGTCTTCTCTGTCGCTCCTCTTGCATCGACGAAGGTGCAGTCCTTCAAGGTTTATATGGTGAGTCTTTGGCTCGATGTGCGTGCTTTTGGTAAGATCGGGTTCACTCAGTTGATGGATGATAAGTTTGTGGTCAAAATCTGATCGATGTTAAGCTGGAAGCAGGCTATCTCAAGTGGTCCGTGGTACTTTCAAAATGTTACAGTTGTGGTTGAGGCGTTCAATGGGATGGTAGATCATATGGCGGTCCTAACGGCCCAGGGGTGTTCTTGGGTGATGGTGAAACCATCGGTGGGCAAGTCGATGGCCAGTGCTCTTCAGATTAAGTGGTTTCGACGAATCGGCAATAACATCAGTGAGTACCTTGAATATGATCAACAATTGCTTGAGTTGAAATCAAAAATGCGTATCCACGTAGATTTAGATTTTCGTCATCCTTTGGTGGTTAGGAAGAGATTTAGATTCAATGATGTTTATGTTGTGGATTGTTTATTGATGTATGAGAAGATCTGTGGATCTGTCTAGATTGTGGATCTTTTATGCATGGGAAAGATGGATGTGTGATAGTGCATAAAACCTTGGTGCCGAGACCTTCGAATGGGTTTAGTATGGGTGGTGAAGGTAGAGCATCGGTGGCGGCCTCTTGCACAAGATGAGATCAAGGTGTTCTAGGTCGTGGACCACCGACACCACTATGTGTAGGCCACAATGTTGGGAATATGGGTGGGGCAACATCAATAATGGGATTGGTTAGTGTAGTGCATCAGTTGGGCAGTGCACCACCTGTGAGTGGACTAAGGAAGAAGTCGATGGCATGACCCTCTAGGCCCAATGTGAACTTCACACAGGTGGAAAAGGGGGTCTCGGTGGATGGGGTTCCAGATATTGCTATGAAACCGATAAGCGTTCTCATAGAGAACCCTCTGTTTGGGAGAACTCCGGCTAACTGGTGTGTTCTTTTGCAGATGAAGGATTAGATTTTCATTCGAGTCTCAAGACCATCTAGTCCAAAAATGAAGGATGTGGAGCCAGTCTTGGCCACATCCAATGATATAATTTCTCATACGATGATGACTTTAGGCGTCAATGAGTCATATGAAGGCGTTACTTTCAGGTCCGTGAGGGTTCCTAAGCCACTAGTACCTGTTCCAGAGCTTCTTGCAAAAACTTCGGGCTTACTTATAGGATCATCTAGTTCAGTTGCTGTGGGAGCAAGAATTTCAGGGTTCGAACTTAACATTGTGAAATGTGATTGAAGAACAAACATGGAACGAGGACAGTGGAAATTAATTAAGTCTTCGATGGAGTGTCTTCAAAATCCATGTCGGTTCCAGAAGCAAGGATCGAGCTTCGAGCTTTGAACCTCGAAGTTCAAAGAGAGTCTCAAATTTCGAGTAGTGATGATCCATGGCAAGATTCGGATGGATCATTGGGCTGGGAGCAAAGATTAAGCTCGAAAGACCCAGGGGATTGTTTGGATGTGTCCAAATGGAGGCCATGAACCCAAAGAAACCCGAAATGAGGGGTAATGGGGTAAGTGGATGGTGATCCCAGGGACATGCCACCGAAATAGGTGGCGGTTGCTAGACATGTCTGAGGTTCGAGGATCGAACTTGGGTGTGGGAATTTTGAAGTCCAGCCACTGTATTAGTAGACGTAGTGGTTCCTATTTCAGTGGAATTCTGACGGTATAAATACATGAACTTAGTAAGTTTTTGTAGTTGGATAACATCCATATACGCTTGCATTAAACCCTCACTTACTTGAGCGTCAGAGAGTCTTTTGCAAGCAACTCCCCCCCCCCCCCAATTGTTCAAGTGCTCTTCGGCCATCGCACCGTCATCCTAGAGCTGTCGTTAGTTTGATCGTTGGAGAAAACCTTGTGGAAGCTTTGAATCTAGCCTGGCTTTTTCGTGCTCCCACAAGTTGGCACTGTCTACGGAAAATGATGGCAAACGATATCCCAGACAACAACGACGAGGTGTTGCATCATAACGATTATAACCGAGCTGAAGATGATCTAGAAGATGGTGAAGTTGATGAAAGAGATGAGAGAAGGCGAAGGGAGAAGAGACCTATTTCTGAAGTCCAGGTGGTAAGGGAGAACGAAGAAGAAGGCGATGGACGAAGACCCTCCAGTACTCGAGATATTGTCCATATACTACAGTCTGTCCACAAAAGAGG
Organism: Geum urbanum; assembly: GCA_946800695.1. Lineage (NCBI taxonomy): Eukaryota > Viridiplantae > Streptophyta > Magnoliopsida > Rosales > Rosaceae > Geum > Geum urbanum. The sequence goes on from OX327010.1 coordinate 28,568,371, forward strand.
AGGATGAAAGACGAATTAGAAGCGAAACCCGACAAGCATAGAAAATCATAAGGGTATGCTTCACTGAAAGGAGAGAGATGAAAGAACCCAACCCTAAATTAACTAGTAATCTAGGATCACGCCCTAACGACAAGACTTAAACTACGAAGTGGGTTACCAAAAACCTGTAAGAAAATCACACTTCGGATTTCCCATAAACAATACCGGAGACCACCGATGTCCATTCGGATTTCTCAATAAAGTGCGGTAAGTAAATTAATTAAAATGCTAGAACAACAATACAAGAATTGAAAACTGATAATCCAGCAATACAAAAAATCCACTACCAACACTGAAAAAATATTTACAACACTAGTATTCAGAGCAACTTCTAGGAGTAGAATAAAACACATGAGAATACACTGCTAGTGGGCCAAAACCTACAAAAATGTATGATAATCCGGTGGACTCAAAACCTCTAGGGATCAAAATCTAGCTCAGAAGAAGCACTGCAATCTAGGCACGGAAAACCGAAAGGCCCAGGGAAAGGCAGATAAAAATATAAAAATATTAGCGTGAGTGGACAAAAACTCACAATCAGTGTAAAATAATAAAATATTTTATCAATGTCTTTCTGCTGATTTCTGTGAAATCATGCAAGTTCAACAATTATAAAACAATAAGAATCATAGAGGTAGTCAGACGAGGACTCTTGACCTCCCATGACTAGTAGCTACGATGAATAGAACAATGGGTCAAACGAGGTATCCTGACCTCCCCTAACCGGTAGCTACGACAAATAAAAAAATAAAAGGTGATGGGTTAGGCGAGGTAACCTGACCTCCCCTAACGGGTCCGACGAGGCAATCTAGACTACCCTGACCAGGGACAATCCGGTGATCAGCCGAACAGTCAGCACATCGATGCAGCTAGCCTTTAAGCCATCACAAGAAAAAAAAACCTCCAGATTTAATCTGGTCTAAATTATACTGTAAACTAGAAACTATAATCCGTAAAATGAAACTACAGTGTGAATATAAATCCTTGAACTTGCAAACGATTGTGAAAAATAAAAGTCCACTCACCGTACAATGTCGGGATATTTATAAAGTCGTAACATGCTAATCGGCGCAATAATCATTCGACACGACCGACTAACTCGTAATCCTAAAAACACGATTATAATTAATATCTACTCCTCGACATTGAATAGCTAAGATTGTAATTTGACAAGCTATAATGTCGAGAATCTCACATTCTCGAATAACAAATTTTCTGGCTATAAACGAACTTAATCAAATTTTGAATTCAGTTCCTTGCATTCCTTCAATGTAAATCAATTTTAGAGAGGCAGCATAATCTCAAACATCGAGCGACTCGACCTTAAATCGATAGTCAGATCGTCCATTAATAATATCATTAAATTAATTAATTATTATCCGATTAAACACTCATCTAAATTAATCAAGTCCAGATCCATTCAAGAACCTTACCATTGCATTCGGCACGAAATTAAGAGTGGAACGACATAAAATTTTGCCCAAAATTTCACCTCGTCGGAGCTCCGCCGCACACGGCGGCCCGTTGGCCACGCACCATTGGCAGCAAATCAAGCAACCTGCATACCAAAATGTTTATCTTAACAAGCCTAACAACATTCATGAAGAACACAACATAAAAATTAAACCGGAAAATCTCCAAATCACCGAAAAACTAAAAACCCACCGGAAAAATCAATTCACTCGATCACCGCCGTTCGGCCACGGCAAAGGCTGAGAAATGTCACGGTCAACTCATCTCATTCTAGGCTTCAAAACCCCCCAACCTCGACATCTGAAACCACCGCAAACACCACCATTGTCACCGCGAAAATCAACCCAGAATCGGCCAAAGTTCGTCGCCTCAATTCTCCTTCCTCCAGCCACCAACGCCAGAGATGCACCCACCAATCGATAGAAGAGCTTGAACCCAACTGTTTGCCACCAATATCATGGCCAGAGGTGGCCGGTCAGAGGCTCACCACCGGTGAGAACCTCACCGCGAGAAAACCATTTGGAGGGGAAGGTCAATGTGGGTCAACCCGGCCTTCCCAAAAAGGAAAATCTGATCTTCCCAAAATAGAAACTTGTATTTATACCCGCAATTTTGCGATAAAACGTTTTCCGATACTTCTGTTAAATTTTCGTTGACCATAATTTCTTCGTCGTAACTCCAATTTCAACACTTGACGTGGCTACGATCTCGTATCGACAAACTCTACAACTTTATCCAAAGAAATTTCTTGAAAAACAAAATTGATAAAATCTCAACGAAAGGCCAACAAAAGTTACTGACGGTAAAGACTAATTACCATCGATGATTAACGTAATAAATTAGCGACTAACCACATAAATTTTGATTATCGTATAATGATGTTGCAGGTTGATAGTTGTGGGTCTATTGCAGAACTATGCTTACCGTTGGTAGGAGAGCATTGAGAAAAATGAAAACACCACCCCGTGGGCAGAGTTCAGGAAGTTGTTGATGAGTCACTTCTTCAGTGAAGCAATAGAGTAAAGGAAATATGAGGAGTTTATAAATCTTCATCAAGGAGACTTGTCCGTGATGGAGTATCGGGATCGTTTCACTCGTTTATCCAGATTTGCACCAAATTCTGTCAGGTTAGTGAAGGAAGGTGTTGGAGGTTTGAGCAAGGTTTGCGACATGAGATTGCCCCATTCATGTCAGGTGTACCACACACTGATTTTGAGGAGTTTGTCAGTGCTATTGTGAGATGTGAGGATAGGCTTCGATCGGGGCGGGGCCAGACTCGACGATTTGAGGAAGGTGGGCCCAGCCAAGGTCCTTAAAAAAAGGGGATGCTCCAGCGCATTTGGTTCCACATCATCTTCTGGTGAGGGATCTCAAACTTCTAGTGCACGTCGTCCCAGCTGTTTTCCTAGATGGAGGTAGAGTCGATCATAAAGGCAGAGGTCTGGGACCAATTTTAATGGATCTAGTGGTTCTCGATTTACTTCATCGGTACCCAGAGATTTTTCTCTATGCAATAGATGTAATAAGCACCATTTTGGACAATGTCAGTTTGGGACTTCATCTTGTTATCGTTGTGGCCAGACGGGCCACTTTGTGAATGAGTGTCCACAGAGGGACACCTCAGGTGGATTTTTGGTACAGAGTTCTAGTGGTAGTCAGAGAACCACTTTAGGGGTTAAAATAACACCACCACCCAGACAGCCAGCTTATAAGGACCGAAGCCAGAGAGGGCGACCGGCTGGACAAACTGGATAGACCCGACTTCATCGGAGGACTCTACAGGAGAGCATAGCATCTCCAGAGGTGATTATTGGTACGTTGCATATTTTTGGTTATGCTGTTTTTACTTTAATAGATTCGGGGGCGACACACTCATTTATCTCTGTGAGATTAGCATCAATAATTAATGTACCTGCCACTTTCTTATCGAAAATGTGGCAAGTGACTTATCCCTCTGGAGAGGTGATTTTAGTTGGGCTAATGTATCAAAACTAGAGTATGATGGTTGGAGGTTTTGGATTGTGTGCTGATCTGTTACCTCTTGACATCGCAGATTTTGATTTAATTCTGGGCTTGGATTTTCCGAGTAATCATCTAGGTTTGGTTGATTTTCATCAGAAAGATGTAGTATTTAGAAGTCCGGGGTTCCCTGAGATTCTATTTCGTGGGGAAAGAAATATTTTTTCATCGTGCCTTATTTCCGTTGTGAAGGCTGAGAAGATGTTGCGGAAAGAGTGTACCGCATATCTGGCACATGTGGTGAATACCAATATTTCTACCCCTAACCTTGAGTAGATTAAGGTGGTTAGGAAATATCCTGATGTTTTTCCTGAGGAATTACCATGTCTTCCTCTAGTTAGGGAAATAGATTTCACGATCGAGCTATTTCCGGGTACCGGCCTCATAGCTCAAGCTCCATATAGAATGGCTCCAACTGAGTTGAGAGAATTGTAAATTCAGCTTCGGGACCTAATTGATAAGGGTTTTATCCGTCCTAGCATATCAGCGTGGGGAGCTCCGGTTTTATTTGTGAAAAAGAATGATAGATATATGAGGTTATGCATCGATTATCAGCAGTTGAATCAGGTTACAGTAAAGAATAGGTATCCACTGCCATAGATTGATGATCTATTTGATTAGCTTAAGGGAGGTATTCTCTAAGATAGATTTGCGATCAGGATACCATCAATTATGGATTAGAGAGTCAGATGTCTCTAAAACCGCGTTCTGGTCTTGATATGGGTATTATGAGTTCTTAGTTATGCTCTTCGGCCTAACGAATGCACCTGCTGCCTTTGTGAATTTGATGAATCGAGTATTTTGTGCATATCTTGATAAATTTATCATTGTATTTATTGATAATATCTTGATTTACTCTACAGACGAGAGGCAACATGCAAGACATTTGCAAATTGTTTTAAGGGCCTTTAGAAAATCTCAGTTGTATGCCAAGTTCAGTAAATGTGCATTTTAGTTGGATCAAGTTAAATTCCTTGGCCATGTGATTTCGACAGATGGAGTTAGTGTTGACCCTGACAAGGTGGAGGCAGTATTGAATTGGAGCAAACCTACCAGTGTAACCGATATCAGGAGTTTTTTGGGTTTAGCCTGATACTATCATCGGTTTGTGCAAGATTTTTCACGTATTGTTGTACCTCTTACCCGACTTACAAGGAAAGGAGTCAGATTTGAATAGTCACAGGCTTGTGAGGAAAGTTTCCAAGCATTAAAGACAAGGTTGACCACTGCTCCAGTGTTGACTTTACTGGATGATAGTGGAGAGTTTAAAGTTTTCAGTGATGCATCCAAGTTAGGTTTGGGATGTGTGTTGATGCAGCAAGGCAAAGTTGTTGCTTATGGTTCCCAAAAATTAAAGCCATATGTAGTGAACTATCCCACTCATGACTTGGAGTTAGCAGCGATTATTTTCGCGTTGAAAGTTTGGAGACACTTCTTATATGGTGCCATGTGTCATATTTTTACCGACTATAAAAGTCTTACACATTTCTTTACACAACCAGAACTGAATTTGAGGCAAAGGAGGTGGATGGAACTATTAAGTGATTATGAGTGCAGTTTTGAGTACCATCCTGGAAAGGCAGACGTGGTAGCTGATGTTCTTAGTCGAAAATCGGGAGTTGCTCTGTCGCATATACAAATGACTCGGATGCCACTACTTTCTGAGTTACGAGACATTGGCGTATTCCTGTACACAGATGATGATGAACTAAGAGTTTTTCTTGCCAACTTCCAGGTTCGACCTGTTCTTGTTGACAGAGTTCGTGACTTACAAGATTCTTGTTGACAGAGTTACGATTCAGACAGATTGCCAGTCTGAGAGAACCATTCAGACATTGGAGGACATGCTGAGATCTTGCTTATTGCAATTTTTGGAAAAATGGAATAAGTACCTGCATTTGATGAAATTTGCTAATAATAATAGTTTTCACTCCAGCATTGGAATGTCACCATATGAAGCCTTATACAAAAAACAGTGCAGGACCCCATTATGTTGGAGTGAGATAGGAGAGAAGAACCTTATTGGTCCAGATATTGTGCAAAAAATGACTGAGAATGTGCAGATCATTCGACACAGTTTAAAGGTTACCCAGGATCGACAAAAGAGTTATGCAGACGTTAGAAGAAAGAAATTAGAAATGAGGTTGGTGATTGGGTATTTTTGAAATTACCGCCATGGAAGGGTGTTATGGGATTTGGGAGGCGTGGCAAGCTCCAGCCACGATACATCAGACCATATGAAATTATTGAACGTGTTGATGATGTTGCTTATTGTTTAGAGTTACCATCAGAGCTAACACATGTTCATGACGTATTCCATGTGTCCTTATTACGAAAATGCATCTCCAACCCTTCTCATGTCATTGTGCCTCAGCAGATTCCGTTACATGAGGACTTGGTTTATATTGAGGAACCAGTGGAGATTCTTGACCATATGGAGCAAGTTCTCTGGAACAAACCATTCCTTTAGTGAAAGTGTTATGGAGGAATCATGCAGTAGAAGAAGCCACTTGGGAACCAAAGCAACACATGAGGGAGCAGTACCCTCATCTTTTCTAGCAGTTATGTAAATTTCGAGGGTGAAATTTTTGTAAGAGGGGTAGATTGTTACGACTCGAACCGAAATTACATGCTTATCGAGTTATATTACGCTTTATCAGAGATTAGTCGCGTTATTGAGGTTAATAATTATTTTTCACTGGGCGAGAATTTGATTTGACTTTCTTCACAAAAGTTGTAGATTATTTAATTTTGAGCTCGTAGAAATTTTCGGGGAATTTTTCAGATATGCAAGTTATTTATTATATTTTCAAAAAAAAAATTATTTTTGGATAAGTATCGCGATGTTTATCGGAAGTTATCGTATTGGAATATCGAAAAGAAACTCATTTTTTTGGTTAATTCTCGACCATAATATCGCGATAAAGTTGAATAGTAGCCGTTGACCATTCGAGGAGTTTCCCCCTATAAATAGAGAGTTTTCAAAAATAGTTGATTTACCCTGATTTAGAAAGTTAGAAACTGTACCGTTGACCAGACCCGCATTTGACCTGAATCGTGACCCGCCGGAATATCAGCCGTCCGGCCACCCTTTTCAGTGATTGAGGTATGGAAATTCATTCTCTTAATGTTGTGATTGTGTTTATGGGAAGAATTTGAGGATTTTATGAGGTTTGGAGGTGGTTTGAAACCAGGTTGTTTAACCCGTATGTTGTCGCCGTCACCGGCGACGCTCCGACGATTTTTGGTGGCGGTGGTGTGGGGGGTATGGTCGAGTGGACAACGGGGAGTCAATCTAGGTTAGTTTTGTGGGAAACAGAGGTGTTTGGTCGGCGTTTCGATGCCAGGAACATTCTGGCCGGATTTTGGAATCCGCTGGCTTTCGGGGCTGATTCCGGCGAAACGCGCCGGAATCAACTGAAGCTATAGTTATGAGTTTGATTGGGCTCGAGATGATCCTCAATTTGGTGGGTCGAACACTCCAAACAGAGCTGTTCAGCTGAGAGGCGCATATGGCTCACACACCGCTGCCTATGGAGGCATGTGAGGGCCCTGCGCCGCCGCCCACGGTGAAGCTCAGGCGAGGAAATTTTCTGAAATTTTCGGGGGACTTCCGGGGTTGTTTTTAGGTTCGATTTCCATAGTTTTACACATATTCTGATATCGTATGATCTGTATTTTCAGGACATCGTGATTGTGACCTTAGCAGCGAAGGAAATTACGCTAGACCCCAGCAGTAGTCGCAGACTTGTGAGTGGACTTTTATTTATTTTCACAGTTGCTGCAAGATCATATTTACGCAGATTTATAATCTCCTGTATTATATTATAGTCAAGTTTGGAGGTATGTTTGTGATGGTTTTATTTTCAGCATCGACACTTTGACTAGCCGGTTGATCACTGACTAGTCGAGTAAGACCGTGTTAGGACAAACGCCTTGCCCACCCTGATTATCTCGGGATAGGACAAACCCCCTAGAAAATCCCATCACCTTTTTATTTACTGTCTTGGAGACGCTCCGGGTTAGGAAAAACACCCTGAGCGCCCACCTCCATATTTTATTTCAGTTTATTATATTTGAACTCGCTTTATTTTTACAGAAATTAGCAGAAAAGCATGTTAATACAAATTTATCATTTTACATAGTTTAAGTTATTTTTGTCCACTCACTCTAACGTTTTATATTTTAAATTCTTTTCCCTTGGATTTTCGGTTTTCATCGCCCAGGTTGTAGTTTAAATCCTGAATTTGTGTGGGGTCGTTGAAGGCTTTGAGTCCACCTGTTAGCTACTCATTCAATAGGTTCCAATCTACTGTCAGATCTATTTATATGTATCATATGTTCATAGAAGTCGCTATGAATTCCAATTGTATTATGTTATTTCTAGTTTCTCGAATAGTAGTCGAGTTTGATTTCTTTGTATTCAGAACCAGCATGTTATAATTACGTGTTTATATTCTTGAGTTAAATTTCTGGTTCTTGTTTATGTTATTTTTTGTGAAATCTGGGTGGACAATCGGTGGTCCACAGTTTGTTTGTGGGAATTTGGTTTAGAAGTGTTCTCTTCATGCAGGTTTTTGGGTTGTTCAGTTTTCAAAAGGAATTATGTCAAAATTTTCGTAGAATTTTTCAGAGTTTAATTAGTCGTTAGAATTTAATTCTAGTTTATTAGTTAAACTATCTAGTTTACTAGCTAAACTAGCTAGGGTTTGGTCCTTTCAGTATAACGGAAGAATTTTCACAATTATTGTTCCATCCATGGACTTCAAGCTCATAAGAACAACTACAACTAACAGAATGATCCATAAACTTGTTACTAAACTAACATTTCATCAACATGTCACGCTCATTAAATTTGAAGTCACAATAACCACTCCAAATAAATCTGATACCAGGAGCGACATAATTCAAATGTGCATATTTAAAAGCTTCGGATATCCACGCCAAAACTAATGGACAAATTTACCAATAGACTCTAACTCTATCGGCCAGACTTACCTGAATATTTCCTATCCAAGGTCCCACCAAGGTAACTACATGGGTAGTGGTGCGGTTCCAACACAGAAGTGACACACAAATCGCCTTTAGAATCCAGCACCGAAAAATGACTGAGATGTCTAACCACGGACACACCCATAACCTGTTTAAAATCGCGACCAAGATGGGTAATTGGCCAATCTGCAATGAACTCAAAATCATATATAGTTCTCAAAATTACTTACGAAAAAATTGGGCATAGCCTCCTCTGAAACTTAAAAAACCCAAAACCTGTATAACAAAAATATTCCAATAATCTCAACTCAAGAATAAAAACTGTGGGTTCCACATTCCGTTCGGATTACTTACAAATTAATAGAGCTATACACAAACATAAATCACTACTGCCTGACTGAATTCATGAGTCATAATGATTACATAAACCATGAATCTCCACAATTTATCACTCCCAAAAGCATATTACCTTAACAAATATTCATATAACCATAAAGTGACTCAAAAGAAAACATTCGTAGTAAGCCTCAAATAAACCCAAACCAAGGGCAAGAATGAGGGAGTCAAACTAACATCGCAATTTACTACAAATCCGGAGATATAAACTCGGCATTCCATCTTAAGTTCTTGAACAGTTACAACAGTTAAATCGATAACATCTAATGTTCCCGCAATCTAAACAAATTCAAAACAAAACCTGAATCTCAGCATTCACTTGATCATTCTCGAAGCTCAAATACTCAAGTTTGAAAATTAACTGTCCTCAATGATTCACCCATATGGCTCATACAAGAACATAACTACTGCTGACACGAGCCAACAAACCGTAAGAAATTAGGCATAGGCCACAAATACACATACACAAAAGCTGACAATGACAGTCCATTGAAAATACTGACACGAGCCAACAAAGAAAATACGGTTATAATATTGGGATGCCAATCTCATACCAGAGTATCATCTCTATTGAATAATTGAATTGCCACAACCTTCCCTATTATACACTTGTAGATATTAAATTCCTCTGACACTGGATCATCGACTTATAAAAATTAATCAGAATATCAGAGTACTGCGAAATCTGAGAAACGCGACGGTTCTCGATAACATGCAGCGTTAGAACTCTGGTATGAGATGTCAATCTCATACCAGCGTTAGAAATAAATTAAATCATCATCGCTAAACATAACCCTGGTTGAAATTTTCGCTAGTGTATAAAATCCTCATATACCTTTGCGCGTAATAAACGATGAGTTATCAATAGGATGCTCCAAATCACGTCTAGGAGAAATCCGGAAATCATGCAACATAAAAATTTCAAATCCTACTCATCTACTACTAAACTCCACGTACACATGTGACGCTCGTAAACCTATATTTGACATCGAGCTGAAACAATTTAATCTATGCAGTATAACATACCCCCCACCGGTCCAATGTTAATACAATATATTTTTCTCCGCGAACTCATGTGACTAATAACTAGAAGAAATACATTTCTAGGTTGATGGCACGAAATGAATGGAATCCTTTAAAAAAGAAATGTGTTCATGACATAAAATGAACACAATTAATGCAAGAAACGCACAAGTAAAAACATTTTAGGTTAACATAACTGAATTACTGGAATACCTCATGGAATGAATGAGTTTCGAAGAAATATCAAGATTAAGTAAATCATCGATCCACGGTAATGGGTAATTATTCTTCACCGTATCCTGGTTTAGTTTTCGGTACGCAATACGTAACCGCATTGAATAATCCTTCACATTCACAAAATAATATTGGGGTTCTACACGATAATATTTTGGGACGGATAAAATTCTTGTCGATTAATTCCTGAAGTAGAGTATGCCACCCTCGCAACTCAGCCGGAGCCATCCGATAGGATACTTGAGTTGTAAGATCAGTACCCGATAATAACTCAACAATAAAATCTCTCCCGAACGTAGGTAGACTTGGTAACTCACGGGATACACATCTGGATACACACTAACTACTACAATTGAATCAGTACAGGAAGTAGAGACACGAATTTCTACAACGTACCAATTATGCGGTACATCTCTCCCAAAACATCACAGCCATCACGGCCAAACCCAGGAATAAAATAACATGTTTACCTTACCATAAAGCAAAATTTCAAGAACACCGGACTCCTCAACACAACCCTTTTCTAATGACAATCTACCAATGCCTAATAATGGCTCATGAAGTCCCTACCCAAGATCAAAACAAGTTCTGTTATATCCAAAAGTGTTTGATTGGTATGCAAACCAAAACCTCCAAACATTACACTTCATCTCCGTAAAATAATTAAACTGATATCACCTCACTAGAGGAATAAATTTACTCACCACAATTCTGGAGAAAATGTGGTAGGTACATTGACTATGGACGCTAGCCTTACCGCTATAAAAGAACGCGTCACCTACCGGGTCAAACAAAATATAAACTACATAGTCGAAAACATTCAACATACAAATAATGGCCTCCAAAGATGCTCGGGGCTCCCGCAGAATCATCCAGTGAAGGTGAGCCTGACCTGACAATTCTGCTAGTCGTCCTCCTGACCTCGGTCCTGGTATGCTGGTGGTCGGGGTGATGGCGTTGGTCTGATTCCTGAAGTAATTCTCCAGTTGCCACCAGAACTTAGAGCTGGAAATTCACCAGAGGTGTCCATTTATGGACATTCCTATGCAAAGAGGTCCACCTGACCACAACAGTAACATACTGATATCCCCAATGGGCACTGCCCATAATGATATTTATGGAAAATGTTACATAAAAGAGAATTTTCGGTCATTGAGAAAATAAATCCACATCCACTGGAACTCACTCAAAACTCTCGTCTTTGGTGTCAGCTCCTCCTCCATGACGGAAAATAACTCGAACGATGGGCAGTAGGAGCTTAGGTATGAAATTCCTTGCCAGAAGATGATGTGGAACCAAAAGTGTTGTAACCTCCGCCCAAAGAATATCCCTGGCAAGGTCCACCTTACTCTAATCGTCGAATAACACCCGCAAAAATTGAGGTCAAATCTCACATTAAACCGTAGCACAGACACATTCATCGAAGTCCGTTTATGGCAGGCTCACCATAAATGGAGGAATTACAGGTCACAAGCCTTGCTTAGACCTCCAACATTTCACCCTCACTGTTCAGACAGAATAGAATGTAAATCGGAATGGGCAATAAAAGCAGTCTCGATACACCATAGCTGACAAATTTCCTTGCCGCAGATTCATGAACTATACATGCTTCCTCTTTTCATCCGCCTTACTGGAAGGGAACACCCCCAAAAATCGCAGATCTTGGCCCATGAGGTAGCAACCTCCTGCCCCTTGGTGCTCATCCACAACCAATTGGCATGGTCTTGCAGTAGGTCGACAACTAACTCTGTCATCTGCTCAGGTGTCAGTTGAGGACGCATACGGTCGCAAACTCGACCAATCTCGATAAGCCAGTTCTCATACACTACCAAGTCGTGAGAACCAGGGAAAGACACAACACCTGCCTTCTTGGTCAAAGTAATAAGATCGTCATAGTCCTCTCATGGTGCTGAGATCATGAGTGCAAATAACTCGCGTATCTGCTGAGCTAATGATTGTGCCTAATCCTGAGGAGCTGGTTGTCGATGTATAATGATTTACGAGCCCACCACTAATAATTAGCCCACAAAATAAGACCAAGAAAACTGGCTCAACTAGAAGACTTTGAACACTTAATAATACACAACACTTGGAAGTGATGGGGATCCATCGGTCGGTCGGGCTACCCCTCCCGAGAGTGTTGTAAACTATCAAATGTCCGAACTGATCTAACCAAGGAAGTCTATAGAATCTGTGACCTAATGCTCTGATACCAACTGAAAGGACCCAACCCTAGATTAACTAGTAATCTAGGATCACGCCCTAACGATAAAACTTAAACTACGAATTTCTGAATAAAAACGAACTTAATCAAATTCCGAACTCAGTTCCTTGCATTCCTTCACTGTAAATTAATTTTAGAGTCGCAACATAATCTCAAACATCGAGTGACTCGTCCTTAAACCAATAGTCGAATCGTCCGTTAATAATATCATGAAATCAATTTATTATTATCTGATTAAACACACGTCTAAATTAATCAAGTCCAAATCCATTCAAGAACCTCACCATTGCATTATGCACGAAATTACGCACTTTTGCCCAAAATTCCACCTCGTTGGAGCTCCGCCGCACACAGCACCGCGTTGGCCACGTACCACCAGCACCAAATCAAGCAACTTGCATACCAAAATGTTCATCTCAACAAACCCAACAACATTCATGAAGAACACAACAAAAAAGTTAAACCGGAAAACCTCCAAATCGTCGGAAAACTAAAAACCCACCGCAAGGGCCGAGACATGTCGTGTTCAACTCGTCTCATTTTGGGCTTCAAAACCTCCTAACCTTGACATCTAAAACCACCACCATCACCGCAAAAATTAACCCAGAATCGACCAAAGTTCTCCACCTCAATTCTCCTTCTTCCAGCCACCAATGCCAGAGATGCACCCAGCAATCGATAGAAGAGCTTGAAACCAACCGTTTTTCACCAATATCATGGTCAAAGGTGGCCGGTCGGAGGCTCACTGCCGGTGAGAACGTCACGGCAAGAAAACTACTCGGAGGGGAAGGTCAACGCGGGGTCAACCCGGCCTTCCAAAAAATGAAACTTTGATCCTCCCAAAATAGAAACTTGTATTTATACGCGCGATTTTGCAATAAAACGTTTTCCCATACTTCTGTAAAATTTTCGCTGACCATAATTTCTTTGTCGTAACTCCAATTTCAACACTTGACGTGGCCACGATCTCGTATCGACAAACTCTACAACTTTATGCAATGAAATTTCTTGAAAAAAAAATCGATAAAATCTCGACGAAATGCCAGGAAAAGTTACTGACGGTAAAGACTAATTACCATCGACGATTAACGTAATAAATTAGCAACTAACCACATAATTTTTGATTATCCTATAATGATGTTCTGGGTCGTAACAGGATATCTCTGAAGAAAAGGCAAATGAAAGCGTGTCAATTTGCTTCTCACCACAGGATAGAGTAGGGATTCAATTCCCTCACCACAACGTGTTAGTTATCTCAACCAGGATCGACAACTGCATCACTATGTGAAAAGGGGGTTCAGACGACTCTTAGGTCCGTGTCGTCTGAGAATTTTCACAACTGTCATCTAAAGCGCAGTCATCTGTTGGATAGGACTTCAGTCGACATAAAGTGAACAGTCGTCTGTAAGGTCAATTCGACAACAAATTGACATGTTGTCTCTCAAAAACCAAAATTATGATAATTAGCCACTATTTGTCGCCTTTTTGTTAGTTTTGGATGACATATATATGTCGCCTCTACAAATATCATGTATATTGTTTCATTTACATTTGGGTTCACTTCTCACCCTAATATACCGGTAGAAATACAATTGCTCCACAATGAAATCTGAATCAAAATTGTTTGGATACACACCGAAATTGTTATTAATACATGTATAACCTACATAACTTGCTCAGTCAAAATTGAATGAAAATTGCTTGTATTCAATACATGTATAACCTACGTAACTTGCATAAAAGTATATTGTTGTTTAGCAGCTTCAATTTGAGAGTTTAGAAAAAACTTGTATATGTTGTTTTTGTTGCAGCACCATAGCTTTCTTTGACAACCTTACCAGCAACCATTATCTTTCGTATAACCCTTCCATATCTCGATATCTCATCAAACCTATTTGACATCAATCATCACTTCACATCATCAAGTATAAATCACTCAAACCAGCACACAAGGACAAGAAGATCATATGTAGACAAACCAGCAGATCTGATCCTCCTTGTTGATAACAAGAAGTCCAGTGAAAAACTTATTACTTATGTTGTTATTGAAAAACTCGTAAACAGATTTAACCAAGTAACTATTACTAATGAGATATAAACCCTCTAACTTGAATAAGAACCATATTCCTTCTCAGTTGAATCTCAAAATGGTACAAAACCTGTGGAAGCTCATACTTGAGCAATAATATAAAAGAAAAAGATCTTGAACGAAAAACAATAATCATGAAAAACGAGTAAAGCACACTGATTTCCAGGCTTGAGTGGACGCTTTACTGCAGTAGGTATGTTCCAACTTCCACTCAATCTTATTTCAGTAATTAAGAATTAAAGAGTGAGGTTTTCATAAACCAAATCATTAAGTGAAGAGAAATATATGCACATCTCTTACGTGAATAAAACTACCCACCCACTAATAACACCAAGAGTAGAACCAGGTCACCATGATGCATTTAAAATTTCTTTGGAAGGTAAGAAAGAATACAGCTTGAATCACAAGAGCTTACATGTTCAATCATGGCAGAGAGAAAATCTGGGTTCAATCATAGCAGGAATGGCTATCACATTTTTTAATAAATCACATCATCATCTGGCCTCTTATAAACACTTTAATAAAGAATAGAGATGCACCACACAATAACAATCTAGTTCTAGATTATATCAGAGCTAGTACCCATTTCAATCTATAGCTTGTCATCAAGATAGAGGCTAAAGTAGCTCTGAGATGGATTTGAAGTGACAACTTTTTCGTCTACCTTGGCTTCATATCAATATGTGCCCGACAAAAAAAATTGATTCGTTAGTTTCAAACAAGTACCACCCAAACAACAAATGGACTTACAGAAGAATTCCTATAAACCTTGAGCACCTAACTCAATTACAGAAGAAATGAGACCAAGAACTCAAAATGAAAATAAAACTACACAGACACAAATCGATTTACAGAAAACCATTGAATCCAAAATGAATGAAGGCCACTTGCAAATCTAAACTCATAATTTTATATTCTTAAGAAATTCAAGCTGTGTCAGCCAATAATCTCAATCCAATTGAATATCAGTTTTTCAATAGTTACTTCTAAAACAAATTAATGGAAAAAAAATCTATCTTATAGAGAATATCACCCACCCCAGATGCATTCAAGTCAAGCCAAAACACAGCCCTCCCAATTCAAAAACACAAAAGTAGCATAACCTGATTAAGGATAAAAGGCTGCATAACAATACCTGATTCTAGAGTTTTGGTACTTTCGATGTCGATTATATGCACCTGATAGAGTCCAAAAAAAGAACGCAATTCCAGATTATGGAGCAAAGTGCTAAAAAAGGAGGGAGAGGGAGAGGGAGAGGGAGAGAGAGAGAGAGAGAGAGAGAGAGAGAGAGAGAGAGAGAGAGAGAGAGAGAAGCACAATATCTAGAGCCATCCTTATAGTCGTTTAATATCCAATGCTTAATTGTTTTTGTGAAGTTGCCTAAACAAACTTTCGCTGATCACCAAGAAATTATTTGTAAGGGGTTATGCCATGACACTTTCATATAAAAGTCAAAGAATGAAAGAGTATTAATTTGAATAATCAAAACAGGCTACTTAAGAGTTGTGTGACAACTCTTAACATCACTTTCTACCAATTGTTGAACATATAAAGTACTACAAATTACCTTGGTAAGTACTTTGTCACTCTAGGAAGACATTCCTATGAATATAAAGATCCCACAAATAGCACCACATTAGAATGTCACAATCTTTTCATTATATCAATCTAAAGAATGCAAGAGAGATGCGGGAATCTGCTAACTTTTTTCACGAATGATATCTACAGATATTTTAAAGTGATAGAAGTTGTGACATCACCTCCTTTTTGTAGTCATGCAATATCCCTTCACTCTATTCATTTTTAAAGTAAACCTTAATGGCAACATCCTAAGCAACGTAAACAAAAAATTAGTTAGCCAATATGACAAACCAAGACACTGGATTGTCATGTGAATTTAGAAACTTACTGATCCATTCCAGAATCCACGATAAGCTGCACACGATCCTGTGAGATGACAATGAGCATTTACTTTTAGTAACCGAGGACATAATTATGTTCATAACTATCATTTCTATAAAACAAAATATTTTCTGCTGGGCACGATAATTGAATTTCAATAACTAAGAAATAATGGGATAATGTTAGATGTTGGATATCCTACTAAAGACTGCGAGAGTGATTTTGGGTTCTACCATTCAGCACCATTCATAAGACTTTTGACTATTAAGAATAGAATAAGCACTAGAATATAATAACAAAAACTCGTTACCTTGTCAAATTCCTTCCCCCAGATGTAAGTCCTCCCAACGAATCTCCATACCTCCTATGGAATTAGAATCATTGTCTCCTTTGCTTGACGCATTATTTGGGCTGCAAATATTATTCTCTGCTGAACTTGAAGGTTTACCATCGGGCTCTCTCTGCCCCACATCTTCTATCTCTGATTCTTGGGCCTTCTTCTTCGGTGAGTCTTCGATTTTCGTTTACCGCTCTCCATTTCGAGATCGCCGAGTTTTGGTACAGAAAGTATTTCGATTAGAGACTAGATTTGAGAGAGAGAGAGAGAGAGAGGAATATTGATTGGATGGGTTGGGTCAGGTTTCGAACATGAAACCTCACAAACAAAAGCTAGTTGTTGTTAGCAAAGCATTGTTCACACGTGTTCACAATTAAACTTCTCCAAAACGTTAACAACATATATTAGTCGTTTTAGAGTTGAATATAATACAAAGAAAAGTAAAAAATTTACACATAACAACTACGACGTATATCTGTCATCTTTTAAAGTTCTCAAATTCAAACAAATTATTATCAACCCATGGTCATAAATACGACACAATTTTGTCGACCTAAAAAATAAAAATTACGTGCAAAAATCTCTTTATAGCTCTATTTTGTCTCACAACATATATTCATCGTTGAAATAAAACCAGAATAGCATGATAAACTCTTCACAGTAATTATATACTCATATGACATTTTTATGTCGTGGTTCGAAGAAACAAAACTGGAAGTTGAAAATCATCGAAAAAATATGTTATAGGACGACAAATGTGAACTTATCAGTCGTCATAAAATGTTAAAAAATTAAGACGACAGATAAATGTGCATCAGTCGTTGACATCCTATCGTCTGAAGCACTTTTTCACATAGTGCATGGTGAGAAGAGTAATGATCGATGCGGGCAGTAACGTTGACATCCTATACTTCGAGGCTTTCCGCATGCTCAACATCAACTCAAAGTTCGTTAAAAGGAGCAAATAACTAGTGATGGCTTTCCATAGTGCCGAGACTTGGCCTTATGGGGAGATCACCCTCCCGATGACCACGACCGGCAACAAGGTAGACGTGAGCTTCGTTAACATAGATAAGCACTCGGCTTACAACGCCATGCTTGGAAGGGGTTGGCTGCACCGTATAGAAGCAGAAGTTTTGACGAGGTATCAAGTTCTGAAGTTTATCTCGGGAGACAAAAGTCATGTAATCTCAGTGCGTGGGGACCAAATGCTGTTGAAAAACTTGTATGTCATGGAGATCAAGAAGAAGTTCAACACAGCATCCCCTAACTCGAAGCTCATAGACCCAAAGTTGATCACCAAGAAGCAAAGGAAGCTCAAAACTATTGGTCAAAGCTCGAAGTTTGACAACAAAGAACAGTCTGACTCAGAGATGAAGATCGAGGAGGACAAACAAAATGTCAAATAGCAATTAAAGGAGGGATTATTAGATGAAGGAGATGAGGAAAAGATCGAACAAGAGTCGACACCAACCTTAGAGAAGGTTCAAGAAATGTCCCTTAATGACGATCCAAAGAACAAAGTCTTGATAAGAGCCCTCCAAACAAAAGAAGTTCGAAACCTAGTAGACTTCCTAACTAAGAATCAGGATGTGTTCGCATGGTCACATCGAGATATGTCAGGTATTGACCCGAGAATAGCCTGCCATAAGTTAAATACCAATCCAGATTTCCCGCCTTACGAGCAGAAGCCACGGAGGTTTTCGCCGGAGCACAACCAGATCATAAGTGATGAAGTAGATTGCCTCCTCGAAGTTGGACACATAAGAGAAGTATGGTGTCCAACTTGGATTTCGAACGTCGTGGTGGTGAAGAATAAGAATGGGAAGTTGAAAGTCTGTGTAGATTTCACCAATTTGAATAAGGCATACGCGAAAAACTGCTACCCACTCCTAAGATCGATCAAATGGTAGATGCAACCATAGATTTCGAGAAGCTGTCATTCCTCGATGTTTATTCGGGTTATAATCAGATACCATTGGCCCCGGAAGACCGGCTCAAGACCACGTTTGTGTCAGAAAGAGGCATCTTCTACTATAAGGTCATGCCTTTCGGATTAAAGAACGCGGGAGCAACGTATTAAAGATTGGTAAATCATATGTTCAAAGATCTGTTGGGGAAGACGATGGAGGTATACATAGACAATATGGTGGTCAAGAGAAGATACAAGGGGGATCACACCGAGGATTTGAGAGGTATGTTCGGGATTTTGAGACAGTACAAGATGAGACTCAATCCTTCGAAATGCATCTTTGGTGTATCTTTTGGCCAGTTCTTAGGATACATCGTGAGTAAAATAGGGATAGAGGCAGATCCAAAACAAGTTGAGGCTATCCTAAGCATGCAAAAACCCAGTATGAAAAAGAAAATTCAAGTCCTAACTGGGAGGATAGATGCGTTGAGTAGATTCATCTTTCAAATGACCAATCGATGTCGGCCATTTTTCAAAGCTCTGAAGCTCAAAGCTTTGAACTTCTGGGGCCATGAGTAATCAAAGGCATTCTGGGAGAAGAAGCAGTACTTAGAAAGCAAGAAGTTCTTGGTGGTTCCAAGAGACATAGAGCCGTTTTGCGTGTACTTAGCCATGTTTAAAGTAGCAACGAGTGCTGCCTTATTCCCAGAAGAAGGAATACATCAATGGTCAATATCCTTTACCAGCCATTGCCTTCTCGAAGCTGAGACAAGGTACACTTTGACCGAGAAACTCATATTAGCATTGATACATGTGAAGCGCAAGCTCCAAAAATACTTCGAAGAAAGAGAAATCGTGGTATATGTTGATTTCCCCATAAAAAGAATCCTCACGAAACCAGATATGTCCGGGCGATTGATGAAGTGGGCCATAGAGTTGAGCATGTTTGGTATCACCTATAAACCACGCACCGCCGTGAAAGGACAAGTCCTTACTGATTTCCTTGTCGAATGCCACATCCCGTTAGCCATAACAGACGTCCCATAAGAAGAGCCGAGATAGGAAACGAACATCAACGAATCCTCGAACTTTGTTAAGGGCAGGAATAGGCATAGTCTTGAAGAGTTCAGAAGGATTCATGCTGGATTGTGATGTACGATTAGATTTTGAAGCTTCGAACAATGTGGCAAAGTATGCAGCCCTATTAGTTGGGATGCGAGTCGCACACTAATTGAGGATCAAGAGCCTGCAAATACACTCTGATTCGCAGCTTATAGTTGGACAATCCAATGACAAATACATGACACGGGATGAAAAGATGATCCAATACCAAGCATTGGTGAGAAAAATGATTTCCAAGTTCTCCCAATTGTTGTTGATGAAGATCCCAAGAGAAGAAAACCAGAGGGCCGATGAACTGGCAAAGATGGTGTCTGGATGTGTGGAGGAGCCTTTACCAATGAGGATCGACGTGCTCGAACATCCGAGCATCAAGGAGCAAATTGAATGTCATGATATGATGATCGAATCGATCTCGAACGATTAGAGAGGCATAATCATCAACTATTGAGAGTTCGATATCCAACCGGAGAACCACATAGAGGCCAGAAAGCTCATATTCAAGGTCGCAAGGTACTCAATGGTTGAAGATGTGTTGTATCAAAGGTCATTCACAAGACCTTTACTACAATGTGTTGGACTGGTCCAAGCTCGAGCGATACTAAGAGAAATGCATAAGGGGATATGTGGAGGACACGCCAGGGGCAGGAGTCTAGCAAGGAAGATAACTGCTCAAGGTTAATTCTGGCTGTACATGCATCGAGTGGCAGAGCAGTATGCGAAGAAGTGCGAAGGATGTCAGTACCACTCCCTGGTGAGTCATATTCCCGCTTATGAGTTAGTAATGCAGGCAAGACTGTGGCCCTTCGCGCTGTGGGGAATGGACATTGTAGGTCCATTACACTTTTACAAAAAAGGCTTCACACAATGGTCCAGGAGAGTCGTCTAAAGACCAACTTGACTGTCATCTGTCGAGCAGTCGTCTGATTCAGACGACAACTAAAATGACACACTTCGGGTGGCATCCATGCATGCGCATCTAAACTTTGCATTACATACATTCAGACGACGGACAACCATCTTTTGATAATATATCAGATGATAGATAACCATCTTCTAATGATATGTCCAACGACAATTACATATCATATGAACGTCGTCTTATAGTTATTCAGTCAACAATTGCATACTATACAAGTGTCATTTGATTTGTATTCGGTAAAAACAATTTTTAAGCTTTGCAATGACCAAATGAACAATGTATTCACAACAAAGTTCTAAATAAACTATGTTTATTGCTGTTCATATGTACTACATAAGCAAAATAGCATATTATAAATGAGCAGTAGCAATGATACATCAATAGATCAATACACAACATAATATCATATGTCTAATTATATGTAAAAAGCTCTAAATCACCTACTCCCTTACTTTGCAATCAATACAATAATGTCTCTTCAATCTTCATCCTCTTCCAAGATGCACTCAACCTAAGCTATGTTTGTGAGGATTTTCCCTAGAAGCGAGCTTGACGTAGATTCACCTCATTAAGGATATCACAAGATTGTGAACTCCAGATAATATGAGTCAATGTTGAACCTGCAAAAATGTGTATCAAAGCTTAGCTACAAGAGATGTAAAGCACATCAAGTCAAATATGTACTAAACACATTTCCATAGCACACAGAAGTAACATTACAAGGAAAATGGCCATTAAACATTGATTAAAGATTCTTATCCAATATTTTGAACATAGAAAGCACAAAGATTAAAGATGCAGAGTAGAAAAGAAAACCTTAGAAAGTATCTGAGGGGTAGGAAACCAATATTCACCAAGAATACAGTCTGACCATGTCCCTTTGGAAGATAATGAACTGATTGCAGAGAGAGGGCAAAAGCCATGGCTCCTCTAAGTCCTATGCATACCAATATTCATTATAAGAGTAAAAAAAAAATAGAGCAACAAGAATCACAAGGAATCTCTGCTAATCTTACCACTGTACCAAAGCGCTTTCTAATGTTTTACTGGTATCTGTCTATGTGCAGGTCGAGATTTACTGGTATCTGTCTATGTGCAGGTCGAGACAAGTTGACCAAATATGCACACGAGAAAACATTAACTGCCCTGCAAAATATCATATGGAACATTTAGTAATTGCACAGCATAGTAGAGTGACATGGTTATACCAAGTACAAACAAAGTTAACGATGGTTATTGAATAAGAAATTGTTATGATGCGGCTTGATATTTCAAAGATACTGAGTTATACCTTGCAACTACAATGAATATCTAAGGCAATCATACACGAAGTTTAAGGATAATGTAGAAGTTTTGGTTGATAGATTATACGAAAACTTTTTTAAAAAATTGACTTTTTTTATGCAAGGATACAATTGCGAAAAAAAGGAATCCAACATGTGACCAGTTATGCTTTTCCATGGCAATGTCAAAGCCCATGTATATAAATCTGCAAGAGAGATGTTTGCTATCAAGACAAGCAGGAAAGGTGATACGTGCAAGATTAGATTAATTATTTTGTACGACAAGGAACAAAGGAGCTCTCTTACACAAATGTCTCGGCTAGTGATGATATCAGATGGAAAAAGGCAAAAACAAATAGTTGAGAGTTTTCTGATAAATTTGAATACGTGTAATGCTTCATGACCTGAAAGAAGAAAAGTCCATTCATGATAGAGCTTCAACTTGGGGATATGTGATTAAAGCAGAAAATATTTACTTTTCATTTACCATTCTTGTGAACAATATTGACACGATACCTGGAGCCCAAGACATTCTACAAGCATGTACCTACACAAATGATATGATAGTATGACTTCAACTTCCATATGAGAGCACAGAGATCCTTAAAACTAAAAATACGCAGGTAATGAAAGAAAAATCACTTGCGAGAAGTATGGGAAAAGAACAAAAAGGCCGCACTCCAAACTCTGAAGACTGCAAAGATACAAGACAGGAATGTTATTGCCATGATAAGTATGAAGAAGTATTCTCCAGATGAGATGCATGACTCCTGACCAGGGACATTGTCCTAGATAGAAAAACACTATGAGTGAGTTGGGCCTGAACTTTAAACATATTCACACATTGGGTACAGGAATAATCTAGTCTGGATACATGTACAAAGAAATTGCCATCTGTCGAATGTGCATGACAAAGGAGATCAATTTAATCCGGTAAAAACAGTTGATCTTTATACAAATGATACAACATCAACTTGTGTTAAAAATACACAGCTATGAAAACTGACCGCATTATTCAACACAGATTCCCTAAACACTAGGGCATACAAGTTCATATTTGTGCCTAGCTCCTGCAATCAATGTCATCCAAAAATTTCAGTATTAATTTTAAATATGGAGTATACGAATGAGAAGAAATCTAGATACTAAGATATGTTCAATGCATAATCAATCATGATGCCTCAATACTTGAAAAAAATGGAGCATTGACCATATTCAGCAGGTTTGGTGATGAATATATCCAAAAACAGTTTCCACCATCCTGTCAGCTGCATCCAAATCACAACATAATCCCCAAACACAACGTCAAAACACGGCAAGCTAAAATTTCAACTCAATTTCAAAATCAAAACAGAAACCCTAGTTTTCCAGATCCGTTAAGATTTGAGAGGCAAATCAAAGACTTACGCATGGATGGAGATGAGCGGAGCAAAGTCAATCGAAGCTCGAGGTGTCGCGCATGACAGGCCGGACCACCGGAGCAAGATAGATTGAGGCAGAGGTGCTGCGTCGCGCAAGACTGATAAGGTCGACATTGGCGAGGTAGCTAACGAAAAACTAGGCCTGGACGGAAAAGTGGACCTGCGGGGAAGCTAAGAAGAAGCGCGAAGGTGCAATTATGGTGTAGTGCTTGAGGCGAGCCGAGGACGAGTCTAAGCGATCAATAAGAATCAGCGATGGCGTTGTCATGAGGCTGTGCGGTTGCGGCGTGAGCCAAGTGGTGGACGCTGTGAGGGTGAGACGGTGAGGCTGAGGCACGGAGAGGCTAAAGAGCGGCATGGAGTCAGAGGGTTAGGCCGTGAAAGAGAGATTCGATGGCAAGGGCGACGTGCTTCTGTGTTTCAGTAATAGGGAGAGAGAGAGAGAGAGAGAGAGAGAGAGAGAGAGGATTTTGAGTCTGAGAATGATGAGGGTTTGTGGAGGCTCTGCGTTTTTTAGTGATATAGCTAGGTTTTTTCTTCTTCCTCTGAGGGCATCTCCAATGGGGGATCTAAACCCTAAAAATCTAGACCATAAACTGTAAAAGGCTCTCCAATGGTATAATTTTGGGGTTCTAAACCCTAAAAATATAGGGTAAGGTGTTATTAGAAGTGCTAAGATAGCACCTCCTTTAGATCTCGTCACAAATGACAGCACACCTGCAGCGTGGGCCCTAGCTGACGCAAGAGAGAAGAGACCAGAACTGACCGACGCGCCTCGCCTCGCGATGAGTGAAGCACGCGAGCAGCTGGAGGAGAGAGGGACGGAGTGGACGCGTCACGCTCTTGACAGGAAGGGAGATTAGCCGACCATTTCTGCTGGACTGGGACCCGCCCACGTGCTAGAGGCCAGTAACCGTTGCAGCCAACGTTCGAAAAATCAACGGCCCGATTTGATTGCTATTTGAAATCAACGGCCAGATTTCAATCTCAGTTTATTTTTTTTTTTTTTTTGAATTTCTGATGTTGATCCAACGGCAAAGAATATATTCCGAAATCGATCCAACGATTAATATTCAATCAAACTCTCATTTTCCATACAATAGTCAGAAACAAATAGAAAAAAAATTTATTAATTTTTGGGAATATTAATTAGTCCGTTGGAACAATAACTTTCAATTTTTTCTATAAATACAAACACAAATTTTCATTCATTTCACACCATTTCTTACATTCTCTCACACCATTTCTTACACCCTCACAAACTTTCCCTCTTTCTCCTCTTTCTCCTCTTTTCTTATAGTAATTTCAGTTTTTTTGTTCAACAACATGGGTCCAAAGAGAGCTTCACCAACCACAAGGGCACCACGATTGGAAAATTGGAAAGAAGCGGAAGATAGAGCTTTGTGCGTTGCCGTGTTGAGTATTGGTGGAGATGCCGCCGTCGGTACTAATCAATCTGGGGGAACTTTGTGGGATCGTATATATGAGTATTTTGAAAGTATTAAGCCAACCAATGCACCTAAGCGAACCCACACAAGCGTCGAATCTCGATGGAAGAAGATCAATCCAGCAAGTATGAGATGGGCTCACGCAATGAACAAAGCCATCAAAAATCATGCGAGTGGCGAAAATGATCAAGATGATGTAAGTATTTTCCATATAGTTATTATTCATGTAGTTAGAATAATCAAGTCGTATAATAATTTATTTGTTCCGATTGTTTGTAGTTAAGGAATGCGAAGGGGTTCTATTTCAATGAATCTCATGGAGAGCTTTTCGCATATATGCATTGTTGGGATATCTTGAAGGAGTCACCAAAATTCTCTCTTCCACCATCAATGGATACAAATATTGGTAATTATGAGATGCCTACCAACTTGGATGATATCAATTCATCCGGAGATCAAGCAACTCCAAGTATGACATCAAAAGATTGGCGAGAGCGTCCAACGGGACAAAAAGCGGCCAAGGCGGCGAAGAAAAAAGGTAACCAATAGTTAACTTTAAGTATTCATGCTTAAATGAAAAGGCTTGTCGATCAAAACGATAGAGAGTTTGAACGAAGGGAAAAACTCTATGAAGAGGCTATGGCGGCTCAACAAAGGGAGGAAGATGCTCACACAATGGCGGTGGATCCTAATATATATTCACCTTGTAAAAGAGGGTATTGGGAGAGGAAGCAAAAAAAGATAATTGAGCTAGAGGAAATGGAGGCACAAAATGCATCATCATTCCATACCCCTACCCCTCGTGGTGGATCAACTTCTTCTCCCTATCTTCAGCTCAATCAAACGGAGTGGATGTGTAATGATGGTGAAGAGTGATTAAGTTGTACTATTTGTTGGTTTTAAGTCTTTAATTTCCTACGTATTAAGTGTATTTTTCATTACTATTTTTAATCATTTGTACTATTTTTCATTACTATTTTTAAGTCTTTAATTTCCTACGTATTAAGTTGTACTATTTAATCATTTGATGAAGTTGTACTATTTTTTAATCATTTGAATTAACTACGTATTAAGTGTATTTTTCTAAATTTTAATGGTAATTCGAAATTTCTTATTCATTACGGTTATAAATTTATAACAAAACACAAAATGGTTAAATGCATAAATACACTCAAGTACATATAACCACACAACGGATTAAAGACACACAGCCACACAAATTTAAAGACATACAACCACACTAAATTAAAGACATACAACAACATGATGACAAAGTAATGTCATTTATTGACACATGAAAACAAAACTAATTAACCATTGTTGCGCTCTCGGTACTTCTTCAAAGCCCAACCGTGTTGAACTAAATCCGATCTTAGTTCCGCACATATCACCGGACATCGGATCCTCTTGTAACGAGCACGTACAAATTCGTGCATTAGTTGAGGATTACGATGGACCTCATCATCATAGCTCGGTTTATCATAGATCTCAGCTTTTCTTGGACGAGTCGGGATTTCATCCGTGTCAAACTCGCATTGCTCATCTTCATCGCGCTCATCTTCTACAATCATGTTGTGCAAAATAATGCACGTCATCATGATGTATTGAAGGCTTTCCCTACTCCATAAACGAGCTGGACCCCTCACAATTGAGAAACGCGCTTGGAGAATTCCAAATGCTCTCTCGACGTCTTTTCTGAACGCCTCTTGCATCATTGTAAAGTGTCTTGTCTCGGGAGTAGTAGGATTTTTTATTGCCTTCACAAGAGTCGCCCAATTGGGATATATGCCATCCACCAAATAATAACCTTGATGGTACATACTGTTTGCCACTTTGAAATTCACTTGAGGAGCTTCACCTCTGCATACCTCATCAAACAATGGTGACATTCCCAAGATGTTGATATCGTTGAGAGAACCTGGAAGACCAAAATATGCATGCCAAATCCAAGTATCATAGGAGGCTAACGCCTCTAAGATAATTGTAGGTTTTCCTTTATGGCCTTGGAATTGTCCGGCATGAGTAGTAGGACAATTTTTCCATTGCCAATGCATACAATCAAGACTACCCAACATACCTGGAAATCCACGATCTGCAGCTTTGTTTGTCAACCTCACGAGATCTGCCTTTGTTGGTGTGCGTAGATAGTCTTTGCGGTACACAGCCCATATCGCTCTTGTAAAATGATCTAACACTTCTAGAGCAGTGGATTCAGCAATATCAAGGAACTCATCGCACAAGTCTGCTGGTAGACCGTATGCGAGCATCCTCATAGCACATGTTAGCTTCTGTTCGGTGGAAATGTCGAGTCTGCCGGTGGCATCCATCGTCTGTACAAAGTAAAGGTCGTGGTTGGTCACTTGACGCATCATATTGTCGAAGAGATGGGGTCTCATACGGAAGCGCCTTCGAAAGATGTCGTCGTCAAACCTACATGGTGATGTGAAGTATAAAGCTTTCAATCATTGATCCATCATTTCTCGGTCCCTTAAGATGTACCTCCGCCCTTCCGAGGAACCACCCCATTGTGAGCTTTCATCTTCTTCCATCCTCTCCACTTGTAGGGCTGCCGCAGACATCAAGAGAGCTTGTTGTTACCTTCTCGGAACATCTTCTGCTTCCTCCTTCTTCAGTAATTTCCACAACCTATTCATAGCGGAACACAAAATTAAAGGTATGAAACAATACGAAAACCATAATTTGTTCATGGGAGGAGAAGTGTTTGTGAATTGGTGAGAGACGAAGGAGTGAATGATTCCGATTTTATAGAAGATCAAAATTGATATTCGAAGATAAGAACGTGCACGTGGCAGATAACGTAATCTCATCATCCAATTACACGATGACACGTGTTGCGACATCTAGTTCGACGATAAGAACTTACATGCGGCAGATAACGTAATCTCATAATCTAATTACACGATGACACGTGTGAAACATCATGATATACCATTTCAAAATTTTGAAATTATCCTTGAAAAATGCATATATCGGTGTCAAATTAAAATGTCACAATGTTGAATAATCCATGTATCGGTCAAAAATTATTATAATTAATATTTATTATACATAATGATATTGTAACAAAATAAATTAGTCATTAAAAATAACATAAAATAAAGATATTTACAATATAGGACTTCACCATTGGAGATGAGTGAAGCCATAAATCATAAGTCCTAAATTGAGGTCCTAAATATAGATATAGCACCCCATTTTAGATCCCCCCATTGGAGATGCCCTAAATATCTTTATGGAGGGGCAATTAAATTGGTCCATGATATTAATGAAAATCAGACGACGAATGAACATCTTATGTTTCAATGTACTAAATTTGTTAAACGCTGCTTGACAAAAAATGTGGGGGAACCTATGTGAAAACTTGATTTGAGCTTCAATTTTTGGGGGATATGACAACAATTAGGTTTTCTGAAAATGCTCTAACATCACAAGACGGTCACTGTCGTATGAATGAATGCATTTGCAATTTTGAAAATTTAGGCTAGTGTTATTTAGAAATGGTCTGGAATCACACGACTGGCACTATCGTGTAATTGAAGTCAAATGACATTTTGAAAGCTTCCCCTAAATATGAGGGTTCCTACGATGGTCATCCGTTGTGTAAGAGTACATTATAAGATAGATAACACCAAACCGTCATCTAAATTTTGAAATAGTCTTCACACGTCGATTCGAGCCTTTCCGTTGTCTGAGAGTCGTCATGTGAACCATTTTTTGCAGTAGTGTTACCACAGGTGCAAGGAGGATTAAAGCATGTGCTGGTGGCGACCGATTACTTTTCGAAGTGGGTCGAAGCCCAAGCTTACCCAACGATCACATCCTAGGATGTCTCGAACTTCATTTGGAACTAAATCATATGCCAGTTTTGGATGCCGAGGAAGATCGTATGTGACAACGAGACTCAATTCAACAATGACAGCTTCGAAAAATTCTGTGATAAGCATGAAATTCTATTAAGATTCTCTTCAAGAAGCTACCTGAGAGGAAATGGCCAAGCCGAAATAACAAATCGAACTATCTTCAATGAGGTTAAGAAGAGGCTTGCAACAAGAAAAGGAAGGTGGCCACTAGAGTTGTCTAGCATTCTATGGGCTTATAAGACTACACCATGGAAGCCAACAAATGAAACACTATATGCTCTTGTGTACGGAATGGAGACGATCACCCCCATAGAGAAATTAGAGCCAACGACAAGAACAATCGCCTTCAAGCAAGGCGAAAACGAGAGTCGGATGGCACAAGAGTTAGATTTTGCAAATGAAAGAAGAGAGGTAGCAGTAGCTCACCTCTTAAATTATCAAAATAAACTTCAAAAATATTTCAATCCTAGGGTGAAGCCGAGATCGTTCGAAATGGGTGAATGGGTCCTTAGGCGAACAGTAGAAAGCATCAAGGCACATGGATCAGCAAAGTTCCAACTGGTATGGGAATGACCCTTCGAGATCACTGAAGTCTACAACAAGGGGGCATACCATTTAGGGATGTGAAGACCGGAAAACGCCTCTCGAGGCCGTGAAATGCAATATACTTGAACAAGTATTACAAGTGAAAACTTGGGAGGTATGCATGTTCGAATTTGTTGTTTGCATGCAAATAAAGAACTTGTTAAGATACTTAGCAAGTTCGGATTATTATGGGCAAGTTCCTGGTCAGAAGGAAAATTGGCTCTTTTATATTTATTTAAATCTCAAGTTTGAATAAAATGTATGCATTTATTTCCAATATAAGTTTCGCACTTTGATCAATCGCACATCTATGAGTGTCAAATGTGTAGATGTGTGTGTGGAAACATCGATGATGGAAAAAGTATTTTGGCTTAAGTTCAAGAACTTAAAAAGCTGAACCTCTGATCTCGAAGGATCAAGTTCGAAGAGCTAAAAGGATTAGGAATAAATCTGTTGAAAGATGGTTCGAGGACTCAAAAAGATGAACCTCTGATCTCGAAGGATCAAGTTCGAGAGCTAAAACAGTTAGGAACAAGTTTGATGTGCGACCGTCAAGTTCGAGGACTCAAAAAGTTGAACCTCTGATCTCGAAGGATAAAGTTCGAGAGCTAAAAGAGTAAGGAACAAGTTTGACGTGCGACTGTCAAGTTTAAAGACTCAAAAAGCTATACCCTTGATCTCGAAGAATCAATTTCGAGAGCTAAAAGAGTTGGGAATAAGTTTGATGTGCGACCGTCAAGTTCGAGGTCTCAGAAAGCTGAACCCCTGATCTTGAAGGATAAAGTTCGAGAGCTAAAAGAGTCAAGAACAAATTTGACGTGCGACAGTCAAGTTCGAGGACTCAAAAAGTAGAACCTCTGATCTCAAAAGATCAAGTTTGAAAGCTAAAAGAGTCAGGAACAAGTTTGATGTGCGACCGTCAAGTTCGAGGACTCAAAAAGCTGAACCGTTGATCTAAACTAGGATCAAGTTAGAGAGCTAAAAGAGTCAAGAACAAGTTTAATGTGCGACAGTCAAGTTCGAAAACTCAAAGAGCTGAGCCTCTGATCTCAAGTAGGACTAAGTTCGAGAGCTATAAGAGTTGAACCTCTGACAGAGGACGTAAATGGTCCAGTTCGAGAAGCTTTAAAGCAAAGAATTTCTGACCAAAGTGATGCATGTCAAGTTCAAAAAGCTTTTGAGTAAAGAACCTCTAACCAAAAATGTAGAAGGCCAAGTTCGAGAAGCTTTTGAGCAAAGAACCTCTAGTCAAAACAGTATGAGTCAGGTTCGAGAAGGCAAAATGACCTAACCCATGACTAAAAAAAGAAAAAAACTAAGTCAAGTTCGATAAACTATTGAGCAAAGAACCTCTGGCTAGGCAATAAGAGTCTGTTCGAGAAGCTTAAGTGTCGAACAAATGAATAAAGATCAAGGGTCAAGTTCGTAAAGCTTAAAGAGCTGAATTTTTGAACCAAGATCAAAATATCAATATCGAAAAGCTAATAAAGAGCCAAACTTCGAGTATTTGTTTTTGAAAAGGTTCATCGAAGCTTAAGAACAGAACATTTAACTAAGTCGAAGTGGAATCCCAAAAGCTTAAGTGCGGGACAACCACACACGAATAATGATTCGAAGGTTACATCTAGAACCTCGAGTTACAACAAAATCTTGAGATAAATTTGAGAATGAATGTAGTATAGATCCAAAGAAGTCCTAAAGTCATAGATTCAAGAAGAGCTTCGAGGATGAACTTCGAGATTAAGCTTCGAGATCGAACCTGGATGCAAGATAGCAAGTAAGTTTTTCATACACGGGTAATAATCCTCTCTTCGATACTTAAAGATTGAAAGAGAGGTATTATTGGGGGCATGAGGTATGGAAGTTATTGTTATGTGTAGTTATATTATGCTAACGTCATAAAAAGAAAAAAAAATTATTGTGCCACCAAAACCTTAGTGGACTTTTGAAGAGAATGGTACAATAAAAAATGCAAGTTCGAAAAGCAAAAGTGCAGATTAAAGATTGAGAATGCATGAAAGCGATCAACATCGAGTAAAGAGGCCTTGGTAAGAGGGCAGGAAATGTGCGGGCATACCCTTCTCAATGAGTTTGAGTTGGTAACATACCCTTCTCAATGAGTTTGAGTTGGTAAGAGCTAACTCTGGCATTGAAACCGCGACAATAAGCTGAGCCAACATTAGCTCTAAGGCCTCAAACTGTGTCCAAGAGGCGATGTGTGGTGTCATCATTATGAATCACGTCTTTAATTTAAAGGCGCAACAAGGCATCCTCCAAAACACCAACTTTAGCCTTGCTATCTTCGAGTTTGAGCTCAAGGTCACGAAAATTGCCCTGTTGGGAGAAAAGAGATCTCGAGCAGTGGCAGGTTCGAAGTGGTCTAAGTTACGGCTCGTACTATCATGAGGAGATGATAAACTATTCCAATCATGGCTAGATTTGTCGGGATCACCCGGATAATGGGAGCGCAACATCTCTTCAAGATAAGTAACTCTTCTTTCCAAGGTCATGTCGTTGGTGCTATGACCGTGGAATTAGAGCGAGAAAAAGGCAACGTCGATTCATCAGATCGAGATCGAGACCTACGAAAAGAAAAAAGAAAGTAAGTAATATTACGTGAAGTAGTATTGTGCTTAACATGCAGAGATTATGAGAAAATATTACCGAGCAGAGGACTCAAGCAAGGAGATAATTATAGGCATGCTAGAAAGTTCTTTTCCCTTTCCATGGTGAGAAGTGGAGGTGCTCCCCGATTGTGCAAACGTAACAAAACTAAATCTGAGATTGTTAGAGGATGGAGCCATACCTAATCTATTCTAAAAAAGCTAAAAGAGAATAGCTGAGGATGGTGTCGGTATGGTTTCAGTTTTATAAGCAGAATCTAGAGAAGGATTTCCTTAAACCTTATAGATTTGAGTTTGAAAGAGATTTCGGATAAAGTTCAAAATAGAAAAGAATAAGGTGAGAAGTCAGAATGGTTTTTTGACTTGATTTGAAAAGGATTTTTGAGAGAGCAAATGGTTTTGGTTTGACTCGGTCGAGAAGTTCAACTCAAGAGAGGACTCCTTGTCTAGAGATTCCTTCATGAAGCTTAACTGGAGAAAGGCTTCCTCGTCTAGGGAATCCTTCTCAAAGTTCACAAGATCGAGCTATGGTTTCGAAGTTGTTGTGAACTTCGAAAGTGTCAAGTTTGAGAAGAGGTTTCAAAGGAGAGTGAAGTTATTGAAAAATATAACTTTCTACTGTCCAAGCTTCAAAATTTGAAAGGTAAAAGTAAATTAATCAGTTTGCCAAAATTAGACGCTCGAAGGCGTCACCTAGAAAAGGGCCAAACAAATTGTTAAAGTTACATAACCTGATGAGTCAAAGCTAAAGACTAAAAAAATGAAGAAGAAAAGCTTAAGGCTCGTTGGAACTCTACAGAAATTCAACGATTGAAGCATTCAGAGTAGGTAAGATACGAGTAGAGGCAGGTATAATGGCTGAGGTGAAAGAGGGGTCCTGAGGCTCGAAATAATCCACGGCATTGAGGGACTGTGTAAGAGCTTCGAGAGGATCCATAACATCAAGAACCTTCTCTAGAACTTCGAGCTACTCGGTGACAGTATCAAGAAGAGTTGCCTCGATGGCTGTGGTAGCTACGGTGATGTCAGCATGGGAGAGGTGAGTTTGAGACTTTCCTTCACACAGAAGGGACCCAAATAGAGGCTCATACTTGTACTTGCACCCGAACTTGTCATCAACCTCCCTAGGGTCAATGAAGCGACGACCCTCGGGAGCAATAAGAGCTTGGTTCCAGCCGAGTCGAAAGTATTGGACAAAAGCATAATGGATCAAATGTTGGCCATCGGTGGACTCACTGTCTCGAGCCTACATGGCGTCTTCAAGGTTAATCTCGAGCTTATCATTCTTTGCGCTGTTTACATCCAAATCCTCTTGGAGTTCTGAGGATCGATGCTCGAGGAGTTCAAATGTTGTCTCCTTGAGTTAGAGCTCAGTCTCTACAAGATCAGCCCTATGTTTTGCCTCCTGAAGGGATTTATCCAAGAGAGGGATGGAGGAGGCTGCAGTTTGAAGCTCATGCTCGACTCGCGAGGCAGCTCGAAGCTTCTCCTTGGCATCAGCAAGCTTCAAGGAGATTTCTTCCTTCTCTGTAGAAGTTAAGTCAAGCTTCATCTAGAGGTCTATGTTGATTAGATCCATTTCCTTGAAGCAAGCTTTGGTGTGGCGCATCCCCTGAAAAGACAAAGGTCATCGTTAGTGGCTGGTTAATACGAATAAAGGAGGATAACATCGAAGTTCAAGCAGTTATGAATGAAGGAACTTACGTCGAGTTGGAATGAGTACACTGCTCGAAGGTTGTCAACCCATTCTCCCTGCTTGAAGATGCCCTTTTTTGAATCTCTCTTGCCCAGGTGTTGGACGAAGATTGAGGCAGCGTTGTGATTACGAAAGACCGGTTGACCGTCATACAAAAACGAAAAACCACAGAGGGCGTGCCTGGAATGAGTCCGTGGGGACAAGCCGGCGAGGAAAGCGTCAAAAGTAGTAGATGGTGGTAGAGAGACAGCTGAT
Organism: Geum urbanum; assembly: GCA_946800695.1. Lineage (NCBI taxonomy): Eukaryota > Viridiplantae > Streptophyta > Magnoliopsida > Rosales > Rosaceae > Geum > Geum urbanum. The sequence goes on from OX327010.1 coordinate 28,602,245, forward strand.
TTCGAAGTTTAAAGTTCAAAGTGAGAAATCAAGACAAGAGTAAATAAATGAAGAAAATAGTTTACAAGTAGAGGAATGATTACCTTTGGAGGGACCTTGACCGTGTGGAGGAGGTAGAGGAATGACCTATGCAACTTCGTATGCCTCTTTCCTAGATCAAGAGGATCGAGATTTCGAACTTGGGGAAGGAAGAAGAGCTTTGAGATCGATAGCCTTAGACCTTATTATACCCTTTGATTTCTTCTTCTTCTTCATTTCTTGGGAATTCCCAGACTCCTCAAGAACCTTTGTCATTGAGCTTTAAAGATGCTTCTTCCCCGAAGGGGCGCTACTAAGAGGGAAGCTTGGCTTCTTGGTAGTGTACTTGTCTATCTTATGGATTGCATCCTTCACCAATTTGTCGGTCTCAGCAGAGAGGGCAAAGGATGACTCCACATCTATCAGCCAGTCGAGAAAATCCTCTCCATTTCGAGGTTTCCTATAGTATCGAGTGAAGAGAGTAAAGTTCCTCTCTGAGGCTTGAGACTGGAGAGCTTTCTGGCTTGCAACTAGAGTCAAGGGCCACTCCTTGCCGTCCAAGAAGTTGTCCAGCCAGAAGAGTCTCTCTTCACTGAGTTCGAAGGAGGCAACATCGAGCTTTATTACTGTAAATAAGGATCAAGAACATAATTGAAATAGATAAGTACCTTTACTGAGTAGTCAAAAGTGAAAAGTAAAGATCAAAGTTGTACTCGGATCATCAGAAAAAGAGGAAGTGATTTCGAGTCTAAGACCTTCAAGCTCCGAAGGCATCCAGTTGCCTTCGACGAGGACTAGATTGATGTGCCAGTAGGCAAAGTTGGAGGATTTTTGGTCGAAGAACTTCTTGAATCGTAGGGGTTGGAGATTGAAATGCCTCTCCAAGCCTGTCACCTTGGCCCATATGTGGGAATAGAAGAAGTCAATAAGGCCGATGGAGACCCTCCATTGCTGGCCGACGGCGAGGAACGTCGAGAGAAGAAAGTACGGACAAGGACTGAGTTGCATGGGGTGTAAACCAAAGAGTATCCAGATAATGACAAATGTCGGGTGCAATGGAAAGCTCAGGAATCGAAGGTGGTGCTTCGCGAGCATGAGAGCACCGGTCGAAATCCCTTTGCCGGAGTACATGTTGCTACCTTCTGGTAGCGCTCGGATCGAAATGCTACCCGGAGGGTTGATCTTCGCTCGCTTGATGTCAAGCTGGGCCTCGGTCGGACTCCAGATCTCGGAGTCGGGGAGTTGAGGTACGACCTCCTCATGATCAGAATAGACTCCCGAGCACAACTAGGCGGGTTTGGCCAGGGTCGGACCACGACGAGGAGATCGGTCGAGACAAGCACTGGAGCGAGTATGAACCATCAAAATCAAACGGGGTCAGGAAGATTGAGGTCATTCTGATTTTAGGGTTTTGATTTGGGAAAGTGAAGTGAAGAAGTGATCAGGATAAAGGGTTATTTATATTCTACAAAATGAACGGTAGAATATAGATAGTTAAGCAGCAAAAGAGTTTCGTTTCTGGTGCATGAACTCGAGGAAGCGTGGGAAAAACACGTCAAAGGTAAATTTCGAAGCTGGATGATTGAGTTTGATCGATGCTTTGAGGTTAGTCATTGGAGAAAGATCAATAAGCGATGTGCAAGTTCGAAGTCGAAGCTGAATTTCCCCTGTTGGTACCAAGTGTGACCCAAAGACAAAATTGGGGGCATTGTGGAAGTAGGAATTTCAGGGTTCGAACTTGACATTGTGAAATGTGATCGAAGAAACGAACATGGAACGAGGACAGTGGAAATTAAGTCTTCGAATGAGTGTCTCGAAGATCCCTGCCGGTTCCAAAAGCAAGGATCGAGGTTCGAGCTTCAAACCTCGAAGTTCGAAGAGAGTCTCAAACTTCTAGTAGCGATGATCCATTGCGAGATTCGGATGGATCATTAGGCTGGTAGCAAAGATTGAGCTCCAAAGGCCTAGGGGACTGTCAGATGTGCCCAAAGGAACCTGAAATTAGGGGTAGTGGGGTGAGTGGAGCGTGATCCTAGGGACATGCCATCGAATAGGAGGTGGTTGCTGGACGTGGTCGAGGTTCCAGGATTGAACTTGGATGCAAGAACTTTGAAGTCCAACCACTATGTTAGTAGACGTAGTGGCTCTTATTTCGAAGGAATTTTGACGGTATAAATACATGAACATGGTAAATTTTTGTAGTTGGATTACATACCTATACTTGCATTAAACTCTCACTTACTTGAGCGTCAGAGAGTTTTTTGTAGGTACCCCCCTCCCCCCCCCCCCCAATTGTTCAAGTGCACTTCGACCATCACACGTTATCTTAGAGCTGTCATCAATTTGATCGTTAGAGAAAACCTTGCGGAAGATTCGAATCTAGCCTGACTTTTTTGTGCTCCCACAATTGCTGAGTGCTGGCGGTTGATGGAGATACCCATATGTCGACTGAACCAGGAGAGCATATAATAATTTTCTAAGCATATATCCATAAGAATATGCAAAATTATATTATCCAAAAATGGTGTAAAGTAGCAAAGTGAGTCCCAATAGTAATTTTCAAGGAGAAGGGAATTCCAATATCAGAGCAACTCCAACAATGTCATGAAAAGTTTGCTTATTTTGTTCAAAAATAAAGCCGAAACCTATTTTAGCAAATCACTTGTATAAATTTACTCCAACAATATTACTTAAAATGTTGTTAGACCTAAACACATGCTTAGTTTTGATTGGTTGATAATAATATATATATTTATTAATATAATTATTAATTACATTTACAATCTAGAAGGAAAGAATTAATTACAATATTGAATGTTTCGTTACCTATAATTCATGTTTTCGGTGTAAGAATAGGGGATGAAAACATGAAATATAAGGAATCCCTAAATTGGCTAATAAGATAGGGAAACTGCTGGAGTAAATTTTAAGAGAAAATCTTTATATTTTAGATAGAAATGACTTATAGGAAATCTGCTGGAGTTGCTCTCGGCTCCCATAATTTGATATCATCCCTTAAAAAAGTTTAATTATTCGTATAATGCGAAATATTAATTTTTAAGTGAAAAACAAAACTTTTATATTTAAAATTTGAAGGCTGCCTTTAGCCGGCAACAAAGCTGAAGCCAAGCCATGAAAGTCATTATATGCGCACACAAGGGAGCTGTCGGTGGTCCAATTAGAGACTGAGACGGTGTGGTTCTGTCAATACCACCATAGCTTCTTCTCTTCCTCCTTCTCCTTCTCTCACAGTATCTATGGAAGCGTAAAACTCGTCCAATAACACCAAAAGGGAAACCCACAAATATATTAAAACAAAAAAGAAAAGAGAGAAGAAAAGGAAAAATTCTTGTTAGCTCTCTCAGAGAGTGGTGCTTTTTTTCTCCTCGTTTCCTTCTTCTTTGTAACTCTTCTCCAACCACAGTGTGGTCTCTCTCTCTCTCTCTCTCTCTCTCTCTCTCTCTCTCTCTCGGTTTACGAAACCAATCTTGATGCACCAAACAGCTTCCTCATTTCCCACTCTCTCAAGGTCAGTCCCAACCCCATCTCTTTCTATAATCTCTGTTTGATTTGCATTGGTGAATTTCAGGTACCCATTTCGATTTGGCTTTTGTCAACGTTTTAGTTTCTGAATCGGACCCTGTAATTGTATGCACACACATTGGATTGGGTTTTGTCTTTTTTTGGCGTATATTTGACTACCCACTTGGGAAAAGCTGAGAACTTTGGTTCGATCTTGGTCTGAATTCTGTGAATTGTGTTTGATCTGTGTACCCAATTGGAGTGAGAGTGAGGGGCACTCAATTGTTATGCAAATTGGATTGAACTGAATGCAGTTGTGTTTTTTATGAGTAGCTTAGCTTTGGTCAATGGTATCAGTCTTTGCATTTTTTGATTAGTTGCTGATTGATATATGCGATCCAAATGTGTTTTGCAGGAGGCTGTGAAATAGATCCGGGGTTCTGTGGGTCGATTTTCCTCTGAATCTTGAAGAATAGCAAAGCTGGCGACCACGGCGGGTTGGAGGTTTGCTGCTAGCAATGGCAGCAGCCTTGCCACTAATGATCTGGTATCCTCCTATGTCATTTCTCGTTTCGTTTCAGATTTGGGTTTTGTAGCTATAGTGTGAACTGTAATGTGTAACTCCAGTTGAGAAAGCGTAGAACATAAAAAGTGAAATTGTATTCGTTGAACTTTAAGTGGGATGCATTGGATCCCATTTACCATGCTCTTCATTTCAGTTTCGAATTTACTTCCTTCCTTCCTTCAGTGGGATTAGTCTACATTGTTGGAGTACAATGCTAATCTAAGAAATTATGGAGTCAAGAGTTCCAGGGAGATTTAGTAGATCTCATTGAGTTGATTTGGTCTAGGATCCCCTCCCCCAAATTAAAGTATGATATTGAAAACAATGGGGAGTTGGAGGTTTATTTATTAGATATTTAAGTGCATGGTTGAATAATTTATTTATATGTTTACTGATTCTTTTCATTATTATGATTGCAGGAAAGAAATGGCGATGCAAAAGTTCAAGATTCAGAGCCTCCAACACCACACTCTCTCATAAAAATGGGATCAAGGTTGGTCAAAATAAACTCATTGCTTCTGGTCGGTTACACAGATACTTTATTTTCTTTCTTTTGTCCGCGTCATGCCTATTCTCTGTGGTTAAATTCTTGGCTGTCATAAAAAAAAAATTGGTAACTTCTCTAGTGCTCGTAAACTTGCTTTCTATGGGGAAGTGTGACAGTACTTCCAATTACCGTTACGCAGTTTCTAATTCTAAGAGTGGATCAGAACCTGGAGCTGGTTTTATGTGGTTCTCTTAAAATTTTGAATGAACTAAGAACAATTCAGCCTTCATCTTCTGTCTCTAAATTTCTGATGAAGTATCTTTATTGTTCTATCCAAAATGGTGCATTTTAGTTTTTTGGAGTCAGTTGACAGGAAGAAGGCAATGTTAGGTAATGGTTTGGTATCTCTGGAAACACATTTTGGTTCTCTATAGTTGGTTGTCTCTATTATTATGGCCTGCGATCTCTGAAAGATCCAGAAACTTATTCATGGTGCCAGCAAATTTGTAATCTACAAGACTTAACATCCTCAGATAATTGCTTGGATCTAATTCCAACCTGTCATTTTACTTATGCTTTTCTTTCATAGACTCTATCTGGAGGCTTTGGTTTACTTAATTTAGTACTAAATAATTTGTTCATTTCGGCCTCTCACCGATATTGATTCTCTTTCTTTCAACTCAACTCAAAGAAATTCATCTCTATTATATTAATTGAAAGAGATCTATTGAGCATATCCATTGTCAAGTTTTGCCTGAAAGCTAAAATATCATCAGCAAGTCAAGTTGAAGTGATGATTGCCAGTTTGAATTGAGTGACGATAATACTGGCTAACCATCATATGCTCTCCGATTGCTTACAGAGATCGCAGTAACATGGAGGATCCAGATGGGACATTGGCAAGTGTTGCCCAATGCATTGAGCAGCTGCGTCAGAGTTCCTCGTCTGTACAAGAGAAGGAGTATAACTTGAAACAGTTGATGGAGCTTATTGGAACTCGCGATAATGCTTTTAGTGCTGTTGGATCTCACTCCCAAGCAGTTCCGGTACTTGTATCTCTTCTCCGGTCAGGATCAGTTGGAGTCAAGATACAAGCTGCTACAGTTTTAGGTTCTCTGTGCAAGGAGAATGAACTAAGGGTGAAAGTCTTGCTTGGGGGATGCATTCCACCGCTGCTTGGGCTACTCAGGTCCACCTCAGCAGAGGGCCAGATTGCAGCCGCGAAGACTATCTATGCTGTTTCTCAAGGTGGTGCAAGGGATCATGTTGGTTCGAAAATATTTTCAACAGAAGGAGTAGTGCCAGTGCTTTGGGAGCTGCTACAGAAAGGCATCAAGACTGGTAGTTTAGTTGATAGCTTATTGACTGGAGCATTAAAGAATCTAGCCACTAGCACTGAGGGATTCTGGAGTGCAACATTACAAGCAGGAGGAGTGGATGTACTTGTGAAGTTGCTTACAACTGGCCAGCCAAACACTCAAGCTAACGTATGCTTTCTTCTCGGATGTATGATGATGGAAGATGCATCTGTTTGTTCCAAGGTGCTCGCAGCAGAGGCTACAAAGCAACTTCTCAAGCTTTTGGGTTCTGGCAATGAAGCTTCAGTTAGAGCAGAAGCTGCAGGTGCTCTCAAATCTCTTTCTGCCCAGTGCAAAGAAGCAAGGCGGGAGATAGCTAATTTTAATGGCATTCCTGTGTTGATAAATGCAACCATTGCTCCTTCAAAAGAATTCATGCAGGGCGAGTATGCCCAGGCATTGCAGGAAAATGCTATGTGTGCCTTAGCAAATATTTCTGGTGGTTTGTCATATGTGATATCTAGTCTTGGTCAAAGCCTTGAATCATGCACTTCACCTGCCCAAATTGCTGATACATTAGGGGCTTTGGCTTCAGCTCTTATGATATACGATAGCAAAGCAGAATCTACCAGAGCATCAGATCCTGTTGTTATTGAGCAGACTTTGGTTTCACAATTCAAACCTAGCTTGCCATTTCTTGTTCAGGAGAGAACTATAGAGGCACTTGCAAGTTTGTATGGTAATACTGTACTCTCAGTTAAACTCAACAATTCAGAAGCAAAAAGATTGCTTGTTGGTCTGATCACAATGGCAACAAATGAGGTTCAAGATGAGCTCATGAGAGCTCTGCTCGCACTTTGTAATAGTGAAGGAAGTCTATGGCGTGCCCTTCAAGGGCGTGAAGGGGTTCAGCTGTTGATATCACTTCTTGGGCTTTCATCAGAACAGCAGCAAGAATGTGCAGTTGCACTACTTTGCCTTCTTTCAAATGAGAATGATGAAAGTAAGTGGGCTATTACTGCTGCTGGTGGCATACCTCCTCTTGTTCAGATTCTTGAGACAGGATCGGCAAAAGCCAAGGAAGATTCAGCATCTATTCTTCGGAACCTATGCAATCACAGTGAAGATATACGTGCATGTGTTGAAAGTGCTGATGCAGTTCCTGCACTATTGTGGCTTCTGAAGAATGGAAGCCCAAATGGGAAAGAGATTGCAGCAAAGACGTTGAACCATTTAATCCATAAATCTGACACTGCAACCATCAGCCAACTCACTGCATTATTGACCAGTGATCTACCTGAATCTAAAGTATATGTTTTGGATGCTTTGAGAAGTATGCTGTCTGTGGTCTCTCTCAGTGATATATCACGTGAAGGTAGTGCTGCTAATGATGCAATTGAGACAATGATAAAAATATTAAGCTCAAATAAAGAAGAGACTCAAGCCAAGTCTGCATCGGCTTTAGCTGGAATTTTTGAGTCTAGGAAGGACTTGCGGGAAAGTAGTATTGCTGTGAAAACTCTTTTGTCAGCCATCAAGTTGCTCAATGTTGAATCTGCTAATATCCTTGTGGAGGCTTCACGTTGCCTGGCAGCAATATTTCTCTCTATTAAAGAGAACCGGGATGTGGCTGCTGTTGCTAGAGATGTATTAGCTCACTTAATTGTGCTTGCTAATTCCTCAGTATTGGAAGTTGCCGAGCTAGCAACATGTGCTTTGGCTAATCTTATTTTTGACAGTGAAGTTTCTGAAACAGCAGTGGCTGAAGACATTATTTTTCCAGCTACTAGAGTCTTGCTTGAAGGTACAGTCTCTGGAAAGACCCATGCAGCAGCTGCAATTGCACGCCTGCTCCATTCTCGCCAAATTGACCATGCGTTGACTGATTGCGTGAATCGTGCCGGAACAGTTCTTGCATTAGTTTCTTTTCTAGAATCTGCTGATCATGGATCTGTTGCCATATCAGAGACACTCGATGCACTTGCTATTCTGTCCAGGTCAGAAAGAGCAAGTGGGGAGAAAAAACCGGCCTGGGCGGTTTTATCTGAATTCCCGAAAAGCATAACTCCTATAGTTTTATCCATTGCTGATGCAACCCCCTTGTTGCAGGACAAGGCTATTGAAATATTATCGCGACTTTGCAGAGATCAGCAAGTTGTATTGGGTGACACCATTGCCACTGCCTATGGATGTGTATCATCAATTGCCAAAAGGACGATCAATTCATCAAACTCAAAGGTTAAAATTGGAGGTGCTGCGCTTCTTATTTGTGCTGCTAAAGCTAGTCACCAGAGAGTTGTAGAAGATCTTGGTGAATCAAACTTGTGTACCCAGCTCATTGAATCTCTCGTTGCAATGCTTGATTTTTCGGGATATCGAGGTAATGATGATAAGGAGACCATCAGTATTTATATACATATGAAAGAAGAACTAAAGGATGATGGATCTTCTTCAAGCACAGGAGTTATTGATGGTGTGAATTTAGCTGTATGGCTACTTTCTGTTCTTGCTTGTCATGATGATAAATGCAAAACTGTCATCATGGACGCTGGTGCGGTGGATGTCCTCACAGACAGGATCTCATATTGTTTTTCCAATTACTCCCAGGTATCTATGTTGTTTTGCTTTCATTTTTTTCACTCAATGAAGGAAAAGGATTAATTAAAATTTGTCATTTCTGTATTTTAGAAATATGAATTGGAAAGTGTTGATAGGAAAACAAATACTGTTCCTGTTTGCTTATTTTATTGTAAATTCAGAAATGGCTAATTATACTCCAAATATCTTACCATGGTTTGCTCCTTTGGTTGATCTATGCAGATTGATTATAAAGAAGATAGCAGCATATGGATCTGCACTATGCTGCTGGCTATCTTGTTTCAAGACAGAGATATCATACGAGCACATGCAACCATGAAATCTATACCTGTCCTTGCAAATTGGTTGAAGTCGGAAGAGCTGGTCGACAGATATTTTGCTGCACAAGCAATGGCCAGCCTAGTCTGTAATGGTAGCAGGGGGACTCTTTTATCTGTTGCAAATTCTGGAGCAGCTAGCGGACTTATCTCCCTTCTTGGCTGTGCTGATGATGATATCAGTGACCTCTTGGAGTTGTCAGAAGAGTTTGGTTTAGGGCGTCATCCTGAGCAAGTTGCTCTAGAGAGGCTGTTCAGAGTTGAAGATATAAGGGTTGGTGCTACTTCTAGGAAAGCAATACCTGCACTTGTTGATCTTCTCAAACCAATTCCAGATCGTCCTGGAGCTCCATATTTGGCACTGGTGTTTCTAACTCAGCTTGCAAAGGATTGCCCATCAAATAAGATAGTTATGGTAGAATCAGGAGCATTAGAAGGGCTGACTAAGTATCTTTCACTTGGCCCTCAAGATGCAACAGAAGAAGCTGCTACAGATCTGTTAGGTCTACTATTTGGTAGTGCTGAAATAAGGAAACATGAATCTGCATTTGGTGCTGTCAGTCAACTTGTGGCCGTTTTACGGTTAGGTGGAAGAGCTTCAAGATATAGTGCTGCCAAAGCATTGGAAAGCTTATTCTCTGCTGACCATATAAGGAATGCCGAAAGTGCTCGACAATCTGTCCAACCCTTGGTGGAGATTCTTAATACTGGTTCCGAGAAGGAGCAGCATGCTGCAATTGCTGCATTGGTTAGGCTGCTTAGTGAGAACCCATCAAGAGCCTTAGCAGTTGCAGACGTTGAAATGAATGCAGTAGATGTTCTTTGCAGGATCCTTTCATCAAATTGTTCAATGGAGTTGAAAGGGGATGCTGCTGAGTTGTGTTGTGTTCTCTTTGGAAATACAAGAATCAGGTCCACAATGGCTGCAGCTCGCTGTGTTGAGCCTCTGGTATCTCTTCTTGTTACCGAGTTCAGCCCTGCACAACACTCAGTTGTCCGTGCATTGGATAAAGTTGTTGACGATGAACAACTGGGAGAACTCGTTGCTGCTCATGGTGCAGTTATTCCTCTTGTTGGCCTTCTCTATGGTAAGAATTATTTGCTCCATGAAGCTATTTCCAGAGCTCTGGTGAAATTAGGGAAAGACAGGCCTGCGTGCAAATTGGAGATGGTAAAAGCCGGTGTTATAGAGAGCATACTTGACATCCTCCATGAGGCACCCGACTTTCTCTGTGCTGCTTTTGCAGAATTGCTTCGAATATTGACCAACAATGCAAGCATTGCTAAGGGACCTTCTGGTTCAAAAGTGGTTGAACCGCTTTTTCAGCTTCTAACAAGACCAGAGTTTGGACCTGATGGGCAGCACAGCTCATTACAGGTTCTTGTCAATATTTTGGAGCATCCACAGTGTCGTTCTGACCATAGGTTGACATCTCACCAGGCTATCGAACCACTTATTCCCCTACTTGATTCTCCTGCTCCTGCAGTACAACAGTTGGCTGCTGAACTTCTTTCACATTTACTATTTGAAGAACATCTTCAAAAGGATACAGTGATACAACAAGTGATTGGTCCTCTTATTCGGGTTCTTGGCTCTGGTATACATATATTGCAGCAGAGAGCTGTGAAGGCGCTTGTTAGTATTGCGCTAGCATGGCCAAATGAAATTGCAAAAGAGGGTGGCGTTACTGAACTGTCCAAGGTGATATTGCTATCAGATCCATCCCTTCCAAATGCCCTGTGGGAATCAGCCGCTTCTGTTTTATCAAGCATTCTGCAATTCAGTTCTGAATTTTATTTAGAAGTGCCTGTTGCTGTCTTGGTAAGATTACTTCGCTCTGGATTAGAAGGCACAGTTATTGGTGCATTGAATGCTCTTCTGGTACTAGAAAGTGATGATGCTACCAGTGCAGAAGCGATGGCTGAAAGTGGTGCTATAGAGGTTCTTTTGGACCTTCTCAGATCTCATCAGTGTGAAGAAACAGCTGCAAGGCTGTTGGAAGTCTTACTGAACAATGTAAAGATCAGAGAAACTAAGGCTACCAAATCTGCCATATTACCATTGTCTCAGTACCTATTGGATCCACAAACCCAAGCTCAGCAAGCGAGATTACTTGCAACTTTAGCACTTGGTGATTTATTCCAGAATGAGGGACTTGCCCGAAGTACTGACGCTGTTTCGGCTTGTCGTGCTCTGGTAAATGTGCTTGAAGACCAACCTACTGAAGAAATGAAAGTTGTAGCAATATGTGCTTTGCAAAACCTTGTCATGTACAGTCGTTCCAATAAAAGAGCAGTTGCTGAGGCTGGTGGTGTTCAGGTTGTGTTGGATCTGATTGGTTCAAGTGATCCAGACACTTCCATTCAGGCTGCAATGTTTATAAAACTTCTCTTTTCAAATCATACCATCCAAGAATACGCCTCTAGTGAAACAGTAAGGGCGATAACTGGTAAGTTCATTGGTCTTTATGCAGAATGTTCTTAATTTGTTGGTTTCTAGAGTAAAACTGTATTGGTTGAACACCAGTGGACAACTAAATAAGTAATTTATCCATGTTTCTTCCAAACCAAAAAAAAAGGTCTTTCTTGCATTGTTCAAATCTTTTACAAGAAGTTTTACTTGATAGAATTGGAGATGCAGGTGTTCTTATCCTCTTACATTTGAAGTATAATTTTTATAAGAAAAGATTTTTTTTTTGTGGTCTTGTAGCTGCCATCGAAAAGGATTTGTGGGCGACTGGAACTGTGAATGAGGAGTATCTGAAAGCTCTGAATTCTCTTTTTAGCAATTTCCCTCGTTTGAGAGCCACAGAGCCTGCAACTTTAAGCATTCCTCACCTAGTCACATCCCTAAAGACAGGGTCAGAGGCAACTCAAGAAGCTGCATTGGATGCACTATTTCTGCTTAGGCAAGCTTGGTCAGCATGCCCAGCTGAAGTTTCCAGGGCTCAGTCAATTGCTGCTGCTGATGCAATCCCCTTGCTGCAGTACTTAATTCAGTCTGGTCCACCTCGATTTCAAGAGAAGACAGAATTTTTGTTACAATGTTTGCCAGGGACATTAGTGGTCATAATCAAGCGTGGAAATAACATGAAGCAGTCAGTGGGAAATGCCAGTGTATTTTGTAAGCTTACACTTGGCAACACTCCACCCAGACAAACTAAGGTAATTTGCCTTTGTGATGTACTTTTCAATATCTTTTACTCTCCGTAGAGATATGAATCTTCTTTTGACCTGTCTTCTGAGTTACTTATTACTTTTATATGCATGTAGTGATCTTGATAATAAGGCCATGAGTCCAAGACTGCAGTTATGTGTACGTAGAATTTTTTTATTTACTTTAGGCGAAGTATCAATTGAGGTGTCTGTGTAATTAAACCCATTAAAATTCATTGTTTTAGGGACCAATTGAACAAGTGTATACTACTAAAGTAAGAGCTTTTTTTGATAATGGGTTTGGATTCAATTGTTACAGATTGATTCTCATGTTTGTGGCAATATATGCACATTGTGTCCTTATGTCTGGTGATACTTTGGCCGATGCCGATGCCGATGCCGGTGCCAATGCCGGTGCCAATTTAATTTCTCTGCTAAATTTGTTTTTTGTGTTCTTCAGGTTGTTTCAACTGGTCCTAATCCAGAGTGGGATGAGAGCTTTTCATGGTCCTTTGAGAGCCCCCCGAAAGGCCAGAAACTCCACATATCATGCAAGAACAAGAGCAAGATGGGAAAGGTGAGTGATTAAGGAATTGGCCTATATTCAGATGCATCTCATTATAATAAGAGAAAGACAGTTCTCATTTTATCCTCGGTGTTTTTTTATTTTCTACCTCAGTAACCTATTGTCTTTGATATGTGTGGCAGAGTTCATTCGGAAAGGTAACTATCCAGATTGATCGAGTAGTAATGCTGGGAGCAGTTGCTGGCGAGTACACTCTATTACCAGAAAGCAAAAGCGGACCCTCTCGGAATTTAGAAATAGAATTCCAGTGGTCTAACAAAGTAACAAGTAATGACCAAGACCAGTGTTGAGTTTTTGACAATTCTTCTGCAAATTGAATCATTAGGAGCAAACATGTTCAAAGAGGGAGTTCATTTTTTTTCCTTATTTTCATTCTGGAGTATTTATATGTCGGTGTACATATAGTCTGAGAAAGATTTTGGAGTTCTGTTGTTGAGAGAACATAAATGTAGAAGTCATTGTGAATGTATTCTTTTGTAACCTAAAACATTTGTTGCCGCGTGCTTGTCAATGCTAAGAGGAAATAATGAAATTGTTCATTGGTTGTGAGTATGTTCATAACTTCACTTTTTTCTTTTCTTCTGCTAATTATTTTGATGTTGCTCAATTTACTGTGTTTTGTTGTACTGTTGGTTTCCTTAATGATATTTTCGATTACTGTATTTCTTTTTGGAAAATACTCTGGTGCACCAGTTGTACTTGTACCACTCATATATCATGCACATGCATTAACAGAAATGTTGACACATTTACATTAAATGTTAATTAATAAGTTTTGACCCAAATATTTTATCACAAATAAAGTAAAATATTCGTTCTCTCTCCTTTCTCATTTTGCATGCTCTTCTATTTTTTTTTCTTACCCGAAAATAAAACTTTGTTGTTAGTCGAACTCCGTGTCATATTATTATTTGTATTATCGTTATTAAAAAGTCGGGTATTATTATAATGCTATAAGTATATAGTCACTTTTTAATGCCGAATTTATAATTTTCATTATTGATAATTCAACCAATCAAATTGTTTGAAATTAAGTATTTGTGGTGAAACTTTTAATTAGCTATATATAAACGTATATTTTTTATACTAACAATGTGGATGTAAACTATATTTGTTATTTAAATCGTATTATCGCTTCCACGTAATTAAATCCGTACCCATCTCCGTGTCACATATCATGTAACATATGACCGTATGAGTATTGTCAAATGTGTCCACTATTATATTGTTACATTGTCTACTATTGTGACAATACAGTTTTTCAAATTCACTCACAAATTACCGTAAATACGGTTAATTTTTTGAATAAAATAGGGTTAATTTATTTACGTATAAAACTTTCACTATGTGATATTTAAATACTCAAACTTATGTCAAATATTTTAATTTTAATTTTAATGTTACAAATTGTATTAAATTCTTATATCCACACACTAATTTCTATATACAAATGAATTGATTATATAAAAATGTCTACATTGCAATATCAAAATAGTCTACAGAAAAATTTGGTGTGATCGAATACTAGAATTTAATTATATTTAGGAATTAAATCACACTCAATTTGATATAAATCGATGTGATAAATCAAACATATATTTTGCTTAGAGAACCAAACATATATTTAGATATTTGGATTTAGTTTATATCAACTTAATAAGCACATCCGTTAAAATTCGTACAATGATACTTGAATGATACATGAAACTTGGTAATTAAAGCATGTTGTTAAAAAAAATTGAAAATTGAAAATTGAACTTTGAATGATTTGTTAGTACCGTTTTAGAAAAATAACCTTGAAATAGTTAATATAAATAGTTGTTGAATTGATCTAGACAAAAAAACACATAAATATAAGAGGCTAATTCTTTTGTACAATTTATATATCATGATATGCCACGAGTATATAGGTAATGCTAAATTTTTATTTTTCATTATCGATAGTTTAAAACAGCATAAATAAACATATAAGTATTATCAACTTTTTTAATTTACTCTATAAATGTATATATATTCCTACACCAAAACGTGGAGGAAAAATAATTTGATCATTTGGTTTGGGGCCGGGTTTAGGGTTTTAGGATTTGAGACTATAGGGTTTTGGATTTAGATATCTTGTTCAAAGTATAGGGTTTGGAGTTTGAGGTTTAGGGTCCAGAGGCTTGAGGTTTGGGGTTTGGGGATTATGGTGATTTATTATTTTAATAAATGACATTTATTGTTCACCTCAATTTACTTTTATTATGATCGACTAACTTTTATTTTTATTTAATACTTAATGGTGTTAACATTGGTATAATATGATATAATATAATATAAAATTAAATTAAATGAATGAAATTGCATTACACATGAATGGTGTAAATGCACCTAGTGCAGTGAAAATGCTCTATTTCTTTTTGCGTCACGTATGGTGTACCAGTGTATGGTTATATTGGAGGATTTACCTTGCTTATTTCTAGCCGAATTCTAAACCACTCCTCACTATTTGAGACGGAGCATAGGCATTGCATATTGCGATCATGGTCTGAGATGTCCCAAAATAATCGAGGCCGAGCACCGTCCATGTACATTAACGACCTTAACTCGTGTTTATGACACTATGTTGGACTTTGATTTGTGTCTCGTTTAAGTAGTTAACAATTTATCTGAGGTTTTTGAAATATGTTGATAGATGTCTGAAATAATGTTTTAATGGTCAATAATATAATAATATTTGTAGTTTTCCTATTATATATCCATGCATTTTAGAAAATGAAAGATCTTTTGTTTAAATTTGAGGGAAAATAGCTATAATGATTATTCAATTTTGTCAAAATTGACAATTTGACCATTGAAGTTTAGAATATATCAAACAGGCCACCAAACTTTTACTTTTTCTATCAATTTAGTTATTATGTCTGATGAAAAAAGTGATCGAATTGATAGATAAAATTAAAATTTAAGTATTTTTTTAACATTTTATAAAGTTCGATGATCATTTTAATTTTTTTCTTACACGGTAACATGGAGTAAAACCAGTTGTCCAACGGCAGGTATAAGACACAAACATTACCCGAATCAAACTACGTCGTTTTCTGTCTGATGCTCCGGTAATTAAAAAAATAATTTAACTATTTAACTCTCTCTTTACCATTCGCATTCCCATAGGCCGCGTCACTCGGTCACTTTTCTTCTTCTTCTTTTTCATCAACTTTACCTCTCCATTGGATTCGAATCCCTTCTCTTCCGTCACCATGGCAGCTCGATCTCTCCTCTCTCTCCTCCTCCTCGTCCTCCTCGGCAACGCCGCCGCGACGACGTCGACTAGTTCGCTCTCGTCCAGGCTCATTCACAGCTTCTCCGACGAGGGCAAGTCTCTCAGAGCCTCCCGCAGCTCCTCCTCCGGCGACGCCACGTGGCGGAGGTGGTGGCCACAGCCGAACTCCATGGACTACTACGCCCTCCTCGCCAACAGCGATTTCCAGAGACAGCAGATGAGACTCGGGTCACGGCACCGCCAGTTCCACCTCCTCTTCCCCGCCGAGGGCAGCGCCACCGTCTCTTTCGGCAACGACTTTGGCTGGTCTGTCTTTTTCTCTTGATCTGTAGTCAAAGGTTGGGTTGAGCAATAGTGTATCTAAAGAATGAAATTTAATTTGTGTTTAATTTGTTGTTATTTGGTAAAGGTTGCATTACACGTGGATTGATATAGGTACGCCCAAGGTTTCGTTTCTGGTGGCATTGGATACCGGAAGTGATTTGCTTTGGGTTCCATGTGATTGTGTACGATGCGCTCCTCTATCTGCAACTTACTATAGTACGCTGGTAGGCCACCTCATTACTATGATTTCGATTGGCAGGCTTCAATATTCTTTACACTATTAGAACATTGTAGCTGCAGTACTTATAACCTGAATCCAAAGTTCCCGTTGTCTTGGGAATTAAGGGCCCCCACCCCAATTATCAAACAAAAATTGGAATCCTATGAATTCACTGTTTCAATTGGTCTAAAAGTAAATATTAAAATATTTGGTGCGTAGGCTTCTGCGGAAATTGTATGATGGGAAAATTAGTTAGACTTTGGTAACAGGTTTAGAACTTATTTCAAGTAATTGATTGGCAGGTGCTCCTTCGTATTTTGGGGCATCTATTATGCAGGACAAAGATTTGAATGAGTATAGTCCGTCGGGTTCAAACACCAGCAAGCATGTATCTTGCAGTCATGAGTTATGTACATCTGGTCCAAACTGCAAAAGTCCCAAGCAGGCATGCCCTTACGCTGTGGAGTACTACTCAGAAAATACATCGACGTCTGGATTGCTTGTGGAGGACATACTACATCTTGGAGCAGGCAGTGAGGATGCATCAGTACGAGCCCCTGTGTTTATAGGGTGCGTGTTTTGTTCACATTTCTTGTCCAAGTATTTTTTTTTAACCACAAGTGTCTAAATTGAATGTGACAGAAAATCTGATATATATATATATATATTTTTTTTCTGGCATGAATTTATCTTTGACTCAGATGTGGTATGAAGCAAAGTGGTAGTTACCTAGATGGTATTGCGCCTGATGGTCTTATGGGTTTAGGATTTGGAGATATATCTGTTCCTAGTTTCCTTGCTAAACAAGGATTGACCACAAACTCTTTCTCAATGTGTGTTGATGAGGGAGGTTCTGGAAGAATATTTTTCGGGGACCAGGGATCAAATTCTCAACAGTATACATCCTTTCTGCCCTCAAACGGAAACTAGTATGTACTATCTATTTCACTTCTTCTTGATCTAAAACTTTGATAGTTCATTTCACTCTTCTCAAGCTAAATTCTTGTACATAATGATTCTTCATTGTTCAATGTTATGTAGTGAAACCTATATTGTCGGTGTGGAAGCATGTTGTATTGGGAATTCTTGTCTTAAGCAGACAGGCTTTAAAGCTTTGGTTGACAGTGGGACATCATTCACATTTCTCCCAGAAGAAGTCTATGATAAAATTACTGTAGAGGTACATTTTCTGTCAAACTCTAACATCTAAGCTCATTATGTGAATCCTTGATACCATTTACCGTTCTTTGATAGTTTGACAAGCGAGTAAATTCCACCATTGCGAGTTATCCTGGATCTCCATGGAAGTACTGTTATAATACTAGGTGAGTCTTCATGAAATTAAACATTTTAATAGCCTCCTCTGCTCCCTTACCAAAATTTGTCTCCAACTCTTGTGCAATATTGATGAGGATTTTCTATAATAGCTCTCAAGAGTTGCCGAAAGTGCCTTCTGTGACACTCATGTTCTTGGCAAACAACAGCTTTGTGGTCCATGACCCTGTGTTTCCAATAAATACTGATCAGGTTGGTAAACGTAGCTTTTCAGATTTTAAAGTGGATGTGAATGAATACATATATTTCGTTGTATGTAATTATATAAGTAGCTCTCTGAATTCAAATATTGATCAGGTCAACTTAATAAGTCAGAGCGTACTGCTGTATACATTTGTAACATGTTTGCAGTATGATGATTCAAGTTAGCTTGAAACTAGACCATTTAATTATTTCTCTATGATGTCTAATACGATGATAGTGGTCGCAGTTGTATTTCGGTTTTGAAGCAAACTGAAGTCATAACATTAGAAGCTTATGCATTCTTACTAAAACTTGATTGAACCATCAGAGCTAGTATAAGAGTTCCCTAGTTGAACATCTCTTATGGACCATTCATTTGGTGTTGTATGTTTTAACTGATTGTACATTTCAAATCATCTCCTCTGATCAGTAATGCTATTCCCATAATCTGGTCTATCTTGCTCGACACATTTTTGTGTTATCATTTGGATCAGTAATTTGCATCTGTAAAAGGTAGTTACTAGATGAGAACTCATAATTTTGGCTTCCTGGTGTAGGGAATTGTTGGTTTTTGTTTAGCAATACAGCCAGCAGATGGCGATATTGGAACGATTGGACGTAAGCATTGATCTTGTCTCGGATGTTTTCTGTTCAAATGCATCATTTTTCATTCCCCTCTGCTGTTTCCTATTAAATGTTTATTACTTTGTAAATTTCTTGGGCAGAGAACTTCATGACAGGATATCGGACAGTATTTGATAGAGAAAAGATGAAGTTTGGCTGGTCTCGATCAAAATGTGAGTTCTGTTGCTTCCTTGAATCATTTGAATGTTTGCTACTGACTTTCTTGAGGCTACATCTGGCTGTCCTCGTTTCTTTTTTTGGTAATATGTTATGCGAGGACCAGTTGTCTTTGTGTTACTGATATAGCACCAGTAGATAAAATTGAATTTAGACAGAAATAGGGAGGGCAAAAGGGATTAGGGTCTTGAGTGGGAGAAAATTAAAACTTGGGGCAGAATAGAGACGAGAGAAAAAGGAAGTAGGACAGAAATTTAGAGGTTGAGTAAATGGATATTCTAATCTTCCAATAACTAAATGATGGATGGATTTATTGGCATTCGGTTCGTTTCTTTTGATTATTATTGTTGTCTTGTCACTGCGAGATATAAACATAGCTCAAGTCACTAGAAATCTGGAATAGGATGTAGGAAACTGTGAGTTGAAATTTTTTTCTGTAGCAGATCTTTTTTCTACATTAATTACCAATACACACATTGCAGGTGAAGATCTTAGTGATGCTAAGAGTATGCCCCTAACACCACCTCCTAAAGGCACACCACCAAATCCGTTGCCAACAACTGAGCAGCAGAGCACTCCTGGTGGGTTTGCTCCTGCTGTTGCTGGAAGAGCCCCACCAAAACCATCAGCTGCATCAAGTCAGCCAGTTCCATCCCAGCTGTTTTGTTTGTTAATAAGATGGCTGCTACTGCTAGTATCATTTCATATCGGCTTCGTTTCATAGGAGAGGATACTACAATCTGTGTTCCATTAATGTAGTCTTCCATGTAAATGCAGTGTTTTTCTCTATTTGTTCTCTGCCCCGAGATGCTTAGAGCTGGTCTGTAACCCACTGGCATGGCGTCAGTTTTTTCTTCTGTATCATGCGTCTTTAGGTTGATTGGGGCTCGTAGACATGCTTTGTATTTAGGTTTTGTTGTATTAGTAAATAGAGTACTCCTTTTCAGCCATCAATCTTCCAACATCGATCCGTTTGCCTAGCTAGTTCTAAACTTTTGACACCAAAGTAACTGAAAATAATTGCAGTTCTTAGTATAACCTTGAGGTAACGTTCTGAAATAATCATTTGTGACTGAGAATAATAGACGCTTGAGTGATCAGGATCGATTAGCATATCAACATTATGGTCACATGGAGCTTCGAATGATGGCGTGCGGAATTGGCCCTTAATTACCGTAGACATGCACCCAACTTCTCTCCACTTTAGAAAGTTTCTTCTTTTTGAGGATCAAACAAAGAACGCATGCAACAACCCCAAAAAAGAAAGGAGGGCAAAAATAGCATATAAATTCTGCTTTTCGATTGATTTTATCTTTCTAACGGAACGATCAAGATTGTTGCATGCATCATAAATAATTGAAGAGTTTATGATTTAAATGTAGTACATCCAACAGACCAATTCTCTAAAATATATTGTATGTACTAAGATGTAATGTGCTTCATTTTATACATTAGGCTTGCAGGTTTGTCCAAATCAATGAGGGCAAAACCTCTGTATTGAGGTTGTGATGTTTGATTTCATTACTTGAAATGAAACAGACATCTGATGTGCGATCACTATAGCTTAATGTACTAATTGAATATCAAGTATTATATGGTAGCATCAAACAGAGAAGGCATGCAAGAACCCCAAAACCCCCAAAAAGTATGCATGTTATAATACATGTACTTATTAAGATCAACCCTGCTCCCTGCCTATCATGAACCAGTATTGATAAAACATGCATCAAACCAAATCTTAATCGCACCATTTACAGTAATATCAATAAGTTTCATCCAATATCTCAATGTCATGTATATATTAAGAATGGAAGTACATAGTAGATTTGTAAATTATGTTATCCAAGTTATTCTAAATATACAACCAAAATTATGGCTGTCCTAATATTTCCTCATGCATTGCGCAGAAGAAACTTTAAAAGTTTAATAAAAGTAAGATAACTGTGATTTATTACAACATGTGAAATCGATCAAATAATTTTGAAATCCAATTCATGCAAGGTATCAGACTTTCAGCTTGATTGCCAATGGTTTTATTATGTACCCCAACTGGCAAACGAAATGAAATTCTTGATTTCACATGTACATATATCTCATGAAATTTCGATCGCGCTGGATTCACTGCAATATTGGTTAATTATATCAAACTTCACCAAAAAGAGTACAGAAGACGTTGGTCATATTGTCTAAGGGTATGCATGCATGGAAGCATGCATAATCCACATGTTTAGTAACGTAAGTTTCTGCTAATCTATACATGCATGCATGCTAGCTAGTGCTTAATAAACTTTTCTGTAGTAGTGGGCATATCTTTATCGATAACTTTTTCATGCATGCAGTGGGATTTAGGTTAGGTTTTGTACTGTGCAAGGATTCACGTACAGATTGAAGACAAGCCAGAAGAGGGAGGGAGCTTGGAGGCAAACAATTGGCTAGCTCTTTAGCTTTAACATGCACAAACTTCTCTCCCCATTAGAAAGTTTTTCTTTTTGACAAATAAACTGAGAAGGGCACGCGAGAACCCTAGAAAGGAAATGAGGGACTACGTACAAAGAACGTTTTACAGATTCTTCTTTTCAGTACTTTAATTATCTTTCCGCCCCTTCGATTCACAGATGTGCAAATATCCAAAGTGTAACTAAACACTAACCAATTAGTAGTCTTAAATTAGCTCATGCCACCTTATGCAATTCCTTTTCGTGGATCCCCCACTGGCTACGTACCTAACTAGTCGGCATTTTAGTTGAAATTATGTGTTCTGTAATTAAACACGGTTGTACGTTGTTCGATCATTTGTTGCTAGCTAGCTTCAATTCATTCCCAAATTCCCAATAAGTACTAATATATACTTAATATACATGCAAAGTTAATTATATACACAAGACAGAAAAATTAATCTAGTGGTTTGGAAACATTCTATATACATATATGTACTTGGACCAAAAATAAGTGTAACATAATGAACTTTAGAGGAGAAAATTAGGGAAAAAATCAAAGACAGTACTTGAGCGAGATATAAAATAAGTACCCAAACTTTTAAAACTCTAGGATTGGTACCTAAGTTTGAATTTCGTTCTAACTGTAGTACCCGACATTTATAACATGGTTTGGTCAAATGCCATTACGAAAAAATAGGGCACGACAAATTTGTATTTTCAAACACTAAAGCCTATTACAGCATCAGTTCATCTAAGCTTCTTGGTTTTTCCATCTTCATACTTCAACAAATAGTCACGTACGCTCATCTTTCTCTCATTCACTTCTTCACGTTGTACATAGACTCCACCTTCCCGTCATTTCCACCCAACAACCAAAACTTGTCTTTCTTGGTCAACCCAGTACGCTCAAACCTGAACACATCACTCAGCACCTTCTACACGTAGTTGGCCAACTTGATCGTCGACCTCCCCGCCTTAAACGACATCTCCCCCGGCAGCCGTTCCAGAATCGTGACCTCATAAGTTGGCCTCGGATTCGTGAAGAATAAGGATCCTAGAACTTAAAACATCTCACCGTCGTCCAATAAAACATGTTATGCTTACAGTTCTTAGCCATGGGGACGATCTTGTGGCTCATCTCCTTGAAGAGAAAGCTAAACCGGAGCAGGAGGGGCTCCTGGCACGTACGTACGTGGTGCCCTTGGGACAGACCACGAGGTCTCCTTTTTGGAGAGGACGGATAGTCGGGCGGCGTAGGCCATGCGAATGCAGGGTAATGGGATATGGCAATGGGCGAGAGGAGGCAGGAGAAGTTGTAGGAGACGTAGGAGACTTTGCGGCCGAGGGCGATGGTGAAGATGGTCGGTCAAGAGTGGTGCCGTGGCTGCAGACGTAGAGGTGACGATGTGTTCGGGGATGGAGAGGTTGATGTAGACACATTATGGAGATGATGAAGCCGAAGGAGAGCAAAAGGTTGAGTGGCTCCTCTTCGGCTTGAGTGGTATTGTCAATGGCTCAAATTGACGGGAATAGCAAATCAGACAATAATACCATTTAAGCTGTTTCAGATCAAAAGGTGTTATAGACTTCGGGTACCATGGAACGATCGATATTCAAACTTGGGGTATTAATGCTAAGTTTTAAAAGTTGGGTTGTTGTATCTCACTCATAGTAAAGTGAGGTACTGTTTGTGATTTGTTCCCAAAATATTAATTAACAAGCTGGGGTTGGTACAGCTAGCAGAAGGATCTAAGAAGCTTCAGATAACTATTACGAAATGGGAACACTTCAATGGATATTATACTTTTTAATTATCGTCTTTTGATTTCAGGTTGTTGTTTGTTGTTAAGCTTTCTAGTTTTGTGCTTTGTATAACCTATAGCTAAAAGCCTAAAACAGCTTGTGTCCAGCTACATTGATCTACAACCAAACGCGTTTGTGTAGAAAGTTTATCAAAGCTTGAAGTTCACGTACGTATCCCCACACCTAAAATTATGAATCTCTTTTCATTTCCTTATGTTCGTTTCGTGGATATGAAAGAGCTAGCGGATATTAATTTGGAAAAAAGATGACCATATATGAGATCGAGTTTTGATGAAGGAAGCTAGTTATGGAGTAGTGTTATAATTTTCAGTGTGATCAATATAGGGAATTTACATAAGCTGATCAATATGGTGTGTGTCATAATATGGTGTTGGTCTATATATGTATATAACTTCATGTAATTGGTAAATATGAACAAATTTCAGTTTAGTATCTTGAAATTTAGGTCTTTTTTCATATTGTTACTTGAGATTTAAATTTTTTCAGTTTAGTACTTGAAATTTGAATTTTCTTCATGTTAATACCTAAATTTTTATTTTTTTTCAATTTCCTACCTGAGATTTCATTTTCTCATCACATTTTATTTTTAATAACAAAAAAAAATTATCTTCAAAAATTATTTTTCCTAACAAATAAGTTATATTAATTTTATAAAAATGGTTGATTGACTTAATATGTCATTCTCACCCTTGATTGGTTATGACCATATGAATATATATTAAGACATGGACGATATAATTTGTGAGAACTCATAAATTTAGCTCGTTTGACAAATCCTTAGCTTTAAAAATTATCTAAAATTGTTCTTTTTAGCAAAATAAGTGCAAGTAAAATTTAGAACATTAAGATCACTTATTTTGTTAAGAATTTTTTTTTAGAATTTTTTTAAAAAAGGCTAAGAGTTTGCCATACGAGCCAACTTTACGAGTTCCCACAAATTATGTTACTTATATGTTGTAATATCCATACCGCGCTCACCAATCAAGGGTGAATATGACCTATTTAACCAACCGACCATATATGTTTTAGAAAATTAACATAACTTATTTTGTTAGGAAGAACAATTGTAGAAAATTAAATAAATTTCTCTTTATAAGTAAATAAATTGACCAAAATATTCTCTCACAATACATATTTTTTTAAAGAAAAAATAAAAGTGATGAGAAAATGAAACATCAGGTAGAAAACTGAAAAAAAAATTAAAAATTTAGGTAGTAACATGAAGAGAAACACAAATGTCAAATAGTAAACAAAAAAATTTAGAACCTCGGGTAGCGACATGAAAATTGACCCAAACCTCAGGATACTAAAATAAAATTTTTCCGATAAACAACACTAAAAAAAACATAACTTTTTCACCTCAAAAAAAAAAAACTTTGATTCCCTTATTGTCTTAATTGATACATTATCACAAAATATGACCTAATTAACAAGTTCGACGTTTGGTGCTCATGGGATCGGTTTCTACACGCTTTGAAGGTTCGTGGCTCCATCATCGGTCAGGTTTAAGACAACTGGATCTAGCTCATTGCTAGTTACTACGCTCCTTCTGACCAACCTTACCAATTAAGTCCCCCAAATAGGTAGCTAGCTCAGACGACGACGACTAAACGAATCTTTGATCTTCAGCAAAAACAAACACGACTATATAAGTTGGAATAAACAAAACCATGCACCCACATTCAGGGGCAGCCAAAGCCAGCTGAAGACCCTAGCTACTATATGATTCATCGATCTTTACCGTCTGATTGGTGCCATGTGTCTCACTGTTCTTCATTTTGTGCTTGGTGCATGTTGTTGTTACGTTCGAACGTGGAAGCTGCTTTCGATCAATTTCAAATCAATATTAAAATGTGCTTGATCAATTCAATATTCGTGTCATGAGCCTCAAATTAGCACATAACAAAACATGGAGCATTGTCGCTTTTGCTTTCAGCAAGTTCTCCTCTCAATACGATACATTGCTTTCAAACCTTAATCACCTAGCTAGTCTGTAATTCTATTCGAATCTTTGGAGCTTGGACACTTGGAGGGCCATATACTTTAATTTTCTTATAGCTAGTCCCTCCATTTTGATGAATTTATCCTACACATGCCTTTCTCTGAATCTCCTTGATGCCGAATAACGGTCCAATTAATTATGGTGTGGCTTACCCAATTACACTTGCCAGGATATGCAAATGTAGCTCTATGTACGTATTTGACCAAATTCCTCTATATCACCAAGTGTTTTTATCTTGAAATTACATTTATAATTACAAGACTTTTATTATGAGTATGCTGAAATCATTGCAGATATGACATTTATGTTTAAGATATCTACCGAAGTGAAAGTGATAATGTCATTCACCATGTTTATACAACTTCATCTTAATTTGTTTTTATATCGAAAAAGAAACTGTCTTATTTTTTTTAGTTTGATTCTCAAGCTTTGCAGGCATATGAAATTAGTCGAAAAATTAGGGGCATAAGTGCAAAAGTGGAGCCGTTGTATTATTTCTTCCACACTAAGGAAGAAAGAACAGCTGAAACAAACCAGCCATAATTATATTTTAAAATTCAATGCAACCTCCTTAACAAAAAAATATCTGGGTCCTTAAAGTTGTTGTTTACTGTTGTCTGGGTCCAGAGCCTTTTCTCTGTTTGTTTGAATCTCTAAAATAAATAATGAGAAACGTACCTCCTATATAAGGGGTACGTGCTTGTGTAAAAGAAACATCTCATACATAGCAAGTTAAACCTCACAGAGCAGCCTTGAAAGCCTCTCTCTTTCTGTGTTGTAAGGCAAGAAAAGAATCCTTTGTTTTGTTTATCAGGAAGTTCCTTCGAAATCTTCTCTTCACCTCCATACATAATCTGTTTCAAGTACCAAGCTTTTTCATCAAACTTTTAGACTCATTGAAAATGGGAGTTGGAGGAACATTAGAGTACTTGTCTGATCTAATGGGGAGCGGTGGCCATAAATACAAGAAGAACAAGAAGCAATTACAGACAGTGGATCTCAAAGTCAGGATGGACTGTGATGGTTGTGAACTTAAGGTCAAGAAGACCCTCAAAGAAATGAAAGGTATGTATAAGTGTTCTCTAGCTATGTATCTCTAAAGTTTAGCTTTGTATGCTAACTTGCATGATCGAGCTGATATATCAAAATGCTGGGTGTTGTGCAGGAGTTAAATCAGTGGAGATTAACAGGAAGCAACAGAAGGTTAGTGTTACAGGTTATGTGGAACCAAACAAGGTGCTGAAGAAGGCAAAGTCTACAGGGAAAAAGGCGGAGATATGGCCTTATGTTCCCTACAATCTGGTGGCTCAGCCCTACACGGCTCAAGCTTATGACAAGAAGGCACCTCCTGGTTTTGTCAGGAAAGTAGAGAACACTGCAACTACTACTGGCACCATGACAAGATATGAAGACCCATACATCACCATGTTCAGTGATGAAAACCCCAATGCCTGCACTATCATGTAGTCAATTAGCTTCTTCAAGAAACAAGAATAGAGCAAAAGATTTTCTCTTTTGTTTACCTCTGATTAGTCTTTTAGCTACCACCAAGCCTCTGTAATAGGGTCTTCTTTTTTGTTCATTTCTCCCCACCCCCAAAGTTTCTAACATTATTTCGGATTCCTCATATGAGGGAATGAGAGTTTTAATTTGAAGAATATGTTAGGGATGACAGTCTCTAATTAATTAACACATACATATCAACCCGAACACCACACGGTTAAATTGTTAAAATGTGATCAAGCCGTTGCAACCGAACTATGCATATCATATTAACTTGGTTTTGAATTTAGTAAGTGGCTCAAAAGTTGGAACACATAATCCAAAACCAACAATAATGGATGGTATTAGTGGGGAGGTTTGAAGTTTAATATACACGCAAATTTGTATAAACAATGTACTAGACAGATTGTATTTGTTGTTTCATATCAGCAACACTTCAAAACCAGTAATAGTGTATAGGGTATTTGGTTAAACTAGTTTGGTTGGTATGGGGTACCTATCCTAGCTTTCTTTGTGTTGTCCATCTTCATGATGTTACTGTAATCTCCGGTGACATTGGCTAGCTTGTCCACAACTGTATTTTCACTCTAACGAGTTAGTGCAAGCTGGCTGCAACATATACATTTGGGGCCATTTCATAAGCAAACCTAGCTAACATACATGCAACGGAAGATCTACCAAGGGTAACACTGAAAAGATCTCTATAGATTCTAAGTGACTAGCGCTTAAATCATAGTTCTGCAAGTGAAATCTTCTATTCCACATGTAATGACTTGACTTGCTCACATGTGCTCTGAAGAAGTAGCAAATAAAAACCAACCTATCCCTGATGTGTGTAAAAGGTCCATGGAGCTACCCTTGCTAGGATTCAAAATAATTGGCACCAAAGCTACATTATTGATATCCATTCTTGTTCCAGAAAGTGGCAAGGAAATTGTCAAGCCAAAAGCATATCTCTCTTTCTATTTACTCAACCAAGCATGTGGAACTAAGTGATCAGCTTTCTTTGCTTTTTAAGTTTGCACCTTTCTTTTCTGCATCCTTTCTCTGATCCAGAGGAAGCGTAAAGACGTTTTACAATGCTTCCCCAGAAAAGGAACATCTGTAGTCTGTACATCAAAATTTCAAGCAAATCATACAGTAATGTCCTGAGCTAGTGACCAAATTTACCAGAGCATTTACTCCTAAAAAAAAAACTATACGCACCTTTAAGTCTAAGCACAAGTGAGGTGAAATCACAATTTAAAAAGTGCACTGAGAAGGCTCAAAATTGCATCTCAATGTCATTTCTTATTATGAGTTAGGAACTAGAGAATTTATCATCAGTAGCATTGGCACAGTGGTGAAACAAAGTAGCAAATGTTTAATCACCGAAAAAGAAGCAACCTTTTATAGAAACATCGGTGTTGATTCAAGGTTTAATGAAACATTTCCAGCATATGGTATGCCAGGAGTATACAGTTTCCTCAACAAGTAATCAAAAGTGAAATAACACACATTCAAAGCTCAAGCCACTAGCAATGCCAGCTGAGTAATTAACCTAAAGGGACTTTGCTCTTTGCATAAAGGTTACCGGAACAATGAGCATGTTTGGGATTGCTTTTAGAACGACTAAAAACGCTTTTGGATTAATAAGAATAATTAATTCAAAATAGAAAAAAAATCAGAAAAATGAAAAAATAATTTACTTGAGTTAGAAGCACTTGGAAGTATCTGAGAAGCACATGATAGGTACTTCCTATTTTAAAAATACTTTTAAAAAATTTCAGAAACGCTTCCAGAGTTGTAAGAAACAAATCCCAAACAGACCCAATGTCAACAGTGAGATTGTTGCGAAGCAGTGAGGTGCTCACTGCTCCGAATGTCAAAATGTTGATTGCTGTGCAGGCTTAAAATATGAGGAGATTAATAACCTTGCAAAGTTTTGAAGGAGGCGAAAAGGGGAGATATATGCCCTGATGTGCCTTACAATCGGGTGGCACAGCCCTTCATGGCCCAAGCTTATGAGTTATGATAAGGTCCTCCTGATTCCTCCAGAAAAGTGGAGAGCAGTGCAACTACTGGCACCATGACACCACCGTGGATGGTGAGGACCTCCTGGTTTTATCACATTGATCGATCTGTAATATTTCAATGCAGGGATTTCTTTCTCTGCATTTTTCCCTCAAGATTGTCACTCTGATTGGGATTACAAGTGAAGGCCTCGAGGGTCCACCACAGTCTAGGTGCACCCCGCCCATCCCCTTATTTGTATACAAACATTTGCAAACATTGCATAAAGACTGTACCAGACTGATTGTAAATGATGTTTCATATCAGCAACATTTCAAAACCAGCAAATAGTGTTTTGGGCATTTGGTGAAACTAGTTTGGTAACTTGAGTTGTCATGTGGTACCTATCATAGCTTTAGTTTGTGTTCTCCACCTTCATGACTTTACCGTATCCTCCAGTGTTCTTTGGCTTGTCTACAGCTGTATTTTTCCTCTATGAGAGTTAGTGCAAGCTGGATGCAACATATACATTAGGACCCTCCGGGAGTAGCTATTGCCATTTCATAAGCAAAACTAACTTATATGACAAAGAAAGTGGTCCTGAGGTAGGCTTAGTTCATCGCTGATAGCTTAGTAAAACTTGGTGTCTCTAGATTTTAGCTGCATTGTATACCTACATTGGCTCTTGATGCTTTCAACTTCGATAAGTTTAGTTCACACAAACAGATGGAAACCACCCTATCCCTTATCCGTCTAAAAGGTCCCAGGAGCCTAGGGTTCAGATAATGTAGCACCAAAGCTACATTATTCATATCTATTCCTGTTCCAGAAAGAGCCAAGAACATTGCCAAGCAAAAGCATATCCTTCTTTCCAGTTACTCAACCAAGCATGCGGAACAGTAGAACTAAGGAATCAGCTTTCTTTACCTTTTATCTTTTCACTTTTCTTTTCTGTATTCTTTCTCTGATTCATTGGGAGCGTACGTAACGACTTTTTACCATGCATATGAGAGTTTCGAAAGGAACATATCCCGTATTCAACTAAAGGCTCTAACATACCTCAAAATTTCAACTAAAGCATACAGCAATCCACCTACAGTTTTGACAATCCAAATATTAAGCATCTAATTCATATCTAAAAAGGATACCGTAAGCATTCCAAAATAAATAAATAAACATAACATAAGCACCTTAAAGTCTAATCACATCTTAAGTGATATAGTGTTTCGCAGAAAATGAAAGGATAAAGCTCACATTATTTTTTTACAGTATGGAAGTTTAAGGTGGAAAGATACTAAAGATCTGGCTCAAAATATTAATCACCAGATGTAACACTAGATAATCAGGTCAGTTTTTTTAAGCCATAGAGTGAATAGACACTTATAAGGAAACAATAACAATGCAGCACATATATAACTACCGCATTGGCACAGTTGGGGAACCAATTAGCCAAAGTTTGCCAAATTCTTATTTTCCTGAGAAAAAAAGTAGCCAAATTTTAAAGGCACCCAAGTATTCGTGTTCTGATCAAACACAGCACGTGCATTGTTTAACAGGACTATACAGTTTTTTCAGAAATGTGAAATAAAACAATTCAAAGCTCAAGCTACTAGAATTCCAGCTGAATACCCCAGAGAGACTTGTGTCCCTTAACATAAAGGTGACCGGACAGCGTCAGCAAATAGATAGTAGATAAGAAGTGAGGTTCTCTAATTTTCAGACCAAGCCTATTTTGAGAATTTAGAGATTCAAAAGAAAACCATGGTCTCATTGTCTCAGTGAGCAACATACCTAAACTAAAGCAATCTTAAATTGGTTAAGTATCCTTTATTGCACCTCAGTCTCTTCTCCCACAGGCATTCATTTTGTGACCAGTTTTGCTAGTCTTGTTGAGATATATCCGAGAATTGTTTTGTAAGCCAAATGTCAAACCAATTACATCAATCCCATCAGTACCTACAAGAATATAGGAATGCATGCAAATATTATTTTTGCTTTTTCTGCATGTTCCCACTGAACCAACCAATGTAGCACCCAACTAAGGTAATGGTAAGGTTTCGGTTAAGAGCTAAAAGAAGCACATCAACTCTAGCACTGAATCTAGATAAATGATATCAATAGAGGTCTAAAACAATTTAGTGTTTGTGTTCTAAATTTTCAGTAAGCTCGTCTAGAACTTCTAACCCCATTTTGCTACTCTATACTTTGAGAATGAGAATGAGAATGAGAATGAGATTTGATACCCTGAGATAAAGCAGCCAGCTTAGCCAACCATTTATACATAGCAGCTGTAAATTACAGTAGATATAAATTTTCTGTCATCTATTATTTTGGGGTGAATACTTCCATTGAATTATTAGATATCTCCAGAAAGGCAATGAATTCTATATACTACTAATATACATAATACTATTTAGAATGTGGAATGAAATAAGTAGGAGTTGAGATGCTACCGATTTGCAATATAGAATGCTGTGGCTATATTTGATGGGGGTACACTCTTCGACCAGCAAGGGCAATATAAGGAAACAAGGAGCCGCCATATGTATGAAACTTGGATTCCTGTCTCAACTTTAAAGTCTGGAAAATGAGGAGCCACTTGATAGGATTCCTATCTGTTTTTAGGTAGTTCTCTATTTCCCGAGTAAATACTATCAAATTTAATGTCATAGTCAAGAGTAGCATTTCCAGGTATATTGCAGTCACCTATAACAGAAGCATATATAAGTATATCAGTTTCCCAACTGTTTTCATAAAAATCGAATAAGCATGTGCTCAATTTAACATCCACTCTTGGGAATATTGAAAACATAACCATCCTGTTATAAGCAAGCATGATAAAAATCAATATCATACCATCAGTTTACCAAACGCAAGGCATGAATTTGATCATGTTTAGTTCATAACATGAAATTATGATGCAAAGGATTATAATAGGGTTTTAAAATTGTCCTGCTGTATATTTGATCTTCTTTTACTGCCTTGGCACTCTATGAATACTTTATTTGATAACCATAGTTAAGATATGAATAAGTTGGCTCAAAGATTGTAAAACTTCACCTCCAAAGCATCCGGCAGGTTCCGGCCCATATGCTAAATTCGAAGGAATGTGAAGCTTCCGTTTTCCCCCTGTGCAATATTTGTTGGATGAGAAATTTCTCTTCCTTTTAGTGAAAATGGAAAGTAACATATCAGCAGATAATCAGCTTTAAAACCATACCTACTTGCATTGGAGGCACACCTTCACCCCCAAAAATTCCTTGATCTAGTCCCTTAATGACCTAGTTGCCAAGAATATATGAGAGAATATTAATGTGCATACATTTCTCCTTTGCTGAGTATTGTCCTCTTGTATACAAGATGAAACAATCTTTTGTTAATCAGATATACAATCTGACAAGAAGCTTGAAATAAGATTAGAGAATCACTTTCTTTAGAGTTCGAATTATGGTTCAAGAACTTATTAAGTATC
Organism: Geum urbanum; assembly: GCA_946800695.1. Lineage (NCBI taxonomy): Eukaryota > Viridiplantae > Streptophyta > Magnoliopsida > Rosales > Rosaceae > Geum > Geum urbanum. The sequence goes on from OX327010.1 coordinate 28,634,145, forward strand.
AATAGATGTATTTTGATGTGGGGTAGATTCTGTATTCTTTTTGGTTATTAAAAACGACAGTCATACAAGAAATAAGCAAGACTCTTCCTTCCCTAACTGCGAAATATATAAAGCCACAATGATGAATAGAAAGAAATTTTGAGTAAAATATACTAGAGTTTAGAACTAAATATTCAAATCAAAACAATTCATGTGATGAAAAAGAAAGAAATTCCCATGTTTACAGTCACTATTCTGAGTCCCTTCTGGACTGCTTGTCCTATATATTTGTGGAGTAACTATACACAATCAGAATCGTAATAGATCTTTGTGAAAATTTGATTAAAAATATATTTAAATTCCTTGTCTCTTCTTTACTCTACTAGTGAAGAACCAAAATGCTAACAGACGTTGCTGGAGCTCACGACGTTCTGGAACCTCCGACTTAAATGCTTTTAATTTCAACCAATTTGTCACATTTCTTTTCATACGGTATGCATTCCATTTCAATAAATGCTAAGTTCGCTTTCCATGTCCCTATATTCTAACATTCGCCCCAGTGAAAATACCCGAAATGCAATCACTCAATAACTGCAATTAGTTTTCCTGAGAAATGAAATTGTAGCAGGCAATTGCCTTGATAGAAAAGTTGGAGAAGTTCGATGGCAGAATGACGCATACACTCTTCCTGCGAGTATTCAATTTATCTACTAAAATGCATTTAATTTATCTACTAGAGTGCATTCTTATGTTAAAAGAAAAGCATGTATCACTTAAATAAGCAAAACATAAGACAGTGAGTCAAGAACTAATTAACCAAAAGCAAAGTGCCTATACAATATAGATTTTTCACGTAGTAAAAAGAAGAAAATGCTTATAGCTGCTACTTATATAGAACGTATTTTAGTTAAGATAATGCCGTGTCCTATATTTAAGAACTATACACATGATTAATGTCAAATAGATATGAAAAGAGAGAAGAGACTGATGACTGGCTGTCTGATAATAAGGTAACAATAGCACATATTGAAATCAACTTCATACCTTGCCAACACCAATACGCATAGTGAGAGGTCTACCACGTTTGTAGCTGCTGTCGAACACTGTCCCATCACCAAATCTTGCAGTATAGTGAATCTGCAATTGGGAAGACAGATCAGGCCCTAATTAGGATGTTGTCTTGTTGGTAAGCATTGTAGGTACCCTCTAAATGACTAAAGAGTTCAAGAAGTGGAGGCAAAAAGACTTGTTGGATATCTGTGGTCCTTTTTCTAATTATTCAAGATTCTTCACAGCAAGATTGTTTATTGATCTACTGATCCTGGTTGGTAGTCTGCATGCTTTTATCGTACCCCCAGAAATTCGTAAAAGTGTATGTACTATGTACAGTATATGAATAAGAGAATGTCGCTCAGTGCTTCTAATTTGAACTGAACAGATGACTTTCTATCTAAACAGTTACGTCTCAATGATCACACTGTACTTAATACACCAAGAAGTTAAATTATGGGACTCAAACTTTGATTTGAGCAAACTACAAAGATAGAGTATTATACATTTAGTAAAAGATGATTCAAATTCAAACTTCCGGGGACAGTTAGAGGAGAACTTCTTCCCCGGAATTTGAAGATGAGTATCCCTAACTGTAGATGCAAAATTTCCCAATTATGCAAGAGGGGGTGTTCTGTATTCACTAGCTTGTTGCAGAGAAGGTCTAATTGGGCTCTCACATCACAGTAACATATTAAAGGTTCATAAACAACAATTTAAGCCGTCTGGAGAACATAACAATCCAAAAGGTCATGCTTAATAGGCAAAACCTATTCCAATCTGATCCTTCACTATCTTATCTTCTTATTGCATTTTGGGTTTGCATTATGCTAGGCTATCAACTTCAATTAAATCTTTCTCAGTGCTTGTACTTAAAGATTATGGCCTTTCATAGATGGTGTTTATCAGATATAAAAAGCTTCAAACTTTCTTGACTATCCATTAACAACTACCAAATTAATAACTCTTTTAGAGCATCTCCAACAATGTCACTTAAAATTTTCCTATTTTGTTCCAAAATATAGCTCAAACCTATTTTAGCTAAGCATTTGTAAAAATTTACTCCAACAATATTACTCATAATTTAGCTAAATATGAATAAATACTTTGTTTTGATTGGTTAATAAAAATAATTAACATTTATTAACTTAGAAATTGATTACATTTACAACCTTTTAGCAAACAATTAATTACAATGTTGATTTTTACATCACCTAAAATAAGCTTTAGGTATGGAGATAAGGGATGAAAACATGAAATATAGGGAATCCCTAAAATAGCTAATGTGATAGGAGATCTCTTAGCTAATGTGATAGGAGATCTCTTGGAGCTGATTTTAAAGCAAAAACCTCATATTATAGATAAAATTAACTTTTAAGGGATCTGCTGGAGTTGCTCTTATAAGTGAAATGTAACCGAACTAAGCACAATGAATTTGAAAACCAAGCATACAATATGAAACTCACATTGATCAGCTCCCCACGAGGAGCTTCCATACCCGACCCGACTAACACGTCACAGAATCCAAGCCCAGAAGGGGCATAGTTCATCTCACACAGAGGCTCTCCAACTGTGGCGTAGTACTCAATTCTCGTGGCATTAGCTTCCAAAGGAGACAATGCCACAACTGAAGCTGCTAATATCCCCAAACCCACATTGAAAACACTATTATTACTCGCAGCGTTTGAATCCCGAGTAGGCTTGGCATTGTTTTCAGTTGTTGACGAGCAAGAACATGAACAAGAGGAATAAGAAGAAGAAGAAGGCAAAGAGGCTCTGCGATTAAGGGTATGAATGTAGAGACGAGGCTTTGGAGTTGCAACTGTTAGAGCAGAGACTGTCATCTCTTTGGCTGACGGTTCTTGCGATTTACGGGGGGAAAGAAGACGTGTGTGGATAAGAGAGATATTCAGTAGCATATAATGAGAGAATTTTTCTTTTCTTTTCTTTTTTGGGGACCAAGTGTATCCATTTGAAAATTTTAGGGGTCGGTTTGGATCGGTCCGTATATTAGATTAAAAATTTGTACCGTACTGTAATAAATCATTTAGTTCGAGTCTTACTTGGTTCAATATCATGGCAAGCTTGTTCTACAAATTTCGGGCTCAACGGATTTCTAATTAGTATGTTTTAATTTTGGATTGATTTTTCGATAAAATTTTCTTAGGCCTAAACAATTGTTTGAGTTAATTATTGTTTGTGAAAGGTAAAACCGTAGAGAGATACACAAAATGTGAAAGAATGACAGTATTTTGTGTTAGTGTTTTCTTATATATGTCCAAAAAAATATTCACTATGGGTTAGTGTATATTCATTTGGGTAAGGAAATAAGCACAATTTTGATACTTATATCATTTTGAAACGGTTCGGTTTTATTCAGTACTATACCGTAAGAAGCCATTCGGTTCAGATTTAATTCAATTTGGTTTCTCGATTACCCTATCCCACCGATTTCAAGCCCAACGAGTTTCGGTTCGATTTATTTCGATTTTCGGTTCAATTTTTCGATAAAACATCCCACCCATTTTTAAAATTTTAAGTCTTAACAAATTCTCTGTCTTGCTAGTTGAACTTGTTAGAGAAAATAGGGATGAGACCTTGTAATCGAGAACCACACAATTTAACTCGAATCAAATTGGAATTGGATGGTTCGATTTGGTTCGGTTCCTCTTTTGTTTTGTTATAATATGAAAATGTTTGCTGTTTGGAACCGTTTCTAGTCCATATACTATAATATATTTACCTTTGGAATAGTTGTGAAAAAAAGGAGAGTATCATCTTTATTCATATAGTATGACCCTTTATATAGGAATCCGTCATACAAGAATTCATATAGAACTAGGAAATATATTACTTGGTGTACAAGACAAATAAGAATAGAATATACCATATGACATAATATGGTAAGATATCTATCTAGATCTACAATGAGGATAAACACACAGTATCACGACATATTTCAACATTCCCTTTTGTGGTGTCTGAAACGTTCATCACCGTGTAGTCTTGATAGTATCTGCTATTTTGACGCTTTCTGGTTGCCTCACATTAAACTATGCCGAGAAAATCTAAACCTACGTATAGGAGAAAAGTACAAAAACTCGATCGAAGGAAAAGAGTACAACACATCCTTCACTTTGAACCAAACATGAAGCATCTTGACTTGTAGCTCCCCCTGAAGTCGTCGTCTTTGCTGATGGTGGATCAGGGTATCTCGGATAAACGACGCATACCAATGCTTCGTACATGTTTCTCGAAAGTGGACTTAAGCAATGCCTTGGTGAACAAGTCTTCTAAGTTTTTCTCTGAACTTATTTGCGTGATAACAATGTTAAGTAGAGTCTATTGTTCCTAATTATAAAAGAACTTCGGCGAAATATGCTTGGTTTTGTCACCCTTTATGATTCCTAACTTCATTTGTTCCATGCAAGTTACTTGTCCTTGAACAAGAAAATAAGATCGCCGGTTGTAGACGTAAGTCCACAAGTTGATTTAATGTGAGAAATAGTACTGCGAAGCCAGATGCATCCGCGAATTGTCTCATATAAGGCAATAATCTCATGATGATTAGTTGACTTAGCAACAAGGGTCTATTTCGTAGACCCTCAATATATCGTTGTACTTCCCATGGTAAATACATAATTAATTTGGGAATGTCCTTTATGTGGGTTAGAGAGAAATTATGCATCAGCATAACTAGTGAGCATATCTATGGGACAATAATTAGTAAAGCGAGTATTATCCATAACTCGGCTACATATAGCATCAGGGCCCAGTCGACAACTTGGAGAACTTGCAGATGTAGTTTTCGATAATACACTATTTGTCTCTTTGTAGGGATAGAACAAACCCAAATCTGTAGTACTCTTCAAATATCAAAGAACGTTTTGAATTCCAGTCCAATGTCTACGGGTTAGTGTTGAGCTGTATCTTTCTAGAAGATTCAAAACGAATGAGATATTCGGTCCAGTATATAGGACTAAGTATAACAAATCTCCTATAATACTAAGACAAGGCACTTCTACATTGAGCAACTTTTCGTCCTCATCTCGAAGTCGAAAATGATCTTTTACAAGATCAAGACTTCAGACGACCAAGGGAGTACTACAAGGCTTACATTTATCTAGATTAAAGCGCCTGAGCAATTTTTGCGTGTAGCCTGATTGATGGATAAAAATTCCACTAGTACGGTGTTCTAGTTTCTGTCTTCCCAAGATCTTTCATCTCGAAAGACTTCAATTCCTCAGCAGTTTGGTTTAACTCATCAAGAGTTCCAATGATGTTCATGTCATCGACATACACAACTATGATTACAAATCCAGAATGTGTCTTCTTAATGAAGATGCAAGGACACAATTTATTGTTTGTGTACCCTCTTCCCACCAAGTAATTACTTAGTCGGTTATACCACATCTGCCTGGATTGTTTTAATCCGTATAGTGAACATTTAAGACGTATCAAAAACGTGCATCTTGGTTTGGCGTACTTGATGAGGGCATCTCAGGAATTTTCATATGAATTATTGTATCTACATCCCCATATAGATAAGCGGTAACCACGTTAAGTAGCTGCATGTTTAATCATTCACCTATCAAACAAACTCAGAATTTGTTCAACTTTTGTGTGGTAGTCCGCCATTGTGTCTAATAGATGCGTATTTAATTTTGTGATTTTTGGTTGAGTCTATATTAGCTAATTAATTAGGTTTTTGTCTCGAGGTTGAGTCTACCAGATTTCTAGTTTAGGCGTTTGTTTGTGTTTTAAGTACTTAATTTCATCAATTCTTTGCGGGTAATAACCCCTAATTGTCATTCTACTACATTGACATATTTGCATAAAGAATATGGTATTTTTATTAGGTGCTTTTGTGCCTATCAATTTCCATATATTATGTTTTTCACTACAAGAAAAACGCACATAGACCGTGGAGCGTTTCCGTCGTCTAAGTACTTAGACGACGGAACCTCCGTCCTCCAAGTTCTGTGCTCCAAGTGTTGTCGTCCAAGCACTTGGACGACGGAGAAGGTGAACTCCGTGGTCTAAGTGAAACTTAGACTGCGGAGAAGCTCTGCGGTCCAAGTAAGCACTTGGACGACTGAGTTCACCTTCTCCGTCGTCCAAGTTCTTGGAGAATTTCATCTTTCTCCGCGGTCTAAGTTCTCACTTAGACCACGGAGTTCACCTTCTCCGTCGTCCAAGTGAGAACTTAGATTGCGGAGAAAGATGAAATTCTCTGCGGTCTAGGTTACCACTTAGACCACGGAGAATTGATTTCAGTGGTCTAAGTGAAAACTTAGACCGCGGAGAAAGCCCAAAAACTTAGACCGCGGAGAAAGCCCAAAAACTCCGCGGTCTAAGTTCTCACTTGGACAACGGAAATCAATTCTCTGTGGTCTAAGTGGTTATTTATTTTTTTTTAAATTAAATTTTAAATTGTTGTAAAATATTAATAATGTAATTTAAAAACTCCAATCTAATTTAAATAATTAAAAATGTTAAAATTAATTAAATAAAATAAATTTGTAATTACTTAATTAAATAATAAAATTTAATTTGTACATACATGAAATAAAATATAAATTAAAATATTGTTCGGAATCGGGAAAAAAAACGATATAATAAACTACACAAATTAACTACTAAAATATTGGAAGAGCAGATGCGTCGCCGAGTCCCCCGCCTCCAGTCGGGTCGTCGTCGTCGGGGTATGAGTTCGGAGAAGGTTGACACTGTCGTCGAGCTTGATTTTCCATGAGGGCGACGAGTTAGGCTATCTGCGCTTCTTGCTGATCAAGCCTTTGACGCATAGATAGATTTTCCTCCCGTGCGAGTCGAGCCTCTTGAATTGCTGCTTGGACGGCCGCAGCCTGAGTACTTTTCCTCCCCGAACCTCCCGTAGATGATGAGTCGGAGGTCGAAAAATCTCGAATCACCTTAGGTCTCATCCCTCTAACCTCCTTTCCAGCTCTACGACCGTATGCCTCATCGGCGATTGCAATTTGGCTCTCCATCGAAAGATGAGGCAGGTCTTCGGGCGGTATGCAAGCTGAGTGTTGGCCAATTCCTCCTGCGCACGTTCTACCAACCTTGCCTAAAAAGATCGAATAATTAAAAAAAATTATAATTAAATAATAATTAAATAATAACTAATATAATTAAAAGCACACACACACACATATATATATATATATATATCACTTACGCTGTATTGACTCGCTTCATTCTCGATCCCAGGCGTCACGTACGCGCTTATGCTAACATCGAGATAAGGGTGTTTGGAGCCCTTATCCCTGTGCTCCTTAGCTATTTGAATCACTTGCTTGGCTCCGGAAGTATGGTGTTTGTCCTTCTTCCCCCGGTTGGTTTTGTTGATTTCGGAGAATTTCTGTTGGACAACATAAATCATTAAAAAATTAATGAGTAACTAAAATAAAAATAATTCAATTCTCTTAATTTAAATTAAAAAAAATTAAACACCTTATATTCTTCATCTTGGAAGTGGTTACACAACCACTGCCACTCATCTTCCCTATCCCCACGCAGCTCTACGGGGGTAGGCACGGGGCCGATATTGTCGAAGTACACATGAAGCTTGTACTTCCAATCACGGTAGATGGAGTTGGCGGTTTGGTTGATATGCCTAAGCATCGCCGGTGTAGGATCCACCTCATATTGTTCCTATCAGAAATAAATAGAAAATTATAATCGTATATATTATGAAATTATAATTTTTATTGGTTATTATAAAATAAATTTAAAATTGTACGTATTATGTACCGAAAGTTCTTTAAAGAGTTTTGCCTTCTCTTCATCCGGCAATTCCAAGTGGGGGCAGTCATACGAACCCGGCTACGAATGATGGACCCTATGCTATGCGCCGAGAGACTAGCTAGCTGAGCTGTGGGACGGCCACCGGTGAATTCGTCGTACGGGAAGTCGATCTTTTTCCCGGTCGCCTTTAAAATTTTCTCTGATTTGCCGCCTTTCACGAGACCGCGAGTCCTTTTCGGTTCTGGGTCAGTCGGGACCCTTCTGAGCTTGCGCCGGGTGCTGTAGAGGATAGATTCAGAGGTCGAGGACGCCTGAGTACTTCCTGTTGAACCGGGCGTCGGACTGGAATAGGCGTCGTCATCATCGGTTGGGATAACTGGGGCAGCGGGAATTTCGCCAGTGGGCGCCGTCGACGGACCAGCTGAAGGGTCCGGAGAGAGCGCGTCGTTGCCCTGCTGTAATTCCCAACCGACTTGCTCCGCCAAGCGTCGGAGCATATATCATCTTTAGCCTCCGGTTGGGCCTTTTTCTTTCCCGACGGAGCCATTTAAACCTAGGAGTACTTACGTTGTTAAAATACCTGATTACCATAATAATTATATAAATTTATTTACGGTAATTACACATTAGTATTGAGTGCGCCTAAGATTTAAATAGAGTACACTAGCTTGGTATTTGGGTCGTTCAATGGACGTGCGACCCGCGCGATAAAGTGTAAACTTTCAATTAATCAGCCTTGGTTCAATCGAAAAACATAGCCAGTTAGGAATAGAGATAACGCGAGAGGCAGGACTAATTTCGACAAAACACCCCGAGGCTAACCAAATCAATGGTATATACTCTATTGGTGTCGTATTTCTTAGATCCAAAACTTGTCACCAGTCATAACCCGTTTCTAGACACCATGTCCGACATTCAACTAATCTTTAGAAAATTTACACTCCCTCAAGTCCATTGCAAACTCCGCAATCAACCTCGTGTCCATAAATTCACTTAGGTTATGGTGTGCGGTGATGAAATCCACACATCACGAGGGGTTAAGGAGATAAGCTAGGAAATGAGGCGCCATCTATTCCAAAGAGTGCGATTTAATAAACCAAACTTATGTACTAAATTTAAATCAAAGACTACCAATTTACTACAAAATTCTCATAATTATCAATTAATTATTTTTAATTACATGCAATAATAATCACAAATTATACTATTAATTAAAACAAAATATTAATTACAATAATTAATTATTATTTATCATGCATTTAATAATAATAATTCATTTACCAATATAATAATAATAATTATTAACAATAATAATTATTATTACTATTCATTAATTTTAACTAATAATTATTCATTTACTAATAATTTATTATTACCAATAATTAGTTATCATTACCAATAATAATTAATACTAATAATTATTATTACTAATACATTAATTACTAATTAATTAACCAATTTACAAATTAAATAATTAGTTAAATAATAATAATAATTAAAAAATATAATATTTATTACCTCGCCGAAAAGTCGCCGAAATGTTGTCGGAATGTCGCCAGAGAGAAGGAAAGTCGCCGGAATTTTGGTCGCCGGAGGAGGAAGGCCGGAGGGTTTTGAGAGAGAGTGAGAGGAGAGGAGAGGAGGAAATGAGATGAGATGAGGAAAAGAGAGGGTTGAACTATGGTATATATAGGCTTTCACTTAGACGACGGAGCCCTATTCTCCGTCGTCTAAGTGCACTTAGACGACGGAGAATAGTGTTTTCGTCATCTAAGTGCACCGTTTCAAATTTTTGAAACGGCCCCAATTAATCGGCGGGACGGTTTCAACCGCGTTAATTTTCGGCACTGTTTCAAATGTTGACTTAGACGACGGAGAATAGATTCTCCGTCGTCTAAGTCAACATTCGAAACGGCGCCAAAAAATTAGGCGGTACAATCAACCGCCAAGGATTTTGAACTTGGACGACGGATATGGCCTTTCTCCGTCGTCCAAGTTGAATTTACGTAAAAAAAAATTTAAAATTAATTCGCAAGGAATTTGCCGATCTGTCATTCGAATGAAATAGTCGTAAAATATCGATTAACGCATCGTATATATAAACAATTGAATTTGAAACGACGAAAATTTTACGTCTTTAAACTTGTTAAGTATCTACTAATCTATATGACTTAAGTGTTATTAAGTATAGGCTTATTTGCATATCGATATTAACGAAATTGAATTTGGACAAAACAACCGTTGGATACGTTCACCGTAACATAATATATAATTAGAATAATGTTTAGAAAATAATAAGTTCGTGAAGGGTTTCATCGGCACAGTCAACCGCAAAACCGAGATTTTGACAAACTGGAAACGTGGATACAAGACATTTCGTAACTCCGATTTTGGAACCGTCGAAGCTCATACACCAAGAATTGTTTACTCTATAGTCTTGACGAAAAGAATATGCATTGGGAGATGGTCTAGATGGTCGTTGTCTTAGATAAAATTACGAAATCTGAACTTGGACGACGCAAATGAGATTCTCCGTCATCCAGGTACTCACTGTTTAGGGTTTAGGGTTTTGTTTCACTTGGACGACGCAAATGAGCTTATCCGTGGTCCAGGTACTTACTGGGACGAAGGATAAGCTCATTCTCCGTCGTCCAAGTGTCTCCATTCAATTCTTCTGATTCAATTCGATAATTGAAAAAATCATCGATCCGATCCGCTCCTCGATCGATCCGATCCGATCCGCTCCTCGATCGATCCGGATCGATTAATTAATTAATTAAATATATTTAATTTACGTACGTCGGTCAGTCCGATCCGAGCATGGACGCGTGTAATTAATTAAGTACAAAAATAATAGTTTTACATACGTACATACGTACTCCTCCTTATAATATTTATATTAATTATTGATCGATGATGCATCATATATTACAATAATTACAATAATTAATTACCAATTAATAATCCTTGTTGTATAATTGTACTCTTCGTCATAATCGTCATCATCCTTATCCCCGTTATCCGATTGCTCATCCTCCTCATCATACTCAACATCGTCCGACGAATAACCTGAGTCCTCGTCCTCGTCCTCATCTTGCACGTCTTCTTTATCTACCTCATTAATTGCCTCAATAATCTCATCTTCAGTTAGATTTGTACAACCATCAGGCATGGGTAACCGTTCACCATCTTGAATCAGGTCCATTATATCGGAGTGGATGACAGAAATATTAGGCTCTTGATAGGCAAGAATGTCTCTTTCTGGTTCAACAGCATCTTCAGTCACCAGTGTCCCTTCAATTGTCTCTGTATTCCATATTCCTCAATGAGAGATATGGTTCACTATTTTCCACCCTTCACCAGCTTTCGGATCGTCGAGATAGAACACATGCCTAACTAAGGTGGCGAGAGTGAAAGGCTTATCCTCATACCATCTTGAGTTTGTATCGACTGATAAAAGTCTCAGGTCTTCTTTTGTACGCTTGAACCATCTGCACTTGAATAGAAAAACGTTGACATCATTCTCGTAACATAGCTGAACCACATATCCAATAGCCCCGTAATATAGATCATTGTCTTTCCCAACTGCTACCCCACTGTTTTGTGTTCTTCTTCCTTCATCTCGGGCCAATGAATGGAACTTTACACCGTTCACAAAACATCCGGGATAAATATAGTGTTTAATCGGCTTCCTTGCTAGCAAGTGCTTTGGCCAGGACCACCACCCCCCGTGGTTTTTGGATTTTTGTAGATCAATCATCTGCGAAAATGAGAAATTTTAAGGGTTTACTTTCTACAAACATGATCGATATGTATATAAATTACTAAATACCGAGACGTACGTACGTACCCATTGGAAGAAATAATCAGGGAACTTTTTCTTAACCATTTTCTCAATCCACGCCGAACTCTTGTCTAGATTTAACACCTGAAGCCTCTCTCTGTATGATATCATGTACGGCTCTACTTCGTCACAGTCTCGCAACACTACCCAATGTGCCTCAATAAGTTCTTCCCGTGTTAACGATTCCTTTAATACTCCTCTAAACGGTCGGACGATATTGGTGAGGACAGAAAGATTGATGCGGGCACTGGGATTGGAGGCAGTGGGAGGTGGTGGATCTTTGAGGTACCTGTTGCAGTAAGTAACACACTCATGCATTTGGTATGTCTCAGCTATGGAGTCATCCGGGGCCGACCTGTTTTTGACGAATCCTTTATACTTTCAAAGCTGTCTACAAAATCAAACGTACAATAAGAATAAGTACATATAGCTAGTAATCTCCAATGGAACAAATTATAATCTCATCTTCAGTTAGATCTGCACGTACCTTTCTTGAGGATACATCCAAGTGTACTGGATCGGACCAGAAATGAGCACCTACTCGGGCAGGTGGATCATTAAGTGAATCATGATGTCAAAGAAAGCAGGGGGAAAAATCCTCTCTAGTTTGCAAATGATGTGCATAATTTGTTGTTGCAGTTCCACCACATCTGACTTCTTTAATTCTCTGGCGCATAACCTCTGCCACCATCTGCACAATGCCACTATTGGTTCTACGACGTCACGAGGTAAATATGGTCGAATTACCACTAGAATCAGACGTTGCAGCATAACGTGATAGTCATGTGTCTTTAGACCAACAAACTTGTGTTGCACCTCGTCCACTGCTCCAATTATAGTAGCTGCATACGTAGCCGGATAACGAACGCTCTTAAACCAGTGAAATACAGAACGTCTAAGTGTCAGCTTCACTGTATAAGGTGTAGCTGGCATCTTGTTGTACACTCATTTCCTATCTCTCCTCAACCACAAGGGACGACGTAGATTCATTGATTCCAGATCTTTGCGCGCTTTGGGAGTATCTTTAGTCTTGAACTTAATACCGAGAATTGTTCCGTGGTCTAAGTGCTGTTTTCTTGTAGTGATTTGTTTAGTGTTGACTTTTCCTGTTTCTACTGCTACCATTGAGAAAGCATTTTCAGCTACGAACATCAGTAAGAATAGGCATAAAAACAAGATGGATGATGATTTTCTTAATGATTGTATGATACTTCATATTGAAAAGGAACTTGCAGAAGCTATTGAAAATGATGATGTGATTAAGGAGTTTGAAGCTTCACTGTGAAGTTGTATTTTACAAAAAAATCAAAAAATATAATTCGATAATTGAAATTAATCATCTTTTAGATACCCATACAAAGATTGGACATGCAAAATTTTAGCTCAATCAGAAATATTTTAACCATTTGATCGTGACATTGTTTACCGATGCACACACATTGTCTGATTCAGCTCAAAACTTGATTGTGGTGATCAAATGGCCAACCAATCTTCGATTGCGATGAATTTTTGCATGCCCGATCCTTGCTTGGGTATCTAAAAGATGATTAACTTCAATCATCGAATTACGTTATCGATTTTGTGTAAAATGCAACTTCACCGAACTTTAATGTGAAGCTTTGCACTTGATGAAAACTGTATATGTATATATATATATACACACACACAGAGAGTTCTTATCCAAAGCAGAGTTCCGCTTTGAAATTAAAGTGCAAAACTCCTCTCTTAACCCTTAGATAAATTTATTTAAATCTAATAGATCACAGTTCACCTCATTTAACCAAGATCAAAACACATGGGGTTAATATTAAAAAAAAGGATACTATGGAATTTCCACGCAAAGCTTGTCCCTCCCTATGCTCTTCTTCTTCCACCAGGTGCAAGCAAGACGACATGATCAAAATTGAGCTTTTTGATCATGTGTTCTAGATTATTTATCCTATACCTCTGAGCTTGAGAAAATTCGAAGGGAAACTCATAGATATATATGCTAGGGTTGCTATTCCAGATGGTTACAATATTTGAAAGTGCCAGAAAATTGATAGCTCGTGAAGAAAACAATAGCACCTATCATCTCACACATACGAATCCCAAGTTTTAAAGAGAATCAAAGTTGGGACTCTAAAGTCGTAAACTCCTAATCACCACGAGAGAGAAAATGAATTGTGTCAGGCAATTGGAAGCCAAGAAGAGAACTCATAATTAACCATAGGTTCTTGGTACCTTATCGGAGGAAGATTCTTTGAATTTATTCATGAAGAAATCAAGAATGGCTTTTGAAGCACTACATGCAATTGAAGAAGTCTCAGACTACTTTCCTTGATAAGAGAGATGGGTTTAATTGTATAAAGTTATGCTAAGATTACTTTGGTAGAGAACATGCAAGTCTCCGACATCGTGCTTTGTTGTCTATTCTCAGAAGTAACAATAACGATGTGTCTTGCCTCAGTTACCTGTGCACCTAGACGAAGAAAAATAGCATAGAGAGGAGACGGAAAAACCCTCCATTGTTGGTAATGTTTTTTGGTTAACCGTACCCATTTGTTTACTTTTTTTTATTATTATCATAGTGAAGTGAATTGTGATCCACTAGATTTAAGTAAATTGATCCAAGGGTTAAGAAGAGAGCTTCACACTTTAATTTTAAAGGGGAGTTTCACTATGGATAGGCTCTGTATATATTTATATATATAAATAAGTATATATATAATTTTCATCAAGTGCGAAGCTTCGCACTGAAGATTCAGTGTGAAGTTGCATTTTATACAAAATCAGAAACGTAATTCAATCATTGAAGTCAATAATCTTTTAGATACATATGCAAGGCTCATGCATGCAAAATTTCTGCTCAATCGGAGATGTTTTAACTATTTGATTGTGACATTATTTAACAAGGTACACAGATTGTCCAATTTAATTCGAAACTTGAATGACATAATCAAATGACTAAACGATCTCTGCTTGGACTGAAATTTTGCGTGCCCGATCATTTAATGGGTATCAAAAAATTGATTGACTTCAATGATCGAATTAAGTTTTCGATTATTTATAAAATGTAACTTTACACCGAAATTTCAGTGCGAAGTTTCACACTTGATGAAAACTAGGTATATATATATAATTAAGTTGCAGAAATGGCCTTCTATAGTTAGGTTTATGATAATTACAGTGAACCATACCATTGAGACCATTGCTACAGTTAACATGGTTTAGATTTGTCGTACATGTTTACAATTATGTGCACTGTTATTAATAATTGATATAACTTACGGGTAAGGCTACTGGGCAGAGGCTCCATCAAAGAAAATGTCTTACAATTAGTTAAACAAAATTAAAATTTATTGAACTAGAAATTGTAGTATTTTAAACAAATTTACGACTATTTTTATATCATTTATAAACAATTGAACCAAAATTACAATAATAACAACGATTTGTTTTCAAATTTATAAAAATATATTCGTTGGAATAATTACATAAATTTGAACAAAAATACACAAAAATGTCTCATTTTACAACATTAATAACATAATTACTTAAAAAATGAGGTAGATTGCCCCACCCTAGAATTATCCAAAACTTTAAACTCGCCACATATCATCGATGTATAAAAGAATGTATAAAATTAAAAGAACCTTTGATGTCATCTTTAAAACAATATAAGTTTTTAGGTTATTAGATTTAATTCATAAAAAATTAAATATCTGATGATTTAATTTCGTTTGTGTTTTTCAGAGCAAAATGTTATGACTAATCTTTTATTTTCTAATTTTTATTATATTCGTGTGATTCTCTTTGTTTGATATCCTAGCTAGCCGTTTTTGTTTTGCTGAGTACTAGCTAGCCGTTGTGTAGCCTTGGATCAGTGAAAAGCCATGGCAAACAGATGTGTGGAGCGGGAAAGAAAGGTAATTAATAACGCCATTCTTTTACTTTCAGTCGATCTGTACGAGACATCATTATTTATCTTTGACCTCGATCAGATCAGCTACCTGGGTCGATCGATTCCATGTATATAACCAAATTTTCAGGTATTTTAACATTACGGCAAAGTAGTGGCGCCACAATTTGCCTCTAACGAAAGTTGCAGCACAACTAGAAGTCTGGAACAAGTGTTTCCCATGCCCCTGTATCCCTAGTTAGCAGCGGCGAAGTCACGTTGGAGTACCTTCTGCTTTCCCATATTTACACATAATGTTATGATAGTGTAACAAGTTTCAAGCTTTCTTGCCTGCAAATGGCATGGGTTCAAAACCAAAAAATGTGGAAATGGTTGTTTTTCCCTAGTTAGTCTTGACTCTACTCTCTCTTCGGACTCCCTAATTTTTTATCTCAGCCACGTGTCACCATATGATAGGTTAATAAAGTCAATATTTAATGAGCTTACGATAAGCTCAGGCCACTAGATCCTTGTTCTTACGTAGGAATCTACCCCTCCTCGTCGTCAGCGACCGCGCTCCGCTACCTGAAACCTCCGTTGGAAAACCTCTCTCTCTCTCTCTCGGTTAATTCAAGTAAGAATTTTTGATTAGATTTCGGGTTTGGATTCAACGCAGTCGCTGCGGCGGCTCGACCCAGTCCTCGAAGACATTGCGGAAATCGAGGCTTACTGAATCATCAGTACTGCTGCAGGGCTACATGCTGCACTAATGGACAGGCTGTGCAATCCGGTGACCGGAGTTTGCAGCGTTTACTACCATTTTCCGTTGGAAGAGAAGCCATTGCTGGAGGACAAAATCGTGTCAGTGATAGGGTGTATGGTGTCCCTACTGAACAAAGGCAGGGAGGACGTGCGGTCCGGAAGATCATGGTTTTATTTCCCCTTCTCCATCTTTTGCATCTTCACCCAAATGCAAAACTACCCAGAAGCTGAAACAGCTCAACAAGTCCCTCTCTAACTATAATATACAGAATTCCCAGAAATTTAGACATTGATGCTTCTGCTTTATACTCAAATGGCAACTATATCATCGACTTGGCTTTATCAAGGTGTGTTCTAATTGTTTCATTCAACAACGAAGATAATTTCATGAACAAGTTCTGTTCTTTCTCAATTTTCTTAAGTTTCTGATGTATTTGTGGCAGATAGAGGATTCAAAGGTTCAGTCTTTTCAATAATGTGAAAGTCCCTGCCATTTTACATTTTTCAATAATGTGAAGTTCTTGCTATTTAACATTTTTCTCAGACACCAGATGCAAATAAAACACGTGTCATCTGGGAATCAACCCCTTCCTATGCAGGTAAACCTGTCTATTAGAAGTATGGCAACAAGCCAACTCCCCTATTTTATTGGGCGGATTGGTACTATTCCAGGAAAGCTAGGATCCGTCAAACGCTGACCAAACGAACATACCTAAGAGACAAAATTTGAACTGATCTTAACTAGTAAATGATGGCGGGGAAAGATAAGAATTTATACCTTCATGTTGCTGTATTTCAAAGTTCTCATAATCTCATATAAGAGATTCTTGAGACTCTTGTGATCAGTGCAGCGGATTTGAAGTAATGTATATGCCGGGCTACGATATTCCATCCCGAGAATTTTCTTTTTATGATTTATTTAAGGTTAATCAAGAAATGTAGTTAGTTTTGTTATCATCGATAAATATTGTGAGCCTTTCATTGACTTTTTATCTGATTGTCGAAATTGTTTGATTTCGAGTGAAAGTCATTGAAATTGTCAATACGAGTCTGTAGGCGCGAAGAATGCTGATAACGGAGTTACAACAAAAAAGTTATGATCAGCGAAAGTTTATCGGAAATGTAATAGTCGTAAATGGATGAGTATGGTAGGACTCTATTTCGGAAAATTATATTGAGGAAAGTTGTAGAGTTTATCGGTTTATGCAGATTATATTATTTTGTCCACTCACGCTAATTAACGTTTCATATTTTATGCCTTTCCCTATGCCATTTGTTTTAAATTGCCCAGATTGTAGGTTAGCTGGTTGCCATCCAGAGTGTGAGGCATAACAATCCACAACTTCTGTTTACTCAGGACAGGTTCTCAGTTAAAGTTTAAGGTTGCTCATGTTAGGGTAGCTTGTACCGATTATGCGGTGCTATAAACTCTAACGCGGTCCTACAAGAGTGATCCTGGATTACTACGGTAATCTGGGTTGGGTCTTGTCAATTGGTATTAAAGCATAATTTTTCAGATCATGTCAATTATTTTATATTATTAGTGGTCTTAGTGTGCGATGGTCTGACTGGAGCGGATCTCATTGAATGCCTTCGAGCATTTGGATCACTAATGGTATGAGATAATCTTCTAGGTGTGTGTTAGATAATAGTGAGTTTCTTTGTCCTCTAATGTCATGTCTCATGGACGTGATCGACGATTTCAACAAAACCTATTATCAACAGTATACGAGACAGTTCCAGAATATTCTGTTATGATATATTTTGAGGATTTCTGCGACATGGTCGTATCGCGAGATAGTCATGGGTATCAGGACGATAATTCTTTATAAGTCTGTTAGATTTGGAATGGTCATATCGGATGACTAATGAAAGTCTCTTGTGGTTAGTTTCCCCGTAGTTAGTTTTGCGAGGGAAATCAATTGTAGTCTTCCTTGAAATTTTTTGTTTAAGTCATTAGAGAGACCTTGTTATGAGATTAGGTGATCTCGATTCTCGGCTGAGGAGCCTTTATGATAGGCGACATCCTTTGTATGTTGGCTTGTCGGTTGCATTTGTATAGGCGGCACTAATAAAGGTAAATGAACTTGACTTAGATTTTTCCTATTGTGGGGGACTATGAAGAGATTGACGCCATCGTACGTGTCGCAACAGGGGAAGTTCCAAGCAAGCAACACTATGTTCTTCTTCTTGAGTCATGAACAAGGGAACTAGGAGAATTCAGTGTCTATGGTTCAATTTACTCAAGTGTTAGTCGGGTGTTTAATGATGCTATGAGGAAGGGCTTCCGATGTCGTTAATGTTGAGTGGGTTATAAAGATTCAATATATATTAACCTAACATGCTATTTATTATTGTGTTTTACAAGAATCCTTAGCGTGTCATCTTTAACTTTTCGACTCTTCTTCGAGTACGAGAATGGGTACTCACGTTCGCTTCAGTTTGATGGTTTCTCGTTGTTTAAGGTGTTTTTGAACTATTTTTTTTGGGGCCTTATGCAACGAGAAGGTGAAGATAAGTAGCTAATTAAGGGACCTTGCTTTCTGAGTACTGGTGTCGAAGCTCTAGAGGAGCGAGGTATCCTTTCGGTACCTCATTACTTAATTGGGTTATAGTAAACCTCTTCCCAGTACTCGTTTCTTCTGTTCTATTCTCGAGTTTATTTTATTGGTGGGAGTCATGAGATTGAGTACTGATGTAGCTGTAGTGCTTATGTGGAACCTTCAAGAAGTAGAGTTTTCTCGGAAACGATTTCGATAATCGAGTAGCCCTTGTTGGGTAAACCTTTAGGTGATCGTCCAATAGAGGTGGCGATTCTTGCCACTTTGGCATGTTGAATTGCAAGTACTGCGCACACTTATTTAGTCGCAGAAAAGTGTAGTCCCATAGTTGTGGACGACGTTAATAGAGTATCAATGTTATGGCATAATCGTGACATTGAAGGTGAAGTTTATAGTAGAGGTCAAGTTGATTCTCTGATATTTTCTGGGATCATGTGTTTTATTGAGAGTATGTTTTCTTGAATCATATGTTTACTCTTTGGCTCGACTCTTGGCACTCTCACCTAGCCTGACCATTCGACCTGACACTATCTTTTATTCGGTCACCATTGTTGTCGTTTAAGGTAAAGCTTCCATATCCTGATTTGTGTTTTGTTTGGGTTTCTACATGTTTATATCAGCCAAAGGAAAATGAATAGATATATAACTGGAGGTACTAGTGCCATGTTCATTCGTACCTTGAGTGGCCGTGGACATAAGGTGATTAAGAGTAACTATTTCCAGGTATGGTTTGCAGTGATAATTTTATACCTGGTAAGGCGACTATTTCTTTGTTGCTTCTTGGGTAAGCACCCTTAGTCAGCTCAACAATGAGAACTCATTATTCCTTATAGGGATTATGTCATTTGTTCAGAACTTCTTGTTTTACCACATTTGGCAATACCTCTGGCTTGACTTATTACTGTCGTGAGTGCATACTAATTACTTCGTTGCAGGCGCTTGACCGTATTGCTGGATGTTATTATGTGGAGCGAGAATATAGTAGTTAAATCGTATTTAAAATCAGAATTGTTGCCACCTCAACTTTCAGTAAATTTTAAGTTGTTGGCAACAAATTAAATTCATCCACCCACGTGTGAATTATTTATTTAGCTTTGTTTTCCAAGAAATGACCTTAGTTTTTGACCTTAAAATGTTTTCATTGTGTGAGTTAATCGTCACTTATTGATATCACTATCAGCGGGGAACAATCAATTTGAGAATATATTTGATTAAACCCCACTGTAGTCAACTCGTCATGCGGGGGAGTTTCAAATTGACATTAGTATTGGAGAATCAGTTACTATCTTCTATTTATATTAATTCAATTTTGTTTGTTGGAATTAATATTAAATTCTTCTACTCAAATCTCTTTATGAATTGGTCATGTTTATTTTATGTTGTGAACACGCTTTCCTCTATAAAGATGTTTCAAGAGATGTGTAACCAATTCATAAATATATTGTCTTTGTTATAAATCACAGAGTTTCACGAGGGTGAAGACGTTAATATCAAGATTCTAAATCAAACTTATGCATTTTACACCTGTACAACTAGGAACCATTAAGTTTGAGAGTCAGCAAACATTTGCGTATATCGCAAGCACGTGCAAGGATCATAGAAAAATAAGTATGACTTGATTCACTGTATATTGCACAAACTCCGGGTTCTTGCTAGACTCGATGTAGGAGTGTCATACATATAAATAAGCGATCATCACTCATAGAAGTATTTATGAGATTGACACACGTAAATGCAAACTTCCAACCAGCTATTGTTTTGTGTGCGACGAAGATGTAGATTATTTCTATGCGATATAAAATTTAATCGGTAATTCTGCAAGGGAATTGTTCAGTTCCTTGGACTCCACAACAGTCTAATCCTCTGATTAGTTATCGTTGGGTAAGCATCCAATGTTAAAGGAATCAGGAATATTTATGGTAGTACAATGTGGTAAGTTACAGCGATTTAGTTATTCAATTCGAAAATGGGCTTGAGTAAGTAAATTAAAACCTCAGTGTTTTACCACTTCGAGTGGGAAAATATTACTAGGCATACATGTAAGTGTAAGCATAAGCCTATATCTATTTTTCAACGAATCTTTCAGCGGTGCACAGTATTATGTATATTTTTATGCGAGCTTTATATGTGTGAGCTATTGATGCTCAGATATGGGTGTGATGTTCGTTATGGAGATTATGGTACGTGAGTTATGAGACTGGTGATATGGGTTTCAACACTCAAGTTACGCACCAACAGTACTTTTTCATCACTGATACATGCATAGTTAATATGATAAGTCAGAACGTGGAGGAAATACAAAGTTGTTATCTTCAGAATAGAATGGGATTGGAGATTACAATTGGACTCTTTGGAGTCTGCTCATAGTTTTGGGCATATTTGAGGCAAATCTCTGTGATTTCTTATGCGCCTCGCTACATTATGGTGATTAATTTTGATATTTGAGTTAGTCTAGTTAGTGTATTGAACGAGAGATATTTGATTATTAAGTATTAGTGACTTATTATCATTGTGTTGCTCAGTTTGATGATGAGAAATCCGGATGGGATATGGTACCCACGGTTTGTATGTGGGATGTGATTCTTCAAAGTGTTCTCTTATATAGGTTTTTGAGTTTCTTTGAATTTTAAGGAAGACTATGCCAAAATTTTCAATAAAATTTTAGGAATAAGAGAACTGAGTAAGATTAGAATGTTTGTTTTGATCGGCCAATTACGCACTTATGATGCAAATTTTGAATGGTCAGTTTGGGTCTTCATTTTAGTACCTATGTGACCTTAGGGGTCACTTTATATGTGAGTGTCCACGGGGAGACACTTCGGATAGGCTGTCGGGACAGGTTGATTAGAGGACCACTTCAGAAGTTAGAACCGCACCGCTACTCAAATAGCTATTTTAGCAGAACTGTAATCAGAAGTGGTGACTGGTAGACTGGCCGATTAAGCTTAATTATACTAGTAGAACTGGCCACTAGTGTGGGCAAGAATACATGATGTTTTTAAGTATTCACAATACAAAGTTCGGATTATGATGTCTTTTGTATCAGGTTTATAAGGTGTAGTCGACTCTCACTCGAGATTTGAAAAGTGAGACTTTGTAACAAGATGTTAACATGATAATAGTGTTACGGATAATTTTAATAGCTATAGATATTACTTATGAGCTGAAAGAATGCATCCAGGAGCACTAACTGTTGGAATTTTTCTAGTATATGCGTATGTGCAAATTTTGACGACAAAATTTTCTTAAGGGGGGTAGATTGTGACATCCTGTCCCGAGAATTCTCCTTTTAAGTTAATCAAGAAAGATAGTTAGTTTTGTTATCGTTGGTAAATATTGTAAGCTTTTAGTTGACTTTTTATCATATTATCAAAGTTGTTTGACTTCAGGTGGAAGTCGTAGAAACTGTCGATACGAGTCCGTAGGCTCGAAGAAAGCCGAGAACGGAGTTACGACAAGAAAGTTATGATTAGCAGAATTTTATCGAAAATGTAATAGTCGAAAATGGACGAGTTTGGTATGACTCTTTATATTGAAAAATTATATTAAGGAAAGTTGTAGAGTTTATCGTGATAAGTTTGTGGCCATGTCAATAGTTAAAATCGAAGTTACGATGAAAAAATTTTAGTCAACAAAAATTTGTACGATTTTATGGAATCGATAAGTCGCAAGTTGCAAGTATAAAAACTATAAATACAATTTTTCGTAAGTGGAAAGTCCAAAACTTTCTTTTTTTAGCAACTGAGCGTTGACCCACATTGCCCGAGGCTCTGCTTTCCGTTGCCGAGTCTCTACCGTCCGACCATCAAATCGGACATTCGGGGTATGAAAATTATCATCTCGGCATTCTCTTTTATTCCTCTATGGTCTCAGACATCAATTCGACCAGAGCAAGCCGAAATTTCAAGGAGAAAAGACGGAAAAATTAGGTTTTCCGTTGATGATTTTCCGACCAACTTGGTTGCCAATATGGGTATGTTTCAATTCCTCTTGTTGTATTGATTGTTGTGGTATACTTTTGGATGGGATTTGCAGGTGTTTCAATGGCGAATTGATGCGATTTCCAGTCACAAATCGTCGCCGAACGCACCCATGGGTGGCGGTGATAAACAGCGGTTATTGGCGTTGGGGGGTTAGGGGTTTTGTAGTCCACCCTCGTGGGAGTCTAACCCGACCAGCCTCGAGCTCCAACATGGCTCGACGGCGCCGAAATCGGGATTTAAAATTTTCTGGAAAATTAGGTTTCGGGCCAGTTTTGAACCGATTGTTGGGCTTGTTGAGAGGAAGGGTTTAGTGTTCGGGTCACCGAGAAAAGTCACCAGCACCGCCGCGCTGCCGCCGGTGGCGGTGGTTCATGGTGGTGCTCCGACGAAGACGAATTTCGACAAAAGTTTTATATCGTTTTGCTCGTAATTACGTACCGAATGTAATGAAGAGGTTATTAAATTGATTCAGACATTGATGTTTAAGACGTGTGGTTAATTGGATAATAATTAAACGATTTTACATTATTATTAAACAATTAAATCAATTATCGATTCGACCTCGAGTTGCATAACATTTGAGTAATGCATTGTGACTTTGAAAAGGATTCAAGAATTAGATTTGGAAATTTGATTTAAAGCTTGACAATTAATTAGGGAAGCACGTTCCTCGAGAATGCGGCGTTCTAGGCGATTTTGCTTGTTGATTAACAAGCTTACCTATTCATTATGAATTTTGGCGATTAGCTATTAAATAGTAATCTTTGTTTCAGAACGATGTATTAGCAGCAAGTGACAGATATATAGAAACATCGATAGAAAAAGTTTGGCTTGGTGGAAATCACAGCACAGTACTATAAGTTGACTTTTATTTTTACAGTAGATAGTGAGTTTACATTTTTATTCTTTATATTTTACGGTATGTTTTCAGAGCATTTATTTGGAGGTTTATTATTGTGATGATTTTATTTAGTGGTATCGATGCCCTAACTATTCGGCTAATCACCGGATAATCGGTCGGACTGGGTTAGGACAAACAACCTGCCTGACCCATCACCTTACTTATTATACATATAGGCATTCCGGGTTAAGACAAGCACCCTGAACGACCACATTTATTGCATTTCAATTTATTAAATTTGAACTCGCTTTATTTCAGGAAAATTAGTGAAAAGGCATGTTATATCAGTTTTTATCGGTTTACGTAGATTATATTATTTTGTCCACTCATGCTAACGTTTCATATTTTAGGCATTTTCCTAGACCCTTTATTTTAAATTGCCCAGATTACAGATTAGTTGGTTGAAGTCATGACCATCCAGAATGCGAGACATAACAGTCCACAACTTCTGTTTACTCAGTGTAGGTTTTAAGTTAAAGTTTTGGGTTGCTCGTGTTAGGATAGCTGGTACCGATTAGACAGTACTAGTTACTCTAATGCAGGTCCCGTAAGACTTATCTTGGATTACTACCATAATTTGAGTTGGGTCTTGTGACGGGCACAATGAGTTGTCTATTGTTACACTGACATTCTTCAATTTCACCATATCCAGAGCTTGAGAACAGACTTCTTTGTCAAATAGGTCACATGTAAATAGCTCACCAACTACTACAGAAGATAGAGAAAGGATGTATGTGTAGAGAATCATACTCAGGACCTACCAACTGAAGTTCGCGACTGGTACACGACTCGCCTAAAACAGCTTTCAACTTTTCTGATGTCTTATCTTGTCGCTCCTTCGTGTGCAAAAGCTCCCTGTAATGATAATTTGGTTCATACATGCTAGTAACAAGCAACAAGATCGATACTGAAGTGACTTTTTACACTATTAAGTATAAAAGTTAGAAGACCATAAATCTTCACACATGAAAAAAGAATACGGATGCTAGAAAAAAATAACTCACATGTTATCTATTATGAAGAAAAGGTCCAAGACATTATCATCTGGAGTTGTTACTTTCACCCTTTGAATTACAAGCTCAAGCTCAAGCTCAAGCTCAAGCTCAGACAAAGTCCATGTAACATGTACGAGAAAGGAAGGCAGAGATGAAATTAGAGCCGCAAGCATAGATTCAAACATAAAATGAATTCGTTTTTTGAAATGGAATTATGAGAAATTTCATTTACCATGCAGCAGTCCATTACGGGTAGAGCAAAGAAAGTTTAGCATATAAACTGCAGGGGCGAGGAACATGTAGTCTGTGGATAGAAGTAATAAGGCACAGAAAATGACGGGCATATCGATTGGAGCTGATTCTCCAAATTCTCCCAATGAACAATCAGTGAGCTGGAATGAGGAACCAACCCATAATACTACGTAGCACCATATCCCATAAGTTGAGAAATCTATAGCAAAGCAAATGAAAAAAATACACCAAGTCAATATATGCATAACAAAATTGAACAGATGATTATCTTCAAGCTTATATAAATATACATCCGAGCACTGAGACTGACGAGTTAGTTCAGAAGAAAAGAAAACTTAACTTTGGAAATTGACGGTGAAGTGCCTGGAACAAAGAAAACCACACGCCAATTTCAGTTTCCAACTTCCAATTTAAATTTGAATTGGAATTTCATGTCACTAATTAATATCTAGAGCACTCGTTGCAGGCGACAGAGAGAGGCACGAGTTGGTGGTTGGAAAGAGAGAGAGAGAGAGATCGTCGGCAGAAGAGCTCTGGGTGTCCAGAGCTGAGCTGAAGGTGAGGGGCAGAGGGAAGAGAGAGATCATCGGCGAAGTTTCTGACGACAGAGCACAGTCCACTTAGGCGAAGAGAGGATGAGTTTCTGGGGAAATGATTGTAATCCGATGCACTCAACTTATCATAGGATTAGTCAATTTTGATCTGGTTGACTAAATCAACGGCTGAGATTTAAAAGAATTTGGGTGTGTGTAGAGAGGGGATGCAGTCAAGACTAACTATTCATTCTCTCTCTCTCTCTCTCTCTCTCTCTCTCTCTCTCTCTCTCTCTCTCTCTCTCTCTCTCTCTCTCATTAGCTTTGGCTGCACCCCCTCTCTCCACACCCCTAATTTTTGTAGAAATTGCCATGTGTCACTATTTGTTTGGACTCCGATTTAAATTTCTAAACCGGAATTAGGCCCTAACGACTTTTTTAACATATTTTCTACTCACTAATTGAAAACCGAAGTGGAGATCCAAAATTCAACGGCCAAAAATCAAGGAACTGTTTTCTCATATCAACTTACAACTATAAGTAGAAATGAAATACTGTTTTCGACATCAAAGAAGCTAGACATTCTAAACTAATTACATTGATGAAAAATACTAACACATAGGATCAACTTCAAACCCTACGGTGGATACCGCTATGCCTCAATTTGAGTGTACGCTCGATCTCAGTTGAAACTCTGCAACCTGGGAAGTTGAAAACGAAAAAACCAGGAAAAGACATAGAAAACAAGAAAACCGTAAGAGTGAGTAAGCAAAAAGTAAAATCTCATATTTAAATAAAAAACATAATTATTATGCCTTTCATTGAAATATGTAACATAAAAAGTGAGTTTAGATTCAAAGACATCGTAAGTGTGTGGAGGCTGTTACTAGAGTCGAGCGTCCTAAAGTAACTCAAGAACGTCCCAGGTCAAGTGTTTGTCATGGCCCTTCCGGGTATGATGTGAATCACGGGTCAGATGTTTATCATGGCCTTTCCGGAGCATCTCAGGAAACAGCCGAGAAGCCAATGCATCGATGCAACATAACATAGACATGTTGTGGGTAAAACAAAAACATAGATGCCTTCGTACAAATGCATAATCATAAATGCATAATTATAAAACTATATCGTAATAAAGTTGCATAAATAAAATTAGCTACATATATAGACTTGCAAACGACAGTGTAAAACAAAATGTCCACTCACCTATTATAGCTAGTTTCATTAGCTTGCTAGGATCCTCGCTCGTAACCACCACCTTGGTGACATCCTTGTATTCAGTTTTCACTAATCATGCGCCACTACTCCTAACCACCCTCGTACTCAAAGATTCTTGTACTCGATTTCCATTCATCGTGGCATTCTACATGAGCTCAACCGGTTTACCTAGCCTAGTAATAAATAACCAGTTAAAATTCCAATCATATAAACTAAGTGGAGGTACATAAAAGCATCCTAAAATTTGGACTATCTCCATAAAATAAAGCAAACCGAAACTTAATATCGTCAACAAAACTCAACAAGTTTCTTGGGAAATTCTCCATTAAGAACCTCTATGGTGAGAACTTGGTAAGTACCTTCTTATAAGTCATACTTTCCAATAATATTTTGAAAGATCAACCGTGTATATCTAACTACATTTACGTAGATCATTTCTATAAATTTTTATTCAATTTGAAAATTGTTAAGGTGTCGAACAACATGAAATAAATGAACTTTCCAAATTTATCAAACTTGAATCGTTTATGTTTATAATTGATAAACCATGATTTTGAATCCTTTAACGATTTTCCATTTGGTTGAAATTTACAAGAATGATCTACTCATATATAGCTAAATATCTAATAGTCAACATGTCAAAATATGATCAAAAATTAAGTCTTATAAATTATTGTATAGAAAGTACTCACCAAGCCTTCACCGTAGAGTTCTTTAATGGAGAAGCTCCCTAAGTTTCTTCTATTAGTTTCCTTCTAACCTTAACACCTTCAACAAACAATTTCTCAAACACTATACCTCAATGTTTCATCCAACATAATACAATCCCACTTGGCTAGTAATAACACGTCTCAGAAAGCATAACAAGGCTGAAAAGGAATAAAAATAGCCAAAAAGGCAGTCGCAGGTGGCGGAGCTGCGGTACCTCTTAGTGGTTGAAATGAACACTTTAAATTTCTTCATATATATATGCAATCCTATACTCAAAAGAAACTCCAAGAGGCAAGGAACAACTTTATACCTTAAAAGTTTCTCCAAAAAAGTCGACGGTTTGGCTGAAAACCGGAACTTTAGCCGGAATCTCATGAAATCTTCTCTCCTTCGATTCGTTGCACATAAGTGAAAATAAATTATAAGTCTAACATAGATAGAAAGCCAACGAGGAGAGGAAGAGATCGATACTAATCTTCAAGTCTACAATGGTCAAAATCAATGTTGGCGGCGAAATCTCTCTCTCCCTCCTATAAGAGCACCCGCACCGGTGTTTTGCTCTTGCTCGAGCAATTTGAGGAGGAGCAGGCACTGTTTGAGGTGGAGCAGTCACTGTTCATCGAATAGGAGGTACAGTTTCTGTTTTTCGCGCAGCGGTGTCAAAAAATAGCACGTGCTATTACTGTTCATAAATTAATTTTGTATTAAATTTTTTTTTTGAATCTTTTTCAACCAATCCATAAACGACACGTGTCGTTGTCGTATGAATAATTGAATAAGATTTCGGGTAAGATTTCCGACGAATGGCAAGTTGACACGTGTCACGCTGGCAGAAGGTTCTCGGGTAAATAATTGTACAAAATTTCCGATAAGATTTGAAACCAATCATGAGGCAACACGTGTCATATCCACGTATCATTATCGACTCTAATAATTGTATAAGATTCTCGGAGAGATTTCTAACCAATTGAAAGTTGACACGTATCCTCATCTTATCTAATCAGAATATCTACACTCGGCTATATATTTGTTGATCGGTGCTCATCGTTCATTCATACATTTCTAACCATATATTCTACATTCCGATAAGATGAATCCTTTTAGTTTTGAGAATTTTTTCCGGAGGAGGCGACAGCAACGTCGGTGAAATGCCGAAATTGCTAATGCTTTCATCACTGAAGCCGTCGTGGTCGATGCAATGTTCGATGACGAACCACCTCGCCGCCGACCAAATGAAGAAAGAATGAGGGAGTTAATGGGACATAATCTGATGGAGGATTACTTCATCGAACGCCCCGTCTTCAACGAACAAGCCTTTCGTCGAAGGTACCGAATGAGTACCAATTTATTCAACCGTATAATGACGGATCTCTGCAACCACGACCAATTTTGGCACCAAAGAGCTGACGCCACCGGATTGGTTAGACTTCTTCCCCAACAAAAGATGACAGGCGCTCTTCGTATGTTGGCGTACGGCGCAGCCGCAGATCAATGTGCTGAAATAACAAGGATGGATGAATCCACAACACTACAATGCATGAAGAAGTGGTGTATGCATATATACGAGCTTTACAGTGACTTCTATCTCCGTGCTCCAAATGCCACAGACATAACACGTCTTCTAAAGAGAGCAAGGCATCGCGGATTTCCTGGTATGATCGGAAGCATTGATTGCATGCACTGGGAGTGGAAGAACTGCCCCACAGCTTGGCAAGGGGCATTCTCGGGCCGGAAGAAGCGTCAAACTATTATTTTAGAGGCGGTGGCCTCATATGACACGTGGATATGGCACAGCTTCTTTGGGGTTCCCGGATCACAAAATGATATCAACGTGCTCCATCAATCGGACATATTTGATTCGCTCCTTGCCGGAAACAGTCCGAGTGCAACTTATAAAGTCAACGGTATGACTTACCACAATACTTACTATCTAGCTGACGGTATATATCACAGGTACTCCTCGTTTGTGAAAACAATCTCCAATCCCCAAGAGCTACCACAGAAACTGTTTGCCAAGAAACAAGAGGCATACCGCAAAGATGTAGAGAGGTGCTTTGGGATTTTGCAATCTCATTGGGGAATTAATTGGCATGTTGCTAGGTGTCATCACCAATCGACATTAAAGAGCATCATGTTGGCTTGCATTATAATGCATAACATGATTGTCGAAGAAGAATTTGTGGAGGAGGAGTTCGAGGAGTTAGAAGAAGAAGATCTACAAAACCCATCAACTGCTTTCACAGCTTATGATGGACCAGTGGATGAACAAGGTAATCGTATTCCTTTTGAGCCTGTTGGAAGGGATGGACAAAATGAACAACGATTTGCCGACCGTGTTGTAGATCTCCAATCTGCGTACATCCATGGAGAGTTGCAAAATGACTTAGTTAAGCACAACTGGTATCTAGAGACCGGCGAACGACTTTAAATGATGTGTGTGTGTGTAACATGCTTGCTTTATTTGTTTTTCCGTTTAGTTGTTTGAGTGATGTGTGTTTGATTTTAAGTCATTATGTTTTATTGTACTGTGTGTGAGCTTTGATGGAATAAAAAAAGTGCGTTTTTATTATTTAGAAATTTAAAGTACATAATTTCAATCAAAGCGTAGAATTATTGGAAATTTAAAGTACATAATTTCATAATGGAAAACAAATACCAAACTATTGAAACAGTGGGCGATAACAATTTGAAAATGTTTCATCGCTACCATCTCCTTCCTCTTCCTCCATTTTCTTTAGGATAATCTCTTTTTTCTTGGAAAAATACCTCTTCGATTTTGGGGTCATAGCATCCGTATCCATTGCCATTATCCTTGAATCCTCCGCTTCGGCCCTCAATTTGTAGTCCTTCTCCTTAAGGGCGAGTTGTTTTTGGTATAAAGCTAGCTCGGTGGCATCACTTTCTTTTTGCCCGGCGAGATGCATTCTTTGATTTTCCATCATGGTTTTCAAAACCTCATCTCTTACCTCATTTGAAGATGAGCAGGCTCTTTTCCCCTTTTTTTTAGCTTCTTTGGCCGCCTTCACTCCGATTGGTCTAACCGGACTAGAGTACACTTCTGCTTTGTTGCTTTGTGGTGTTGCAATGACTTCATTGTCCTCCACGTTGACAGGGGGAGGCATTGAGGTAAAAGGAGGAGCAGTTGCGGAGTTGGAATATGAAGGAGGTGGTATACTAGGTTCGACGGCCCGAAAATTTGGATGGTTCTTCATCACTTCCCAACAATCAAACTTGGTAAACTATTTCTTTTTTTGTGCCACGTACCATGATTGAGCTTTTCTTATCTAAGGTGCAAAAAATTTATATGTCAAAATAATATCTAGGAAATGGAGATGTCAACATTGATTAAAATAAATGTAATAAATAATTTATGACAAAGTTATTAACACTTACCTCATCTTGCAAATTTGAGCCGGATTGTGCATTCCTTCGTGCATATGCAAGAGCGGCACCCCAAGTTCTAAAACTCGGCTTCAACTTTGTAAAACGAGAAGAAACCGCGGTTTGGGTCCTAGGCTCCGGCCTTGATTCACCATGCGCAATCTCCCAATTTTCCTTATAATCGGCATATACTTTTTCCCACAATTTGTCGGACTTTTGCATGTTGCCGGTAATAGGGCAAACGCTAATGCGACAATAAGAAATACAAAGTTTCAAATCTTCGGAATCAAGCCAATTGGACATTTTGTGAGGAAGATGAAGGAGAAGAGGAAGGAGAGGATAAATTTGTGTGAGATTTGAATGAAATTGATGTAGTATTTATAGAAAAATTATAGGGTGTTATTTGCAATTTTTTGGAATTTTTAGGGATTTTTTTGTAATTTTTTAGGGTTTATTTTGCAAAATGACAGAAAAATCAGATATAGCCGTTTCGGTTGAATCTGGACCGTCCGATCAGAATTTTTGATTTGAAACGGACGGTCCAGATCAATCTGACCGTTAGAAAATTTTCACCAGTCGCCCTGCCACGTGGCGCCTCCCCATTCGTCAGTTAATTTTTTATAACTATTTACTGGCGCGTGTATTACACGCGCCAGGTAGAAATAAAAAAGGAGCCGGCCGGCGTCACCCACGTGCGTGGGCTCCGCCAGCACAGCTCGTGCTCTGGCTCGAGCAGAGGCTGCTCGTGCAGCTGCTCGCCGTTCCGGTCAACGAGCGGTCGCCTTGCCCAGTCGTCGCCGGTGCACGTCCCATTTGCAGCTGCTCGTGCTGCTCGAGGAGGGGCCCACCGGTTTGCA
This sequence comes from Geum urbanum, assembly GCA_946800695.1. Lineage (NCBI taxonomy): Eukaryota > Viridiplantae > Streptophyta > Magnoliopsida > Rosales > Rosaceae > Geum > Geum urbanum. Next base: position 28,665,823 of record OX327010.1, read on the forward strand.
GCTGCTCGTGCTGGCTCGTGCCGGTGCCGGTGCAGCTGCTCTAAAGTGCGACCCCCCTCTTTCTCCTCATTCTGTTTTCACGTTCAAAATGGTTTTGAGCAGAAAAATAATTTGATTCAAATAAAGCTAATATGATAAAAAAAAAGGAATTAAATGTACCTCAAACAAAAATGGCCATAATTTTTTCGTTATAGCCCGGATTAATGAACGATTTACGCACACGCACACGCTCTCGTCTAAGTTTCTTTAACAACTTCTTTCCTGAAGATGAGTCCAAAATTAAATATTAAAAGTAGTTGACTCTTAAGTCGCAATGATCGACGAATCTCGATAATCATATGGTGATTACCTCGTTAATTCACTCGATTAACAACGATTAACACACTAATTTGGGTTCGAGTCTTTACATAACGAGTTTACAATAAGTTGAAGACACTAAATTATCGTCCTTTTCCCAAATTCATCAGCTAATCTGTTGCTGGAAACCCTTATCTCCGCGCTCTCTCTCTCCTCTCTCTTTCAATTACACCTCAAAATGGTTTATTCCCACAAAGCCTTTTGACGTCGAAAAACTTTTGCCATCGCTCTCTATCTCTCATTTCTCTCCTCCAACCTCCTCCTCCTCCTCTCTCTCTCTCTCTCTCTCTCTCTCTCTCTCTCTCTCTCTCTCTCTCTCTCTCTCTCTCTCTCTCTCTCTCTCTCTCTCTCTCTCTCTCTCTCTCTCTAAATTTGGTCCGAAAGTCTCGAAGTTATATAGCCCTATCATTTCATCAGGCTAGGTTAATTAAATAGTTCTAGCCGGTCGGATTCTTTTATACCCCGGTTACATTGTTTTTGAGTTATAGAAATTCTGATTCAAGTGTCAATATTACCACCAAGATTATACAATACTCCTAATTAAGTTTATAGATGAATTGTTGCTAACATACATTTTGTTTACCCTTGGGGATTTACAGAGGTTGTTGGGAAAGTATGGGTCTGTTTGTGGTTCTATTTGTGTACCTAGTTACTACTCCATCCAAATCTTGTGCCAAAAAAAAGAAGCAAGAAGAAGAATCGGCGCAGCTTAATATAAGTTATAAAACCCAGAAAAAACAAACCGCCATGGATACCCCTCTTGCTCTATCTCTCTCTGGTCTCCGCTGTCAGTCTCGGTCAACATTTCACAGCCCCCAAATCCAGCTCATTTCCTAAGTCACCACCAAACTTAACCCAAATTTTATTTGCTTCCTCTAAACCCATGTACTCTGTCATATATAGTTAGTTGATTCTGTTATGAATCTTCTAGAGATTTTTTGACACGTGATTACTATTCCAGCTGTATAGTGCTGGCTTTGTTCTCATTACAGTGACGATGGTTGTATAAATATCTAGAGCTAATTAGGAACTTATGATCTGGTTTTGTTTCGTGTTAATCAAGTAATACACAATTTCACTCTCAAACTCTCTCTAGGTAGTTCATCAATTCTTGCTGTGTTCATGTGATTATGTATGAATATGACCATGTTATCATGGTATCAGAGCTCACATAGCTCCTGAGACGCTTCCGAATCTGGTTTATCTCAAATTACATATATGATTTGGTCATTTTCAAAGCTAAGAGTTTCATCAAGACTTGTTGAATTGCAGATCTGCTTTGCATCGAGCTCAGGGGTTTTGATCAGCCTCTCAGATCTACTCGCATAACTCAATTTGGTTGTGTATTGCTTTGTCTCTGATTTCAGGTGTTTTCTCTGAACATTACTGTTTGATTATGAGAATTCAGTATATAATTGTTTTGATGTTTGCTGTGATACTCTGCTAAGCCTTGAATTTTGGAGATATATGTGAAGAACTGTGATTTGCTATGTGCTGTGACAGAAGTGTGTGCCTTGAATTTTGGAGATATATGTGAAGAATTGTGATTTGCTATGTGCTGTGATAGAAGTGTGTGTAGAAATTGTGTTGAGAAATTGTGATTTCTGAGTTCTGAGAAAGCAATTATGTGTGCTAAGAGTTGTGAATCGTGGAGTTAGGAAGAGAGTAGTGTTGAGTTGTGAATTTTGCTACTGAATTTTTCTGGCTCAAATCTTATCTAGTGTTGAGTTGTGAATTTTGCTACTTGTCTGAGATCTAGTGGCTATCTACAAGTTGTTGTGAATTTTTCTTTGCTGTAATACTACATTGAAGGAAGGAAATGGCATCTTCATCAACTATGTCTTCACAATCAACTGGTGGTGATCAGTCCTCTCGTGCATTGACACAAGCTGATGTCAATGCTTTACTAAGCACGTTAACTGTCAGACTAGGTGATTCAAACTTCATCAAATGGAGTTTTCAATTTCAGTCACTGCTGGAGGGTAATGATTTGTTTGGATTCTTTGATGGCACTGAAGTTCAACCTCCTAAATTTGCCCTGACTGAAGAGGGAGAAGTGACTAATGTGATCACTGAAGCATATGGACTCTGGAAGAAGACAGATAAAGCATTACTCAGTCTACTCATGGCAACTTTGAGTGATGATGTCTTGGAACTCATCATTGGATGCAGAACCTCACATGAGACTTGGACTGTGTTACTAGAGAGATATTCAACAGTATCCAGAGCAAATATTATGCAACTGAAAACTGAGCTACAAACCATTCAGAAAGGTGCTGACAGTATTGAGAGGTATCTATTACGCATCAAAGCTACTAGAGACCAATTAATGTCAGTTGGTGTTGTTATTGCTGATGAAGATCTTATCATTGTTACTCTGAATGGTTTACCAGATGAATATAATATAATAAGAATGGTACTGAGAGGTAGAGACACTCCTCTCTCCTTGAGGGATTTGAGGTCTCAACTTCTTTCAGCTGAGAGATATTGAGGGAGCAGTCTTCAGAGCTCAGACTACAATGAGTGCCATGGTAGCCAAAGAATTTTCAAATGGTGATTCAAGGAGAAACTGGACATCAAATGATGGTAAATCCAAGTGTACAAGAGGCAATAACAATTTTAAAGGGAATGATAATACATCAAGTGTATGCTCTCACTGTGGCAAAAAGGGACACACTGCTGATACTTGTTATCAACTTCATTCTTGTTCAATCTGTGGCAAACAGGGACACTTTGCAGATACATGCTTTCGAAATCCTAATTACAAAGGTGATGCTTCTCAGAACAGTAGAACTTCGACTCCTTATCAGTTCAACACTGGTCCAGCTCCAGAATGCCAAATTTGTAGCAAGAAAGGACATACTGCTGTTAACTGTTTCTACAGGAAGAATGATGGAGCTGAGTCTGGAAATTTCTCAAGTATAGTCTGTCAGATATGTGGAATCAGGGGTCATGTTGCTCTAAATTGTTCTCAGAGATCTAACTATGCTTTTCAAGGGACAGAACCACCATCTACTCTTACAGCAATGACTGCTCATGCTAGAGCAATGGCTACTGGGAACACAGCTAGCTCTTCTCAAAGCTTTGACAATGGTGGCTCTGATGTGTGGATTGGAAACTCTGGTGCCACTCACCACATGACATCAGAACTGAGAAATCTCACTATTGCTTCCCCATACACCAATGAGAATCAAATCACCATTGGTAATGGCACTGGACTTCATATTTCACATATTGGTACCTCATCAATTACACCTTCCTCACATACTTTTAAACTGCAGGATGTGCTGCATGTCCCTAAATTAGCAGTAAATCTATTGTCTCTAACTAAATTGTGCAAGGACAACAAGTGTTTCGTTACACTTGATGATGTTAACATCTGTGTGCAGGACAAGGCAACAAGAACTCTATTGTACCAAGGAAAGAGTAATATTGATGGCTTGTTTCTGTTCAAAACTCCAAAGATTACTTCTTCACAATTTTCAGCTTACTTGGGTGATGTTGTCAAATCCAATCCGTGGCATCAAAGATTTGGTCATTCATCTGCAGAAGTTACAGCAAAGATGATGTCTATCTCCAATATTCAGTCTAGTTTAGAATCTTCTACTTCTATGTGTACTCAGTGCTTGCATGGCAAAATGCACAGATTACCCTTTAGTGAGTCTGTCACTCATAGTGTTTCCCCTTTTACTAAGATCCATTCAGATGTCTGGGGTCCTTCACCATGCCTTTGTCTAGAAGGTTTCAGGTACTATGTCACATTCATAGATGATTGTACCAGATTCTGTTGGATTTTCCCATTGATAAATAAATCAGACGTGTTTGCTGCTTTTGTTAAGTTCCATGCCTTTGTACTCAATCAGTTTGGTAGTACTATTAAGATTTTTCAATCAGATGGGGGTGGTGAATATATCAGCAAGGCATTTGTGAATTTCCTGGATTCTAAAGGCATACTACACTACATTTCATGTCCATACACACCCCATCAGAATGGCTTAGCAAAGAGAAAACACAGACATTTAATTGACACTGCAGTAACTCTCATGACAGCTGCATCTTTACCCAAAGCCTTTTGGTTTCATGCCGTAGCACATGCTACTTATTTGATCAACAGAATGCCTTGTAAGACTCTCAAGTTTTCTTCTCCATAATCTCTCCTCTTCAACTGTATTCCTAAAGTTGCACATCTTAAAATCTTTGGATCCACTTGCTTTCCTTATCTCAAACCTTATGCTTCTGATAAACTTGCTCCCAAGTCTGTTCCTTGTGTTTTTCTGGGATTTGCTTTAGGCTATAAAGGAGTATTCTGCTATAACATTGATCTTAACAAATTATGGATGTGCAGACATGTTATTTTTGATGAATCTACTTTTCCATTTGCCTCCAAGATCTCTACAATACCATCTCTTCAATTCAAACCTATTTCTGCTTCCTTCTTTGATGTGTCTCTTCCTTCTTCTCTTGCTCCTCATTTCACTTCCACCTCAATTTCATCCTCTCTCCCTGTCTTATCCCCTCTGAACTTTCAGCTGTCTCTCCCTTATCCTCTAATCCTACTGACATCTCTACTACTCCCCTTTTTTATGAGTCTCATGATACTGCTTCACCTCTTTTAAATGTGCCTCTCCCAGTTCCTACTCCTTGTGAGCCTGTTACACAGGATGCTCCTAATGAGCCTATTACTTCTACTGTTACTCCTTTGGTTGTTGATCCTTTGGTTGTTGATCCTTTGGCTGTTGATCCTGAGCTTCAGTTTATTGCTAATCAAAACTACAATGATCATTCTATGCTTACTAGAGCAAATAATGGAATTGTGAAAAAGAAGACCTTTGCAGACTTCTGTGCCTTTTCTGCTATTACTCAGCATAAAATGTATCCAGACTATGCTGACTTTGCTGGCTTAACTGCTGTTACTGATATCTTGGATCCTCATGAGCCAAAGTCTTTCAAATCTGCTTCTGGTAAGCCTGAGTGGGATATTTCTATGCAGGAAGAGCTTGATGCATTGCATCAGCAAGGTACTTGGACTCTTGTACCATGTCCCTCTAATAAAAATGTAGTTGGTAACAAATGGGTCTATAAGGTGAAGAAAAACCAGGATGGATCTGTTTCTCGATACAAGGCTCATTTGGTAGCTCAAGGTTCTCTCAAGAACATGGTTTGGATTATGAGGAGACCTTTAGCCCAGTAGTTCGACATAGTACAGTTCGCTTAGTGCTTGCTCTTGCAGCTATGTATAAATGGGGTCTGAGACAATTGGATGTTAAAAATGCATTCTTGCATGGTGATCTTAAGGAAGAAGTCTATATGAAGCAGCCTCAAGGATTTATAAATTCTAGTCATCCTGATTATGTGTGTCTCCTCAAGAAGTCCCTGTATGGACTTAAGCAAGCTCCTCGTGCTTGGCATGAGAAATTTACAAGCTATTTACCCAGTTTGGGTTTTACCTTTTCACATTCTGATCCTAGTTTGTTCATCAAATCCAGTTCTGCAGGGGTTGTCATTTTACTTCTTTATGTTGATGACATAGTTCTCACTGGTTCAGATACTGCAGGTGTGGATTTTGTTATTTCTGAGCTTAATTCTGTGTTTGATATGAAAGATCTTGGAGCTCTTACATTCTTTCTGGGATTGGAAGTCCACTACACACCTCGTGGCCTTATGATTCACCAAAGCAAATATGCTACTGATCTCCTAGCTCGAGCAGGAATGAGTACATCTAAACCCTGTTCTACACCCTGCCCACCTCATACTCAGCTTCTTAAATCTCAAGGCACTCCTTTACCTGATCCTACTATTTACAGGAGCCTTGTTGGTGCCCTTCAATATCTAACATTTACTCGTCCAGACATTGCTTACTCCGTTAATACTGTTTGTCAGTTTATGTCCACCCCTACTGATGTTCACTTCACTGCAGTTAAACGAATTCTTAGATATGTTCAGGGTACCATACATCAGGGACTCTTTTATGGTCACAGTGATCCTCCCTCTCTTCGTTATGGTGTGTGTCTTCATGCCTACTGTGACGCCGATTGGGCTGGTGATATAAGTAATCGAAGGTCCACCACTGGGTTTGTTGTCTTCTTAGGCAACAATCTAGTTTCTTGGCAGTCTAAGAAACAAGGAAGTGTGTCTCGTAGTTCTACTGAAGCTGAATATCGAGCTTTAGCCAATACTGCTGCTGAGTTATCATGGGTGCTTCATGTGCTTTGTGATCTATAGGTGACCATTCCTCGTCCTCCTTTGCTGAAGTGTGACAATCTCTCTACTCTTGCTTTAGCGTCAAATCCAGTCTTTCATTCTCGTATTAAACACCTTGATAATGATTTTCACTTCATCCGGGAACGAGTTCAGAGGCTAGACCTTTTGCTTCAATATGTCCCTACTTCTTCTCAGACTGCTGACATTTTCACCAAGGGATTACATGGTCTTGTGTTTCGTGTTCACAGTTTCAATCTCAGCATGGTCTCCGCTGCTGGGCTTGAGGGGGCGTAATAACGGTGCCGTTAGTTGATTCTGTTATGAATCTTCTAGAGATTCTTTGACACGTGATTACTATTCCAGTTGTATAGTGCTGGCTTTGTTCTCATTACAGTGACGATGGTTGTATAAATATCTAGAGCTAATTAGGAACTTATGATCTGGTTTTGTTTCGTGTTAATCAAGTAATACACAATTTCACTCTCAAACTCTCTCTAGGTAGTTCATCAATTCTTGCTGTGTTCATGTGATTATGTATGAATATGACCATGTTATCAATATAAAGACTTTAAAAGTTCACAACTTTTCCGGCCAAAAGGTTCCGACTTCATCCATATCTGCTGCCTTATATGCCTATCAGAATTTTGAAGTGAAAAAAAGAGTATGAGTGGCCAACATACGAAAGAGAAGAAAGGATCACAAAACGATGTCGTTTTGCAATTCCAGCCGCCGAAGATTCCACTTTTATGTTCTCGTCGTTGAATTCCCGAACTGGGTCTCCGGTGGCCATCTTCCGGGGCACTTCTCTCAAGCTCGCTGACCTCAAAGTTGTCTCCGGCTTTGCCTCGCCGCAGATTTCTGGGTCCACAAAAGGAAGCATATAAGAGCAATCTATGTTGCGAGTTGTGAAATGGGAACCGGTTCAACCCCGAAAGGTTAATGAGACGGCTCAGATTTGAGATCTAAAGTTTTGATGTGTTGGTCCGAGCTCATGGTAAGCTCTTATTCAAATTTTAGATTAACGGCTGAAATTTTATAAAAATTAGGATGTGTAGAGAAAAGAGGTGCACCAAAGACTAACTCCTGTCTCTCGTACTCATGCATTATGTAAAAGGAATATGGATCGGAAATGTACATGAGCTGAAAATTTCGTGTTGATGAATATGTTTTGTAGCCCAAGGAGGTATGAGCCTTTTGACCATCTTCTAAGAAGGGCTTTAAGTTCACTACATGGCGGGGATACTTCCAAAGTAATTCGTCATCGCCAGAAGCGGAAACAATTCACGTGGAAGAGACTAGAGAGGAACAAACTCAGACCTCAATTCCCTACTACACTAATCCGATGGAGGTTATTAGTAATCGGTTGTTCTTTATTAATTGATCATTTGGCCTATACAAGCATATATAAGCATATGTACAGTAATTGACGTACAAATAATTGTGGCAACTGCCGTATATCGTGCTTGGTTCTTTCCAGGCGGGAGAACATAACCATCGGTTCACGGTGGGCACAGCAAGCAATACTACTTCCTCAATACCACCATATCCCGGGCAAGGAATCTTGGGCCGGCCATGGAATTTTGGGACGGTTGCCACCAGTATGCAACATTAGTTTTGAATTAACAGCGTTAACTTAGCTAGAATCATGTATGTTAGGTGAATCATCTTGCATATATATGTTTGGTACCAGCAAATAAGAATTTATCTGCTGTTATATATAGTACACATGGTATGAAAGCCAGCCTATAAGTAATGCGGTTGTACCATATATATCAGCCGCACATAAGATGGTTTTAAGGTGGTACTCAAGAAGATGATTATCTAGCTAGCGTTACTCCACAAAACTTGAGCATGATAAATAGATAATTTTCTACGTACAGTTAATTGTGGCTAGCTATGTACAGGGAAATAGGCAAGCATCACTTGGAGAAGTCAAGAAGCAACCAGCTCAGAACAATATTCCAAAATCTCTTCTTGTAAGTTTGTAAATGACTAAATCCCATACTTCTCAGGCATCTTCGGTTTATCTGGCCCCCACTACCCCATATATATGATGCACGTAAAGAAGTCGTGCAATACCTCGCTCATTTTTTAAAATTCTCATTTAAAGTTAATTACTAGCTTATATATTAAGTTTTTAAGTGCTTTACATCCGGGAACGGAGCCACCTTGAACCCAGTAGGTCTAAGTTCTCCGAGATTTGGTCAAGTATATTTTATGTGAACTATTTGCATACATTTTAGGCTAGTATAATGATAAATGTATAGAGATATTAGTATTAAGTTTTGAGTTCTAACTTCAAAATTTGTAATGTTTTCATGAATTTTTTTTTATTTTTCATTGTTTTCGGTCTATTTTTTTCCATTGGTTTCCATTGTATGTATTATAGACCCCCTCTAACTTTATATTCTGACTCCGCCCATATTTACATCTTCTGTTCTGAAACGTGCGTGGTTTATCCGGCCTGTATTATGATGCACAGCAGGGAAGGGCAATAAGTAACCAAGCTAGGGCAAAACCATGGAAGATAGAGAGCACAAATGTTGAGTCCTTCTCGGGAAGGTTTCCTCAGGTGAGTGATGCGCGCATTACCGTATATAAATTGAGTTGCACGGAGAAATTTATCACATGCAGCAGTTGATCACACTATTTCATTAGTCTCAACAACTTCTAAGGATGTCGATCTTCTTATCTAAATATGCTAAGCTTGTATAATTTCTTACTAATAATTGCTAATGAAGATTATATGATTTTTATCCCAGAGAAAACACTTATGTACTGAATAATTATTAACAGGTACCACGGCGCGAGAAACTAACGTCGGCAACCGATCAAGAAGCACAAAACTGGCCAAAATACAAGCTATTCCCTCCTACTCAGTATACGTTATCAGTGCCGGAGGCAGGAAAATATTTTGGGGATACCGAAAAATTATATATATAAAAAAATGAAATACTATATTTAATATAAAAAAATAGTTTCACAAAATAATAAAACGATACAAAAACAACAAAAAAAAAATCTTCAAATGATACTCGTCTTTCTTGCATATTGCAAAAGTCATCTATGATAGTGCCGATGCTAAACTTTTCGACAATTTCTTTATCGATATATAAATAAAAGAGTCTGTTGATCACGAAGTCAACTTTCATTTTGTTGCGAAATAGAATATAGACTCTTAATGTGTATATAGTCTCTTAATTTTTATGACATCCTAATCAATATAGACATATGTTTTGAACTCCAAATCCAAAACTATCACGTTTTGGAATGCTCCACGTTTTGATCTAAAAGAAATTAGAATTAACTAAATAACATTATCATCTCTAAATAGACATGTGACTAAATGTGATCGGTGACAATTAAAAAGGAGACTCAAGCTTCACTTTTGAAACTCCTTCGTAATCAAACCAAATTACATAATAAACTTCCCGTTAAAGGTGAGGGGGTGCCATGGCCATTGACCCCTACCTACCTCTGCCCGTTGTACATTATGTCTGTGATGATATTAGAACAAATTCTACTACAAATTAGATTAAAAAGTTTCCTGTACTTTTGTCGTAGGATTATATCCTGTACCCCATAAGTTTGTGTTTCTCTTAATCATGAATTCATGATACAATTTATATTGGTTGCAGGACTTCGGTGGCAAGGGGAGGTTGGAAGATGGCAGTAAGTTCCGAGATGGTGGTAATAATTCCAACGATGACTACTCTTTGCCAGCACATTTCATCAACATGAATGACTTCAGTTAATCGGCCCCAGGACGTACTATTTTGGATATGCACTTTCATTTTGACAAGAAGGGAGTAGATGCCAAAGCTAGCTAGATGGAGATATGAAGTCACTATGAGATTCAGTACTATTGTATTTCACCCCTGCCAGTGAGTTAAATAAAAACATAGATATTCTTTTTCTTTTCTTCTTTCTTCAGAATTTCTACTTATTCTCTAGATCCTTTGGAACTTATTCCAAACTTGTTCTTCGATGAAAATGGACTTTTATTATATGCTGATGGATAGTTTAGACCGTTAATCTTTACATCTAAATTCTTAAAAGCGCCAGCATCATAATATATGCACTCACACACGTACATTATTAAAAAATTTCTCATAACCGATGACTTCAAGAAAAAAAAGTCGACGACAGCACAAAAAATCGTCGGCTATAGTACTATTACCGACGATTTTTGCAACAAAATCGTCGGCTATACTCTTTGCCCACGCTTTATAGCCTACATGGCTATAGCCGACGATTTTTACGAAGTCGTCGGCTATAGTATAAAATCGTTGGCTATAGTCCTGTAGGCTATAAAGCGTGGGCAAAGAGTATAGCCGACGATTTTGTTGCAAAAAATCATTGGCTATAGTACTATAGCCGATGATTTTTGGTGTTGTCGTCGGCTATAGTACACTATAGTCGACGACAACAAAAGTCGTCGGCCTTTTTTTCTTGAAATCGTCGGGTATGAGAAGAATTTTGGTAATGGTAGTCATGTTCCCCTTTTGTTGTGTTAATTATAATAATTTTTGAAGTTTTTTTTTTTCAAAGGTAACCCAAACTCTTTCTTTAAATCCCCTATGACCAGGGACAGAGTCAGAATTCTCGATTAGGTAAACGAAAAGCTTTAAAAATAAAAATAATATATTAATTTAAATAATTGAAAATATTAAAATTATGCTTATAAAATACTATCTATTATAAGGGTAATTGTCCTCGTCGAGGTTTAATATCCTAAAAATGTCTCATAATAACTTCATCGTCAATAGTAAGAATAATGTATTTCTCAATATAAGAAATCAAACAATCATTCATCAACTAATCACTCATTCAGCCGCATAATCGATTCTTCACAATATTCATTGCAAAAAATACTCTCTCCACGCTTGTTGTTGCTACAGGTAGAATTAATGCCAATGTCACAAGCCGGTAAACTAGTGGATATGTTCTATCTTTCCTTCGATAAACCATTTTCTCTGCAAGCTCAGTAATTCCTTTCATATCGAAAAACTCAACGTTGGAACACATGTCTACTATATAGTTCTCAAGTTGATCATCAAGTAACTCTATCTCATGCTTAGAAAAATCTCGTGGATAACACTGGGTAAAATGAAGTAACTTTTCTTTATCAAAAGCCGAAAATGAGTTACTTGGGTTCAAACTTGACATACAAATAAACAGCTCTGTGTTCTTCTCATTGAATCGGTCACCTAACTCTTGAAGTTGTTTATCTATGACATATAGAATAAATCAACACGTTAATGATGCAAGTTTATTATTACGTGAGTATTTTGCTTGATTTGCCTGTAGGTTCGAATCTATCATCCATGCTAATAACTCTTATTTGATGCTTCTTATGAAAAGAAGAAACTTATATGAGTAATTCATCCCATCTGTTCTCCCACAAGGTCTGCAATCGCTTGTTGCACACATTAACGAAGTTCATAGCATTCACAATATCTTGATATTTTCTCTACAATGCTTTTGAAAAATTATTTGTAATTTCGAGTATTTTTCTCATCAGGTATAGAATAAATATAAAATCATATGACTGCATAAAATCCATCAGGACCCTTGCTTATAGTTTTTGAATAGAGCCCGCCCCCTCCCCCCTCCCCCGATCAGACCTTTATAACTTCCAATACTGTGATCACAGATTTGAACATTCTAGATAAGCTGATTAATGTTTCATAATGAGAGCTCCATCGTGTATCACTAGTTCGTTTAAGACTAGTTTCTTGGTTTTAGCCTTGCCCACTTAAAAGCTCATGTTTATTTAATGCCTCTAAAATGTCATCACCATATTTTTCTCTGAGAATATCTCTTATTTTGGCCGATGCTCCAACAACATTCACCACGTTAGCAACTAATTCAAAAAAGTCTGAAATATCTGTGTGATTCTTCACCACGATAATAAAAGCTAGTTGCAACTGATGAGCAAAATAATGAACGTAAAACACACATTTATTCTCCTTCAAAATAAGTTTTTTCAAACAATTTAACTCGCCTCGCATATTACTTGCTCCATCACTACCTTGACCCGCAATCTAGAAATGCTTAATCCATGTCTACAAAGATAATCACCAATAACTTCTTTGAGAGTGTTACAGCATTGGTAATGATAACATGTTCAATCCTCACAAAACACTCAATTACTTTACCACCATCCACATAACGAAGTAAAATTTCCATTTCCTCATTTGAAGACATATCTTGAGATTCATCAACGAGAAGGGGAAACAAAAAATCGCCAACTTCATTAGCAACAGTAGTGGTTATTTCAACCACTACAAGAAAATTGCACTTAGACCACGGAACCGTAAACGTTTCGTAGTCCAAGTGTCACTTGGACGACTGAGAAGTCTCCGCGGTCCAAGTAACACTTGGACGACGGAGATATACATCTCCGTCGTCCAAGTGTTACTTGGACCGCGGAGAATGTCTCCGTCGTCCAAGTGTACACCTGGACGATGGAGAAAACAAGCTCCATCATCCAGGTGTACACTTGGACAACGGACCGACACGCCGTGGTCCGAGTGCCCACTCGGACCGCGGAGATGTTCTTCGTCGTCCTTGTAATTACTTAGATGACGGAGAATTGCCAAATCCGTCCTCTAAGTGTCCACTTAGACGATAGACCAACACCTCCGTCGTCTAAGTGAAGCATTATATAAGGCCCATTCCGAACTATCTTCCTCTCCACTCACTCGTCTCTGAATTGATCATGATCACTTCTTGTCTTGATCAGCGCCTCACGCGTGCATGCAATTCAAGCGTCCTAGCTAGCTACCTTGATAGCACTATATATATCTTCGGCTCCGACCATAGATTAATTTGCCATATATCGGAGAAGGCTAGCTAGGTACATACGTAGTTAATTTTCCAACACCATTAACGTAGGTTTATATATATAATTAATTGTACGTTTGATTGATTGCATTGTTAATTAATTAGTAAGTCTAATATATATTTATATATAATATATTAAGTTAGGAGTTGATGATATATATATTAGTTAATTATAGACCTGTAGTACGTATATATGTATGGATATTTAAAAATTTGGTTAATATTTAGTTAAAACGTACGTACATGCATGTTAGACATATTAAAATAATTGATGTAGAGTACGTACGTACGTACTTATGTATGTACAACTATAATTAATAAAGGTAGTTGAATATAATTATTGAAGATAATGAATTAATAATTTCTTTTAATTAAGGTAGTTGAAAATTTGTGTATATACATAATAGTTGAATTAATAATTACTCGAAAATTTGTATATATATAATTAATAGTTAATTGACTAATATGTAATAATTAATTAATTATAAAATTTTGTAGAAGTATGGACAAGAGTTGAATGAAGTTGCGGAATAGATTTGATGTCCGGTATAAGGATGGAATTTGTGAATTTGTGAATTTTGCGATAGAACATGGTCAGGGACAGAAGCGTTTAAGGTGTCCGTGCCAAAAATTTCTTAATTGTCAGTATGTGGAGGTTAATGTTATGGTGCAACACCTGTACGAAAATGGTATGATGTGGAGTTACACTACATAGAGCGAGCATGGTGAAGCAGTAGACTTCAGCTCAGCAGACTTCAGCTCAGGGTACAGTTACCAGGGTGCCTCATCCAACGGCAGTGGTGCCGGCCCCCCTGCTTGGAACCCAACTGCAGATTTGGTTCATGATGCATTTCTGGAATTTAGTCATGGTGGACACCAACACCAAGAGGAAGGTTACAGTACCACTCATAAGCATGATGACACATTTTTCGCTGCTAGCTTGGCCACTGACACTAGTGCGATGGATAAGTATAACAGGATGCTACTTGAAGCGCAGACCCTGGTGTTCCCTGGATGTCGAGAGAATGTGTATATGTGATGAAGCAAATGAAGATAAAAGTGAAGCACAAAATGTCAGTCAGTGCTTTTGACAAAATTCAGGAATAAATATGTAAGTTGCTTCCTGATGATCACAATCTTCCTAAATCTCATTATAAGGTTAGAAATATCTTGAGCAGCCTCGGCCTAAAGTACAGGATAATTGACGCATGTCTGAATGATTGTGTGATGTTTTACAAAGAGTATAAAGATTTGGACTATTGTCCTATATGTGGCCAGTGTAGATATGAGCTGAATAGGAAGAGTTCGAAAAAGAGAATTCCTGTGAAAGTTGTTCGATATTTTCCCTTGATTCCTAGATTGCAGCGCCTGTACATGTCTCTATACACAGCAGAGGCGATGCGATGATACGCAGAAAAGAGAATAGATGACGATGTCCTGCGACACGCCGCGGATGGGGAGGCCGGGTTTCAAACATTTCGACAGAGAATTTGGAGACTTTGCTACAAAGGTTAGAAATGTTAGACTCGGACTATCTACATACGGATTCAATCCTTGGGGTAGGAATAGCTCCGCTGTCAGCATTTGGCCAGTTATTGTGATGTCGTACAACTTGCCTCCGTGGATGTGCATGAATAAGGAATTTAATTTCCTCACTCTACTAATTTCAGGTTCTAAATCTTCGGGGAAGTGCTTAGATGTCTACCTGAGACCTTTGATTGATGAGCTGAAACTGTTGTGGCAAAATGGAGTCCCAACTTATGACAAATTCACTAACACAATGTTCACGATAAGGGCTACCGTAATGTGGGGACGATCAGCAATTTTTCAGCGTATGAGATGTTGGCAGCCTACAGGACGAAATGATATATTGGATGTCCTATATGTTTGGACGACGTGAACTCTAGTTAGCACG
This sequence comes from Geum urbanum, assembly GCA_946800695.1. NCBI lineage: Eukaryota > Viridiplantae > Streptophyta > Magnoliopsida > Rosales > Rosaceae > Geum > Geum urbanum. The sequence continues at coordinate 28,681,145 of OX327010.1, forward strand.
CAGGGAAGGTGTGTTACTTGGGTCACCGTAGATGGCTTCCTCACGACCACCCGTGGCGACATGATGAAACTCATTTTGACAGGACGGTAGAGAACAATCCTAAACCCCATTGTTGGTCGGACGAAGAGATTTTAGAGAGGTTGAGTTATTTCGACTTTGGTGTGTTGGCCAATGACACAGATGTAAAGAAATGTAATCCAATTCCTCCACATGATCTCAACTATTGGCATCACAAAAGTATATTCTTTGAACTCCCTTACTGGTCGAAGTTGAAGTTGAGGAAAAACTTGGACGCGATGCACATAGAAAAGAATGTGTGCGACAGCGTGGTGGGAACAATTCTCGGTATTAAGTTCAAGACTAAAGATACTCCCAAAGTGCGCAAAGATCTGGAATCAATGAATCTACGTCGTCCCTTGTGGTTGAGGAGAGATAGGAGAAGAGTGTACAACAAGATGCCAACTGCACATTGCACAGTGAATCCGACACTTAGATGTTCTGTATTTCACTGGTTTAAGAGCGTTCTTTATTCGGCTACGTATGCAGCTAATATAATTGGAGCAGTGGACGAGGTGCAACCGAACTTTGTTGGTCTGAAGACACATGACTATCACGTTATGCTGCAACGTCTGATTCTAGTGGTAATTCGACCATATTTGCCTCGTGACGTCGTAGAACCAATAGTGACATTGTGCAGATGGTGGCAGATGTTATGCGGCAGAGAATTAGAGAAGTCAGATGTGGTGAAACTGCAACAACAAATTGTGCACATCATTTACAAACTAGAGAGGATTTTTCCCTCTGCTTTCTTTGACATCATGATTCACCTAATGATCCACCTGCCCGAGTAGGTGCTCATATCTGGTCTGGTCCAGTACCCTTGGATGTATCCTCAAGAAAGGTACGTACAATTTCTTAATTATATATACAGGTTTTTCGATTCATAATTTGTTCCACTGGAGATTACTAGCTATATGTACTTATTCTTACTGTACAATGTATTAATTGAACGTTTAAATTTGTAGACAGCTTGGACAGTATAAAGGATTTGTCAAAAACAGGTCGGCCCCGGATGGCTCCATAGCCGAGACATACCTAATGCATGAATGTATTACTTACTGCAATAGGTACCTGAAAGATCCACCACCTCCCACTGCCTCCGATCCCAGTGCCCGCATCAATCTTTCTGTCATCACAAATGTCGTATGACCGTTTAGAGGAGTATTAAAGGAATCGTTAACACAGGAAAAACTTATTGAGGCACATTGGGTAGTGTTGCGAGACTGTGACGAAGATGAGACGTACATTATGTCATACAGAGAGAGGCTTCAGGCGTTAAATCCGGACAAGAGTTCGGCGTGGTTTGAGAAAATGGTTATAAAGAAGTTCACTGATTATTTCTTCCAATGGGTACGTATGTACGTATGTCTTGGTATTTAGTAATTTATATACATATCGATCATGTTTGTAGAAAGTAAACCCTTAAATTTTTCCATTTTCGCAGATGATTGATCTACAAAAATTTGAAAACCACGGGGGGGGGGGGGGGGTAGTCCTTGCCAAAGCACTTGCTAGCAGGGAAGCCAATTAAACACTATATTTATCCCCGATATTTTGTGAACGGTGTAAAGTTCCATTCATCGACCCGAGATGAAGGAAGAAGAACACAAAACAGTGGGGCAACGGTTGGGAAAGAAAATGATCTATATTACCGGGTTATTGTATATGTCGTTAAGCAATGTTACGGGAATGATGTCAACGTTTTCCTATTCAAGTGCAGATGGTTCAAGCGTACAAAGAAAGACCTGAGACTTTTATCAGTCGATACAAACTCAAGCTAGTATGAGGATGAGCCTTTTGCTCTCGCCACCTTAGTTAGGCAGGTGTTCTATCTCGACAATCCGAAAACTGGTGAATGGTGGAAAATAGTGAACCATATCTCTCATCGAGGAATATGGAATACTATGACAATTGAAGGGACACCGGCGACTGAAGATGCTGCTGAACAAGAAAGAGACATTCCTGCCTATCAAGACCCTAATATTTCTATCATCCGCTCCGATATAATGGACCTGGTTTAAGATGGTGAACACTTACCCATGCCTGATGCTTGTACATATCTAACTGAAGATGAGATTATTGATGAAATTAATGAGGTAGATGAAGGAGACGTGCAGGATTAAGACGATGACTCAGGTTATTCGTCGGACGATGTTGAGTATGATGAGGAGGAGGAGCAATCGGATAACGGGGATGAGGATGATGACAATTATGACGAATAGTACATTCTTATAACAACGAGGAGTGTTAATTGGTAATTAATTATTGTAATTATTGTAATATATGATGCATCATCGATCAATAATTAATATAAATATTATGAGGAGGAGTATGTACGTATGTATAACTATTAATTTTGTACTTAATTAATTACATAGCTTGGTCGGTTCGACCGACGTACGTATATTAAAATTAATTAATTAATCGATCCAGATCGGAGGAGGATCGAATCGATCGATAATTTTTTTGATCGAATTGAAGGGACACACTTGGACGACGGAGACTCCATTTTTGTGTCGTCCAAGTCAAGCCCAACCCTAAACCCTAAATAGTTAGGCCCTAACCCCTAAATTCAGGGGTTTAACTTGGACGACGGAGATGGATGTTTGCGTCGTCCAAGTGAGTACTTGGACGACAGAGACGCTAATTTACATCGTCCAAGTTCAGATTTTGTAATTTTATCTAAGGCAATGACCATCTAGACCATCTCCCAATGCATATTATTTTCGTCAAGACTATAGAGTAAACGATTCTTGGTGTGTGAGCTTCGATGGTTCCAAAATAGGAGTTATGAAATTTCTTTTATCCACGTTTTTGGTTTGTCAAAATCTCGGTTTTGCGGTTGATCCATCTCCGTCGTCCAAGTGAGTACTTGGACGACAGAGACACTAATTTGCGTCGTCCAAGTTCAGATTTCGTAATTTTATCTAAGAGAATGACCATCTAGACCATCTCCCAATGCATATTCTTTTCGTCAAGACTATAGAGTAAACAATTCTTGGTGTGTGATCTTCGACGGTTCCAAAATAGGAGTTACGAAATTTCTTTTACCCACGTTTCCGGTTTGTCAAAATCTCGGTTTTGCGGTTGACTTTGCCAATAAAACCCTTCATGAACTTACTATTTTCTGAAAATTATTCTAATTATATATTATCTTTCGGCAAATGTATCCAACAATTGTTTTGTCCAAATTCAATTTCGTTAATATCGATATGCAAATGAGCATATACTTAATAACACTTATGTCATAAAGATTAGTAGATACTTAACAAGTTTAAAGGTGTAAAATTATTCGTCGTCTCAAATTCAATTGTTTATATATACGATGCGTTAATCGATATTTTACAACTATTCCATTCGAATGACAAATCGGTAACTTCCTTGCGAATTAATTTTAAAAATTAATTTTACATAAATTTAACTTGGACCACGGAGATTGACCATCTCCGTCGTCCAGGTGACCACTTGGATGACGGAGATGGCCTTTTTCCGTCCTCCAGGTGTCCACCTGGACGACGGAGATGATCTTCTCCGTCGTCCAGGTTCAAAAACCATGGCGGTTAATTGTTCCGCCTTAATTTTGGGCACCGTTTCAAATGTTGACTTAGACGACGGAGATAAAATTTGAAATGGTGCCCAAAATTAAGGCGGTTAACACCTACCTGCCAATTTAATTGGGCGCCGTTTCAAAATTTTGAAACGGTTGACTTAGACGACGGAAACGCCATTTTCCGTCGTCCAAGTGCACTTAGAAGACGGAAAAATGTGCTCTGTTGTCTAAGTGAAACTCTATATATAAGCCACTGCTCATCCTCTTTTCCTCATCCCATATCATTCTCCTCTCCTCTCCTCTCCTCTCACTCTCTCTCAAAAGCTCCGGCCTCCCTCCTCCGGTGACTCTCCGGCGACCAAAATTCTAGCGTTTCCCTCTCTCCGACGACTCACCACTCCGGCGACTTCCCGACGACTTTCCGACGACTTCTCCTCGGTGACTCATCTTTTAGGTAATATTTATAGTTTTTAACATCATTATTATTTAACTAATAAATTTGTAAAAATATTTTAGTAATTTATAATTAGTAATAATAATTAATTATATTATTAAATGAATAATTATTATTGTAAAGGCATTGTAAATAAAAATTAATTATTGTAATTAAATATTATTTTAATTAATAGTATAATTGGTGATTATTATTGCTTGGTAAATAATAATTAATTATTGTAATTAAACATTATTTTAATTAATAGTATAATTGGTGATTATTATTGCATGTAATTTTAATTTGTAAATATTGTTGTAATTAATATTGTAAATTTGTGGTAAATATGATAAATTAATTAGTGAAGTATTAAAAATAATAAATTGGTAATTATGGCAATTTTGTATTAAATTGGTAGTCTTTGATGTAAATTTAGTATATAAGTTTGGCTTATTAAGTCGCACTTTTTGGAATAGATGGCGCCTCATTTCCTAGCTTATCTCCTTAACCCATCGTAATGTGTGGATTTCATCATCGCACACCATAACCTAAGTGAAGTTATGGACACGAGGTTGATGACGGAGTTTGCAAAGGTCTTGAGGGAGTGTAAATTTTTGAAATATTGGCTGAATGTCGGACATGGTGTCTAGAAACGGGTTATGACTAGTGACAGGTTTTGGATCTAAGAAAGATTAACACCAATAGAGTATATACCATTGATTTGGTTAGTCTCGAGGTGTTTTGTCGAAATTAGTCCTGCCTCTCGCGTTATCTCTATCCCTAACTGGCCATGTTTTTCGATTGAACCACGGCTGATTTATTTAAAGTTTACACTTTATTGCGCGGGTCGCACATCCATTAAACGACATAAACACCAAGTTAGTGTACTCTATTTAAATCTTAGGCGCACTCAATACTAAGGTGTAATTATCGTAAATTTTTTTATATAATTGTTATGGTAATCAGATATTTTAACAACTCCTAGGTTTAAATGGGTCCGTCGGGAAAGAAAAAGGCCCAAAAGGAGGCCGAAGATGCTATGCTCTGACGCATGACAGAGCAAGTCGATTGGGATTTAGAGGAGGACAACGACACGTTTTCTCTGAACCATTCAGCTGATCCTTCGATAGCGCCTACTGGGAAAATTCCTGCTGCCCCAGTTATCCTGGCCGGTGATAACGACGCCCATTCCAGTCCGACGCCCGGTTCGGCAGAAAGTACTCAAGCGTCGTCGGCCTCCTCTAAATCTATCCTTTATAGTGCTCGGCGCAAGCTCAGAAGGGCCCCGACTGATCCGGAACCCAAAAGGACTCACGGTCTCGTCAAAGGCCGAAAATTCGAGAAAATTTTCAAGGCGACCGGGAAAAAGATAGAGTTGCCGTACGACGAATTCACCAGCGGCCCTCGCACATCTCAGCTAGCTAGTCTCTCAGCGTACAACATAGGGTTAATTATTCGCAGCAGGGTTCGTATGACTGCCCCTACTTGGAAGGAGTTGCCGAATGAAGAGAAGGCGAAACTGTTTAAAGAACTTTCGGTACGTAATACGTACAATTTTAAATTTATTTTCTAATAACCAATAAAAATCGTAATTTCATAATATATATGATTATAGTTTTCTATTTATTTCTGATAGGAACAATATGAGGTGGATCCCACACCAACGATGCTTAGGCATATCAACCAAACCGCCAACTCCATCTACCATGATTGGAAGTACAAGCTTCATGTGTATTATGACAATAACGGCCCCGTGCCTACCCCCGTAGAGTTGTGTGGGGATAGGGAAGATGAGTGATAATGCTTGTGTAACCACTTCCAAGATGAAGAATATAAGGTGTTTACTTTTTTATTTAAATTAAGAGAATTAAATTATTTTTATTTTAGTTACTTATTAATTTTTTAATGATTTATGTTGTCCAACAGAAATTCTCCAATATCAACAAGACCAACCGGGGGAAGAAGGACAAACACCATACCTCCAGCGCCAAGCAAGTGATTCAAATACCAAGGAGCACAGAGATAAGGGCTCCAAACACCCTTATCTCGATGCTAGCATCAACGCGTACGTGACGCCTAAACTCGAGAATGAAGCGAGTCAATACGGCGTAAGTGATATATATGTGCTTTTAATTGGCGTAGTTATTATTTAATTATTATTTATTAAATTTTCGTACAAATTTATAATTATTTTATTTTTATTATTTTTTTTCAGGTGAGGTTGGTAGAACGGGCGCATGAGGAATTGACCAACACTCAAGCTTGCACAGCCAGATTTGCCGCCCGAAGACCTGCCTCATCTATCGATGGAGAGCGAAATTTCAATCGCCGATGAGGTATACGGTCATAGAGCTGGAAGGGAGGTTAGGGGGATGAGACCTAAGGTGATGCAAGATTTGTCCTCCGACTCATCTACAGGAGGTTCAGTGAGGAAAGTACTCAGGCTACGGCCGTCCAAGCAGCCTTTGAAGAGGCTTGACTCGCACAGGGGGAAAATCAATCTATTCGTTAAAGGCTTGATCAGCAAGAAGCGCAGATAGCCAAACTCGTCGCCCTCATGTAAAATCAAGCTCGACAACAGTGTCAACCCCCTCCGAACTCATACCCCGACGACGACAACCCGGCTGGAGGCGGGGGACTCCACGGCGCATCTGCTCCTCCAGTATTTTAGTAGTTTGTGTAGTTTATTATATCATTTTTTTTTCGATTCCGAACGATTTAATTTCATGTATGTACAAATTAATTTTTATTATTTAAATAATAATTTATTAATTTAATTAATTTAAACATATTTAATTATTTAAATGAAAATGGAGTATTTTAATTAAATTACTAATATTTTACTATAAATTAAATTTAAAAAATATTAAATAATCACTTAGACCGCGGAGAATTGATCTTCGTCGTCAAAGTGCGTTCTTGGACCACGGAATTTTTGGACTTTCTCCGCGGTCTAAGTACACACTTAGACCACAGAGACTTGATCTTCGTCGTCTAAGTGATCACTTAGACCGCGGAGAAAGTCCAAAAACTCCGCGGTCTAAGTACTCACTTGGACGACGGAGATCAATTCTCCGTGGTCTAAGTGTGTACTTAGACCGCGGAGAAAGTGCAAAAACTCCACGATCCAAGAACGCACTTGGACGACGGAGATCAATTCTCAGTCGTCCAAGTGCAACTTGGACCGCGAATATTCTCCGTGGTCTAAGTACTTTCCTGGACGACGGAGAATTGATCTCCGTCGTCCAAGTGCGTTCTTGGACCGCGGAGAAAGTCGCACTTGGACCGCGGAATACTCCGTCTCCATCGTCTAAGTGCCTGGACGACAGTACTTGGAGTACAGAACATACTCCACGGAGGTTCCGTCGTCTAAGTACTTAGACGACTGAAAAGCTCACCTAGATGACGGAAACGGTCTGCGGTCTAGGTGAGTTTTTCTTGTAGTGAACTGAAATAGCACTTACAATATCCTTTTGAATATCAGTTGATGTCAACTTCAAATTTTCTGGAGCATTCTTGAATGTGACGGCTTCGAAATCTTCAATATAACCAGACAACCATTCCAAAATTTCTAAAAAGTTTTCTCGATTATAAGAACTTTCAGACTCATCATTACTATGAAATGGAAGCCCTTGTGTTAGAAGAATTCTTACAATACCAACGATGCACTTAGGAGAGTATGGTAGTCAATTCGGTCTTGATCTATATATTTTGCTAAAACAGTCTCAATGTGTTGTTTTTGGTTTAATAAAGCATCACAATTGCTCGCAGCCTGGTTATGAGTCCTCCAAAATGTGATGTTAGTGTTTGCTTCTTCTTCCTATTATTGAATCCATGACCAGTACCAACAAAAGTTTCACCACCGCCTTGTTCTCCAACAACTGATTTGAAAAGATAACATAAACAAAATGTAGCATTCTCTTTAATACTATACTCTAACCAATATGAAAATTCCATAAACCAATCACGAATAAACCTTTTTTTCCCCAAATTCTGTTTAAGGAAAAATATGATGTTTAGGTCAATAAGAGCAGGATCAGATGGATATTTTTCTGTAATATTTTCAGCACGAGACGTTTTCAAATTGTTACTATTCTTCTTTTGAATTTTCGTGCGTGGTTGCTTGTCTGATGTTGTAGTAGAAGAAGAGGATTTTTCTTTTCTTTTCAAGTATCTCTCCATATCTAATAAACTTAATAAAATTTATTGTATTTTTATCTCAGGTCGAGCATTTATAAAGAGAAAAGAGACCATAAGATCTTAATCCTAGAAATCGATTGAATCCTAGATGACCTGGTATTTGGACTTCATTATTGAAATAATATATATATATATATATATAATATTCCTACAAAGACTGTCAGATTTGAATAAGTCATGCACGTGATTGAAGTTTAGACATACTTGAAATAAATTATAATATTTATATTATATAATAATAATGTACTAATTTTTTCCCACACCAACTCAGAGGGGGTCCAGGCCCACCCTGGCCCATTGTCCCTCCGTCCCTACCTAGGATAGATCCTAACCCATGTGAAATTGTCTAACTATACATTGCAGCATAGTGTCTAACTAATTTAATGATGTCACTGGTTGCGCTTTGAGGGTTTGTGGTTGAGTATCACGACCAGCGAGACACAAGCATGAGGACGAGAGAGTGAGAGATGAGAGTGATTGTAAGTCTATATATGACTCGTCTTACTCAGTTAAATCATTTCTGTCAGAGTGAAACAATGGGCTGCTCGCGATTCTGATAACAAGAAAATAGGGCTATAGTATTTCTATTTCGCATGCATATATATATGTACCACAATGATATGATTTTGAAAGTCCAGGTACTATATTGATAACTTTGAAAGTTTAAGTATGAACTTGACCTGACCGCGAAAATTCACATACCATTGGTGAAAATTTTCCTATATTGTACATGCATGATACCCAAAAGGCCAAAATGATTCACTTTTAATTGATTTGGTTATTTTTGGTTTACGGAAACTCAAAACCAAAATTGAACTGAAACACTTTCGTCGCCTAAGTGATAACCTAGGCAACGAAATGTTTCGTCGTCTAAGAAAAGTCAATTATTAGATCTCTCGATCAGATTTCCTTATCTTCTCATCACTTCGGTCTCTATCTCTCTCTCCCTCTCAGCTAGCTCTTTCTCCTCACTCAAAAAAGCCCACCGCCGGCGGCTCTGAATTATATCAACAAAAATTCACCAAAACTCCATTTTTTAACTCCCGGAGTTCTAGTTTTACCCACTTATCTCCTTATCGGTGAAGATATTAACTCGTTTCTCTCGATTTTTTTTAAAATATCATACGTAATTATGTACGGTGTTGTATTGCATTGTTAAGCTAATTGTAAGCTATATCCTAATTGGTTTATTAATTATTTTATTAATTAATTGATATATATTTTAATTTGATTAATTAGTTAATTAAAACATGCATGTATGTGCTAGGTAATAGATATATATAGTTAATTAATATATATGTTAGAATAAGTAGTTGGAATATACATATATAATTAATTAAAGCATGTATTTATATAAAGTTAATAACATAATATATATAATTCATTCATTCATTACAAGTACGTGTTATGTGCGACATATTTGATAATATATATAAAGTATATTATTTTAATAAATTATTGGTTGCAAAATTATATAATTAATATATCGATTTATTATCCTTACGCAGAAATATGGACAACAGTTGGATACAATTGGCGAATAGAAGTGATGTGCGGTATATGGATGACATCAGAGACTTTGTAAATTTTGCGACGGAACATACTAAGAGAAAGAAGCATTTCAGTTGTCCGTGCAGAAAATGTCTCAGCTATCAGTTTGTTCCGTCTAACGTTATACCTCAACACCTATATGAGCACAGTATGATGTGGAGTTACAGTATGTGGAGCGAGCACGGTGAAGTACTAGACTTCAACTCAAGGTATAGTTACCATGATGCCTCATCTAATAGTAGCGGCAATCCTGCTTGGAACCCAACTGTGGATTTGGTTCATGATGCTTTTCCTGAATTTAGTCATGGTGGACACCAACACTAAGAGGGAGGTACAATATCAGTACTCATGATGACAGATTCCCTGCTGTCAGCTTGGCCGCGCCAATGACACTACAGAGATGGATAGGTACCTTGGATGCTACTCGAAGCTCAGATCCCAGTGTACCCTGGATGTCCAGAAAATGTGTTGCAATATATAATAGAGGAAGTTCAGATAAAATTGAAGAATAAAATGTCAGACAGTGCTTTTGACGAAATATAGGAGCATATATTTAAGTTGCTACCTCATCATCACAAACTTCCAGAAAGTCATTATAAGGTTAGAAAGACCTTGGATGCTACTCGAAGCTCAGATCCCAGTGTACCCTGGATGTCCAGAGAATGTGTTGCAATATATAATAGAGAAAGTTCAAATAAAAGTGAAGAATAAAATGCCACACAGTGCTTTTGACGAAATACAGGAGCATATATTTAAGTTGCTACCTCATCACCACAAACTTCCAGAAAGTCATTATAAGGTTAGAAAGATCTTGAGCAGCCTCGGCCTAAAGTACAGGAAAATTGACTCCTGCATAAATCATTGTGTGCTATTTTACAAAGAGTATGCACATTTGGACTACTGTCCCGTATACAACCAGTGTAGATACTTGAACCCGGGGAGAGGGAGGAGTTCGAAGAAGAAAATACCTATGAAGGTTCTTCAGAATTTTCCGTTGATTCTTAGACTGTAGTGTCTGTACATGTATTTATACACAGTAGAAACAATGAGATGGTACGCGGAACAGCGAGTAGATGACGATGTGCTCAGACACGCTGCAGATGGGGAGGCTTTTAAACATTTCGACAGAGACTTCGAAAACTTTGCAGCAAATGTTCGAAATGTTACATTTGACCTATCTACAGATGGATTCAATCCTTAGGGTAGTAACAACATTGTCGCCAGCACTTGGCCAGTTATTCTCATGTCGTACAACTGGCCTCTATGGATGTGCATAAACAAGGAATTTATTTTCTTTAGTTTGCTAATTCCAGGTCCTAAATCTCCGAGAAAGTGTTTAGATGTCTACCTCAGACCATTAATCGACGAGCTCAAACTGTTGTGGGAACATGGAGTTTTAACTTATGACAAGTTCACTAACACGATGTTCATGATAAGAGCAGCCATCATGTGAACAATCAATGATTTTCCTGCATATGAAATGTTGACATCTTGCACAACCAGATGATACAATGGTTGCCCTGTCTATTTGGACGATGTCAACTCCAATTAGCGTGTGGGGAAGGTATGTTACCTGGGTCACCGTAGATGGCTTCCTTACGATTACCCGTGGCGACAGGATGATGCTCATTTCGACAGGATGGTAAAGAATGATCCTAAACCCCAGCAGTGATCTGGCGAAGAGATTTTAGAGAGGTTGAACCACTTCTATTTTGGTGTGTTGACCAACGACAAAGAAGTGAAGATACTCAATCCACACCCTCTAGACGATCTCTGCTATTGGTATCACAAGAGTATTTTCTTTGAATTGACCTACTGGTCCAAGTTGAAACTCTGGAACAACCTTGATTTCATGCACATAGAAAAGAATGTGTGCGACAGCGTGGTGGGAATAACTTTGGGTATTAAATTGAAGACCAAAGATACTCCTAAAGCGCGCAAAGATCTGAATTCTATGAATTTGCGCTGTCACTTGTGGTTGAGGAGGGATAGAAGATAAGTGTACAACAAGATGCTAGATGCACCTTACACGATGAAGACGACATATAGGGGTTCTGTATTAAGTTGATTCAAGACTGTTCGTTATCTGTCTACTTATGCAGTTAATATTATAGGAACAGTTGACGATGTGTAGCACAAGTTCATTGGTCTAAAGACTCATGACTATCATGTTATGCTGCAATGTCTGATCTTAGTGGTAATTTGACCATATTTGCCTCGTGACATTGTCGAACCAATAGTAACATTGTGTAGATGGTGACAAAGGTTATGCGCCAGAGAGTTGCAGAAGTCAAATGTCCTCAAACTTCAATACGAAATAGTGCACATCATTTGCAAATTAGAGAGGATTTTCCATCCTTTATTTGACATCATGATTCACCTTATGATCCACCTACCCCAACAAGTGCTCCTTTTTGGTCCAGTCCACTATACTTGGATGTATCCTCAAGAAAAGTACGTACAATTATTTATAACGGTTGTTCATCATTTTTACATTTCTTTTTGTATTTTTACTATTCTTCAAATTATTAATTGTATGATTTTGCAGATAACTCGGATAATATAAAGGATCTGTGAAAAATAAATATGTCCCGGATGGGTCCATAGCAGAGACATACCTAATTAATGAATGAGTGTGTTACCTACTGCAATAGGTACCTCAAGGATCCAGTCCAGGCCAATCCAAATGTCCGCCACAATCTTTCAGTCGTCACAAATGTTGTACGAACGTTTAAAAGAGTATTAAATGAATGATCAACTACAGAAGAACTTGAAGAAACACATTGGGTAGTATTGTGAGACTGTGACGAGGTTGACCATTACATGAAGAAACCGGACAAGACTCTTACATGGGTAAAAATATGCTTAAAAAGAAGTTCTCCGATTATTTCCGACAATGAGTATGTATTTTTAATTCTTTTAAAATTCTTTTCTCATATATAGTATGTATGGCATTTGGTGTTTGTTTATGCAAAGTGTTTTGCCTTACTTTGTGTATGCAGGTTTTTGTTTTCCTTTATTTTGAGGGGAAACTATGTCAAATTTTTGGTAGAAATTAAATTACACATTCATATATATTCTTCACATTTTTGCAGATGGATGATCTACAAAAAATTCGATAACCCCGAGGGGTGGTGGTCGTGGGAAAAACATCTATTGGCCCATAAGTCGGTTAAGCGCTATATTTACTCCGATTATTTTGTAAACGGTGTAAAGCTTCATTCATTGATTCGAGATGAAGGAAGAACCACACAAAACAGTGAGATCGCAGTTGGGGAAGGCGATGCTGTCTTTTACGGAGTTCTTGAACATGTCGTTGAGCTGCTATACGGGAACGATATCAACATTTTTCTGTTCAAGTGCAAATGGTTCAAACGTACCAAGGAAGATATAGGGCTAATATCAGTCGATATAAACTCAAGCTAGTATGAGGATGAGCCATTCAGTCTTGCCACCTTAGTTAGGCAGGTATTCTATCTGGTTGATCCGAAAGCTGGTGAAGGCCAGAAAATAATAAATCATATGACACACGTAGGAATATGGAGTGCAACGACACTTGATGGGACGTCAGAGACTGATATTGAAGTGCATAGAGATAATGTATATCAAGAGCCTAATACTTCAGTCATCCCCGACTTAATGGAACTAGTTTGGCATAATCCAGAGGAGATTATAGAGTTACCGTAGAATGTCCCAGAAGTCGAGGAGCCTGAGGACGACAATGATGTCAGATACAATTCAGACGATGTAGAGTATGATGAGGAGCAATCAGATGATAGTGAAGAGGATGATTCAGATGATGATGATTATGAGGATGATGTTTGATATGAGGCCGGATTACTATATATTTATATTATAAATTAATTAATTTATAGTCATGTACTATAAATATGTAAAGAGGTTGATATATATATATATATATTTGAGTGAAAATGGGGTATTTGATGACTTGAGTTGTCTATAATTTGAAGATCGAGCCAAATAAATAAAATATTCTTCGAGGTCATGCTTGTAGCGAAAGACGGTGAAGGCACCAAGGAGAATCGGAAGTCTACAGAGGGATCAAATCAGATCAAATCGAGGAGATATATATATATATATATATTTGAATTGGCTTAATTAATTAATATATTAATTAAATTTGATTATTTTGATTTTGATCTATAAGCTAGATTATGAATTAATAAGGCCAGATGGTGATGCTTAAAATAAAATTATGTTTGAAATTGGAAAAAAAATTAAAAGTAAATAAAAAAGCCTCTTGGCCGAAGAAAATGGATTATTTCGTCGTCTAAGGTACAGTTAGACGACGAAAATAGAATATTTCGTAGGCTAAGTAGAACTACCTAGACGACGGAAATAATATCTTCGTCATCTAGGTGAACCCTAACCCTCACTACAAGAAAACAGCACTTAGACGACGGAGCGTTTCCGTCGTCCAAGTGAGTTTCTCCGTCGTCCAAGGTACGTGCTCCAAGTGCTGTCGTCCAAGCACTTGGACGACGGAGATTAAGGTCTCCGTCATCCAAGTTCACTTGGACCGCGGACAATCTCCGTGGCCCATGTAATCACCTGGACGATGGAGATTAAGTTCTCCGTCGTCCAAGTGTTTTTTAATTAAAAAAAAAATTGTATTAAATATTATTAATTGAATTTAAATAATGAAAAATAATAAAATTAATTAAATAAACTAATTAATTTAATATTACTTAATTATTAAATAATTAAAATTAATTTGTACATACACATTCAAAAAACCCATAAAAATAAAAATATTGTTCGGAATGCGGAAAGAAACGAGATAATTAAAAAACTACAAGCTAATTAACACACTGGAGGAGCATATGCACCGCCGCGTCCCCCGCCTCCAGCCGGGTCGTCGTCGTCGCGGTCGCGGTATGGGTTCAGAGGAGGTTGACATACTTCTCGATTTTGTTGCATGAGGGCGATGAGTTGGGCTATTTGTGCTTGTTGTTCGTCAAGTCTTTGCTGCATGGATTGATTCTCCTCTCGTGCCAGTCGATTCTCCTCTCGTGCCAGTCGAGCCTCTTGAATGGCTGCTTCGACAGCCGCAGCCGTAGTCCTTCTCCGCTGGCCCGAACCTCCCGTAGATGATGAGTCGGAGGTCGTCGACAAATCTCGTACCACCTTAGGCCCGAAGTGCCTAACCTCCTTGCCAGCTCTACGACTGTAGACCTCATCCGCGATTGCAATTTGGCTCTTTAAGGATAGAGGAGGCAGGTCTTCCACCGGCACATCTGGGAACGCAAGCTGAGTGTTAGCCAACTCTTCCTGCGCACGCTCTATCACCCTTGCCTACAAGCACATAATTAATTTATTATAATGAAATAATATTTAAATAATAATTACTATAATTAAAAGCACATATATTATATATATCACTTACGCCGCATTGACTCGCTTCATTATCGAGCCCAGGCGTCACGTACGCGCTTATGCTTGCATTAAGATAAGGTGTTTGGAGCCCTTATCCTTGTGCTCCTTGGCTATTTGAATGAACTGCTAGGCACCGGTAGTATGATGTTTGTCCTTCTTCCCCCGGTTGGCTTTGTTGACACCGGAGAATTTCTGTTACACAACATAATTAAATCATTAAAAAATTAATAACTAAAATTTAAATTATTCAATTATCTTAATTGAAATAAAAAAAATAAATTAACACCTTAAATGAGTCATCGGCAAAGTGGTTACACAACCACTGCCACTCATCTTCTCTATCCCCACGCAGCTCTACGAGGGGAGGCGAGGGACCATAAGTTTGGAAGTACTGATGGAGCCTGTACTTCCAATCTTTGTAGATGGAGTTGGCGGTTTGGTTGATATGCCTCAACATCGCCGGTGTCGGATCCACCGCAAATTGTTCCTATCAAAAATAAATAGAAAATTATAATCGTATATATTATGAAATTATAACTAATATTAACAATATTATATAATAACTAAAATTGGACGTATTACGTACCGAAAGATCTTTAAAGACTTTCGCCTTCTCATTATCCGGCACCACCTTCCAAGTAGGGGCAGTGAGACGAACCCGGCTACGGACGATTGACCCTATGCTATGCGCCGAGAGACTTGCTAGCTGAGCTGTGGGAGGGCCACCGGTGAATTCGTCGTAGGGCAAGTCGATCTTTTTCCCGGTCGCCTTGCAAATTTTCTCCGCTTTGCCCCCTTTAACGAGACCCCGAGTCCTTTTCGGTTCCGGGTCAGTGGGGGCCCTCCTTTGCTTATGGCGGGCGCTGTACATGATAGATTCAGCGGTCGAGGATGCCTGAGTACTTGCCGTTGAACCGGTACCGGGTGTCAGAGTTGAAAAAGGGTCGACGTCATCACCGCCGGAGATAAATGGGGTAGAGGGAATTTCCCCAAGAGGCGCCGCCTCCGAACCAGATGAAGGGTCCGGATTGAGGACGTCGTTGCCCTCCTGTTGAACCCAACCGACTTGGTCCGCCAACATTCGGAGCATGGCATCTTCTGCCTCCTGTTGAGTTTTCTTCTTGCTGGATGAAGCCATTTAAACCTAGGAGTACGTTGTTAAAATACCTACTTACCATAATAATTACAAGTGCAAAATTTACGCTAATTAAGTACGGTTAAGATTTAAATAGAGTACACTACCTTGACTTTTTCGGTCGTTCAATGGACATGCGACCCGCGATAAAGTGTAAATTTTCTAATAATCAGCCTTGGTTAAATCTAAAATCATGGCCAGTTAGGGATAGAGATAACGTGAGAGGCAGGACTAATTTCGACAAAACACCTATTGGTGTCGTCTTTCTTAGATCCAAAACCTGTCACTAGTCATAACCCGTTTCTATACACCATGTCCGACATTCGGCCAATTTTTCGAAAATTTACACTCCCTCAAGTCCTTTGCAAACTCCGCCATCAACCTCGTGTCCATAACTTCACTTAGGTTATGGTGTGCGGTGATGAAATCCACACATCACGAGGGGTTAAGAAGATAAGCTAGGAAAAGAGGCGCCATCTATTCTAAAGAGTGCGACTTAATAAACCAAGCCTATGTACTAAATTTAAATCGAAGACGTACTACCATGCAATTTACTAGAAAATATACGTAATTATCAATTAAGTAAAACAATAAATAATTACATTAATAAATTATTATTTATCAACTAATTAATTATGAACTAATAACAATAATAAATTTATTCACTTAATTATCAACTAATAATACATATTTACAATAATAAATTTATTCATTTAATTAATTATCAACTGATTACAATTATGCATTTAATTAATTATTAATTACAATAATTAACCACTAAAATTTATTATAATTACAATAATATGAAATATTTAAAACTAATTAATAAATTATATTTAGAAATTAATTAATTAAATGAAAATAATTTTAATAAGGTAAAAAATAGAAATTTACCTCACCGGAGTATTCGGGAATATAGCCGGAGTTGAGTCGTCGGAGAGGAGGAACCACGCCGGAAAAATTGTCGTTGGAGCGTCGCCGGAGGAGAGGAGAGGAGAGGAGAGGAGGAGAGGAGAGGAGATGGAATGAGAAAAGGGGGGGGGGTGCTGTTCTATTTATAGGCTTTCACTTAGACGACGGAGCACTAATTTCCGTCGTCTAAGTGCACTTGGACGACGGAAACAGTGTTTTCCGTCGTCTAAGTTAAGGGTTAAAAATTTTCGAAGCGGCGCATAATTAATGGGCGGGACGTTTCACCCGCCATAAATTTGGACTTAGACGACGGAGAATTGAATCTCCGTCGTCTAAGTGGAAATTCAAGCGGCGCCGAAAATTGAGGCGGTAAATCGAACCGCCTTGATTCCGTCGTCCAAGTGCAATTTTCATTGAAAAAAAAATAAAAAATAAATTGAACTGCCATGGTAAATTGAACCTGGACGACGGATCTTGTAATTCTCCGTCGTCCAGGTTCAATTTACGTTAAAAAAAAATTTTAAAATTAATTCGCTAGGAATTTAGCGATCTGTCATTCGAGTGAAATAGTCGTCCAATATCGATGAACACATCGTATATATGAACAGTTAAATTTGAACCGACGAATAATTTTTCGTTTTGAAAGTTGTTAAGTATCGACTAATCCTTACGACTTAAGTGTTCATGAGTAGAGGCTCATTTGCAGCAGAGTATTAACGAAATTGAATTTGGACAAAACAACCTTTGGATATGTTCGTCGTAACATAATATATAATTGTCTTCAAAGGACCATAAAATAATAAGTTCGGGAAGGGTTTCATCGGCACAGTCAACCGCAAAACCAATAATTTCACAAACCGGAAACGTGGATACAAGGCATTTCACAACTTCGATTTTCGAACCGTCGAAGCTCACACACCAAGAATTGTTTACTCTAAAGTCTTGATGAAAAGAATATGCATTGGAAGAAGGTCTAGATTGTCGTTGTCTTAGAAAAAATTACGATATCTGCACCTGGACGACAGATATGAGCGTTTCCGTCGTCCAGGTAATCACCTGGACGACGGACATGATATTATCCGTCGTCCAGGTTATAACCTGGACGACGAAAAATCTCATCTCCGTCGTCCAGGTGTATAGACCCTGACTTCAGGGGTTAGGGCCTTACTGTTTAGGGTTTAGGGTTTGTGAACTTGGACGACAGAGAATGACCATCTCCATCGTCCAGGTGTACCGACCCTAAATTCAGGGGTTAGGGCCTTAGGGTTTAGGGTTTAGATCGTCCATGGTCATTTGTGTGTCCGTTCAATTATTTTGAATCAAAAAGAAATAAAAAAAAATGATCGATCGATCCGATTTGCTAGATTTAGGGTCGAGGATTTAGGGAGATAGCCAAAATACCCAAAAGGCGACAACCTGCAATTAATTTCTCCATTGTCCAGGATATATAATTCGGATTAATTAATTAATTAAATTTAGTTTACGTACGTCGGTTGATCCGATATATATCTGATCGAGCTTAGACGCGTGTAATTAATTAATTAATATATATATACGTACATACATACATTATCCTCCTTATAATATTAATTTATATTAATTTTTGATCGATGATGCATCGATCATATATTACAATAATTACAATAATTAATTACCAATTAATAATCCTCGTCGTATGACTGTACTCTTCGTCATAATCGTCATCGTCCTCATCCCCGTTAGACGACGGCTCATCCTCGTCATCGTACTCAACATCGTCCGACGAATAACCTGAGTCCTCGTCCGCGTCCTCTTCCTGCTCGTCTTCTTCATCTACCTCATCGATAATCTCATCTTCAGTTAAATCTGTACAACCATCAGGCATGGGTAACCGTCCACCATCTTGAACCAGGTCCATTATATAGGAGTGGATGACAGAAATATTAGGCTCTTGATAGGCAAGAATGTCTCTTTCTGGTTCAACAGCATCTTCAGTCGCCAGTGTCCCTTCAATTGTCTCTGTATTCCATATTCCTCGATGAGAGATATGGTTCACTATTTTCCACCCTTCACCAGCTTTCGGATCGTCGAGATAGAACACATGCCTAACTAAGGTGGCGAGAGTGAAAGGCTTATCCTCATACCATCTTGAGTTTGTATCGACTGATAAAAGTCTCAGGTCTTCTTTTGTACGCTTGAACCATCTGCACTTGAATAGAAAAACGTTGACATCATTCTCGTAACATAGCTGAACCACATATCCAATAGCCCCGTAATATAGATCATTGTCTTTCCCAACTGCTACCCCACTGTTTTGTGTTCTTCTTCCTTCATCTCGGGCCAATGAATGGAACTTTACACCATTCACAAAACATCCGGGATAAATATAGTGTTTAACCGGCTTCCCTGCTAGCAAGTGCTTTGGCATGACCACCACCCCCCGTGGTTTTCAGATTTTTGCAGATCAATCATCTGCGAAAAAGGGCAAATTAATATAAGGGTTTAATTTGGACTTTCTCCAAACATGATCGATATGTACGTATATAAATTACTAATTAAATACCGAGACGTACGTACGTACCCATTGGAAGAAATAATCGGGAAACTTCTTCTTAACCATTTTCTCAATCCACGCCGAACTCTTGTTTTGATTTAACGCCTGAAGCCTCTCCCTGTATGACATCATGTACGGCTCAACTTCGTCACAGTCTCGCAACACTACCCAATGTGCCTCAATAAGTTCTTCCCGTGTTAACGATTCCTTTAATACTCCTCTAAACGGTCGGACGACATTGGTGACGACAGAAAGATTGATGCGGGCACTGCGATCGGAGGCAGTGGGATGTGGTGGATCTTTGAGGTACCTGTTGCAGTAAGTAACACACTCATGCATTAGGTATATCTCTACTATGGAGCCATCCGGGGCCGACCTGTTTTTGACGAATGACTTATACTGTCCAAGCTGTCTACAAAATCAAACGTACACTAAGAATAAGTACATATAGCTAGCTAGTAATCTCCAGTGGAACAAATTAATTAGTTGTACGTACCTTTCTTGAGGATACATCCAAGTGTACTGGACCAGACTAGAAATGAGCACCTGCTCGGGCAGGTGGATCATTAGGTGAATCATGATGTCAAAGAAAGCAGGGGGAAAAGTCCTCTCTAGTTTGCAAATGATGTGCACAATTTTTTGTTGCAATTCCACCACATCTGACTTCTTTAATTCTCTGGCGCATAACCTCTGCCACCACCTGCACAATGCCACAATTGGTTATACGACGTCACGAGCCAAGTATGGTCGAATTACCACTGGAATCAGACGTTGCGGCATAACGTGATAGTCATGTGTCTTTAGACCAACAAAATTGTGTTGCACCTCCTCCACTGCTCCAGTTATAGTAGCTGCATACGTAGCCGGATAACGAACGCCCTTAAACCAGTGAAATACAGAACGTCTAAGCGTCGGCTTCACTGTGTAAGGTGCAGCTGGCATCTTGTTGTACAATCCTTTCTTATCCCTCCTCAACCACAAGGGACGACGTAGATTCATTGATTCCAAATCTTTGCGCGCTTTGGGAGTATCTTTAGTCTTGAACTTAATACCGAGAATTGTTCCCACCACGCTGTCGCACACATTCTTTTCTATGTGCATCGCGTCCAAGTTGTTCCTCAGCTTCAACTTCGACCAGTAAGGGAGTTCAAAGAATATACTCTTGTGATCCCAATAGCTTAGATCATGTGGAGGAATTGGATTGCATTTCTTTACATCCACGTCATTGCTCAACACACCAAAGTCGAAATAGCTCAACCTCTCTAAAATCTCTTCGCCCGACCAACTACGGGGTTTAGGATTGTTCTACCGTCCCGTCGAAATGAGCTTCATCCTGTCGCCAGGGGTGGTCGTGAGGAAGCCATCTATGGTGACTCAAGTAACAGACCTTCCCCGCGTGCCAACTAGAGTTCACGTCGTCCAAACATATAGGACATCCATTATATCCTTTTGTCCTGCAGGCTGCCAACATCCCATACGCTGGAAAATCGCTGATCGTCCACATTACGGCAGCCCTCATCATGAACATCATGTCAATGAATTTGTCATAAGTTGGGACTCCATTTTCCCACAACAGTTTCAGCTCGTCGATCAAAGGTCTGAGGTAGACATCTAAGCACTTCCCTGGAGATTTAGGACCTGGAATTAGTACAGTAAGGAAATTAAATTCCTTGTTCATGCACATCCACGGAGGCAAGTTGTACGACATCAGAATAACTGGCCAAATGCTGACGGTAGAGCTATTACTTCCCCAAGGATTGAATCCGTTTGTAGATAGGCCGAGTCTAACATTTGTAACCTCTGCAACAAAGTCTCCAAATTCTCTGTCGAAATGTTTGAAACCCTCCCCATCCGCGGTGTGTCGCAGGACATCGTCATCTATTCGCTTTTCTGCGTACCATCGCATCGCCTCTGCTGTGTGTACAGACATGTACAGGCGCTGCAATCTGGGAATCAAGGGAAAATATCGAACAAATTTCACAGAAATTCTGTTTTTCGAACTCTTTCTATTCACCTGGAATCTGCACTGGCCACATACGGGACAATAGTCCAAATCTTTATACTCTTTGTAAAATAGCACACAATCATTCGGACATGCGTCAATTATTCTGTACTTTAGGCCGAGGCTACTTAAGATATTTCTAACCTTATAAGGAGATTTAGGAAGATTGTGATCATCAGGAAGCAACTTACATATTTGCTCCTGAATTTCGTCAAAAGCACTCACTGACATTTTGTGCTTCACTTTTATCTTCATTTGCTCCATCACATATTGCAACACATTCTCTCAACATCCAGGGAACACCGGGGTCTGCGCTTCAAGTAGCATCCGGTTGTACTTATCCATCTCACTGGTGTCAGTGGCCAAGCTAGCATCGGGGAATGTGTCATCATGCTCATTAGTGGTTCTGTAACCTCCGTCTTGGTGTTGGTGTCCACCATGACCACATCCCGGAAACGCATCATGGACCAAATCTGCAGTTGGGTTGCAAGCTGGGGGTCCGGCACCACTCCCGCTGGATGTGGCACCATGGTAACTGTACCCTGAGCTGAAGTCTGCTGCGCTGAACTCTACTGCTTCACCATGCTCGCTCCATGTAGTGTAACTCCACATCATACCATTTTCGTACAGGTGTTGCACCATAACATTAACCTCCGCATACTGACAATTAAGACATTTCTGACACAGACACCTGAAACGTTTCTTTCCCTGACCATATTCTATCGCAAAATTCACAAATTCGCTAATTCCATCCATATACCGGACATCACATCTATTATCAACTTCATCCAACTCTTGTCCATACTGCTACAAAATATTATAATTAATTAATTATTACATATATATATATATATTAGTCCATTAATTTACGCTTAATTATACATACTCGATCTACATCGATCCATCAATTACGTACGTACGTAATTTAATCTGTATATATAGCTAACATCCATGCATGTATGTACGTACGTTTTCACTAAATATATATTAAGCAAATTTTAATTGCGTACGTACCTGCTGGCCTTCTCGATATCAGTTAATTAAGCTAGCTAGCTAGTCAGCGGAGATCCCTGATCCTGATCCTTCTCGGCCTTCTCCATTCTCATTCTCCTTCTCCTTCAATTCTTCTTCGAATGGAATGAATTAATTGATCGTGGATCGGATGGAATGAAGAGAGTACGTTTGGCATCGGGCTTATATAATGCTTCACTTAGACGACGGAGGTGTCGGTACGTCGTCTAAGTGGAAGTTACTCGGACGACGGCGTGTCGGTCCGTTGTCCAGGTGATCACCTGGACGACGGAGAATACCATCTCCGTCGTCCAGGTGGTACTTGGACGACGGAGACGTCTCCGTCGTCCAAGTGTCACTTGGACCATGGATCAATTACGTTTCCGTGGTCTAAGTGCTGTTTTCTTGTAGTGCCTAACCCTAAACCCTAACACTAATCTTGTTGCCTAAGGCCAATTTTTTTGGGCGGTTCATTTTTTCTATCAAATTTTCCAGGTCCCATTTAAAAACTACTTAGACGACGAAAATTGATTTTTTCGTTGTCTAAGTGCACTTAGGTGACGAACACATTGGTTTCACCGCCGTACAATAGACCCTCTCCTGGTTGCCTTGCCGCCCCTGCCAGATTCTATCTCTCCTCTCCCCTCCCCGTCGGTATCTCCGATTCTCTCCGTTTATATATATATATATATTTGATAATAAAATGTAATATATATATATATATATAAATTAGAGTAATTATATATATATTAAATAAAATATATGTGGATTAATGTATTATAGTTGGATTAATTTAGGTATATTGAATATATTTGGATTAATTTTGGTATATTTAATGGAATATATATATTAATTGATTAATTTGGGTATATAATATTTATGTATATAAATTTTGATAAATTTGGCTATATTTGAATCAATTGGAAAAATATTGTGAAATTTGGATAAATTGGATAAATTTGGCTATATTTAGATAAATTTGAAAAATATTGTGAAATTTGGATACATTGGATATATTTGTGAAATCTGAATTTTTGGATAAATTTGATGAAATTTTGATATATTTGGATGAATTATGTCTATGTATTTCATTTATTCAGCTTAATTATGGCTCCATGGAAGAGGCGTACATCTGTAGACAAAGAGGCCGAACACGAAGCCATTGCGTGCACAATGCGTTGGAGGCAGGATTTAGAGAAAACCATTACAAATCCTCCACAGCAACCTTCGGGTCCAAAAACTAGCCAAATCCCTCATGCTTGACGTATGGAGGCCTCAACCTTTACGAAAGAGCCGGACGGGTCCCGATCGTCTGCGGCGTTAGAAAGTCCGATTTTGTCGGTCGACAACTCCATTGTCTACATCGCTCAGCACAAGGTGAGGAGGCAGCCATCAGACGAGCCTGCGAAATGGACTTGGGGACTAGGAAAGTGCGCCAAAGGCGAGAGCATAGTGAAGTCAACGGGAAAGAAGATCGACCACCCATACGACGAGTTCACTTGAGGCCCTCCGACCGTGCAGCTTGATTGACTGACCTCGCACTCCATCGGCTGAATCATGCTAAATAACATCCGTATGGTTGCCCCTTTGTGGAATGAGCTGCCCCAATCTGAAAAGTTGAGGGTGTACCATGAACTATCGGTAATACTATTTATTATTATTTATTTTTTTAAGTATTTACAAAACATAAATGCATTATTTCTCTAATTAATTTAATTTGTTATTTATATTTCTAGAATCATTTTGAAATCTCTGGCTCAGTGGAGATGATAAAGGATATAGAGGAGACGGCTAACAGCATTTACAAGGACTGGAAGTAGGACCTCCACAAGTACTACCAGCGACACGATGTCTCGCCTCCGCCTGTGGAGCTCAAGAACGACAGAGAAGAGGAGTGGCAATGGTTGGTTCAACACTTTCGAACACTAATATAATGAAAATTGCATAATTTATTATTTTTAACCATTATTTTATTATTTAATTATCTTTATTGTGTAATAGACAAGGTCCTCCGCCAAGAAGGAAAATCGGGACAAGAAGGACAAACACCATGGATCGGGCTTGCGAAAGTTCATTTACATTGCGAAGGAGCACAAAGATGTGGGTTTGAAGTATTGCTTCTTTGATGCTAGCGTCCAAGCTTATGTGAAGCTCGTGGTCGTCAATAAAGCGAGTCAACAAGAGGTAAGTAACCCATATTTCTAAAATTAATTGAATTTACTCGTACTTTCGAAGCATATTGAGATTTAGTATAAGAATAATTGTATTTTTAGGAAATTGAATTATGATTAGTGCATGATTTAGTTAGGTTGTACTATTGGAATATGATTTCGAACTTAAATTTGGTTATGCTTTAGTTAGTTGGTTAAATTATGATTTTCAACTTAAGAAATCCGGATGGGAATCGATGCCCACGGTGTAATTATGTTATTGTAATTGGTTATTGGAAGTGTAATCTTACCTGTAGGTTTTTTGGTTGTCGAGAAATTTTAGGAGAAATTATGCCAATTTTTTTGTTAGAAATTAATATTATATTTATGTATTCTTCACTTGATTAATTTCAGGAGAGGTTGATAGAAATGGCCGAGGAGGAATTAGCCGCGATCTAGCTGGCTAACCTGAAGATGACACCTGAGCAGGTGCCTCCGCTGTTGATGGAGAGTCAGATCGCCATTGTCGATGCTGTTTACGGCCGTCGACCTAACAAGAAGGTTTGTGGGCTTGGACGGATGGTGCAGAGAGATTTGTCTACTTGATCCTCTTTGTCAACTCAACGCGGTAGGTGTTACAACCCGAATCGTAATCACGCGTTTATCGATTTGTGTCATGCATCATCGTGGATTAGTCGCGTAATTGGGGTTGTTAACGACTTTTTTATCAGGAAAGAATTTGTGTTGACTTCCTTCATGAGAATTGTAGAGCATTTAATTTCAAGCTCGTCAGAATTTTTGGAAAATTTTTTGGATAAGAGAGCTATTTTTTAACAAGTTTTGTAGTCGGTAGGTGAAAATATTTAAAAGTGGTAATTTAATTGCTAAATTTAATCGTGATCGTCCGATTTTGATCAAATTGAATTGTAGGTGTTGATTTGGGCTGGTATGGATACGGTATAAGTACGAACTATTTTTGGCACGTTTCTTTTTTTGGGAGAAAATACTTATGTATATGGATCGACCTATATACCATTTCGACCCGTTTTCACCGTGGAACTTCTTGCCTGCAATGAGCTCTATTCCGGCCACCTCTGGTAGTTTTCTTTGGTGGGAAATGTTAGGCTTGGTCCCCTCTTTCATTTGGTTGGTGCATCGCCGGTATTGGTGGCCGGAGGACAAGGGTGGAAGGCGGCAAAAACCAGCCGAAACCGGCGGTTTTTGTCAGTGTTGGTGGCGGCTCAAATCGATGGCGATGAGGGTCGAAATTATGAGAGTTTTGAAGCCCATGGGATGGTGAGTCGAACCCATGTAGTCTTGGCCTTTGCCGTGGCCGGATTCCGGCAAACAAAGGAAGAGAATTTCCGATTTCGATGCTGATGGGATTCCGGCTGTCTGCGGCGGTCCGCGGCCCCACACGCCGCCGTGAGCGGTGGTGCTTCGGCAATGTGGAATTTTTGACAAAGTTTTCTGTCGTTTCGCTCGTTTTCGCATGCCGAACGCAATGGATATTGAGTTAGCGGGCGTATCAGATGAATAATTATTTCGATTGACAGGTTTTCAGCTTTGTAATTATCCTGGCAATCCTATGAGTGGACCTTTATTTTCATAGTCGTAGCGAGTTCAGTTATTTTATTACGCTTTCCAGTATATATTTTAAGCATTATTTTTGGAGGTTTATTTGTGATGATTTGATTAGTTGTATCAATGCTCTAGCTATTCGGCTGATCACCGGATAGTTTAGTCAGGAGAGGTTAGGTGGCCTCGTCTAACTTAGATCGACTCAGGTTAGGTGGCCTGGGAACGATCTCGTCACATTTATTTTACTTGTGTTTTCTATTGATAGTCGTACTGGGTGAGAGGCTCAGAACTACTATCCCTCCATTGCATATTTGTTATTTATTTTGAACTCGAATTATTTCCAGAAAAATAGCGGAAATGCATAAAATTACAGTTTAGCCATTTACGCAGATTATTATATTATTTTTGTTCACTCACGCTAACGTTTTAACGTTTTATTTGTCTTTCCTTGGGCCTTTCAATTTATCGGTGCCCAGATCACAGTGTGTATCATGAGGGTGCTGGATGTCGTCGAGGGCGTCGAATCCACCAGTGAAATTCCTTCAGCAGTATGTTCCAACTCACTGTCAGTATGTCTCTTTTGTTATTGAAGTCACTCTGGATACTGGTTCAGTAGTATTATCTTTGTGAGACTCTTGTGAATAGGTCGTTACTCGTATAGTAGTCGAGTTGAGTTTCTTTGTTTATGAATCAGTCTATTTACTGGAAGTATGTTTTCCAATTTTGAATAATGTATCAGGTTTGATTTCCAGTTTTATGTTGAGAAATCCGGATGGACATCGGTGGTCCACGGTATTGTTTGTGGGTTTATCTGCGGAGTATCAGTTTTTCCTGCAGGTTTTTGGATGTCTCTTTTATAAGGGAAGTTATGTCAAAAGTTTCACAGAAACTCGTAGATTATGGTCAGCTCTTAGGGCTTGATTCTAGATTACTAGTTAATATAGGGTTTGGTCCTTTCAGTAGGAAAGATACTGAGGCGCTCTGAGTCGACCTTCGATTGGGACTAGAGTCAGTCGATCGTGCCTGGGAGCATTCGAGGTCGGTGGAGGTTCGGTTTGTCGCTCACAACCTTAAGATGACTGCCTTCTACGAGGCATGTAGGCAAATGGGGTTGCCTGTTCTTGATTTTGATGACGAGTGTGGTTCCCCGACCCCACTTTTGACCCCAGCAACAACGATCCTGGCGGCGGCGGGGAATTCGCAATATGTCTACCTCCAGTTTAGTTTCGTAGTTTTTTCTCCGTTATTTTATTATTATTTCTATCGATGTACGTACACTTCAAATATTTAATGAATATTTTTTTTCAATATTGTATTAATTTAATTAATAAATTTTTATATATTGTAAATTTATTTTATAATTTAGATAAAAAAATACAAATTGAGAAGAAAAAAAAATTCAACTTGGGCGACGAACACTTTTCGTTTCGTTTTCTGAGTGAATTACTAAGACGACGAACGGTTTCGTCGCTTAAGTGGTTACACCTAAACGATGACAAACAAGTCGTTGTTTAGGTGCATCACTTAGACGACGATTACGACCAATAATCGTCGTCTAAGTGCTCTCACTCAGACGACGAAAGCAAGTCGTCTTCTAAGTGGTAACACTTAGGCGACGATAGCTGTTCATCGTCTAAGATGATTCTTAGACGACAACCACTGTCTTCGTTTAGAGGAAGATTGTTTTGACATCTAAGTTCTTAGACGGCGAACCATCTGGCGTCGTCTAAGTAGCTTCTTACGCGAGAAAACAAATAACCTAAGTACTTAGGCTTTGATTGTTACGCGACGAAATCTTCGTCACCTAAGTACATGGCTGACGAAAAATGCCACTTAGGCGACGAAAATGCTTTATCCCCTAAATGTGTTTTTCTAGTAGTGATCTGAGAGATATTGCGTTGATCGAGTTAGTAATGAATCTCACGTGGGACATACTTGATCGATCAATTGAAGGACCAATTCTTGTCACACAGTTTTCGATAGGTTAATCATGTAGGCCACTTGGGCCGGACATCTAATTTGAAGTCTGATGAAAATAGTGCCAACACGAGCCAAAATGAGACTAGGACTCTCACTTAACTTCTCTCCTGTTACAGGATATCCAGCAATGTGTTGATTACTTGTGTTGGGTTAGAGGGAAGAGTGATTTCACAATACATCTAAGTGATATTTGGTTGAACGAGTTAGTAATAGATCCAACGTAGGACGTACCGATAAATCAATTGTGTGACCAATTCTAGTCCCACAGTTTTCCATTGGTTAATCATGTAGGCCACTAGGGTCGGACATGTAATTTAAAGTCTTATATGATTAGTGTCAAAATTAGACTAGCACCCCCAGATAACTTCTCCCATTAGAGGATATCCAACAATGTGTTGATTACTTGTGTTAGGTCAGAGGGAGGAGTAGTTTCACAATATATTTGAGAGATATCGGGTAGATTGAGTTAGTAATGGATCCCACGTGAGACCTACTTTCGATCAATTGAAGGACCAATTCTTGCCACATAATTTTTCATGTGTTAATCATGTAGGCCACTAGGGTAGAAAATGTAATTTGAAGTCTCATAAATAGTTATAAAACAAGCCGAAATGAGACTAGTTGAAGCACCAATTCTTGCCCCACAATTTGCCATGGGCTAATCATGTAGGCCATTAGGGTCAGATATATAATTTGAAGTCTTATATAAATAGTGCAATGAGCCAAAATGAGACTAGCAGCCCCGATAGCTTCTCTCCCGATAGAGGATATCCAACAATGTGTTGGGCCAGAGGGAGAAGTAATTTGACAAAGCATTTGAGAGATTTTAGGTTGATCAAGTTATTAATGGATCCCACGTGAGACCTACCTGGTTGATCAATTGAAAAACTAATTCTATTCCATAGTTTGTCATGGGTTAATCATGGCCATTAGCAGCAATCACATCCCAAAAACTTACGAAGTTACTGGTCACAATCTGAAACCATAGAGTACATGCAATTATCGAAATGCAAACTTTCACTAATTTGTCTTTTACCATCTCATCCTATTTTTGTGTAACTAAATTAGGTGTACATTTTTAAAATCTTAAAAACTCTGTCCGTTCCGTATTATTATATTTTAACTATTTTTTATGTATATTTTCTCTCGGTTTTAGTAAACTAGATTTGGTGTTGACATATTATTAATTAGTCTTCAAGAGTCTGAATTTGACTTATCTTTATGATATTATAGTAATTTGTAAAAAGCATTTATGGTAAGATAGTTTGATGGTTTTGTAAGGTATGTTAGGTTTGTGAGTTTGAAAATAATTATATGACATTTAGGTTTGTGAAGTTCCGTATCGGGCAAATCACTCCCACGTTAAAAATTTGAATTTTTGGTTGTAAAGTGTCCAAGGCAGTGTGCTGTCCTTCTCACCATTCAAGTTCAAATCTCCCTCCCTATTATTTAGGGGTGAGATGTTTTACCAAAAAATCGAACCGAAAACTGAAATAAATCGAACCGAAACTCGTTGGGTCCGAAACTCGTGGGACGGACTAATTTAGAAACCGAACCGAAATAAATACGAACCGAATGACTTTTTATGGTACGGTACCGAATAAAACCGAACCATTCCGAAATGATATATGTGACAAAATTGTGTTTATTTCTTTACACAAATGAATATATATTCACCCATTTTGAATCTTTTTAGGACATATATATAGAAAATTCTTACAAAAATACTCTTATTATCTCACATTTCTTCTATCTTTCTATGATATTGCCTTTTTCAAATAATAATTAACTTAAACAATTGTTTATGCCTAGAAAATTTTATCGAAAAACCTATCCGAAACCGAAATATACCAATCCGAAACTCGTGGCACGGACTTGCCAAAAAACCGAACTGCATAGGATCCAAACCGAATATTTTATTACGATACGGTACAGGTTCCGACCTAATATCCAACCATTCCGAACTGATCCCACCCCTAAGTATTATCGGTAAAAGAAAATATCCATTTTAAAATGCGTTTGTCCCAAATTCAGGTCGATTCTGTCTCGTGCAGCTTGAGACTGGAGCAACCAATGTCAAAATTGGCCCGACCCATCCAAGGTCCAGCACTATATTTATATTAAATGCTTTTGCGTGGATTCCACTAGTCAACTTGTCAAACACCAAAAGTCGGAAAAAAACTCTCTCCCAAAATAAAAAGCTTTAAAAAAATCATTTTCATTAATTTTTGAAATATGATGAGAAAAAGTCAACTAGCATTTCTATCAATCTCAGAAATATCTACTTTTTGTAATTTATTTGATTCCTTACAATAGAAATAAGTTTATATTTTAATGTTAAAATGTAATGGTAATTGTTCTCAAATTGTTGTAATTCTTAAAATCGTGAGTCAATGGTTGATTTGGATGAAAAGTGTATCGACCTAACTAAGGATATACCGAGCATTAGGTATAGGTTGAGTGGCCAAGGCACTAGTCTAGTGGTCGGCGTCACCAGAATTTCCGAGCACTGCGTTTCCAAAGAATAATACTCATGTTGTGAAAGAATAACTGCCTTAATACAATACCGATGAATAAATTAATTATTCTAGGATCTAACTTTTCTCACCGTCGTGTGATTTGCGAAAATAGTAACAGGTAAACTAATTAAAGACACAATATTTAACGTGGTTCAACAAATGCCTACATCCTCGGAGCAAGATACTTCTTTCTTTCACTATCTAAAAATAATGGGATTACAATCTCACTTAACGACTAACTTCACTAAATGGCACACACCTCTCTCTTTCAAAAGGAATTTTCTTCCCACTTAATTTGGGACTTCTCTCAAAACTCACTAAGTGAAACTCTCTATTTTTATCTCACCAAATATAGTAGTTTTCTCTAGCTATTGCTCACAAATGATGGAACTCCCGAGCTTGCATGGTTGTAAGCTTACATTGCCATATATATAGGCAATTAATCAAAGCTAGATATTGTACATGACAAAAAGCAAAGTTATGCTTCTCCTTGATTCAAGCTTCAATGTTGACAATGTTGTCTCTTCCTACAATCAACAATTGCAGCCACCACCTAAGATCTAAACTTTAATCGTAGCTTTGTTTCTCAAGCATCAATCTTCACTGCACCAACTCTAGTATACATACAGTAACTAACCTTCATTATAATTAATGGGTGACCAAGACTACAACAACAATCACTTTCCTCATATTCACCACATAGTTTTCATCCTCCAATTAAGGAGGGACTTGACCAATTAACTACTACATACCCACAATCTCCAATAATATGAACCAAAGTTAACGAACAAGGTGAAAATAATGCAGGAATGATAATCTTAACATAGAACTGTAAACACAATTTGTCCATAGGAAAAAAAACTGAAAGTATATCGAACCAAGAAGGTCCTCTCGATCAATTATTCCAAATAAAATTGTTATAGTTCAAAATAAGATAAAATTTGTACCATGCATACTTCAGTTTGATGAGAAGACGAATTCCCATTTGACCACAAATTTTGATTGGTCATGTTGTTGTTGCCATTGTATATTGTCAGCTGGTTCTGAGCCAAGGCCGACGGAGAAAAACCACGTTGTCCACTCTGAGTATTGTTCTGTGTTTGAACAAATTATACCAGTGAGATGGATCGAGTATTTCAGTATAAAATTTTAATAATTAAGAAGTAGGAAAATAAACAACGCTTGAAGTACAATATATATCGATTAATGGATTTTATCTCTTCAACTGAAGCAATTTGGAAAATAAAAAAATTTCAAATATAAGATATGCATGTTGATACTCACATACCAATACTATCGATGAATATGGACCACTAGGTAGGACACCCGCGCTTCGCGTGGTTGAACAAAAGGGTCACCGATTAAATTGAATATGTGCTGAAGCGCGTTTCGACAAAACGGTCCGCGACTAAGGTGAATATCAGCAAAACATAATGATGGGAGTAACAATAAAACATCAGACACCCAAATTCAGAAAACAACCAATTACATATCCTCAAGAGGTAAAATAGTATGAACAATGACAGCTACCATCTAGGTAATCAATTCATAATTCAAGAAGAACCGTACACACAAATTGTGACCAAACAACAACACCATGAAAGTTTTTATGATTCATAATGAAAGTAACTCAATAGACCTTCATCAAGAAAGAGTTTCCATCATTTCAGTCAAATGCGAAAAGTTTATACATAACTATTAAGTATATAAATACGCACACAAATTCACAATTGATAACATGCCAACAGTTCTGTATAATCTGGTAGCTATCATAAGCATCCTTATCAATAAAAGTTGACCCTTTTGCAGTCTCAAACACTCAAACTCATTTAGACAATCTCATTAAACATTTCACAACAGCTGATCAAATTCAATGAAGAATGAAATTAAACCCATGAACCCAAATACACCTGTTCTGCAACAGCTAAACTATCGGAGAAGAGTGATGATGTAACCAAACTTGTAGGCAGACCTGAAATGCAACCATGGGAACTGAACCGAGTTGCACTGCTAAAGCTGCTGCTAAGGTTACACAGAATGTCACCGCAACCACCCAAGCTAACAATAGAGAGTCTGTTTCCAAAAATAATAAGTACCTATATCCCACAATCGAGCCCATTACAAAATAAGCACGAAAATCCCCTCAATCACTAAACACAGAGCAGTGTACTTATCAAAGGAAACAACAATAAACATCAAATTATAAATTTCACTAACCTCCCTAATGAGAGTTGCACCGGCATTTTCCAAAGCATCAAGTAGTTCAATAGCTCTAGCAATTGTAACTCCATCATTCACCACATTGGGGCTATCGTATTCATCTAAGACAACATTCCTCCCTTCACAAACACAAAACACATAAAATCAATTACACACAAATTCTCGCACATCATGAATCATCCAAACTGGCCATGTAAGATACAAAGTAGGACCAACTCGAACACCAATTTTTGAAAGTGCTTGACTATACCTTTGAGACCAAGAGTAAGACCAACAACATCAGCAAGCTTATCAATATCGGCCTGCATAACGCGCCTCAAATCTTGACTCCTACAAAAAAGAAATCATCACTAAACTCAATCAAACACATAGAATTTCATCATAAACCCACAACAAACTTTCCCCTTGACTACTTGTAATTCAGCCTATTGTTTTACTGCTGACTCACCCTCCTATTAACCCTCTACCACCTAATTCAACACATGGAAATAATGCATAAATGAAATTAGAGTTAAGGTAGAAATTTTGTTGCGGCAAAATTTGAGTTAAAAATGAAACCGTTAAAAAAAGTAAAAAAGAAAATTAATATGGAGGGTTAAGTAAAATCCGTATGAAAGTTTTTTATTGTCAAGTTTAAGTAAAAAATAAAAATTTAAATAGTTAAAAGTAAAAAATAAACAGTAAAACTATTAAAAAGATGTGTGAATGTTAAAAAGTAAACAGTAAAAATAATTTTAAATGCAAGTAAAAATATAAACTGTAAATAGTAAAACAGTTAAAAATATATGTAAAAAACTAAAAAATGCCAAAATACCCCCATGAACAGTGAGTATGAACATTTGAACAGTGAGAATAAACAGTGATCCTACTATTCATCGGTGAACAGTAGGATCACAAATGTTATATAGTAAAAAATTAGCTAACTTAATTAATTATAGTAAAGAAAATTGATAGAAAGTTGATCAAACTCTATAAAACTGTAAAAAAATATTGATAGAAAGTTATAGTAAAAAATTAAAACTGTAAAAGTAAAAATATAAAACAAAAAACTGTAAAAAAAATGATAAAAAGTCAAAGTAAAAAAGTAAAACTGTAAAGTAAAATACAATACTGTAAAAATTAATAAAAAGTAAAAGTAAAAAGTAAAACTATAAAAATAAAAAAGTAAAACAGTTAAAAAATTACAATAACTGTGAACAGTAACTAACAGTGAAACCACTGTTCATCGGCGAACAGTAAGATCACAAATTTTATATAGTAAATTTAAATTCCTTGACATACCCTGATGCTGTACCGCCTGTACGCACGTATTTGATGATCCCCAACAACAAAATGAGTTGGCTTAGAAAGTGTTATATCTATTAACACGCATATTTAAAAATGAGCAATCTTATAATGTAACACAAACAAGAGAAATTATAAGGTCAACTTTAGTGTAATGGCTACTTGATTACGTAGTCATCAATTGCATGTATACTTATATAGTGATGCTGCCCATTTCCTCAAATGATCATACTTCTTTCTAGCTACAAAACGAAATAAAGGACTCACCTTCAAATTTGTGACCCGCTCTAACGAGTCTTTCAAGTTCTTCTCACTCCTTAAGATATGTGATAACACATAGAGAAGAATCGTTACTCGGCTCATATTCCCTACAAATATATTGCAAAATTTCTTAAAAATTTTACCCGCAAACTTTAATGGAAGCTGATTGGTAATAATAAAACATATAGATAATGCACGCAGTGTTTATGCAGATTAGATAAAATACATGGAATTTATGATGGAACGTGTACCTGAGCCTCGCTTTAAGAATCTCCAGATGAAGTTTAGAAGCTTCATTGTACGTCTCTAGAAACTATAGATTTGATCAAAACAATCAAATTTGAGAAAATTGATCAGTTAGCTTGAATAATTGTGAGACAGTAAGTACCAATATACAGTATAGCAATACAATACTACAGGTACGTAGAAGTACTTACTCTGATTCTGGTCCAGGCGAAGAGAGCAAACCGTGCAAAGGATATTATGTTAAAACGTAATTAATTAATATTTGTAGTAATTACTATAATCTGGGTTTACGTAAAAATGAAAATTGCAAAAAGACAGTGACCTTCGATTTTAGAATTTGCACAAACTGACTAGTGCAGTTTTGATTTTCGGTTCCGTGCGTCTTAAAAATTGATTAAACCGAACTGAACCGACATATATTTATTTAAATATTAATACTTAATTTTACATTACATGTCATGTTCGTATTGATTATGAGTTATAAATAGTAGGTTTTCACAAACATGATCATATTTTTTTAAGTGTTGAAGTCTAGCTTAATTCCATCTCATGTACTCATGTAGTCTTCCATTTTTTTTATATATCAATATTAGAGGTTTCAAATGAATGATGCATAAACTTTATTTTTTTTTTCCTAACAATTATTTATTTAAACTCATTCGAGTAACTTATTTGAAGTATTGATAGTTTACAACTTTGATATTTTTATTTTTTATGCTATTTGGTTAAGTGTGAAATATATAAAGCATATTCGATTTTGTAACCGAAACTGAACCGATGTTATGTTAACCGATAAGAGCGGTTCTTATATATTTTTATCGGTTTCGGTTCTATTAAATAAAAAACCACATCTTCGGTTTCGGTTATCGGTTAGTGTCTAAAAATCGAATCGTTGGGACCGAGTCTACTTCTGTGATAAATGTACGTAAACCTAAGTGTTTATTTTTTATTTTTTTGAAGAGAGAGAGAAAGGGGTCTTCTAAGAATGTATTGTATAGCCTCCTCCTGCTTAGCTGATCCGGTAGCAACGTCAAAGAATGCTCTTACTAATATGAAGAAATTAAACACCGAAGCAAGATATAAGATTAAGATTGATCAAGTAAACCAATTAGTGTGTATATATATGAAAAATAAAAAAGAACGAAGGAAACTAGTTAGCCACATCTAAAATAAGATCTGTGGACATGGAAATATACCTCATAGGTCCTTGTGCGACTGTCAGCATGATCAATCCGCCAATACACAAGGCAATGAAAAGGAAAACAATATCAATTTAATGATTAGAGAAAAAATAAATGAAATAATGACAACAACAATAAAGGGATCTATTGAAGGACCAATTGCTTAAGCCTGAAATAGATTCTCTCCATAGGCATCCAATTAATTAGACAAAGGAACTATTGATGCTATCACCATTTCATTCTGATTTCATGATCATCACCAAACTAACTGTAAGTTCAAGCACACGAGGACTGAAAAGCCGCGATAAATTTGAAAATGAAATAACAAAAATGTGTATGTAAATAAAAGACTTCAATTTTGATTTTTTTAAAATGGTAAAACACGAAGAAAATAAGAGGCGACATAAAACCTAAACCAAATTAGGCAAGATATAATATAGTTATCAAAAGTAAGAATATGCTATTACATACTCTCCCACATCCATAGTTAGACTTTTACGAAGTTAGTGGTAGTACCCACAGATGGTACATTTAAAAAATAATAATTCAACCAACCAGAAATTAGTTTTATGATAAATTGAACCACTGACCTTTCAATTTATGAAAGTAATATGAAGGTGACCAACCACTTAACTAAAAACTGTTGGTTCCCACGGATAGTACATAGATATAAACCAACTCATTACAAGTTTAAAAAGGTAAAAATAACGATTATTATCCTTCGATACTACTCAAGATTACCACATTAGTATCTAGATTTTTAATTAGTACCTAGATTTTTAAATGACGAAAAATTATTGTAATTAGCTAAAAAACCTAGAAATCACCCAAAACAATCTCCTAAAGAATCTCGTCCAATAACTGGTCCAACGAATCCCACCTGCTAATAATCAACACCACCACCGCACTTGATTAACCAAAAGCAACCTCGACTACGATTTGCCACGCATCTGAGCACGCTATCACAACCACGCATCTCGACACGCTCCACAACCTTTTTCCAGCCAAATGCATCACAAGCACCACTGTCCAAACATACCACCCACCAGTAAAAACACTCTCTGAAATGATCAATTCAAATCGTTGTAAACATGAGATAGAACTCGGTGGCGATCAGTAGGCGGGAAATGTTTATCTTGGTTGAAAGGTAATTTGAATTCTTTCAACAGTCGAGGTTTTAGATTTGAAAAACCGAGATTGAAAAAAAAATCCATTTTTTTTCCTTTATTTGATAGTATCAACATAGAAATTTTAGACTCCCGTGCGTAAAAAAAGAAGGTGACATTTATAATCGTAAATTAATTTAAATTAAATTCCACCTAATTAGCTCAAATGTGCTTCCAAAAGCGTCATTGAGAAATCGTCGTAGCGACAAGCCCACCTCCAAGATTTTACTTTCATACACCCATGAGTACTTCACCCGTCGATCTACAACTACCCCGATCCCCTCCCAACTAACCCTTCCACGAGCACAATTTCTTCATTTGGTGCGAAAATCATCACGTCCCCACCAACCACCCCTTAAAATATCGATGTTGCCATCGACGTCTAGATCTCCATTCCCATAAAATATCTCACTTATATTCCATCACACTTAACACAAGTTAATTAGCTTAGCATGAAATGCAGAATAGGATTATATCATCTCAAAATTATTTCAAACCGTCTTCGTCTATCCACACACAAAAAAATTATTGGAGTTAAAAAATCATAATAAAAAAAAATTATAGGTTGGACCAAGATAAATTAGAAATGAACACTATAAGATCTCCAGTGAAAATCTATGCACATAAAAAAATTGGCCAACAAAGATCGATCTAAGATCTTGTAGCTAGATTTCATATACAACTCAAAACAAATCACATCAGCTAAAATTCAATAGATTGTTTAGAATACAGAAAATAACTTGTTTTCGTTGTTCATTCTCTTACGCTTAGAATTCACATCAATCAACATATTTAATTTTGAGAAATGAGAAGTGTATAGCAACAAGCTATACTAAGATCTCTGTTAGTGCCTCTGAATTTGGAAACACCTATGTCCACCTTGCAGAAGCTTTAGCCCTTCGTCAAAGCCTCACTATTGCTTAAGGTGATTCTCTTCTGGTTATCAATTGCATTAATAGGATGTGCATTGTCCCTTGGAAATTAAAGATGGTTATCAAGGACATTCAGTTCCTGGCCCAGAATTTTGAACATGTTTTGTTCAAGCATATTTTTTCGCGAAGCCAACTTTGTTACCGATCGATTAGCCAGCATTGGCCATGCCTCTGATCAGCTTCGAATCTGGAACAATTGCCTCCCTGTTGCAGCAAACCGGTCCCACATCTATGACATCTCTGGCAATGGTTGCCCTAGAGGCTTCTCTTTAGTTTAGTTTGCTTAGTTTGTTTAGCAAACAAAAAAAAACTATACTAAGGCTAGAAAGAAAGGTTGTGAACTATCTAAGTGAGGTCTATGGCCTACGAGGCAATAAGGAGGAGAAGAAGGCCTAAAGAGTTTATCAGAGACTGAGAGGCAAGAGACAAGTCACTTCTATGTGATTTACAAGTGTATTTATACCCCTGAGAAACAACATTAGCCTACTATGGCCCTCAGACAAACTTTGCATGCAAGACGACGTCGGTTAACACTTTTTGGGCAATTGACCTACAATTGTCAGAAAAAATATCCACCGCTAGCATGACACGTCAGCCCATACAGCCATTCATTGAGGATAATCTCGGTATTTTAATTAGAGTGTAATTTTTATAGTTGGGAAATCGGAATCGTGTCTATATAAGAAAAAATGACAATCTTTATTTGGTAATTGTTGTGTAGCTTATCTTCGTGTAAACTGGCACATTTATAATTTACATATGGGAGGTGAAATTGGCACACCTTATTTACAAACCACACCCCTACTTTATTTTTTGTGTGCATTTTTATTAAACTTTTATATGAAAATATGAAGAAGAAAAAATGAGATGTGGATTGTTAAAAAAAGGGTGTCAATTTCACCTCCCTCTACATATTCCTTTTCTTTTTTTGATACATACATATTCCTATTCTAACATGGAGGAAATGAGCCCATTACTGAAATGGGAGATCTAATTTTTTTATTATTATTATTTTGAACTAGATTCAATTTACCCTACTTTGATTAATTTAGAATTAAAATAAAATACTTTGGATAATTTAATATAGCAATTGTCCTTGTTGTTTAAGTTGCATGGAAGCTTCAAAGTGGAAGCTTCCTACTTCGGAAGGCGCTTCCCGCTTCGGAAGTGGAAGTTTGTCGGAAGCTCTCGGAAGCACGATTCCAAAAATATATTCTTTTTGGAAATTTGATATTTCATATTGGAAGCACTAAATAGTATTTCACAAAAAATTATGAGAGAAATTTAGTATACTTTATATTTGAATCATATTATTATGCATGTACTTGTTTGAAAACAATCAAATTGGAATTAAATTCTAATTAATAGTATTTTATGTTAACTATTAAATTATATTTTTTATGTATATATATATATTTTTTAATTATATATTAAACGTTTCCTTTG
This sequence comes from Geum urbanum, assembly GCA_946800695.1. Taxonomy (NCBI): domain Eukaryota; kingdom Viridiplantae; phylum Streptophyta; class Magnoliopsida; order Rosales; family Rosaceae; genus Geum; species Geum urbanum. Next base: position 28,720,895 of record OX327010.1, read on the forward strand.
CGTATGTGCTTTCACTAGTTTTTTTTAAAAAATGTTTCCGCGTTTTTTTACGCTTCACTTCTACGTATTCGTACCCGTTTCCATGCAAATTAGCTCATTGCCCTCGTTGTCGCTATCATTTGCCGATTGTTTGTAGTTCGCTTATTGTTTCATTTTTTCGAAGGGACCGTAGTTGATAATGCTCAGTCTTCTGAATCTCGTGGCACAGAGACTTTGTGCTCTTTATCAACCGGGGTGCTCATTTGTCTGGGATCAAGGCTTCCTTAAATTTTCCTTTGGAGGATCGGTTTTTTTCATGTGCCACATGTTTTGATCTACTTTTCTATTTAGGAGGCTTGCTCTAGCAAAGACAGGTGGCGGGGCTGCCTTCTAGACAATGTATAATGAGTACGGTGGTACGGGGGATGCAACCTCGGTGAGCTTGACTCAAGATATGGCTTAATCGGTGTGAGAAAATTTGTCTGGGATCAAGGCTTCCTTAAATTTTCCTTTGGAGGATCGGTTTTTTTCATGTGCCACATGTTTTGATCTACTTTTCTATTTAGGAGGCTTGCTCTAGCAAAGACAGGTGGCGGGGCTGCCTTCTAGACAATGTATAATGAGTACGGTGGTACGGGGGATGCAACCTCGGTGAGCTTGACTCAAGATATGGCTTAATCGGTGTGAGAAAATTAGTGGAGTCCCGATCTCGGTTGAGATGGCGTCTGGGATTGGACGAACTCCACAGATACGAAAAAATCTATCTTTTGTGGTGGGGAAACTATTGGTGGGGCACTTGAAAGGACCCAACCCCGATTTAGTTTCCTAAACCGAAATCAAACCCCTTCTGAAAACACGAACCAACAAAAAACCATCAAAATTTCGGCAGAGTTTCGTTACTAACGCGGAATTACCATTACCTGCACCGCACCCGGAAAATACACTTCATCATATGCCACAAATATCAAACCGTGGGCACCAATCCCATCCGGATTTCTCAATATATCAACAATAATGTAAAGTAGTAAGTATAACTATACTTTACATAAACCCGTGGAAAATCGTATAAGAATATACATCAGAATACTCAGAGCGACTTCTAGTATACATATACAAATAGTAGGCCAAACTAAGAACCTACCATAAAAGAAACATCGCTCGAATACTATGCCTCCGACCACGACGTGCGACACCAGAATCTGAACTGCAAACTGGGCACGGAAACCGAAAAGCTCAGGGGAAAGACATGAAAACTGTTAGAGTGAGTGGACGAAAATAAATGTCTTTCGCCAATTAATATATGTTATAAAAACATATGCGAGTCGGAATGCATAAATAATCAAATGGTACACGAGGAGACGCTGACTCCAACTCGCGTACAGAGCATGCAAGGAAAATCTCACGGGGTCACTCATGGACACATCCGTGCTAGTACAGTCCGAATTACGGGATCCCAGACCCACACGTGATTCTAGCCAGAAAGGCCTCGGTTTCGGGGTACTGCCCCTCCTGGTAGGCCTCAATCGGGGATCAGCCGAGAGGCAAGTGTATCGATACAACAACGTAACTGAGACTGCACTCTGTGTAAATCAAATCATAAACAGATCGATGCAAATGCATAAAGCAACATATAAATGCGTATACGTAATATATACTGGTATAGGCATAGTCATAATCGTATAACACATGCTCATGTAAAACATAATCTTGTATGCATGCTCAAATTCGTAAAACGTGTATAAATACTCGCAAACAATCCGTGAAAAGAAATTGTCCACTCACAAACTAGCGTAACGCAGTTCGCGTTAATCCCGTGATCCGACGGAAATCCCTCGCCAAACGAACGATCACAAATCCCTGAATAATCATAAAATCCATTTCTCAAAATCATAACTCGACAATTCAAATCAAACCACGAGAAACAACCGTTCTCGGAAACACATAATTCAATTACGACGAATTGTCGAAAATCCGATAATCACATCTCAAAACTTCGCTATAATTTCCGATGCTCAAATTGAGAAACAAACCTCACCACTGTGATCGGGGCGCGATTCCGAGCTAAACGACATGCAACTTATCGAAAACCCCGAAAAAAAGTCAATTGTTGACCGTTGACTGTCGTTGACCACCGCCGGCGGCGGCGCAACCCAATATGAAAATTTCCCGGCGGAGCAACCCCTAATCCACTTAAAATCCTCCAACAAGCAACTTTCATAACTGCACCAAAGTCCAATTCTCACTCTAACTAGGTCAATTTCACCCAATTTTCAAATCGACAATTCTCCAAGCACAAATCAAATTGGAACTCCATACTTACATGGTTAGATTCATGGAGAGGAAAGCTTCAAAGCCCACTACAATTTGTAGCTCAATTTGGCCGGAATAGAAATCAACCAAAACTCCAAAATTTCTTCATTTTGGCAGGAATTTTCTCTCTTCATGGTGAACCTCACCGTGAAAAGAGGCCGGAAGTGAGACCGGGAGCCCGAGACAAAATGATTGGGACCGGTGCCAAGCTCGGAGGTGGCCGGACAGAGCTCGTCGCCGGCGAGCCAAAGGAGCACCGTCGTGCTCTCCTCCTCCCACCGAGTTGACTGGTCAAACTAGTCAACAACAATAATGCCAGCATTGACTTTCCCAAAGGGGAAACCCACAATAAATATCTTCCCAATTTGGAAACTTCCAAAATACATTTTACGACAAACTTTAAATACCCGTAACTTTCATACCGTAAATCCGATTTCAATAATTCTCGCGGCAAAAAACTCATCTCGACATGTTCTTCAATTACCACCCGAAGTCAAACACTTCGACAAACCCGATAAAAAGTCAACGGTTCAAACCAACACATGCATATCCGATTAAATAATCCACGATCGTAAATATTCGTAACTTAATCCTCGCAACTCGGAAAAATCCTCCGGAAGTTCCCACAAGCTCGAAATTAAATTCTCTACATCTTCCATGAAGAAGCCGAAATCAAATTCTCGTCCGGTAATTTAGTCGCTAAGAAGGCTGTCATTTAAAACCGATTATGTCGAAACTTCAAATATTCATATTTTATTCCTCGGTCGTCCAAATAATGATCTGGAACCGCCCACGAACTCGAAATCACGCGTACAACGAATCTCGAGAAGAGACTCAGCTCAAATTCTCAGCCAATATTTTAGTCATGATCAAGTCCGGCGATCCAATTATCTGTCGAAAATCTGCGATTACGCGCAAGCTCGTAGATTAAGCTGATTTCACTGCTAATTCTGTTCCGGGTCGTCATAGCACTTTCCATAAAAAAATTATTGGTTGTTGGCGACGAAGGATTGTCACAGTGAAGAGATGTCGGGTTGGCCAATGGTGACTGGCCGACGTTGTGGTTTTTCATTGTCATGAAGAAGTGATGCCCTTGGTTGTACTGCATGTGATGATCCATAGTCGGCTTGCTTAGAGATTTTGGACTGTTGTGGAAAGATAGGCTTTGGGCCTCTTTGGCTGGGATTCCAGTCTCAGTGCACTTTTAGCATGGCATTTAGGAACCGGGCATGGGTATCGATCTTTGGAATTGGATAAGGTTATTCGAATACATAGAAAATGGTAGTCTGTCTCATTTTGTTTTAACTGCACTTGATGAGGGTTGAGGGGTGGAGGAGGTATGATGGGATACTAGGGTTTTGTGTGAATCATCGGCTATAATACATAGCAAGATAATTGATGTGCCGCTTTTTATTCAAGCTTTAGATCGTACGATATATACTTAGTGTTAGTACATCGCACTGTACACGTATAATTAAACACACTTAGCGCTAAACGTTAGTTAACACCTCATAATTCAAAGTGAAGGTCATTCAGAAAGGAGAAGCCTCACTAACGACGTTGACCGAATCCGACCATATCTTAATGAGACACGCATTGATCAAACCTAACTGGCCAGATTTGGATTACAAGCAGCGTGATAAATGTTAATTCCACATCGAATAGTAACTGCTCAACCAACTATCAACCGCCTATTTAAAACACATTTATGGCAGGATGGAGGTAACACATCTCATGCTAGTACTTTGCTAACACTATTACATTTTTTCACTGACTTCAGCATCAGAGTATCGAAGGCGGGCTACCGCGTCTCGACTTCTGACGCATTTTGTGAATTGTGGTCTAATATGTGAAGTACAGAGGAAAGAGAGATCAGTCAGGAGCGATCCACATAAATATATCACATTCAATTACCATACTTCCTAACGAAAAATGGTTAAAACAATTAGTGTCGTCTATGAGAAATGCATCAATTGCAAATTGCGTTACCACACGAAAAGTCACTCAGCATCATGGCAGAGCTAGATGGAAACATCAACTTTGTTACACCACAAATGGAGAAGCAACGAATTTTTGGCGCGTCCATAACCCTAGAATCAGCAACAACAACCTTGTTCTAAGGCTTTGACAAGTTTGCCATAAACGCTCAACTACTAAAGCAACTAGAGCAGGCGAAAAAGGAAAGAGACCAATAGCACCAAGTACGAATCCTGATTGAAGAAGAGTTGGAGAGTAGACGCACAAGGCGTGAGGATTATTATTCACCAAAGCTCTTAGAGCAAGCTGATGATGCGTCAGATCAGAAAATAAACCACTATACTGATACAACTCAAGACAGGCGGAAGCTCAAGGGAAAGATAGATCAACCTCTACTAGCCAACAATGACACTGATCAAGAGAACCCTAAAGGGGTATTTGACGGAGAAAACATTGGAGCAGAACTCTTGGCGAGAATTGACGCATTAGCAGAAGAGGTGCGTCTGGGAAAGCACCGCCAAAACCAATCCTGTTACCTCCACCACAAAAAAAATCCACCCACCCAATCCTGTTACGAGCCTGACGAAGAGATTGCACCACCGCCAAAACCAATCCACCACCACTTAAATAAAGACAAACGCCCAAGGGAACAAGCACCACAAAATGAACCCCAAAGAAAACGACCATTCTACAAAAAATGACAAACATCGTCATAATGCAGGCCACCAACACCTCCATAAATCACACAGCCACCAAAACTTCCAAAGGGACCCCCCTGCCGAGCAGAAGTATTTAAAATTGCCAACTCCCCAATTGAGGCAACTTTGGAAAAACACATGGACATTATAACCCAGTCATCTCCCTATAAATGTCAAGCAGACGTGGCCTGCTATGGGAGATTGACGTCAATACCATGAGTCGCACTCACATGCAACAGATAACCGTGGAGCGCTAAAGGACATATTCATAAACTTGTATAAGGATGGAAAAATCCCAGCCAGCTCTAATAAGGAAAGACAGGCCAACAAAATGACAAGCCGCGTTAAGTCACTGCCATTAGAACAATGGGGACAATCAATATGGTCTTTGGTGGTCAACCAAAGAAGCAAAGAGAGGTTACCCCAAATGGAAGAGAACTCTGCAAGATCAACTAGGAAACCACACCAAAATCCAGATGTAAAGATTGGGACATCATCAGCTTCTCTGTAGATGAAAAGGACACCAGAAAAATAGTTGACCCAAATACTCTGTTTGTAATCACCACAATGGTCAATAGGTGGAACATGGAACGTATACTTGTCGAAAATGGGTCCGTAGTGAACATCATTTATCTCCCTGCGTACAAGCGTCTGGGCAGGTTAGACAAAAAACTAGTGCAGGATCATGAACCGCTGAACCGGTCCTTTCAGGAGAAAGCATACGTCCGTTAGAGAGTGACACAATAATCTTCGGACTGGGGACACCATGTACACCACAGAAGGAAGTGAAGATGGAATTCATCGTCTATGACTATCCATCCTCATATAATGTAATCCTAAGACGACCTGTCATCAACAAGCTCAAAGTTATCATTGCTGAACATATCCTCCTCCTCAAGTTCCCAATAGATCATGGGACAGGATACGTCAGAGGATATGACAACCAGAATATCCCATCCAACTATGACAGAGGTAGATGTCAAGAGGTCTTAGCTGTAAAGGAATCACTGGCATCCACCACCCCTAACGCAGACATCATAGACAACCCCTGAAAAAGTGCATGCTTGATCAAGCCGGTCGATGAGAAGGACTCCCTCATAATGGTATAACTGTCGGATGAACACCCTAAGTGAACAGTCCGTATAGGGAGCCACCTCATCCCAAACCTCAAAACGCGACTCATCAAAATACTTGTAGGATCGCCAAGAGGTATTTTCATGGTCTTATGCAGACATGTTTGGTATACCACCAGAACTTACCACCCATAAGCTTAGTATCGCCCCTGACGCAGTTTTGATCAAGGAAGCGACGAGCTTACGACGAAAAGCGTTACGTAGCTATGCATGTGGAAGTCAACCGCCTACTCAAAATCGAGTTTATCCGACAAGTCAGCTATCCAAAATTGATTTCAAATGCTGTGATGGTCAAGAAGAGTAACGACACTTGAAGGATGTGCGTTGCCTACACCAACGTCCACAAAGCTTACCCAAAGGATAGTTTCCCCTTTCCCAAGATTGACCAGCTTGTTGACGCGACTGCAGGCCATGAGCTACTGTTCATGATGAGCTCCTACTCAGGCCAGTCATATACTAATGGAAATCAGCGACCAAGAGGCCACTGCGTTCATAACGGACAAGTGCCAAAAATGCAGGTTCTGCGTACCAAAGGTTCATGAACCATATATTTGAGCCACAAGTGGGTAAAACGGTGGAGGTTTATGTCGATGTCATCCTGGTCAAAAGTGTTAAAGCTGATACACATGTTGAAGACCTAATGGTAAACTTGAAAGTCTTACTAAAGCAAAGCATGCGTCTGAGTCCAGCCAAATGCATCTTTGGTGTTATCGCTAGCAAATTTCGGGCTACATTATAAGCGAAAGAGAAATCAAGGCCAACCCAAAAAAAATACTTACCATCCTTGCTACTAAGACTCATGCAACCAAGGCAGACCTACATAGCTTAATGGGTAAATTAGCTTTACTAAACCGTTGCATCTCCCGTTACAAAGATAAATTTACACCCTTCTTCAAAGCTTTGTGAAAGATAAGTAGAATGATAGTTGACTGGACCCCGGAATGCAAGGAGGCATTCCAAAACATCAAACGGTACTTGACAGTCATACCGTAACTCTCGAGACCACTAAAAAGAGAAGTCTTGTACCTATATCTGGCTATATCTATGACAATGGTAAGTTCATCTCTAGTTAGAAGAGACGAGAGCCAGGAGAAACTGCCCATTTTCTATGCAGCAAAGGGACTTACACCACCAGAAATAAGATATTCAACACTCGAGCTTCTTTCGTTAGCCCTGGTCACATCTACCAGAAGACTACGCTTGTACTTTCAAGCTCACATAATTCAAGGGATGACAAACATGCCACTCCGTCAGATCTTGTAATGACCAGAGCATAGCGGACGGCTAAGTAAATGAGCTGTGGAACTCAGTGAATTTCACATCTACTACAAATTACGAGTAGCCATGAAAGGCCAAGCAGTAGCCGACTTCATAGCTGAACTCACCCCAGCTAACGAAGAGCAAACTCCCACAAAGAAATCTACCCCGGCTAACGATATTCAACCTGAGACAGCAAACGAACCAACATCCTTGTGGAACCTTTATGTCGATAAATCTGGGAATTCTAAAACTAGCGGGGCATGCGCCATACTGACGAGACCCTGGGGTATTTCAGTCGAGTACGCACTGAAGTTTGACTTTAAATGTTCCAACAATGAGGCCAAATATGAAGCCCTCATTGCCAAACTCTAGCTAGCAAAAGATTAAGAGGCACCCAACATCAACATATTCTGTGATTCAAAGTTGGTTTTCAACCAAGTTAACGGGGAATTTACATCAAAACAAGACATAGTGGCAATATATCTGGGTTACGTCAAGACACTGTTGGGCAGATTCCAGAGAACAGAACACCAAAGCAGACGCACTTGCAGCACATACACCAAGTTAAACTACCACTACGAGAAAAAGTAACTTAGACGACGAAACAGAGAAACTTTCGTCGTCTAAGTGGACTTTAGACGACATAAATAAATTGCACCATCTTAAATATTTTTCCATCATCTAAGTCATACTTAGACGATGGAAAGGAAGCTTCGTCATCCAAGTGAGGGATGAGACGACGCACCGACACGTCATCGTCTAACTAGTCACTTAGAAGATGATGTGTTGGTGTGTCGTCTCATCTCTCACTTGGACGACGCAAATTACACACAGTCCGTCGTCTAAGTGACTATTTAGACGATGCACCGACACTGCGTAGTCTAAGTAGTCACTTAGACGACAAATTCTCATTTCCGTCGTCTAAGTAAACAAAATTATGTATTGTGCCAGATTCTTTTTTTCTCTTCGCTCGCTCATTCTCATTCTCTCTCGATCAGACTCTCTTCACACGTACAACTAGCATTATATATATATATCTCCGGCTCCGACCATCGATTCGCCATATATCAGTGAAGGCTAGGTATGTACGTAGTTAATTTCCGATAATTTTAACGTCTATATATATAATTAATTTTACGTTTGATTTGATTGCATTGTTAGTACGTCTAATATTTATAATTAAGTTAGGTAATTGATTGATATATATTAGTTAATTAACTAGTATGCATGGATGTTTAAAAATTTGATTAATATTTAGTTAAAATGTACATGCATGTTACATATATTAAAGTAATTGATGCATAGTATATTCATTGTTAATTAATAAAGATACTCCCAAAGCGCGCAAAGATCTGGAATCTACGAATCTACGTCGTCCCTTGTGGTTGAGGAGGGATAGAAGATGAGTGTACAATAAGATGCCTGCTGCACCTTACACAGTGAAGCCAACACTTAGAGTTTCTGTATTCCACTGGTATAAGAGCGTTCGTTATCCGGCTACGTATGCAGCTACTATAATTGAAGAAGTAGACGAGGTGCAACATAAGTTTGTTGGTCTAAAGACATGTGACTATCACGTTATGCTGCAACGTCTGATTCTAGTGGTAATTCGGCCATTTTTGCCTTGTGACGTCGTAGAACCAATAGTGTCATTGTGCAGATGGTGGCAGAGGTTATGCACCAAAGAGATAAAGAAGTCAGATATGATAGAACTACAACAATAAGTTGTGCACATCATTTGCAAATTAGAGAAGATTTTTTCCCTTGCTTTCTTTGACAACATGATTCACCTAATGATCCACTTTTCCGAGCAAGTGGTCATTTCTGGTCCAGTCCAGTACACTTAGATGTATCCTCAAGAAAGGTACATACAACTAATTAATTATACAGGTTTTTCGATCCATTATTTGTTCCACTCGAGATTAATTGAACATTTGATTTTGTAGACAGCTTGGACAGTATAAATGATTCGCGAAAAATAGGTCGGCCCTCGATGACTCCATAGCAGAGACATACCTAATACATGAGTGTGTTACTTACTGTAACATGTACCTCAAGGATCTACCAACTCCCACCGCCTCCGATTCCAGTGTCCGCATCAATCTTTCTGTCGTCACAAATGTCGTACGACCGTTTAGAGGAGTACAAATGAATCGTTAACACGAGAAGAACTTATTGAGGTGCATTGGATAGTGTTGCGAGACTGTAACAAAGTTGAGCCTTACATGATTGCGTAAAGGAAGAAGCTTCAGGCGTTAAATCTGGACAAGATTTCGGCGTGGTTTGAAAAAGTGGTTATGAAGAAGTTCCTCGATTATTTCTTCCAATAGGTACATATGTTTACTTATTTAATATATATAAATGTTTGTAGAAATTAAACCCTTTAATTATATATATATTATTTTCGTTTTCATAGATGATTGATCTACAACAAAACTGATAACTATGGAGGGTGGTGGTCATGGCCAAAGCACTTACTAGCAGGGAACCCGATTAGACACTAAATTTACCCCAGATGTTTTATGAACGGTGTAAAGTATTTTTCATTGGCTCGAGATGAAGGAAGACGAACATAAAACAGTGGGGTAGCGGTTGGGAAAGACAAAGATATATATTACGGGGCTCTTGTATATGTCGTTCAGCTATGTTATGGGAATGATGTCAACATTTTTTTATTCAAGTGCAAATGGTTCAAGCATACAAAGGAAGACCTAAGCCTTTTATCAGTCGATACAAATTGAAGCTGGTATGAGGATGAGCTTTTTGCTTTTGTCACCTTAGTCAGGCAGGTGTTCTATCTTGATGATTCGAAAGGTGGTAAATGGTGGAAAATAGTGAACCATATCTCTCATCGAGGAATATGGAATACCACGACAGCTGAAGGGACGCCGACGACTGAAGATGCTGAACCGCAAAGAGATATTACTGCATATCAAGAGCCTAATATTTTTGTCATCCGCTCCGACATAATGGACCTGGTTCAAGCTGGTGAACGCAAACGCTTACCCATGCCTGATGGTTGTATGGATCTAACTAAAGATGAGATTATAGATGTAATTAATGAGGTCGATGAAGAAGAGGCGCAGGATGACTCAAGATATTCGTTGGACGAAGTTGAGTATAATGATGAGGAGGAGCAATCAGATAGCAGTGGTGACGAGGATGATGACGATTATGACGAGGAGTACAATGTAACGACGAAGAATATTAATTGGTAATTAATTATTGTAATTACATTTTTTTGACATAATGATGCATGATTAATTATATTATAAGGAGGAGTATGTACAATTATTATTTCCGAACTTTATTAATTAAGTAGTTAATTATAACGTACTCTTAACTTTTTTGCATAATGAACTTTAAATTAATTAAAGAGGTCGCTTCGACGGAATACTAAAATTCGTACGACCAAGTGTCACATTTTTCCTAAACCCTAAAATCTAGACAACGGAACTACTTTTCGTAGTCCAAGGTAAACACAATTATATAACCCTAAATCCTAAACCTTTATCTTAGACGACGAAAACAAGTCATTCCGTCGTCTAAGTAAACCTTAAATCCTAAGCCTTAACCCTAAATTAACCCTAAACCCTAACCTTTTACCTTAGACGACGAAATGACACTTGATCATCGTCCAAGTATTCACTTAGACGACGCAAATGTGGCCACTTCGTCGTCTAAGTCATGTTATCGTAATTTCATATCTAAGACAACGACCATGTAGACCATGTTCCAATGCATATTCTTTTCGTCGAGAACATAGAGTAAACAAATTCTTGGAGTGTGAGCATCGACGGTTCTAAAATAGGAGTTACAGATTTCCGTGTATCCACGTTTCCGGTTTGTAAAAATTTCGGTTTTATGGTTGACTGTGCCGATGAAACCCTTAACGAACTTACTATTTACTGAAAATTATTCTACTTATATATTTTCTTATGGTGAATGTATCCAACGGTTATTTTTTTCAAATTAAATTTCGTTAATATTGATGTGCAGTGAGCCTATACTTAATAAAACTTAGGTTATACACATTAATAGATACTTAACAAGTGTGAAGACGTAAATTCATTCGTCGTCTTAAATCCCACTTTTTATATATACGATTCTTTCATTGATTTTTTACGACAAAAAAAATCGATTGAAAGATCAGAAACTTCCTTACGAATTATTTTTAAATATTATTTTTAGAGAAATTGTACTTAGACGACGAAGGAGAAAGACTTTCCGTCTTCCAAGTGAGCACTTAGACGACGAACTAGGCCAATTCTGTCGTCTAAGTTCAAATTTTGAGCGGTCCAAATTCCACCGCCATTTATTTTGGTAACTGCTCAAAATTTGAACTTAGACGACGGAAGCTGAGTTTACGTCGTCTAAGTCATCACTTGGACGACGGAAATGTCTCTTCTGTCGTCCAAGTTCAAATTTTGAACGGTTTCCCAAAATAAATTGCGGTCAACTTCCGTCCGCCAATTAATTCGGGGAGAAATCCGAGATTCACTTAGAAGAAGGAAATAGGAGTTTACGTTGCCTAAGTGGACACTTAGATGACGTAAAATCACACTTCGTCGTCTAGGTGAAACAGTATAATTCCAGACTCTGGACAGTTTCGATCAATCTCTCTCTCTCTCTCTCTCTCTCTCTCTCTCTCTCTCTCTCTCTCTCTCTCTCTCTCTCTCTCTCTCCGGCTCCGGCTCCGGCTCCGGCGACATCTCACGTCTCCCACTACCACATTTTTGGGCATTACCAACGAAATGGAAAATTAAGGCCGATGATTTAAAAAATCGTCGGCAATAATATTGCCGACAATTTCCCCCCAAATCGTTGGCAATAATTCGTCGGAAATAGCAAAAAAAATAAAAAAAAACTATTGCCGGTGATTTTCCCCAAGTCGCCGGCAATAGTTTTTTTTATTTTTTGGCTATTTCCGACGAATTATTGTCAACGATTTGGGGGAAAATCGTCGGCAATAGGGAAAACTACTGCCGATGATTTTTTAAATCGTCGGCCTTAGTTTTCCATTTCGTTGGTAATGCCCAAAAATGTGGTAGTGTCCCACCGGCCGGCCTCCACCTCCTCCGCCGCCTCCCACCTCCTCCACCATTGGCCTTCTCCCTGCCTCCACATTGTACGTCCTCCTCGCTCCCTCCCCCCACCGTACTGCCTCCTTCCTCCACCTTCGACGCCTCCCACCGCCATCGGCCAGCCCCTCCACCGCCATCGGCCGGCCCCTCCACCGTCGGTATTTTTTTTACGCACGTACATATATATTTATAATTTCTTTTTAATATGTATTTAGGTATAGTACATTAGTACTACGTATTTAGGTATAATACATTGTATTTGTGTTTAATATTAAATTGGTAAAAAAATGTAAATTGGTAAATATTGTAAATTAGTAAAAATAATAAATTGGATAATATTTTGTAAATTAAGTGAATATTGTAAACTGGTAATTATTCTAAATTAGTAAATATTAAAAAATGATAAAAATAATAAATAGCTAAATATATTATAAATTAAGTAAATATTATAAATCGGTAACTTTTTGTAAATTGGTAATTATTGTAAATTGGTGAATATTGTAAATAGGGTGAAAATAATAAATTGATAAAAATGGTAAAAATATACAAATTGAAGGTAAATATTATAAATGATAAAAATTAAAAATAATAAATATGAAAAAAATGGTAAATAGAAACATGATAAAACCAAATAGTAAATAATGAAAATTTTAAATTGTTAAAAAAAGGTAAAAATTACAAATAGTAAATATTATAAATTGATTAATATTAAAAATTGAAAAATATTAAAAATGGTAAATATTAAAAATGAAAAATATTAAAAATAGTAAATTTTGTGGTAGATATGAAAAAGATTAAATATTGTAAACTGTTAAAAATAGTAAATGATAAAGTAATTATAATTAATGATAAAATAGGTTTAATCGTTGATTTTTATAACTCTTAGGTTAAAAAGAGGCTGAAGATGCTCAGCTCCGGTGATTCGCAGAGCAAGTGGGTTGGCAGAGCTTAGATGACAACGTTGCGGCTCCTCCAGACCCTTCAGCTGGTTCCTCGGCTACGGTGACTGGGGAACTTTTTGATGCCCCAATTATATAGAGTGATGACGATAATACCCCTTCCGGCCGATCATCAATATCAGAAGGTGCCCAAGAGTCTACGATAAGTCTATTCTCTACAGCGCGCGGCGCAAGGTCAAGAGAGCCCTGACATACCCTCAACCGAAAAGAACCCGAGGACTCGGAAAAGGCGAAAAATACGAGAAGTTGTTCAAGGTGACCGGGCAAAAGATCCAGTTGTCGTATGACGATTTCACCAATGGCCCTCCCACCTCACTGCTAGTTAGTCTCTCATTGCACAACATCGGAGCAGTTATTCGCAACAAGATTCGTATGGTTGAACCTAACTGGAAGGAGTTGCCGAACTTGGAGAAAGGGAATGTGTTTAAAGAACTCTCGGTAATATAATTTTAAATGCATTTTTTAATAACCAATAAAAATCGTAATTTCATAATATATAAGACTATGAAATCATATATTGTAGTCCTCACTTAGACTACGAAATCATATATGCTTTTGTAGTCTATATGATTTCGTACTCTAAGTGATGACTTAGACTACAAAACATATATACATACATGGTCTAAGTTATCACTTAGACTATGAAACAGTTTCGTGGTCTAAGTCATCACTTAGACCACACAATAATTCCGTAGTCTAAGTTGTCCTTGGACGACGCAAATGTTATTTACGTCATCTAATTCTCCCTTGGACGATGGACCATTTGCGTCGTCTAAGACGCCACTTGGATGGCGGTATGATGTATTTCAGTCGTCTAAGTGCTTAGACTACGACACTTGAACGACAGACTTTAGACGATGGAGATTCGGTAGTCTAAATACTTAGACTACGGAAACTCTAACCTAGACGACGGAATAGCTTTGTGGTCTAAGTGAGTTTTTCTTGTAGTGAAATATACAAACCTGAGATATTATAACCTCGAGAGGCTAATCTATCAGCAACAAAATTAGTCTCCTTAAAGATATGTTGAATGGAGACCTTTTCAAAATCTTCCAAAATGTTCTTTATGTCTATGATGATAGCATTCAGTCTCCATGGAACAGAAGAGACTCCATTCGTGTAGTTGATTATTAGTTTGTAGTCGCTTTCTGCAATAAGTCTACGAATGCCACATCCTCTAGCTTGAAGAAGACCATCTCTGAGAGACAGAGTCTCCGCCATAAGAACACTGATTTTCCCTAAACATCAAGCCCCAACTACTACAAGGTTCCCATTGTAGTCTTTTATGATGAACCCTGTAGCAGCATCACCCATACCTGGATTTGAGACTGCTTCATCAAAGTTGAGCTTGTAAACGTTGACAGGAGGCGGCTTCTAAGCAATATGAGCAGAATTAGACCTCTAGGGATGAGGGTGGTAATTTTGGTTGGTATAGTCTTTGAACAAGATAGCAACTGCCATAGCAATAAAGGCAGGATTGGAATCTTCTTGTCTAAAGACCTTGTTGTTTCTTGCCCTCCACATCTGCATAAGCACCACAAAAAGCTTTTCCAATCTAAAGTCCAGGTTATTTTGGTTTAGTAACAGATCGTTCAATTTGTCCATGAAAGTATCATTGTGGGCAAAAATATCCATATTTACCAATCTTCAAACCTCTCTTGCCACAATACAATGACATAAGAGGTGGTCAACATTCTCTTCAACATTGCTACACATTGGACACACATTACTTGGTATTAAACCAAATATCTACAACTTTATATCTTGCCAACAAACTCAACATTTTTACTTTTATATTTTAGTTTTCTGCATTTTCTTTAAATGATCCTTATAGCTTGATTCCTTAACATTTTCTTACTAAGGCGTTAAGCCATTAAGGAGGTGCATGTTTAGCTTATGTTGCTAGGGTACCTTGAGTCGGTGATTGCCCTCAACGTGTACCATTAATTTGAGTTTTTTTTTTTTTTTTAAGAAAAAACCATGCGAAAGATCAAAATAAATATGTTTGATAAATAAATTTATATACTCACCACCTTTTCCATCTTTAATCTCAAAAAATCTGGAATTATTATGAAATAACGTACATAAAGAATGTAGAGCCAAGAATGTAATGCGTAGAAGCTCATGATTTACACATAACTATGGTCTGTGTACTACTCCTTTGGTTTCACCACACCCCATTATAGACGAAGGCAAGTCTCCCACCCTGTCGATTCCCTCTGCAAACACCACACCCATTCCCATATAGAAATGAGACTCGATGTGACAATGGAACGCCCAAACTCCTGGATTGTCTGCCGTGAACCTCAAAGCTGTCCAACCATATGTGTGAACAGGCACGGTGTTCTTCATGATGGGATTCACCAAGTTGTACTTTTTCGGGTCACTGTTGATGTCAAACTTCCCTTCCCCGTATCCGAGTACCCAGAAATCGTGACCGTGCAAATGCCACGGATGCGTCTCGCTGTTGTTTACGTTCATGGTGTTTGCATTTTGCAGGATTATGTCCACGGTTGTGTTGAACTGGAGCCTGTAAATCCCATTACTCGTAGTAGCATTGGTGTTGTTTTGAACTTTATAAATGTCGTAGTTGACAAAGTCATACCCTTCTGGCGGTGGTGTTTGATCAAATGCATCCTTGAGATCTTGCTTGAGTGCAACGAGGTAAGGTGTGTGAGGAAGATTGAATGAGACATTGTTCACTGACCAGCGCACATTGCCGTTTATCCTGTTTTGTGTGTTGAGAAAGACAAGGACTCTGTCCGGGAGCTGTGGCGGCGTGTGGATGAAATCTCGGTGCGCCTTAATGGCTAGACTTTGATTTAGTCTGGCCTTGACATCGTTCCAGGCCGGACCTGCTGGTGGCAATGTAGGAGGGGATCTCCGAGGGTGGTTCGGATAGTAATTTAGAAAGGCCAAACCAGGTGGTGCGGAGGCGCTAGCATTTCGGCTAACAACGCTAGTTGTCATCCAGTAGTTTCTTGAAGGGTCTTGGTCTGCATGGACTAGAACAGAATATGTCTCACCGGAATATATGAACAGGTTCTTTACAACAAATGGCTCCACATAATGCCCATCTGCTTCCACCACTGTCATATTGTGACCCTGCATTGTGAAGTTTCAAAATAAAACTGAGAATGTGACCAGATAACAAGGTAGCATTAGCTGGATGCATAGTGCAATGTAATTTTTTTTTACCTCTATTTGGAAACTGAGGGCTGATAGAGCAGTCAAACTAGCAACCCTTAGCCGATAAGTTTTGCCAGGAACTACAGTCACTGCATAAGGAGAGCATTCAGGACTGGTTGCGTTACAAACACCATCCAAGCTTGGAGTGCCCAGGCTAGAGCAGTTGAATCTTCCTTTTCCTTGTATCAGAAGTGACTGAAATCATGTACAAAATGAAAAAATTGATTAGCAAGCACAGTTGCAGCAGCACAATTTGATTATTAGCTACCAGAAAGTGAATGACTATTAAGTAATAAGTAGTGACAGGTACCTGAGGTTCCCCAACAAAGACAAAGGGAATGGAGGACAGTCCTACTGCATGTTCATAAGTGCTTTTGTGATACCAATCATTGAGTATGATGCTTCGATCATAATCGTATGCAAAGGGTTCAGATTGTCCTTCAGGAAGCGCTACTCGGATTGATCCATATAATCCGGCTTCTCTTTGCATTCCATAGTGAGCATGGTATAGATAACTTCCAGGCTATAACAAGGTAACTCATATCAGTATCAGTTGATGAAGAATACTGTCACACAATATCAAAAGGGGTCTATTAATTCTTAGTGTCCTGCATTTAAAGGCATAGATGAACATGAATGTGCTCTTTGGATTACATAAGCACTTTGAATTGCTCATTGTAAGAAGCCTATATACATTTGGAAGTGCTTATGTTAAAAGCACAAAGATTCTTGTCTGAAAGTTCATATGCTTCCCTCATAAATAATCAATCAGAAGTCCTTCAAAAAAAAGAATTGCTACTAGATCTTTCTGTATTATTGCCCCAAAAGCACTTCTGAAATGTCTTAAATAAAAAGCACTTTCAGACAGTTTCCATTCAGAACTTTGGATTTTGGAGGTTTTCATGCCTTACTTTGGCGTTTGGAGGTTTGCATGCCCTAAAGAAACCACTACTAACAAAAGCACTTGCAAGATTTAAGCTACAAACAGAGTTCCTAAAGTTCATTGCAGAGAGTAGCAAGCTTACCCTATCAACAACAAACTCATATTTGAAGGTGTCTCCGGGCAATATTGGACATTGAGTCACTCCTTCAGTTCCATCACTCCACGGTGTTCCAATCTGCAACATGTAACAGAAACAAGTTAGACATAGACATGAAAATGAATACGAGAGGAAACGCTTATAGAGGAAGTGTTTGGAATATGCACCTGTCTGATTCCATGCCAATGTATGGCTACATTTTCTGTCAACAAGCTATTCTTGAGCTCGACGATTACGGTGTCTCCCTGCTGAGCAAGTATGGTCGGTCCTGGAGTTCTGCCATTTATGGTGATAACAAGTTTCTTGAAGCAATCAGGAGACTTGTACTCATACTTGACCTCCCATTTGTAATGCCTAATCTTAGCTTCCACTTCCGGAACCTTAACCAAACAGAACAGCAAACACAAACCCAGCAATTTGAAAATGCAGCTACTGCTTCGTAATAACTGAGCCATATCTTAGAGAAATTAAACCAACTTGAAGGCTTGGAGCTGCTGTGAAAAGGGCTTTGATGCTTTCGGCGCTATTTATGCAGTGAGAGTTTTTGACCAAATACAAGATGGAAGTACGAGTCTTTGGTCAGTTTTGGCTGCTAACGCGTAAAATTTACCGTGCAGTTGCAGAGAAAGATAGCAATGATACTACTGGGAAAATTCCTGTAACTGTATGTACAAGATTATAATGCCTAACAAATTTAGAAGCTCTTAAGATGACATTTTGTGGGGAATTGAAGTCTTTTGTCTTCTAATTAACTGGTCAAATAGCTATTTCTCGTGCTAAACAAGAAAGATGTACGTATCTGGCTATTTAGAAGCAACTTGGTGTTGGGCAGGATTAAATTTCACGCGGATTGCTTCCTACTCCGGATTAATTAATATGCTAATACGACGTAGAATAAGTTAATTAGGATGTAATTCAGCAGTATTAACAAACATTGTGGCTCCTAGATTACAAAACAAAACTACAAAAGCGAGCTTTGTTAAACTCAAAACTACAATTGAGGAGATTCGAAGGGCGGCTTGTCCTAAAAATGTTGACCATGGAACGTTTGGCTCGACTCCATCTAGGATTTCTAGCTAATTAATTGCAACAAGCCACCTAAGCTTTCAAAAAAGATCGATCGGTAGTGTTTAGGTAATAGGAATACGGGATGGTTTAAAGAAAGGAAAATATACATCTTAATTTAACGCAGAAAAGCACACCAAAATACAAAATTAGTCGATTTTTAATTACGAATTTGTGTGCGCTAATTGTCTAACAGAAGTCAAGAGCAACGTTCAAATTGACAAATATTTTCGCGATACTAGTCTTTGACAAATACTCATCAAAGTATATATTCTTGTCGTCATTCAACGTGAGGAAATAGTATGCTCCATGTGCATATGATCGATAGTTGAAGTTTTCTCTTTCTTTTTTTTCATTTGTTTTTTAATGTCAATCCTCACCCAAAGAAAAGAAGCAATGACACACAAAGAGTCATCTCAACTATCTAGCTATTCCATCGGCTTTAATCTTTCTTTAATCTTTCTTTACCTAATTAATTAAGTTCTAGAATTGTGAAAGGCCATTTCAAATATGGAACATTTCTAAGCTATTGTAGTAATAAACCAATATGGTCGACACTCTACCTGGACCCAAATCGAAAAGCCTTCCTGAGTAATATCTATCTGCAGACTGCAGATGAGGAATATTTCCTTGCTATAAGATTAATGCCTCTGCATGTGAATGTGGGGTAGTTCGAACACAATGACCATTTCCCAATTTCCTTTAAAAGATCAAGTTTGAATGAATCAAAGTAGGAGCAAAGTAGTGCGTAGTTGGAGTGCAGTTGAAGATATTAATGAAAGTACATTAATAATTATAGGAGAAATTAGGAAATCTTCCTGCACTTTTTTTATTTTAGAAAAAAGTTTAGGTACATTATTATTATTGTTGGTAGTAGAATTAGTCTCTCAACAATTAATCCGTCAATAATTTTTTTTTTCCGACTAAACCCTAAACCTACGAATTTTGCCTATTTCTATAATGCCCTTCATTCTTTTTAGGTAGATTTTACCATAAAACTTGCTCAGTTGCGCAGCCGTACTAAGCAATATTCTTCCTCTTCAATTCTGCAATTAAGCTGTGATTCATATTATACACTACTAGAGAATAGCTACAAGGCAACGAAGGTAAATTCTTTCGTCGCTTGAGACACACTGAGGCGACGAAGAACGCATTGGTAGTCTCAGAAATACCATACGTCGCTTTAAGGTCCTTGAGACGACCAATTTTTTTCTATGTCGCTTCAAAGAGATCTGAGGCGACGTAGATTGAGCAATCTTCGTCACCTCATTTTTTTAAAACTGGATCTGTTTTCCTTCTTAAAGTCAAACCCTTTATAAGGTTGAAATTTTGGGAAAATAGTTCATTCGCGTTCTGAAGCTGTTCATGGCCGATTTGGAGATAAATTTGAAGAAATTGAGAAAGAATGTTGTTCTTGCCATCCATTTGATTCTTAAGTAAGGTTGGTTTGATTTTTATCTCTTTAACCTTCTTTATGACCCTATTATATATTAATTGAGAAGTGAAATTGATGTTTATGTGAAATTTTTGAAGTTGAATTGAATTTGGTCTTATGTTGTAGTTTTAGTGTTTGAATCATTGAATTGTGATAAATCATGTTATGAGTTCATCAATAATGTTTGAATTTTGGTTAAATTTAGTGAAATTTGTGATGATTAGTGTAGATTAGGCTTATTGGTCTCAATTAGTGGTGTTATTAGTGTTAAATGATGAAATTGAGCGTAGGGTTATATATAATTGTAGTGTTTATCAACTTAGAACCCCCGTTTGAGAATCAACAACTCATCTAGTTGATCGAGATGAGTTGTTGATTCTCGAATTGTCCTATTTTTGGACACTTTAGCTGAACACGACTTTGTTGATCCTTTTGCCTTACCAAGAGGACACTCCCACGGTGATACAATTTTACCAAGATCTTCACCTAGTTTTAGATGAAGAAGGAGACAAAGATGACGACCAATCTAACGAAGACCTACATAAAGAGGAGGAAGACCTAAATGAAGACGAAGATGAAGAGGATGATGAGGAGGAAGACTAAACTAATAGAATTATGAATTTGAAAACTAATTTCGTATTTGTAAACTATGAATTATGTATTTGAAAACATTAAACCAAATTTTTACATTTGTAAAAAGAAAACAAAATGAGGCGACCAAAAATTCAATGTTTGTCGCTTCAAATTGTATGAGGCGTCAAGAACATTCAATCTTCGTCGCTTCGATTAGGGTTATTAAAATATTATTTGTTCATGAGGCGACCAACCATGTGGACAAAATATTTGTCGCTTCATCTCATCCCGGCGACCAAGAAATCAATCTTGGTCGCGTAATCTATCACAGGCGACCAATAAGTCCCTCTTCATCGCTTCAGTTATCGAAGGTGACCAAGAAGGTAATCTTCGTCGCGTCATGACTTCCATGCGACGAATACATCAATCTTCGTCGCCTCAACTAGATTATAATTTCAGACTTAGCACGATTTCTTTCTTCTTCTCCATTTATTCTTCTTTTTCTTCTTCACTCTGCCCCCAAATTTCCCGGCACGATTTCCCCGGCACCCGAAGCCCTAAATCCCCTCCCCGTAGACCCCAACCCACCTCTCCCCGAAACCCTAAAGCCCCTCCTCTCCCCCGTAAACTACTGGTCCCGTACCCCTCTCGCCGAATCCCTAAATCTCCTCCGCCCCCAAATTCAAGGCACGCCTCTCTTCCAAATACCGTCGGTAGGTATTGTATTCATATCGAAATGAACAGATTAAGTGAGCTTCTGCTTCTCTCTTAAAACTTTGGTATCATATTTCTCAAATGAAGAGGTGGTATGAATTTCGCGTTTAGTTTCACATCTGTCAATATGAGCTTATTTAAAATCCATCACATTTCATGACTGTCCTGGTTCTCTTGGATTCGATATTTGGGTTAGCAACAGTATATGCAGGCCTGACTACTTCATAGACTTGACGGTGCAAATCATATACAAGGACTGGAAGTAAGATTGTAATCAACATTATTTCCATATCAGCAAGGAGACTCATGCCGAGTTTCTAAGGAGGGAAGAAGAATGAGAGTGGTTAAAAGGCCACTTCGAAAGCCCTTATTACCTCATAAACTATTTGCAGAGTTCTTGGGCATGATTTTAAATTTAATTTTTTACATATTAATATTGTTAAATTATTGTTTTGTGTGGCAGAACTGTGCTCACGGAACCAGGGAAATAGAAACAAAAACAAGGAGCAGCAGTTCAACCACTATCATACCAGAGCGAAGTGTTGGAGAAGAAGGGTCATAAAGCCCTGGCTGTCCAAACTTTGATTAATGTATATGAGCCGGACAAGAATGCGGCTGAGAAAGTGGTGGCGGACAATAATTATTTACTTTTATTTTGTGTTTACCATAGATTTAATATTATTTAATTATTATGTTTTAATTGAGCAGGCGGCAGTCAAGCGAAGGCTTGACGAAGTGTTGTCGCAACAAGATAGTGCAGCAGCCGAGGATGACGGTGATGTGGTTTCACTAGAGTTTTCCTCTTCCTCTTGATACGCAAATAAATATCATAGAGAAAGAGATGGGTTCAAGGCCCAGGACCTCTATAAGAGGTAATACATAACCTATAGTCATTTATCTCGATTTACATGTATGATCGTTTTTCGTGTATGATTGATACATATTTATTTGTTCATGTTCGTCGTGACAGGGGTGGGGCGCGCAATCACACGCGAGCCCAAAGCCAAAGGAGGCGCCCGGGTGGACAGCAATTCTCAGAAAACCGAGATCTAAAGGGAGGTCGCAGAAGAGAAATAGGTGGCGCGCAACTCGTGAGATGATTATAATGTGCTCGCCAAAAGGATACGAGAAATGGAAGGCTTAATACGATCTATCCAATCTGGAGGTCAACAAGCTGCAGTTCCTACCCCCGCTCCTGGCACCCAATCTAGATGCAATTTGGGTGCCGACCAAGACTCAAATTTGTGAACAATAGTATAATGCATTTGTACAGGCATCAAACTATGTACGTTTAGATTTGCGGTTAGTTTTTGTGTATAGATGATTGTGTGTTCAATGAGTTTGTTTTGTGCAGATTTTGTGTTGAGAATGATTTTGTGCACATTATGTGCATAAGTGTGTACTGTTGTAACTTGGTATGTAAAAATTAGAATAGTTTTTTTTTACTGTCATCCCCACTGGAGCAACGAAGATACCTCAAAATTCGTCGCTTCATATAACACATGGAGCAACGCAGGTAGGTCAACCTACATCACCTCATCAAAGCCTCCTTGATCGCCCCAACCTCACCAATATTTGTCGCTAAATTTAGGAGCGACAACTCCAATCTTCGCCGCAGTATGATCGGGCGACCAACTTAGCATTCGTCGCTTAATTGATCTGTAGCGAAGAAGCTTTATAAACTTACGTCGCAAAAGTGTGGAGAGACGAATATGAGGCGACGACGCTTAAGCGATGAAGACGTGGTCACTAACCGTCCAGGCGACCAGTATGCGACTTGGGCGGTGAAACATCTTCGTCGCCTCGGATATCTCCTCGAACAGTGATAGCTAAGATAAATGATTTTGAAATTCATGTCTTGATTACATCTCTTAGAATCTGTAGACTTATATTATATATGCACTTTCTTGTTTGGCATAAGACCATAAGATCACAGTTGGTGTATTGGTTTCTTGAGGTATTTCTTTTTGCTATTGTTTCCCTTATTGTGGTATTCAATAAGGTTATATGGTGTGTATTATATTCGATAGTCGTTGAGTTGGTTTTAGGTAGTCACTTTGATATACGATTGATTTTTTTAAATCGCTCATATAATGTTATTTGTATAACAGACTCATGCAATTTATTTTTCATAAGCAACAAGAGTACATATCATCATCATTAGGATGCTTAAAGGATTCAAAGATGTTAAAATTGATCTTCTCTCCAACTACTATCATGCTAAGTGAACCTTCATAACAATCAATTTTAGAGAACCCGCACCGGTAAAACGAGATTGCTTGTGCTATTTGAGGAGGAGCAAGCACTGTTTGAGGTGTAGCAGTCACTGTTCATCGAATAGGAGGTGCAGTTTCTGTTTTTCGTGCAGCGGTGCCAAAAAATAGCACGTGCTATTACTGTTCATAAATTAAATTTTTTATTAAAAGAAATTTCTGAATCATTTTCAACCAATCCATAAACAACACGTGTCATTGTCGTATGAATAATTGAATAAGATTTCGGGTAAGATTTCCGATGAATGGCGAGTTGACACGTGTCACACTGACAGAACGTTATCAGGTAAATAATTGTACAAAACTTCCAATAAAATTTTCAACCAATCACGAGGCAACACGTGTCATGTCCACGTATTGTTACCGTCCTAATAATTGGTATAAGATTCCCGAAGAGATTTCGGACCAATTGAAAGCCGACACTTGTCATCATCTTATCTAATCATAATATCTACACTCGGCTATAAATTTGTTGATCGGTGCTCATCGTTCACTCACACCATTTTCAATCATATATTCTACATTCCGATAAGATGAATCCTTTTAGTTTTGAGAATTTTTTCCGGAAGAGGCGACAGCAACGTCGGCGAAATGATGAAATTGCTAATGCTTTCATCACTGAAGCGGTCGTGGTCGATGCAATGTTCGATGATGAACCACCTCGCCGCTGACCAAATGAAGAAAGAATGAGGGAGTCAAAGGGACATAATCTGATGGAGGATTACTTCATCGAACACCCCGTTTTTAGCGAACAAGCCTTTCGTCGAAGGTGCTGAATGAGTACGAATTTATTCAACCGTATAATGATGGATCCCTGCAACCACGACCAATTTTGGCACCAAAGAGTTGACGCCATCAGTTTGGTTGGACTTCTTCCATAACAAAAGATGACTGGCGCTCTTCGTATGTTGGCGTACGGCGTATCCGTAGATCAGTGTGTTGAAATAACAAGGATGGGTGAATCCACAACACTACAATGCATGAAGAAGTGGTGTATGCATATATACGAGATTTACGGTGACCTCTATCTCCGTGCTCCAAATGCCACGGACATAACCCGACTTCTAAAGAGAGCAAGGCATCGCGGATTTCCTGGTATGATCGGAAGCATTGACTGTATGCATTGGGAATGGAAGAACTGCCCCACAGCTTGGTAAGGGGCATTCTCGGGCCGGAAGAAGCGTCCAACTATTATTTTAGAGGCGGTGGCCTCATATGACACGTGGATATGGCACAGCTTTTTTTGGGGTACCCGGATCATAAAATGATATCAACGTGCTCCACCAATCGGACATATTCGATTCGCTCCTTGCCGGAAACAGTCTGAGTGCAACTTATAAAGTCAACGGTATGACTTACCACAATACTTACTATATAGCTGACGGTATATATCCTAGGTACTCCTCGTTTGTGAAAACAATCTCCAATCCCCATGAGATACCACAAAAACTGTTTGCCAAGAAACAAGAGGCATACCGCAAAGATGTAGAGATGTGCTTTGGGATTTTATAATCTCGTTGGGGAATTATTCGGCATGCAGCTAGGTGTCATCACCAGTCGACATTGAAGAGCATCATGTTGGCTTGCATTATAATGCATAACATGATTGTCAAAGAAGAATTTGTGGAGGAGGAGTTCGAGGAGTTGGAAGAAGAAGATCTACAAAACCCATCAACTGCTTTCACAATTTATGATGGACCAGTGGATGAACAAGGTAATCGTATTCCTTTTGAGCCTGTTGGAAGGGATGGAAAAAATGAACAACGATTTTCCGACCGTGTTGTAGATCTCTAATCTGTGTACATCCATGGAGAGTTACAGAAGGACTTAGTTAAGCACAACTGGTATCTAGAGACCGGCGAACGACTTTAAATGATGTGTGTGTGTAATTTTAATTAACCTGGTTTGCAACATGTTTGCTTTATTTGTTTTTCCTTTTGGTTGTTTGAGTGATGTGTGTTTGATTTTAAGTCATTATGTTTTATCGTAATGTGCATGAGCTTTGATGGAATAAAAAAAGTGCGTTTTTATTACTTAGAAATTTAAAGTACATAATTTCAACCAAAGCCTAGAATTATTGGAAATTTAAAGTACATAATTTCATAATTGCAAACAAATACCAAACTATTGAAATAGTGGGCCATAACAATTTGAAAATGCTTCATCGCTACCATCTCCTTTCTCTTCCTCTATTTTCTTAAGGATAGTCTCTTTTTTCTTCGAAAAATACCTCTTCGATTTTGGGGTCATAGCATCCTTATCCATTGCCATAATCCTTAAATCCTCCGCTTCGGCCCTCAATTTGTAGTCCTTCTCCTTAAGAGTGAGTTGTTTTTGGTATAAAGCTAGCTCGGTGGCATCACTTTCTTTTTGCCCGGTGAGATGCATTCTTTGATTTTCCATCATTGTTTTCAAAACCTCATCTCTTACCTCATTTGAAGATGTCATGGCTCTTTTCCCCTTTCTTTTAGCTTCCTTGGCCGCCCTCACTTAGATTGGTCTAACCGGACTAGAGTACACTTCTTCTTCGTTGCTTTGTGGTGTTGCAATGACTTCATCATCCTCCACGTTGACGGGGGGAGGCATTGAGGTAAAAGGAGGAGTAGTTATGGAGTTGGAATATGAAGGAGGTGGTATACTAGGTTCGACGGCCTGAAAATTTGGATGGTTCTTCATCACTTCCCAACATTCAAACTTGGTAAACTCTTTCTTTTTTTATGCCACGTACCATGATTGAGCTTTTATTATCTAAGGGGAAAAAATTATATGTCAAAATAATATCTAGGAAATGGATATGTGAACATTGATTAAAATAAATGTAATAAATAATTTATGACAAAATTATTAACACTTACCTAATCTTGCAAATTTAAGCCAGATTGTGCATTCCTTCATGCATATGCAAAAGCGGCACCCCAAGTTCTAAAACTCGGCTTCAACTTTGTAAAACGAGAAGAAACCGCGGTTTGGGTCCTAGGCTCTGGCCTTGATTCACCA
Organism: Geum urbanum; assembly: GCA_946800695.1. Classification (NCBI taxonomy): domain Eukaryota; kingdom Viridiplantae; phylum Streptophyta; class Magnoliopsida; order Rosales; family Rosaceae; genus Geum; species Geum urbanum. The sequence goes on from OX327010.1 coordinate 28,747,581, forward strand.
TGCGCAATCTCCCAATTTTCCTTATAATCGGCATAGACTTTTTCCCACAATTTGTCGGACTTTTGCATGTTGCCGGTAATAGGACAAATGCTAATGCGACAATAAGAAATACAAAGTTGCAAATCTTCGGAATCAAGCCAATTGGATATTTTTTGGGAACTAAAATACAAAGGGATGAGAGGAGGATGAATGAGAAGAGAAATGAGAGGATAAATTTGTTGGGTACAAATTTGTGTGAGATGTGAATGAAATTGATGTAGTATTTATAGAAAAATTATAGGGTGTTATTTGCAATTTTTTTTGAATATTTTTGGGAATTTTTTTGTAATTTTTTAGGGTTTATTTTGCAAAATGGCAGAAAATTCTAAAATGGCCGTTTAGGTTAAATCTCAGCCGTCCGGTCAGAATTTTTGATTTAAAATGGATGGTTCAGATCAATCTGACCATTATAGATTTGTATCCATCTAGCCTGACACGTGGCGCCTCCCTATTGGATGGTTATTATTTTTTTTATCATTTACTGGCGCGTGTATTACACTTGGTGCCTCCCTATTACACGCGTCAGGTAGAAAAAATTCGAACCGGCTGGCGTCACCCACGTGCGTGGACTCCGCCGGCACAGCTCGTGCTCTAGCTCGAGCAGAAGCTGCTCGTGTAGCTGCTCGTCCGGCCGGTCAACGTGCGGTCACCGCTATACGTCATCGATCGTGCTGCTCGTGCTACGTTGACGGAGGGCCTGCCGTTTCAAGCTGCTCGACCCGGCACCGATGCAACTGCTCTTAGTACGAGTTGTTCTCAAGAATGGTCTATCAAGAATCAATAGTATCTCAAAGGGCTCCTATTCTCTTTCCATCTCCAACACAAAGAATCAGTTGGGAAATCAAATCACCAACCTGCCTAGCACATCTTCTATAATATTTTTTGGGTAACAGTTAGATCTATCAGCAAGTTTAATAGTTATCCCAGTAGGCATAAGGTTCTCCCATATTCATCATATCATATACAACATAAGGCATTAAATTTATGGAAGTACCTAAATCAAGTAAAGCACCAGCAAATCTGTTATCAACAATGGTGCATGTAATCATGAAACGTTCTGGGTCACCTAGTTTTGGTGACAATTTTCTTTGAAGAACAGCGGCTTTCTCACTTAAAGCAACCGTCTTGGTTCCTATAAAATTTCTCTTTATTGTGCATAAGTCTTTGAGTAATTTTGCATATTGTGAAATTTGCTTGATCACATCCAACAAAGGAATGTTCACGTCGACTCTCTTAAAGATGTCTAATATCTCCTTTTCCTTGTCATTTTTTACCTGCTTCTTCAAACTGCTAGAAAAATGCATATTAGGGATAACCAAGGATGAGTGTTCGGGAGATACTTGAGCTGATTTTGGATTTGTCAGATCTTCCGTTCCAGGTGCATTTTTGACAGGTCGAATTAGGGTTCCTGCAGAATCTTCTGACAAACTTTCAAACACAATTTTTTTCAAGTACGGGCTCCTCCCGCTTCCTTCTTGGCTTTTTGGCTGCTGGGACTTCACCCAACACATTCCCACTCTTCAAAACCATTGCATTAACTTCATGTTATCCCTTACGATTGGGAAGAGTGTTGCTAGGGAGACCTCCATGATTTTCTTGCGCAAGTGTTTGTTGAATTTGGCTCACTTGACACTCTAACAAGTCAATTGTCTTCCCAAGTTGCTAAATTGTTGCCTTGATCTCTTGGAGAAAGGCATTGCTGTCCTCCCGGTCCTTCTTGTTGTCAAACATCATTTTTTGCATCATGGTTTCCAAAGTTGAAGTTCCCGATGATGATTGAGGTGGAGGTTGTTGTTGTTAAGGGATAAAGTTGCACATCCCCTGCAAGTTGTCTTTGCTAGAATCTAGGTGGAGTAACGTGTTGAGCACATTGTAGCTTCTATAGCTAAGAAATTGATGATTTCTATTCTCACTATATGTGTTGGGCTGCCTTTACATGAAATTCACATCCTCTTCTTCTTCCTTAGGTTTAAACTTAGGACATTCTTCTGCCATGTGATCATTAGCTGAACAAATAGTACATACTACCTAAGCTGTAACAACTGTTGTCTTCTTACTAACCTTGAAAGCACTAGCAATCAAAGCAATATCGTTCTCCATAGAACTCAATCTCTTCTCCATAGTTCCATCAATTGTGACTGGATTGAGGGATCTTCTACTTGCACCCATGAATCTATCGCTTGATTGAAACTGCCTTGAATTCTTTGCTTGATTCTCCACAATTTCTTTGGCTTCAGTTCTAGTTATGTTCCACCAATTTCTCCCACAAGTAGAATCAAGTTTTGACCTGTTAAAAGAATCAAGTCTTTTATAAAAGAATTTCATCTGAGTGTTGAGATTAAAGTTATGATGAGGGCATTATCAAAGTAGACCATTGAATTGACTCCAGGTTTCATGTAACTCATCTCCATCTTTCTTCCTAAATGTACTAATCTGCTTCTTCAAATTTTGTATGTGAGATGTTGAGTAGAATTCCTTCATAAATGAAGTATCCATCTTGTCCCATGTGTCAATCGACTGAGAAGGAAATGAGTTATACCATGCTTTTACTTGCTTCTTTAGAGATAATGAAAAGAGGATAAGCTTGACAATATCTTCATCTACATTTGTTGACTTCTGTATTATGCATAATGCTGCAAACTCATCGAGATGGTTCTGAAGTACATGAGAGGGAGTGCCTTTGAAGTGTGCCAAATTCAAGATAAGAGATGGGGGAATAACATAAGAACCTAATTTTTCTGGTAGCACAATTTGCAACTCTGCCACACATGTACTCGGAACAAAGGACACTTTAAGTTTCTGATTGTTGGCCATTGGTGATGGTGATGGCAAAATTTCCTGCTCCTCTTACTCATATTCTAAATTAGAATGTGACTCTGGATCAGTTATATCTCTACCACTATATGCGCCTCTCTCTAGTTGTCTCTGTTGTTTCCTGTTCTGCCTTGCTGATATTTCAATTTCCAAGTTTAAAGGTGTGATGACCCGGACTAGAATTAGCAGTGGAATCAGCTTGATTGATGAGCTTGCACGTAGTCGCAGAGTTGCGACAGTCGTTTTAATCGCCGAAGCTTCTTAACGACTAAATTATTGGCCGAGAATTGGAGCTGGGTCTCTTCTTGAGAGTCGTTGTACGTGTGATTACGAGTTCGAGGGCGGTTTCGGATCATTATTTGGACGACCGAGGAATTAATTATGAATATTTGAAGTTTCGACGGAAACGGATTATAGTGGCGAGCTACTTAACGACTAAATTATCGGACGAGAATTTGGTCTCGGCTTCTTCACGGAAGTTGTTTAGAATTTAATTTCGAGTTCGTAGGGACTTCTGGAGCATGATTTTGAGTTACGGAGTTTAAGTTACGAATTTTGCCGATTGTTGTTTGTTTGGTTGATTTAATTGTGTGTTGGTTCAAAGGGTTGACTTTTTATCTGTTTGGCCGATGTGTTTGACTTTGGGTAATTTTGGAAGAATATGTCGAGACGAGTTTGTGGCCGCGAGAATTATCGGAATCGGAATTACGACGAGAAAGTTACGCGTATTTAAAGTTCGTCGAAATGGATAAACATGAAGTTTCCTTTTTGGGAAAGTATAAATAGTGGACTTGCTCCTTTGGGAAAGTCAAAGCTGAATTAATTACCTTGACTTGGTGAGTTGACTCGGTTTGACCGAGTGGGAGGAGGTGTTCGACGGCAAGGCGGCGACTCCACGGTGGTGGTTGATTCCGGCCACCTCCCGGCTTGGTTCTGACTCCTTCCGGTGCGCCTCGGCCTCTGGGTCTTGGCTCCAACCTCCTCTCATGGCGTGGGACGCCGTAGGTGATGAGTTTTCCGGTTAGAAACTGTGAGGTTTTGGATGAATTCGGGTTTATTGATTTTGGATGAATTGAGCTATGAAATGGTTTGGGCTTTATAGCTCTTTCCTCCACGAATCTAACTAAGTTGGTTTGGAGTTTCAATTTGATGTGTGTAAGGAGAATTCTTGATTTGAAATTTGTGGAACAATTCGGGTTTTCATGAAATTGAGCTAGTTAGAGATTGAATTGGCTTTCGATGCAGTTATGGAAGTTGCTCAGTTGACGATTTGGAGTGGAATTGGTGCAGCTCCGCCGTGAAATTTTCCGGTCAGAGGTGGCGCCGCCGTGGGCGGTGGTCAACGCGGCGGTCAACGGCGGTCCAGTTTGACTTTTTCTAGTTTTCGACAAATTGCATGTCATTTGACTCGAAATCGCGCTCTGATCGCAGTGGGGAGGTTCGTTTTTCGAGTTGAGCGTCCGAACGTAAAGCAAGGTATTGAGGTGTTATATATGGTTTTTCGACGATTCGTCGTATTCGGATTTCGTGTTTCCGAGGACGGTGGTTTCTCGTGATTTGATTTGTATTGTCGAGTTACGATTTTGAGATATGGTTATTGTGATTATTCAGGGGTTCGTGATCGTTGTTTTGGCGAGGACATTCCGCCGGATCACGGGTTAACGCGATACGCGTTACGCCAGTCTGTGAGTGGACAATTTCTTTTCATGGAAATCTTGCGAGTCTTTTATATATGATTTACGAACTTGAGCATGCAGCATGATTATGGTTTTACGAGCATGAGATTTCATACGAGATTATGTTTAATATGAGCATGTGTTTTACGATGATACGATTTATTTATACGGATATACGTATACGAATATGCATACATTTAAATGTTGTTTCATGCATTTGCATCAAACTGTTTATGATTTGGTTTACACAGAGTACAGTCTGAGTTACGTTGTTGTATCGATACACCTTACCTCGTCTGCTGATCCCCGACGGAGGGCCGCCTGGAGGGGCGTTTCCCCAACCAGACCGGTGAGGGGCGTATTCCCCGGAACTGAGGCCATTTCTGGCTTAGAATCACGTGGTAGTTAGGGACTCCGTGGTTCAGACTGTACTTGCACGGAGGAGTCCATGAGTGACCCCGTGGGATTTATACTTGCATGCTCAGTACACTGGAGGAGTATGAGTTTTACCTCGTGTACTATGTTGTTTTTATTTACCTGGACTCGCATATGTTATTTTATACATATATATTAACTGGTGAAAGACATTTATTTTCGTCCACTCACTCTAACGTGTTTATTGTCTTTCACCTGGGCTTTTCGGTTTCCGTGCCCAGTTTGCAGTTCAGGCTCTGGTGTCGCACGTCGTGGTCGGAGGCATAGTACTCGAGCTACTTTGTTCATCCAGTAGGTTTATTATTCCACCTACTGTGGTATGCGTATATGATTATGTATTAGAAGTCGCTCTGAGTTTCCTATTGAATATGTTATACGATTTTACACTGGATTTCAGTAATGTGCATATATATTTACTACTTTACTTTACTGTTGATATATTGAGAAATCCGGATGGGATTGGTGCCCACGGTTTGCTTTTTGTGGCATAGGATGAAGTGTATTTTCCGCGTGCAGGTAATGGTAATTTCACGCTAGTAACGAAACTCTGCCCAAATTTCAAAAAGTTTTTGTTGGTTCGTGTTTTCGAAGGGGTTCGATTCCGGTTTAGGGTGCTAAATCGGGGTTGGGTCCTTTCAAAAGGCACCAGTGATTCAATACTTCATGCTCTTTATGTATGCATATGCTATCCTTCACACAGTAAAGATTATAAGACTCAAAAGAAAAAGAAACAAAACAAAACTAGAAACAAAAGACACGATTAAGACTTAGAATGAAACAATCCCCGGTGACATGACGTCAAAATTTGATAAGCACAATAAAACCCTCAATGATGACCTTATTATTTTGCAAATATATGAATGTATTAATTGGTAAATAGGGGTCATTACTCAATGAGGATTGGTGAAACTAAACCTTAAAACACTAGTCAGACGCAAAAGTCAGTAAGCTGACAATTTTGACCACTGGACACAAACAAGACCACGAACCTAAGTTATACTACTCTAAATGCTACGAAGACTCAAGACAAAGTAGTAGAATCAGTGATGGACTATCACACAAAATTTGAGGGTTTTCTGAGTTCATTGAAGTACCAAAATATTTTTGCAAAATACAGCTATGTGCAGAAAATAAATGTTGAAAATTAGAAATGCTTATGAATGCATGTTGTTTAAAATATATGATGAATGAGCTAAGAAGAATGTAATCCACTACCGCCATTCCATATTTCTAATACATACTTAACATAATGTACATATCCAATGAATGAAGGTTCCCAAGAAGAGTTTATCGTTACAACCATATCCTATTACATAATCCTTATGCCTATGCAAGTTTTTCATGGACCTCTCCCACATCTATTCTTTTATGAACTCATAGTCATGGACCCTAAGGTTTAAAAAGAAGAAAGCATTAAGTCTTAGAAAATGTTTAAGAAGCTACAAGGGTTCACCGGTACATTATAGACGTTTCAATCACCCGACGAAATAGTCTATCCGGTGTATCACTGTAGAGAATCTAGTGGAGGAATGTTCCACAGTCACTCATATCTTATGACAATAGAATCCTAGTATGCATACTAAGTTGTACACCAAAGCAAACATATAAGAATACATCGTTAAACCACATAGAGAAAGAAACATCATTTAAAAGAATATGCAAAATTAGTTTAAAGTATATGCATTAAAAAGACTTCATGTACATGGCTTCAAACAGCCCTTCAACAAAATATTTAGCCACACATAATCTTTGATAATAACATCAAAAAATATATGAGAGATATATTAAATAATGGAGAATAAACTCTCGTCATTATCGGGATCGAGCTCACAGGCTTGTAGCTTGGCTTACGCACCTCTTCTCTCTGTTCGACTTCTCTTCTTTTTCCTAAATTTCTTTTCTTTTTGTCTCTTTCTCACCCTAAAGTCTGTGGAACCCTCTTCTCCTTAGCTATCTAAATATCCTCCTTTAATTAGGTTAATAAACGTAGCCAAATAAGGCTCATGTGCTGCATTCCTTCCCATGTACGTACTTGCGCGCTCTCTCTCTCTCTCTCTCACAATAATATCCCATATTGTAATATTTCATTTTTTTTCTCCATTTAACTCTAAAATACATAAAAATATTAAACATAATTAAATCACTAAAATTATAATAATAAACTAAGTATAGGAGATTAATTAAACATAATATAGACGCATAAATATGTAACTATCAATTTTAATTAAGTATTGAAGGTCAGTGTATTTGTTGGTGATTAATCAACACAATTTCTTGCTTGAACATATTTTCATGAATGGGTGCAAGTTGCACCATGCAACCTTTGAACAAAAAGGTGTAATTCAATCAAAGAGACACTTCAACTCCTATATAAGTGGTGGTGGTGCACGAAACTTGAAATCATCCAAAAAGAAAAACTATTCAGAGTATAACTATCTCCTCTCCTATTCTAGCAATTCTTCTCATAATTTCTTAGTATTATTTTCCTACGTGGGCAGATCAATTTATGAGTTAGCACGGTTGTCTGTACTATGGAAGACAGTGATACAAGAGTATTCTTACACAGAAGAAAAAAATTAATACAGGTAGCGATAGTTGGGCGTTCTGACGTTTTAGTCGTAAGCAGATGGTATGTTTCATGAAGTGCTTGGGCATAGTTCTCCAGTAATTATGATGTATTGAGATATTGATCCTCCGGCTCAGAATTATGAATTTTTCTGGACCATAGAATCATGAGGGGCTCTCAGTCTATCAATCCTTACACCAAGTGCACCACCTGTTTCACTGTGTGTATATTATTATGGTATACCATATGATTTTCGGAGAATTTTCATGCAACAATTGTGGTCTTGATGTCCTCGCTACACTAATTTTTTGTGACGTAAATTTTAAGGACGAAATTTTATTAGGGGGGTAGATTATAACAACCTGAACCCAAATTTGGGTGTTAATTATCGTTATCGCGCTAATTATCGAATGTAGCAGCTCGTGACACATTTTTCGAGATTAATCGCGATTTAAATGTCGAATTTTTATAAAATCTGATGTTGGACTCGTTTCCTTCACCGAAGTTGTAGAGAATATCATTGCGAGCTCATACATATTTTATTTGAATTTTTTCGAGACTCGAGCTGTTTTCTACGAATTTTGGAAGTATTCCGGAAATACAATAAATAGGGGGTATTTTTCTTCCTTTTTTCCGATTTTTCTTTTCCCCTTCTCCTCTTTCTCTCTCCTCCTCCTCGACTCTCTCCCCTCTGTCGAGACTGTCGTCGGTAACGTCTCACGGACGGCCACCATTCCGGCCAATCTTGGGCTCAAAATGTTCCCCTCAACCTCTTCATCTCATCCCCCACCACCATAGCCTCCAACTCCTGTCCACCGACGATGATTTTTGACGAAAAAATAGAAGACTTTCGGCCTCGGCCGGCACTGCCACCAGCGTCCAACTACCTCTAGGTTTGAGGGCTTTTGAAGCCCACCTGCCTAGGAGTCGAATGCCACCCTTGGCATGACCTAATTTGTCCGGAGGACGGCGTACGAACATCGCCGGATTCTAGATAGGGTTTGGAACTTTGAGAAGAGTTTTCAACCTTTTTCGGCTAGAATTTAGCCTAGGGTTGAACTATAATGTTATTGGACTTGTTGAACGGAGTCTTTTGATATGTAGGTTGAAGAATTCTGGTCAAGTCGAATTCTGGCTGCTGGCGTTGGTGGCACGTATGCCCACACGTCGCTGTGTACGGCAGTGCTTTGGCGACCCCGAAAACCCAAATTTTCACTAGAAGTTCCTAAACCCATTTCTAATCGAATTATGCGTAGTTTTGTGCGATTCAAAAATTTTAGTGGTGTTATCGGCTATTTTTAAGGTTCGGCCTAACTCGACATTTTCATGCTATAGTGGGACGAGTGTCGAGTCGAGGCTCACCTTCGGCGGAGTTATGTTGCAAGGCATGAAGACTAAGAGAAATTTGGGATTTGTTGATATGACTAATTTAGGTGTCGGCATGCGATTACCATAATATATATGTGAGGTGCCATTAGATGTTTTATCTCAATTTCCACTCTCACTTTAGTCGTACACTTGTAACATATGTCATTAATTAATGTTAGGCTCTCATTTTACCTTAGGAACTTCAACTAGGATGTTTGAGTTAGAAATTGGCTAATTACGTGTCATCTGGCGATCCAGATAAGTGGACATTTGTTTTACACTATCGATTAGCGAATCTAGATTTTACGTTCAGATTTCTCTTACGCTTATGATTTTCTTATGCATTTACGATATGATTTATGATACGTATATGATATGCATGGAGGCCTATGATATGATTTTACGATTTCACGCATGCACGTTTATGTATAAATGCGTCGATGCATTGACTGCTCGGCTAATCACCAAGTACACTCCTGGGGGGTCACAACAAACACCTGACCAGCTGACTATGTTATGCATGCTTCCACACACATCTATGATATGTTTTTAATTAGACTCGCTACGTTTTTAATATATGATTTCGGTGAAAGGCATACATATATATTTTAAGATTTTTCTTACGAGACTTTATTTTCGTCCACTCACTCTAACAATTTTCTTGGTTTATATTCTTTCCCCCTGGTCCCTTTGATTTTCAATGCCCAAGTTGCAAAGTTTATCTGGAGGTCGGACGCATACAAATTTTGAGGCATAGCGGTATTCCCTGTAGGATCCAAGATGATCGTACGGATTAGTATCTCAGTGGTCATAGTTAAATTAGGTGTCTAGCTGCTCTGGTGTTACAATTAATGATAAGTTTTGGTTTTTATGGATTTACGAGTTAATTTCGGTGAAATTAGATTGTCTAATTTATGAAGTCCAAATCCTTGTTTTTCCTCCTTCGATTTCCTTATAGATTAGCCTGTTTAGGTTCTATTGATTATTATGATATAATCCCGATTTGGGCAGCTAAATCAGGGTTGGGTCCTCACAATTACCCAGTTGGTTTTGTAGTGCATGAGGTTGGTCGTTTACATGGTTGACCATGGCTGGGGTCGGTAGTTGTGTTAGATTCAACTGAGTATTGTTAGCCACCAATTGCTCATAAATGAGTGTTAACGTGTTGCTCATATTGCTAATGTTATTGCTCATTTCTCCAATCCTTTTATTGGTGTTTGTGGCCAATTGGTTCAAATTCTGCAAACCAACATTCATGTCTCGACCCATGGTTTCAATCATCATTTGAGTCTACTAAATCGTGCGTGTCGATTCGTCGACTATCATTCGAGCAAAATCCTCAGTCGAGAAACTTTGATTCTTAAGAAAAAAAATTTTCTGACCTATTCTGCCTATTGGTAAGAGCAAGGTCATCTCCCACGACCTAATCTTGGTTAGGCGTATCGTATTGATCTAATAAGGTCGCGCCAACCGTCTCGCTTAAGAATTCTCCAGACGTATGAAATCCCTAAGTAGGGGTTGTAGTTGAAGCACTTGTGGTACTTTTTGTAGTAAATGTTGAGTTAACCGAGATGCTCGAGTGCAGCGAGCTGCCTATTGCTCTGGCTAAATTCATGATCGTCTCAGTGTTGGTAAATCTTATTTTTGGGCAATTTGCTAACGTATGGTCGGTGTTTCGACACTTGAGACAAGTTTCTCCTCTATATACCGAATATGAGTTGGTTGCATTACCGATTATGCCTTAGTGGAGTGTCCTATTGGACGTGCCAAAAAATGTTTGCTCAAAAATCGTCTCGGCCAATATCACGATGGCTGATAGACTTCTGGTTCAAAATTCCCTTCTTATTGACGCGGGCGTGCCAACTCGAGGCATATTGACTGAGCAAGGTTTGATAGGTATGTGCTGGATCTGACTCTTCAAGTGATTGATGGCCGAGGAAGGAACCCTCTCAGCTGTTGGTTGGAATTTCGTGTTAGAATGGACTTGACCAATGCACTAATCTTGGTTCTTGATCTCGTCCACGCTCTAAGTGAACTCGAAAGTGTGTGTAACCAACAAGAAATCAACTGGGTTGATGTACTCAGAAATCACTGTGAATACAAAGATGAAATGGACTCTGTCGTTGAAATTTTGAGAAGAGAAGTGAGTGAGAACGACGAATCGCCTTGACCCAATCCAGACTGGCTGAAAGAGACCGAAGAGTCTGAAAACTAAGTTAAACAATTACTTTTAAGTGCAAGGAATCAAAAGTACAAAAACTAAAGAACGTTAAATAAATTGCAAGAATGTAAAGATCACGAATGTAAATGGTGAAAATTGAATCTATATTATCGGAGTAACAAATGAATAAGGTAAAGTACCTATGGATGCGAAAGCTAGAAATTTTGTAAGTCGGTTTGTGTATTTGGTGCAGGACCTTTTACCATTTGCTATAAAGTTTTATATATACAATGTGTACAATATCCTAATCTAACTGACTCACCCATCTGGCAATGAATCCCAATAGAACTCGAATTCCTTGATTTCAGGTTAGTAAAATCTTTCTTATCTCGACCAAAACTTGATGCATTCCTTGTCGAACTTGACCACTCTTGATTTGACGACGATCTGCTCATTAAAACTCAATCTGACCAATTATCAGAATCTTCGAATTGAAAGCCTCCCTTATCTGGATCGTTGTACTTCCATAATTGGGCTTGAATCCAATCCACTCTCGGTTGAACTTGGTCAAATCTCTCCATCTTGGTCACATCTCGCCAATCACGCTTGTTGGTCAACTTGACTCACCACACCACACCCCAATACTAATTCTTGCTTGCATGGGTCAAAAAACCCCAACTAGACCATATGACTAAAATACCAATTCAGATGGTCGCCGAACTAATAACGTTGGTCACCAAAAGTATTGACGTTGGTCACCAAGTAAATATCATTGGCCATGAAAAATGATTGGCCACCATGTGATTGGTCATTTTGCAATTGGTTACCACATGGCATTGGTCATCTTGCTATCAGTCAGCATATGGCGTTGGTCATCTTGCGATCGGTCACCACATGGCGTTGGTCATCTTATGATTGGTTACCACCAATAACTTTAAAGTTTCATTGGTCGACGACATGCATGCATCGACCTGGGATCCGTTTACAATTATAAAATTAGTTACAAACAATCTTCTCTCCCCAATTAATAACAAAAACGAATTATAATGGTGATAGTTTTGAAAATGGTGATAGTCTAACAAAACAAAAAAGAAAAATGGTGATAGATAGGTAAGTTGGTATTTTAATCGCGAATTTGAAAATTTCGTTTGCCATTTTATTAAAAGTGACGAAAATAGACAGAAAATATGTGTTAGGTATCTCGATGATACCGTTTGTAAATCTAAATATGACATTGATATTTTTAAAAATTCAAGTATTAAGTTGATGCCGTGGGTATTGATTTATTTATTTTAATAGAACTACAGAAGTGGCCTGGCGTACTGCACGTGCAGTCTGTCAATTAACTTAATTGTCTCATCGTTCCCAAACCCAACAATCCAACATCCCCCGATCCGAAACTCACTCCTCCGGCGACTCTAAACCCAGAAATGGACTCGACCACACCCGAATCCGACTCCGAATCCAAACCCAAACCCCTAACCTCCCAGTTCTCCTCCCTCAACGACCTCGCCCACGAGCTCGCCTCTCTCCAAGACCTCGCCACCCGCGGCTCCTGGCGCTCCATCCTCGACAAAGTCGCCCGGGCCCGAGCCCAGGCCCAACTTGACAAGCCCCACGATCACCTCCTCTACTTCACCTACAACGTCCTCGCCCTCACTAAACTACGCCGTTTCACCGAAGCCGTCGCCGAGATCGACTCCCTTGAAGACCTCAACGCCTCCCGCTACCGCTACGAGGACTACCCCAAAGTCTACCCTAACCGGGTCGGGTCAATGGTCCCCTTCTCACTGCGGTGGCTCCACGCGCTGCTCCCGATCAAATTGGGCCGCCGCCAGGATGGGCTGGACCGCCTCTATGTCTTACTGGACTTCGTCAGAATCAAAATCAAGGAGAAGCCTGCAGTCGACACGTGGAAACGGCGGGAGGTGTTTATGATGAATGGGATCATAGGGATTCATTTGAATTCGAAGGAGCTGTCTGCTTGTTTGGGCTTGATTAAGGACTTGCTGGACAGGGACCCTACCGACCCAGTTATGGTGTCGAAGCTCGGCTACATTCAGATGCAAATGGGGGATTTGGAAGGAGCGAAAAGCTCGTTCAATGCCGTGCAATCCCTCGTGGAGAAGGCGGCGGCGAATGAGTCCCTTAATTTGGTGAGCAGGAACAAGGCATTGGTGTATATGGTGGGGAAGGACTACGTGTCGGCGGTGAGGGAGTACGAGGAGTGCATTGAGAGAGATGGGAATGACATCGTGGCGATTAACAACAAGGCGCTGTGCTTGATGTACTTGAGGGACTTGTCGGATTCGATCAAGGTGCTGGAGAATGCGCTGGAGAGAGTGCCTACGGTGGCGGTGAACGAGACGCTGGTGGTGAACTTGTGTAGTATGTATGAGCTGGCGTATGTGAATCATGTGGATGTTAAGAGGACACTCAGTAGCTGGATTGCGCGGATTGCTCCGGATGATTTTGATTCGACTTCCACTAGGATTTGATTTGTTCGGGTAGCTTCGTTCATCTCTAAGTTGGCTATTTTTTTTTGTATGTCACAGATTATGGAAGATATGAGTGATCTTACTTACAGTAGTAGGACTGAGCTCTGATAGCTGAGTATATTTTATTGATTGACAAGTGATTTTGGAAAGTAGTAATGATCAAGTATATTTTATTTATTGACACATACTCGTTTGAACTTCTAGTTTATGCTTACCTTAATATGAAACTCGATGATTTTCAGCTTAATTTCGTATGATTTCCTGCAACGTATGTACTTTTCTTGTGTTCCTAGAAACGTTTCTTTAGGATATGCAACAACTAGGTTAAGCCTCTGGAGCTTTGAATAAAATGTTTAGGTTTTCTGATGCTGTTGATGGTCTGTTTACTTCTTAATGCTCGTTTTGATACACTCATACGTATTCAGTACTAGACTAACCCTAGGAACGGAAGGTGATGCCAATGATATTGTACAAATACAACACAGGGTGTATGAGCTCTAGGATTGTAGTGGGTTTGGAATGATAGTAGTGTTAAAAGACAGAAGATGTGATTTCTAAGGAGTTTGGGAAAGAGAGGAAAAGAGAGATATCAAGGCACATAGGACAATTGGTTTATGTTATAGCAAAGTTGAATCTGCCATTCTACAGATGGTGTCAGTGCTGGTGGTTTTTTATATTATATTATTTTACTCGGATCACATATTCTACTTATTTGCTTAATGTAATGAAGCATGAAGGTTGTTTTTGTAGCTATTACTGACTGTTGGAGTGTTCTTTTCCTAGATATGGTTAGCATTTGATAAATCTGCTGGTTAGCATTTAATGGGAAGGTTATGCATTATTGAAATCCCATTAGCATAAATGCATCATGTAATCTGTAACCCTGTGTTAGTTTTTAGGCATTAATCTCTCATTAGTTAGGAGTCCACTTGTTTTCATTTGGTTAGGTGATAAATATTCAGACTGTAGTCTCTAATTCTTATACAAGCCTTGGCATATTTGTATAAACCAGGTCAGCTTTGTATGTGATGGAGTTGATGGTCTCTTTAGTATTTGGCAGATATAATTGTCTTGGTTTAGAATGAAATCTTCCCCTAGGACATGTTAGCCACATTATCTTCACTTGTCTAATATTCGATCTGGCTCCCCAATACTTGAAAGCTAACAGCAATAACTGTCAGAACCAATGTTATTGCATAGGAAATCAGTCTCAGTAAAAGCATTACAGTTCTAGTTGGAAGTAAAGACTCTTAGTTCTGTTCTGGGAGGTCCAAATTACTAGATCATAACCAGACTACAGTACCACAGGATACTAAGTAATCAATGACATTTAGATTCAGTACTGACATTATATGTAGTTCAATAACAATGGAGGAGCATACATCTCCAGCACTACATTCTGAAGCAAAAACATAATCCTTTGTTCATTTTAGTAAGATTACAAGATCCGAAAGGCTATTCAAAAAGCATGTTGTATGCGTTAGGTTAGTCAAACGAAATTAGTTGGCTTGATTTTGACTTGCTGTATCCCTCTCAAATCCGTGGTAAGGAAATAGTCACCTTAGCATATGCATTTTGCAAGGTTAGATTCATGCCTCAGCTTGTAACTATTTCCCAAGAAATGTTGGCTGTTGAATTTAAGGCCAATTGTGCGGACCAAATCTGAATGCTCTCTACCTTGATCGAGTATTATAAACTCAGGTCGGTTCCCATTTTCATGGAGATGGCTAAAAATAGGCATTAACCACGGAAATCTGTGTGCTTTTGAATCTTTTCTAGTAGTGCTTGCTTCCTGAAGACTTCACCAGTTCGGTCTTGGCAGTTAACCTTATCCTTGGATTTCAGGCACCTCCACCACTGGACACCTCCGCTCCTTCAAAACCCGACCCCCAAAAATCCTTATCTCTCCCTCTTCCTCCTCACCTCCCCAGTACCACTCTCAACCACACTCACAGAGCCCCCGTCGTCGTCAGAGCAATCGCCGTGAGCGAGAGTCAGCCGCAGAAAATGGAGCCCGAAACCTTCCAAGACCGTCGCCATCACCGACCCCGATTTCGATACTCCCGCTGTCATAGCGGAGGTACTGAGATTCCTCTCTTCAATTTCAAACAAAATTTGATTGTGTTTGTGTTTCGGCCTTCGGTGGTGATTAAATTTGTGTTGTTTGGATTTCGAAAAGGCTGGGATCAATGCGATTCGTGAGGGCTACACTAGGTACATGCCGAATGCAGGAGCTCTGGAGCTGCGTCAAGCGATTTGTCATAAGCTCAAAGGTTGGGGACTTTTCGGTTTCTTTTGCCGAGTTTTTATTTGTGGATAATGTGATATTAATGTTCAAGTTTTGAGTAATGAATTGGTTTCTGCAGAGGAGAATGGGATCAGTTATACACCTGATCAGGTTTTAGTTAATAATGGAGCGAAGCAATGTATTGATCAAGCAGTGCAGGCTGTTTGTGCACCAGGAGATGAGGTCAGTTGCCTATATTAATAGGATTCTTGTTTTTGTTTATATTAGTTCATTTCGTAATTGTCTTGGTGCTGAGAAACTGATAGTGATTCAATGATATAGAAATACCCTGTTCTTTATGTAGTAGTGGCTGTAATTGGTTGAAGGTCACTAATATTCACCAAAGAAACATTTATTGTACAGGTTATAATTCCGGCTCCATTTTGGGTGAGTTACCCGGAGATTGCAAGAAAGGCTGATGCGACTCCTGTGATTATTCTAACCAGCATCTCTGAGAATTTTCTCTTGGATCCAAAGGTTCTTGAGTCAAAGCTCACTGAGAGATCAAGAGTGCTGCTTCTTTGTTCTCCATCTAACCCGACGGGATCTGTTTACCCCAAGAAATTGCTTGAGGAAATTGCTCAGATTGTAGCAAGGCATCCCAGGCTTCTGGTACATTTACTCGTCCTGAACTGGAAGACATTCATTTTAATATCTCTTACATAACCTTTGAATCATGAATTCTGTAATTGTTTCATTCAGGTTCTGTCTGATGAAATCTATGAACACATAATTTATGCCCCTGCAACTCACACAAGCTTTGCGTCTTTGCCAGGCATGTGGGAGAGGACATTGACAGTCAATGGGTTCTCCAAGGTATTTATGTACTCAAGAGAATATTAATCTCATTCCTCTTCTTTTAAAATGTGTCCTTTCTAAGTGTTCCTAGACGCTGTAGAAAACAAGTGGTTCGTGTGAATCTGCAGACTGACATTTAGATGATGGTTTTTTGGTAGGCCTTTGCAATGACTGGTTGGAGACTTGGGTACATTGCTGGTCCTAAACACTTTATTGCAGCGTGTAATAAGATCCAGAGTCAGGTATTTTGAACCCAGTAATTCTGTTTTCCAAGTGTATATCTCCATACCAAAGATGGACATGCTGAGTATTATCATTTTGGTGAAAGTTTGTACTCAAGCTTAAGATATCTATATTTTCACGTCTGTTTGTTGTGGTGTGTGATTGCATGCACATGTCAAGTTATCAACATATGTGTCTTTGTGTGTGATATATGGGTAAAGGGGCAACCCCAGACAGTGTTTAGTTATGACTCACCCTATTACATCTACACCTGCTCTTTTACGTCCCTAATTAAAGTAAAACCTAAAGTTAATTTGTATTTACAAGCAAATTTTTTGAGAAAGTTCCTGTTTTTGACCAATGGTAACTGGATGATAGATAGCTAATAAGAATATGAATCGCGGCCTCTTGGGAAATAAGGGATATATTGCCTTCTACCAATTGGAGGTACATGTTTATATTTAAGTTTTGGAGTCGTCTATTTTTATTGAAGTATGTACATGTAGTGTGTTTATGTCGTGGTCAGCTAATATAAGTGCTATATGTCATAGTCCACCTCAGGTGCCAGTAGTATATCGCAGAAAGCAGGAGTTGCTGCCTTGGGTCTTGGGCCTTGGCTTTGCTGGTGGAGAGGCAGTTTCTAAGATGGTGACAGCATTCAGAGAACGACGGGATTTCTTGGTGAAAAGCTTTGGTGAACTAGAGGGTGCTAAGATTTCTGAACCCAAGGTACCTACTTTGGTCTTCTTGTTTTCCTGTTCTTAGTTTCTTTTTAGTCCTTATCTGTCGTATATAAATTCTTCATGGGATCCATATGCTACACTCTTTCACTTTTTGCTCTCTTTTTCTTTAATGCTACTATCTTATTCCTCACTTTCAGGGAGCTTTCTATCTATTCCTTGATTGCAGCTGTTACTAAGGAACAGAAGCTGAAGGGTTTGGCAAAATAGATAATTCGGAGTCCCTATGCAAATACCTACTCGACAAGGGTCAGGTATGTTTACTCAACTTTCCTTTTGGATTACACTAGATCAGAAAAGAATAGTTTTAATATTGCCAATAGTTTGTGATGCCTTTAATGGTTCCCTAGAATGCTGATGAGGAAGTCGAATAATAAGGTCTTCAGTTCTCATACCTGGGTTATTGTTTGTTGTCTTGTTGATTTACAGGTCGCACTAGTGCCAGGGGATGCATTTGGAGATGACACCTGTATTCGGATCTCTTATGCAGCATCTCTCCCAACCCTACAGGCAGCCGTGGAAAGAATTAAGAAATCACTCTCTGCATTGAAGCATGCAACTTGTACTTGACCTAAACAAAATGCAAGGTCAAGATCTGTACTCTAGTAATTATTTTTCTGAAATAGTTTCTCAAGTCATCCTCAATAATTTCCAATCCTGTATCAAATAGTAATGCATGTGATTATAGGTCTGTCTTTTCGCCGAATGATTTGATTCTTTCTTGTATGCTCAATATATGATAGTGTGTGAAATGAAATTATTCCTTCAGCCTATTTATGTATTTGGTGGGAGATTGCTAATAGACTTGATCGTATCTGGGATAGTTTTAGCTCATATGAACGTTCAGGATGCCCATTGTAAACGTTTGATATGCAAAAGGCTTGTAAGTTATGCTTGTGAATCAATGAAATGAAAACTAATAATTTTCCAGTCGTCAATGGGAGAGGAGAGAATGGAAAGAGAGAAAAGCATATTCATTATTTGTGTAAGGAATCAATTTCTCCCTAGGAGACGTTGCTCAAAATGTTCCGACATATTCAGCTACATATGTTTTAAAATCCTTTCAGAAAGTTGAGGGCTCCCCATTTCAAAAGCTTTGGAGAACTAGAAAGAGGAAAAGCAAAATTTTGTCCAACTGGAATTGCTTTTTGCATGACATCTTCAACAAGCCAAGGACGAGAGGACTCCTCAAGCCGAAGCCTAACATCCTAACTTAATCTACAAGTCGATCAAATCTCAAATAGGAGGAACTCCCTTTCTTCTTTTCTCTCCTTACTCTCTTTTCCTTCTTCCTCGACCCTTTATATAACTTGCACATAATAATGACTAGAGATTACCCAAAATCCTGGCCAAACAGAAAGAAGTAACAGCCAGCTTTAATCTCAAATGGAAAATCCTTCTACATCTTCATCATGCAAAGAAAGCACATCAACAGAGATAGTTTTCTTTGACATAGAAACAAATGTACCCAATAGAGTTGGACAAAGGTTCTGGGTGTTAGAGTTTGGGGCAATTGTTGTTTGCCCTCAGAAGCTTGTTGAGCTAGAGAGCTATAGCAGCCTCATTAGGCCGGGGGACTTGTCTGCTGTGCCCTCTAGGTCCGGCAGATGTGATGGGATCACTAGGGATGTTGTTGCAAATGCACCCTCGTTTGAGCAAGTTGCTGACAAGATATTCAGTATTTTGAATGGCAGAGTTTGGGCAGGCCACAACATCCAACGATTTGACTGCGCTCGGATCAAGGAGGCCTTTTCGGACATTGGTAGGCCTGCACCTACGCCGGTTGGAATGATAGACTCTTTATTGGTGTTGACTGAGAAGTTTGGCAGAAGAGCAGGCAATATGAAGGTATATATGTCTCAAAAAAAAAAATATCACAAAAGCTAATATTTTGGTTCCTTGAGGTTCAGTCATAACATGCATCGTCTTTATAACTTTGTTTTCGGCTGCAACAATATTGTAGTCTGTAGACTAATATCACTTCATCTGTGTATGCTTAGATGGCATCATTGGCAACTTACTTCAAAATTGGGCAGCAAAAACACAGGTGGGAATCACTTTTGATCTGATATAGCTTCAAATTATTATTTGGATACTCCAAGATGATAGTAGAATTCAGATGTATAATATTCTTGCTTAATATTTTGTTGATTTATGTAACAGGAGCCTTGAAGATGTTAGGATGAACCTGGAGGTGCTCAAGAATTGTGCAACTGTGTTATTTTTGGTAAAATACATTGGACCATATAATATTTGATTTTTGTTTCTTCTTCTTATGAGTAAATAAATGAATTTAATAAGCTGTAATATACTAGGAAGCGAGCCTTCCTGGCTTGTTAAATAGCAACCAGCTTGGCTCTCCAACAGTCACAACTCGTAGTCGAAGCCACGGAAAATTGACATGCAGAGAAGAAACGTCCAGCCGAAAGTCTCCCCCAGCAAATGCTTCTTTTGGATCTCATAGATCAGTTCCTTATGCTCCAAGGGGGAGTTTGGGAAAGGTTAGATCCTTAATTCATAAAACTGTTAAACAAGAATGCACATTAGAAATGATCCAAATGACAGTGTAGTTACTCAAATTTAAGGTGTGAGGCTGTTCGGCAAGAAAGTTGATTACATTTGGTTTGAATGCAGGTGAAAGAAAGGGTAAAGAATCTGTTGTGTAGAGCACAAGGAAACCAGCCTCTTAATAACATGCTGAAGCATTCGCAGTCACTACTCCGGTGAAAAATGGCGATTGGCTAGGCGAAGATGGATAGAAACCGATGAGTTGATCACCTACTAATCCCAAAACAATGTCAAGGACATGAATATGTTCCTGTGTAGATGGTTTGGTATATCGTTGGCTAGTCGAATCTTCTAACACCGATAGCCTTCACTGAATTAGGTGTAAATAATTTTCAGCTCTATTGATTTATTGTTTGAGCCTAGATGATGCCCCTTAGCTCTGTGCCAATTGTAAATATCAATCTATAAAGATCATAAAACTGTTGTGCATCTACACTAGTTTCTCTTCCAATTTCAATTATGGACCGGCCAGGTGTGCTACAATCCAAATCTCTTAGCAAAATCCTCTGCCATATGCAATTTCAAGACCCTTGATTTATTTAACAAACAAGCATTTCACACAAAACTAGAAATTTGAAATTTGCAGTAACATATAAACATTACAAAGGAGAGCAAGCAGCCAACATCTTTCTTATTCTCTATGCCTCACCTTGCTGGTTGTGTACTGTAAGAAGATTCAAACCATAATCAGCAGACAATGAATGTCTCATCCTCTTGTATTTACATCAGTAGGATGGGACTACAGTCTACAGATCGTAGTATCACACTCGTGCGTTGAGAAGCAAAGCATCAAGTAATAATGAGATGGAAATCAGCATGCATATTTGTAGAGAACATTGGTTAAACGGCAGCAGTTTTTCCAGAAAAACTTGCATCCACAGCTTCTGTGACAGTCACGAAAACCCTTCCTTTGATTTTTTCCACAAAATTGGAGAGCTTGAGTTTGTGAATCACTTGCCACCTAGGGTTGGTAATTGCCAACTAAGGAAGAGAGAGAAATAGTTTGATGCAGGTTAAGGAAATGGAGAACATAAGTAAAAATTCATGAAAAAAAAAATTCCAAACAAGCTGCCAGGACTAGTTTACCTCAGTTCCTTCTGATATCAAATTCCTCTGCAAATCCTCAAGAGTAGAAATTCCAGTAGTGTCAATATTGATCAAATCTACCAGAAGTAACATTTGTTGCAGCATAAAGAATAAGTTAGGACAGAAACATATAATGCTCCAGCAAAATTCAATGCATATCTCCTTAATAGTCTAACAACTAATACACTTACTGGACATGTCAAGAATAACTAGGTGAATGGCATCTTTAGTATCACTTCCTTTGAGGCCTTCAGCTTTCTTTGCAGTTATCCACCTCATAATTCTTGCATTTACACAAATAGAATTAGAAAAACACTTCTCCTCTCTGATCAGATATGTGTGTCTCTAGATAAACAGTTAAGTACCTTTCTCTCACGAAATTGGCATTTGCAAAACAAAACAATGCAGACTTGACACGAACTATCATGATCCCAGGAACTGTGACAGCCATAGGATACTGTTCAGTGTCGCAAAACATATCAGTTCCAGGAAGTTGTCCAAGAGTTTCTGTCCCAGGTTGAATTGAAATGATAATTATCTTTGTGAAAGATATTGCTACCTGCAATAAAATACTCACTCACATTATGTTCAAGTTAAATGTAATGTTCTACTGTGGAAACTATATATCCCTCACATTCTACAGACATGTCCTTCAATGCACATGAAGCAAGAAAATGTGATTAATTAGAATGTTACCGCGACCAGAAGACCTATCTCAACAGAAGCAAATAGCACTCCAAAGAAGGCTCCTATACAAGCTAGGAAGTCCAGCTTGTCAACCTTCCAAATGTTGTAGATTTCATTGACGTCGATTAGTCCAGGCAGAGCAGACAGAATTATTGAAGCAAGGATTGCTGTTGGCGTGAAATACAAGAGCTTTGTCAAAAACTGCAGTGATATGATCACAGTAGTAGCCATGACGACATTTGACACTGGTGTTTCACAACCGGCACTGAAGTTTACAGCAGTTCGCGAGAATGACCCTATTCACATGTCAAGGAATTTGGTTATCAAAAGCAAATCATTGATATATAGCAGATTACTGCAGAAGGCTACAATTTCTGCAAGTAACATGATTTTATAAGTACATAGGAATTAATCAAGCAAAAGCTCAAGTCCTTGGAATAAAAGTAAATGTTCAATTCCTATCAGTACGTTGCATGCTTTTACTAGTGTAATTTGGAAGAAATGAATGATAAAATGGAGCAGATTAATGTAACTTACCAGTTGCAACATAGCAGGAAGTAAGAGATCCAACTATGTTCATGAAACCCATTGACATCATTTCTTTGTTCCCATCAATGTGGTAGCCTTTTATGGATGAAAAGGATTTTCCAACTGCTATTGCCTCCTGAAGTTTGATAAAATTACTACATTTTCATGACAAACTTTAACCTCAAAAATATGGTACTCCAGTGTTTATTAAGAGATTGTAATCAACCGTGAGTGCAACAAGTGCGAGGATGAGTCCAACTTTAGCCACACCTCCAACATAGTGGCTGTTGAGCTGTAACAGATGAACTGAGCTAGGATTCAGTCCTTCTTTGATATGTTTTACTATCTTAATTCCATGTTTATCTGCCCTTATGAGATAAACTATAAGAGTTGACAATATAACAGATAGTAGAGGAGCAATGGCTGGCAACCAGAATAGCTTCCTGTTCTTTTTTCCCTGTCAGATCCAGCAAATGTCGTAACTCATAAGTGAAATGAAAATAACCAAAACAACAGTAAAATATATGCACATGAGGTTAAGAATTTCCGAGTGTTACCACAAATCTAGAGATTAGGATGAAGCACAGGAATGAACACCCAAGCATAAAATTATGAGGATTCCACTGTCAAGAAACATAAACAAACAAAAGAAAAAATAAGAAAATACTCTCTTGTTGGAATGTCTGGTGCTATTTAGAAAATCAATCTCGATTACATGCAAGATATATATTTTGCAAGAACAATGTCTGTCCTCTAAATTTTGAAGACAAGCAAACTAGACTATACCGGATGTTGAAATGATGACCAGACGGCCTCCAGGACAGAGGTAACATCAGTACTGGTTGGAAATTTAGTGATTCCAAGTAGTCCTTTCAGTTGTTGAAGACCAATTATAATGGCTGCTCCTGCCACGAACCCTACGATTGCAGCATGAGAAAGAAAATCCACCAGAAATCCTAATCTGATGAAAAACCAAAAGAAAATTTAATATTACGATTAAAAAAGTGTAGTGCATCAGTGCATGCAGTAACCAAATGCAATATTCGGATTGATCTAATAATGATAGGTAAACCACATTATAGACTACTAGTAGAAGTACTACCTGAAGATCCCGAAGGCAGCTTGAAACATACCGGTGAAGAAAGTTGCAGTCAAAACAAGCTTGGTGTAAGCAATTGGATCCTCACCAGGATCCTGTAGCTTCTGAAGCATTGAGGGCAGAAGAAGTGAAACCACAGCTACAGGTCCAATTGCTACCTCTCTTGAAGTCCCCATAATTGCATATACTAGAGGTGGAACAACACTAGTATCTGAAAGACCACAACATATATAGGATCAAGGAAAATGATTCAGCCTCAAACAAGAATGTTTAACTTTCTAGTTTCTACTACAAGACCATGATATTACTTACAGAGTCCATATTGAGGATCAAGCTTTGCTAACGTAGCATATCCTATGCTCTGCATAAGATACATTTTAAGACAACAATTTAAGAAGTAATTCATATACCCAAGTAATTCATACTTTCGATACAGCTGAATATATGAATAAGAATTACAATTTATTTTTAAAAAATGGTAAACAAATTTACCATAGTGACTACATATTTTTTTTAATGATTTTTTATGATGTTTATATTACATGATCAAATTTACAACACTGAGGACAATTTGTCCAAACTTTGTAACTAGATTTAAGTAAAGTAACTACCTCAAACACAATTAACTCAGTTACCACTTACCTCAAATTCGGGTACCTAAGAATTTTCCCGATTTTGATATAAAATAGAACACTCTTATCATGTTTTTGGACTATATTACAGGTTTACTGTAAAGGACTATATTTATTTAAATGCATGCATGTTCATAATTTTTTGTTACCTGGGGAATGCAGAGACTTGCAATGGTTAGGCCTGCCATTAAATCATGCTTAAATTTCGATAGGCTATAGTTTCGACCCCAAACAAGGACAGGAAATATCTCTTGCTGGACTGAAACTATACTTCTGAGCACCGGCTGGCTCCTGAGAGCCGAGTACTTGCTTCCACAGTAAGAAATGGTCTCCCTCACAGAATCCATGAGCTCTTGGCATAGACCTGGGGGTTCTGGACCATTCAATACCCATTGTGACCTATCAACACTACTACTACTGTTTCTCTCAACGTCAGTAGTAGCAGATGATTGTTTGAAGTGTTTGGGGGAACCTTGAAGGATGACAATATCTCTTTGGCTTTCTTCACCTGAAAACTTTTCAGACTCGCGCCGCGAACCCGAATGGCCGGGGGCGTTGAGCACCCAATTAGCCTTTTCAGCCTCGCTGCTGGCAGCTGCTGAAGAGGCCATTGTTGAGTGAAGTTTTCAGAAGGAAAGATGGTTTTGTGTATATTGAAGATGGCAGAGACACTAGAAGTAAATTCTTTGATGCCAAAGTGAATGTTGAATTGAAGGACCTTATAAACTTATCGAAATGGGAGTTGGATGGTCCAGATTTCAGAATCACATTATATTTTTCTGAGCACTACGTACTATACTAACCTGTACTAAGCTCGTAAAGTGTAAACAGCATCCTTTCTCACAATGTTCTAATTATAAAGCCATAGAACTTTCGTTATTCATCGCTCATCAGCATAGGGGTCTGCATAATTATATACACATGCTCACACTGTGTACAGTTGAGCATGCATAAACCAACTTAATAGGTTCACATACATTAATTATTAACAAGGACTCAGTGGAGAGTGGATCTTTGGTGGGAATCCATATATATTGAAGAAGAATAGTCTTTATTCTGTACCTTTGTATTCCTAACTGTATAGCTTTCTACATCCCTACATTTATTGTATAAGTAAATACCTGTGTATTTCTGTATATGTACCTACCTTATGCTTCAATGAAATTCATTCCGGCCATTTATCTTACGTTCATGGTATCATAGCAGGATAGTTCCTGACTCTCATCATTGCACCTTAATCTTTTGTGTAGTCCTTTTCTTTTTCTCAATCATCATGACTGGTGGAGATGATTCTGGCAAGAAGGCAGAGACTCTTGGACATCCCTCTAAGGCAAATGTCTATAATCCCTTCTTCACTCATCATTTGGATCATCCCCGAATAGTCCTTGTCTCTAAACTCCTCAACGGAGATAATTATTCAGGGTGGAAAAGATCAATGGTTCGAGCTTTAAACTCTAAGAATAAGCTCGGATTCGTCAATGGCTCCATCACAGCTCCTTTCGAAGAGACTGATCCCGAAGACTATGCTGCTTGGTCTCGATGCAATGACATGGTCCATTCATGGATCGTTAACTCTTGTGAATCGGATATTGTCGACAGTGTGAATTACTATCCAACTGCCCAAGAAGTTTGGGAAGATCTCAATGAACAATTTTGTCAAGGAAACGCAACCCGTATCTTTGAGATACAACGCGATATTGCCTCTCTCCAGTAGGAACAACTCTCTGTCTCTACTTATTACACTAAATTAAAAAAACCTATGGGATGAATTGGCTTCCTATTCCGACGCACCATAATCAGATGAACAAAAATTAATGCAGTTTTTGATGGGATTGAATGATTTTTACAGTGCAATTCGTGGCCAAATCATCTTGATGAAACCGCTCCCTTCTGTCTGCCAAGCCTATTCTTCTGCCTCACAAGAGGAGAAACAACGACACCTAAGTTCAACATTACATGCCACCAGCGAATCTAGTGCCACTGCTATGGTTGTTCGCACCAATAATCACGGTGGGAAATCTAGCTCGTCAGCAGGTGCAGGAAGGGGGAATCGGTCTAAAGAGAAACCATCAAAAAATTCTGGTGGCGGACGTGGTTCTGGTAAAGGCAATCGGTATTCTGATCATGGTCGTGGTTCTGGTAGAGGCGGACGGCCTCATTGCACTTACTGTGAGAAAATTGGGCGCAATCCTTTGGGCCATTGGGTTCAAAATTGTTTTTAGCTTAATGGTTATCCACAAGGCCACCCAAAAAGTAGTTCAGGCCCAAATTTAAATAAAAGAAATTCTGCAGCCAATCAAGCCCAAGTCCATGATATGTCACTTGGTAATGAAGGAAGGCTTGCCGCTTCGTTGTTCGAGGCCCAGCTCAAACAGTTTCTCCCACTCCTTCGTAACACAGGTTCTACCTCTCAAGCAAATGCAGTAAACAAACCAGGTTTGTCTCAAATTTCTTCCCGTAGATGGATCATTGATAGCGGAGCAACGGACCATATCTCTTCATCTTCAGAATTATTTTTGCAAAGAAATGACAATTGCTCGTTACCGCGTGTGTTGTTGCCTAGTGGAGAGAAAGCTAATATTGTCGCAAAAGGGATAATGCCTTTAAATTTGGTTTATTACATGCGTGATGTATTATGCGTTCCTACATTCAAAGTTGATCTTATATTCGTTAGTCGTTTGACAAGGGGCCTAAATTACCCAGTGACACTCTTCCCTTATTGGTGTATTTAGCAGGATCTGGCTACAAGGAGGACGATTAGTTTAGGTAAGCTGTGTGATGGATTATACTATTTGGTGGCCTTGGCAGCAAAGAAACCAATGACCAATCTCTCATCCACAAAATTCCCCTCCTACAACCTCACCACCTCATCCATCACCGATCTCTGGCATAGTCATTTAGGCCATATATCTCCTTCCCGTTTGAGTTTTATCGCCAAAAATTTATGAACCTTTCTATTCAGTCCAATGATGTTTTTTCTTTATGTCCTTTGGCCAAGCAAAGTCATTTACCTTTTGGTACTAGTACTATTTTTTCTAAGAAATCTTTTGAAATTATTCGTTGTGATATTTGGGGTCGTTATAGACATTCTTCTTTTTTGCGGTGCTCATTATTTTCTCATTATTATTGATGATTATACACAATTCACATGGATATTTTTGATGCGGCACAAACATGAAACTCCCTCAAAGGCTTTTTTAGATATGCTCTCACTCAGTTTGACTTCCGCATTAAAATCCTTCGTAGTGACAATGAGGGAGAATTCCTATCACTTCGTTCTTTTTTTCAAGAAAATGATGTCATTTTTCAACATTTTTGCGTTTACACGCCTCAAGAAAATGGGGTTGTGGAATGCAAACATTGTCACATCCTTCAAGTGACTCGATCTTTGAAATTTCAAGCTCGGCTTCCTTCCCAATTTTGGGGAGAGTGTGTTCTTACCGCTGTTCATATTATCAATTGCTTACCATCCCCAGTCATCAATTTTAAAACTCTATTTGAACTTCTTTACTCCAAACCACCTTCATTTTCTCATCTTTGCGTATTTGGATTCTTAACCTATGCGACTAATGTCCACACTTCACACAAATTTGACTATCGTACCAAACCTTCTTTCTTTATTGGTTACCTTGTCGGTCAAAAAGCTTACAAGTTGTATGATCTCTCGACCAAAAAAAATTTTAGTAGTCGAGATGTCATTTTCCATGAAACCATTTTTCCATATGCTTTAGATAAACCCACTAATCAAGGCCATCACCTCACTTGGCCCATCAAGTCCCTCGGCCCACCAATCTAACCCAAGACCCATTATGAGTAATGATCTTGACTCCTCTTTTGACCCATCTTCCTCACACATCCCACAATCCACGCCTTCATCTCCATACTCCCACACCGACACCTCCAACATCGACACGAACGCCGGCCAAATCCCTCTATCTTCTTGTTCATCAATACCACCAAAACATTTTCCTCACCCACCCATCATTCGGACCTATACTCGTCGCCCTCCATATACCGCGCCACCAAATCAAACACCTCCTTCGCCTAATCCATGGACTCTGATGTTACTGTTGACCCAACACCACCCTCACCAGATCCCTGCCATAACACCACCCTCATCTGAACCCACCGCACCACCCATGCCTGAACCCACTGTCGCACCAGTCCCGCTTAGTTGCTCTAGTCGCCCTACGGCTCCACTGGTCAAGCTTAAAGATTATCTCTGCTCCAATGTCATGCGGCTTCCTTCTGATCAGTCCTTTTTATTTTCAGGTTCTCAAAAGGTACCTGTTATCCACTGAGCAATTATGTATCTTATCATTGTTACAAGCTTGATCACAGGTCCTTCATTGCCAACATCAGTCAAGCCACTAAACCTCAATCCTATTCTGAGGCTGCTGCTCACCCTACTTAGCAGGCCGCGATGCAATCTAGGTTAGAGGCACTCAAGCAGAATGGTACATGGACTCTCACTCTCCTCCCGACCAGCAAGAAACTGATTGGATGTCACTGGGTGTATTAAATTAAGCACAATTATGATTATTCGATTGAACAATATAAGGCTCGGCTTGTCGCAAAGGGATTCACTCAGTTATAGGTCATTGATTACCATGACACTTTCTCTCCCACTGCCAAGATCATTTCTGTTCGATGTCTACTTGCAATAGTTGTTGCCCGAGGCTGGTCCCTTCATCAACTAGACATCAACAATGCCTTTCTTCATGGTGATCTCCATGAAGAGATATACATGTCACCGCCACCTAGACTTCGGTGATATGGGGAGGAGCATCTATATTGTCGCCTTCACAAATCTCTTTATGGATTGAAGCAGGCTTCTCGCCAATGGTTCTCAAAATTCTCTGCAACCATTCAAGGAGCTGGTTATGTGCAATCCAAGGCAGACTACTCTCTTTTCACTAGAAGAAGAGGCAAGTCCTTTACTGCTCTTTTGATATATGTTGATGATATCCTGATTACCGGAAATGATCCTATTAGTATTGCTGCGATTAAGAAATTTCAGCATAATCATTTTCGTCTCAAGGATCTTGGTGAATTAAAGTACTTCCTAGGCATTGAGATTTCTACATCTAGGAATGAATTTTTATCTCTGAACGAAAATATGCGTTGGAAACCATTAAGGATGCGAGGTTATTGGGGGTTGCCCCTGTTGATACACCTATGAAAAAAAGTCTGAAATTGACAGATAAAAGTGATTTTCTTAAAGATCCAAGTCAGTATAGAAGATTAGTCGGAAGATTAATATACTTGATCGTTTCAAGACCAGACATCACTTATCCGGTGCATGTATTGAGTAGATTTATGCACCAGCCTCGGAAACTTCATATGGAGGATGCTCTTCATGTTGTTAGATTTTTAAAAGGTGCACCAGGTCAAGGTTTGTTTTTCTCTTCCAAAAGTGATCTCAGATTAAGAGCTTATTGTGACTCAAATTGGGTAGGTTGTCCTCTCACTAGAAGATCAACTACATGTTATTGTATTTTTATTGGAGCTTCATTGATATATTGGAGATCAAAATGTCAGAAATCTGTATCCCTCTCTTCTGCTGAAGCTGAGTATCGTGTGATGACAAGAGCTTGTTGTGAGTTGACTTGGCTTAGGCATTTATTGAATGACTTAGGGCTTGTTCATCATAGACCTGCTTTATTGTATTGTGACAACAAAGTTGCCTTGCACATTGCCGCCAATCCAGTCTTTCATGAAAGCACTAGACACTTTGAGATAGATTGTCACTACATCAAAGACAAAATTATGGATGACTCTTTAGTTACAAAGTTTGTTAGTTCAAGATATTAATTGGCCGATATCTTGACTAAACTTTTGGGAAAAGAATTTTTCGTTCCAATGGTTCACAAATTAGGAGTTCAAGAGATTCACTCTCCAACTTGTGGAGAAGTATTGAAGAAGAATAGTCCTTACACATTTTGTACCTTTGTATTCCTAACTGTATAGCTTTCTACATTCCTACATTTATTGTAGAAGTAAATACCTGTGTATAGCTCCCTGTATATGTACCTGCGTTGTGCTTCAATGAAATTCATTCCAGCCGATTATCTTACTATAAACGGGTATCTTGGAGTTGCCAATTAATTAAGTTGGCGATTGTTTATTGTTTATACTTGATCAGTTCACTTCCCACTGTGATTTTCTTATTGTTTTTTTATGAATAAGTTCTAACCATCACTAGAATTTGTCCGGCCCCTGTAATTGGCGTTTCTTCGGGGATTAATTCAAACCAACTTCACATGGATCGATATAGGTTCCTTGCTCTTTCGTGCATACAGCAGAGAGATGGATGGCTAGTGTGGAATTAATACAGTAGCTAGCGAGAAATATTTCTTGATCAGATAGAATTATAATGACCAGTGGGTAAGAAGCTAGATATCTTTAGTACGTATGATTGTGAATTATAATAACAAATGGAAAAAGTTTAATTGTTTCCAAATTAATAAGGGCATAAAGTAATGTTTCATAACTATTACATCCATCATGAGCATCTCCATAAAGAGCGGTACCAGAGAAAAGAGATATTCTGGGAAGAAGATGAGCTTCGAATTGGAAGAGAGAGCTTTATGCACTCAGCGACTTTTCTCTCAGAATCACAGAATTCATAGCTAAATTGCTAGTGTACGTAGGGATCCCTAGCTAGATTATTCTTTGCCTTCTGTCTGAGTGATCTGACCGGCCTGAATGACTAGAGGGACACTAACAGATCCAGATAAACACAATGCTTGGACCCGCTCAGCTGGAACTACTTCTAGCTCCAGAAATCGATTAAAGAGCATGCAGCTAGTACGTAGTTTATATGGAAAATGGAATTTTCTAATGCAAACACAGGTCTGTCTCTCCGCGGTTCAAATCTGTAATTACCAAAAGAAAAGATGAATGTTATATGCGTGATAACATTTAGCATATATGCACACGTTATCATTCATACGAATAAATAAGAGCTGCAGTTTGGATATGAAAAATTATTACCGAGGTGACGGTGGTGGTGGCCGTTGTCATTAGCTTATTACTGGCTTCGATCAGGCCATTTCGATTAGTTAATTTTTGTAAGTGTACGTAAGCTGGCTAGGTACCTTCAATTCAGGGAAACTAATTAAAAGAAAAGAAATTATAAGTGGACGTAACCTAATCTAACTTACAGTGCCACAAAGTGATTCTTCAGTAAAGACTGATTTCCAGGAAATCATCATGGCTTCCCACGATGATCCATCCAATAATTTTAGATACATTGAATCTGGACACTTTTCTGGCAATTAGTATAGATTGTTTCTTCTACCACTGATCGAGAGAAAAACTAATTAATATATAATGGTACGTGGAGATATGTAGCTAGGATTTGAGATCGACGTTTGAGGTGAACTTCTTAATAGAGAGTGCAAGAGTACATCCAGATTCAATAGGTACGCTGGTGTCTATCCCTCTTTGCGTATACGACGAAAGCAAAGTTCATCCCGTCGAAGTACCGAAAGAAAATAGCTGAAAAAAACATTATCAGTCTCGTGGGACATGTTATGTTTTGGTATCTAAAATGTATGTCATATTTTTATTTATTATTTTTAGAATTAAAATTATAATATATGGATTAAAATTAATAATATTTAGAATAATATTACTAAATGATCATAATTTTTTATGATTATTTATAATATGTACAACTAATTAGATCAAATGTATAATTTTAAGAAAAATTTATTTAAAAATTGTAATTAAGTTTTTAAATAAAATAATTATTTTAAATATAATTAAATAACTTAAAAAATAACATATATTATCACAATAATCACCAAATTTATTCTTAAGTGATAAAATAAATGTATCATATCCAGTTGAATACAAAAGAATGATCCCCAACCTTGTTATGGATAGTGCTTTTACTTTTTTGGTGTCTAACTATTTATCAAATATATTGAATGAGAAGCCGAAGTTTGCATCGACCACCTAGAGAATTTTCTAGAGGATGCCCTAATGAAAACCGAGAATACCACGGATCGAGCATGCACGTTAAAAAAATACTGCCTACATCTTAATAGTTGCCAACTTGACACTCCTGGGATGTCAACAACAGCAAGCTCGCTCTTGAACCTCTAGACCCACAAGCCATATAACCCTGGTGCTCAATAGCTGACCTCCCATAGTGCAGCACCTTGCAATTATTCAGTGGAAAACTGGATTTGGCATGAAAACAACTGCAACAGTACACACTAATTGGTGGGGCGAAAATAGAATGTATAAATGTTTAGTTTTGAGTTGACTTGAAGTCACTGGCGGAGCCAGCAGTAAGCCATGGAGAGCAAATGCCCTTATCTGAAATTTTGGAGATAAGAAATGATATATATAGCACCATTCCGTTAAGGTATATAATTTTTTTGGTCATTTTCAGCTATAGGACGTTACATCAATTTTTTTACCATATTTTATCATCTTCACCGTATCGTTCAGATCTTTGATCTTAATGTGTAGATCAAACAGGTAAATTTTCAGCCAAATTGGTGATCGTTAAAGTATTCAAAACTACAACTGGAGTTTATAAGTATCACTACAAGAAAAACACACTTAGACAACGAAACAATAAACGTTTTGTCGTTTAAGTGCCCGTTAGACGACGAAAAAAAAATTCGTCACACAAGAGAGAATTTCGTCGTCTAGGTATGGACTTAGACGACAAAATAGAATTCTTCGTCTAAGTGCATACCTAGACGACGAAATTTGTGTCGTCGTTAGAATACACACCCAGACGACGAAATTGAGATTTTCGTCGTCTAAGTGAAAATCTTCGACAACGAAAATATGGTATTTCGTCGTCTAAATCATTTCCAAAACCTAAACCCTACACCTTAAACCCTTTCCCCTAAACCCCGGAAACATTTAGACGACGAAACCCTGGATTTCGTCGTTTAAGTAGTACTTAGACTACGAAAACCAACCATGTTTGTCGTCTAAGTTGAGTTTCACCGAATGCCCTTTAAGAGCACAACCTTGTATACCATATTAAAATGTATTTTTTTTGTCGAGGGCATAGAGTAAACAATTCTTGGACTATGAGTGTCGACGGTTCAAAAATCGGAGTTACGAAAATTCGTATATCAACGTTTCCGTTTCCTTGAAATTTCGGTTTCATGGTTGACTACGCTGATCAAACCCTTCACGAACTTCGTATTTATTGAAAATTCATCCACTTACATATTATGTTATGATGAATATATCCAACGGTTGTTTTGTCCAAATTCAATTTCGTTAATATTGATGGGGAGTGAATCTATACACACGAACACTTAAGTAATACAATATGAATAGATCGATATATAACAAGTTTTTAGTCTTAAATCAATTTTTTATGTTAAATTTTAATTTAAATTTCTATATAGTTGATAAATTAAATTTTTACAACAACACAAATAACTGTAACTTAGAAAACGGGTTTACGAATTATTTTTTACGAGGATTTACGTCTCTTTCGTTAATCACTAAATTCATTCAATCACAATCTAAACTAATCCTAATTTGATTGATTGTTTTTCTACAATATTTTATAGATGTAATGGTTAATTACATATGACGGTTGATTTTTTTATATATATAATTTTTAAGCAAGTACTTCATATAAATTTTTCAGATATTTATTAAAAAAATAAAATAAAAAGTTAATCAGATAATTTTTTTTATTTTATTTTAATAAATATTTAAAAAATTAATTTTGGAGAAAATTGAAAATGCTTAGACGACGAAAATTATGTATTTCATCGTCTAAGTGATAAAAGAAATTAGGCGGTTTTTTTCCGCCAAAATTTTTGACAAAAATTTAAATCACTTAAACAACGAAATTAGTAGATTTCGTCATCTAAGTCAAAATAATTGGTTGTATTTTTTCCTCGCTAAAATTTTGTCAAAAATTAAATTACTTCACTACAAGAAAACAACACTTAGACCACGGAAACGTAATTGTTCCGTGGTCCAAGTGACACTTGGATGACGGAGACTACTATCTCCGTGGTCCAAGGTTCCACCTGGACAAATGAGCCTATACTTAATAACATTTAAGTTATAAAGATTAGTAGATACTTAATAAGTTTAAAGACGTAAAATTATTCGTCGTTTCAAATTTAACTGTTTATATATACGATGCGTTCATCGATATTTTACGACTATTTCATTCGAATGACAGATCGGCAAATTCCTTGCGAATTAATTAATTAATTTTTTTACGTAAATTGAACTTGGACGACGGAGATTGACCATCTCCGTCGTCCAAGTTCAAAAATATGGCGGTTCAATGTGCCACCTTAAATTTCGGCGTCGCTTCAAATTTGGCTTAGACGACGGAGAATCTATTCTCCGTCGTCTAAGTCAAATTTAAGGCGGTTGAAACGTCCAGCCGATTAATTGGGCGCCGTTTCAAAATTTTGAAACGGTTCACTTAGACGACGGAAACACCCTTTTCCGTTGTCCAAGTTCACTTATATGACGGAAAAAATAGGGCTCCGTCGTCTAAGTGAAAGCCTATATATACAACAGTTCACCCTCTCTCTTTTCCTCATCCCATCTCATTTCAATTCCTCTCCTCTCCTCTCTTCTCCTCTCCTCTCCTCTCAAAACCTCTGGCCTTCCTCCTCCGGCGATGCTCCGGCGACCAAAATTCCGGCGACTTTCCCTCTCTCTGACGACTCTACTCCGGCGACATTCCGGCAAGGTAATAATTATATTTTTTAATTAACATTATTATTATTTAAGTAATTATTTAATTTGTAAATAATTTTAATTAATTAGTAATTATAATAATAATTATTAGTAATAATTAATAATTTAGTAATCATTATTATTGGTAATGATAATTAACACATTATTGGTTAGTTGTTAATTGGTAATGAATAATTATTAGTTAAAATTAAGTAATAGTAATAATTATTATTGTTAATAATAATTAATTATATTGGTAAATGAATAATTATTATTAAATGCATGATAAATAATAATTAATTATTGTCATTATTTATTGTTTTAATTAATAGTATAATTTGTGATTATTATTGCATGTAATTAAAAAATATTAATTGATAATTATGAGAATTTTCTAGTAAATTGGTAGTCTTTGATTTAAATTTAGTACATAAGATTGGTTTATTAAGTCGCACTCTTTGAAATAGATGACGCCTCTTTTCCTAGCTTATCTCTTTAACCCCTCGTGATGTGTGGATTTCATCACCGCACACCATAACCTAAGTGAAGTTATGGACACGAGGTTGAGGGCGGAGTTTGCAAAGGACTTGAGGGAGTATAAATTTTTGAAAGATTGGCTGAATGTCGGACATAGTGTCTAGAAACAGGTTATGACTGGTGATAGGTTTTGGATCTAAGAAAGACGATACCAATAGAATATATACCATTGATTTGGTTAGCCTCGGGGTGTTTTGTCGAAATTAGTCCTGCCTCTCGCGTTATCTCTATCCCTAACTGGCCATGTTTTTCGATTGAACCAAGGCTGATTAATTGAAAATTTACACTTTATCGCGCGGGTCGCACGTCCATTGAACGACCCAAAAACCAAGCTAGTGTACTCTATTTAAATCTTAGGCGCACTTAATTAGCGTAAATTTTTTTATATAATTATTATGGTAATCAGGTATTTTAACAACGTACTCCTAGGTTTAAATGGCTCCGTCCGGAAAGAAAAAGGCCCAACAGGAGGCCGAAAATGCTATGCTTCGACGCTTGGCAGAGCAAGTTGGTTGGGAATTACAGGAGGGCAACGATGCCCTCAATCCAGACCCTTCATCTGGTCCGTCGACAGCGCCCTCTGGGGAAATTCCCGCTGCCCAATTTATCCCGACCGGTGATGACGACACCTATTCCAGTCCGACGCCCGGTTCAACAGGAAGTACTCAGGCGTCCTCGACCTCTGAATCTATCCTCTACAGCGCCTGGCGTAAGCAAATGAGGGCCCCGACTGACCCAGAACCGAAAAGGACTCACGGTCTCATCAAAGGGGGCAAATCAGAGAAAATTTTAAAGGCGACCGGGAAAAAGATCGACTTGCCGTACGACGAATTCACCGGTGGCCCTCCTACAGCTCAGCTAGCTAGTCTCTCGGCGCATAGCTTTGGGTCAATCCTTCGTAGCCGGATTTGTATGACTGCCCCCACTTGGAAGGAGTTGCCCGATGAAGAGAAGGCGAAACTCTTTAAAGAACTTTCGGTACGTAATAAGTATAATTTTATATTTATTTTCTAATAACCAATTAAAATTTTAATTTCATAATATATACGATTATAATTTTCTATTTATTTATGATAGGAACAATATGAGGTGGATCCCACACCGGCGATGCTTAGGCATATCAACCAAACCGCCAACTCTATCTACCGTGATTGGAAGTACAGGCTTCATCAATACTTCGACAATATCGGCTCCGTGCCTACCCCCGTAGAGCTGCGTGGGGATAGGGAAGATGAGTGGCAGTGGTTGTGTAACCACTTCCAAGATGAAGAATATAAGGTGTTTACTTTTTTTATTTCAATTAAGAGAATTGAATTATTTTAATTTTAGTTACTTATTAATTTTGTCTAACAGAAATTCTACGGAATCAACAAAACCAACCGGGGGAAGAAGGACAAACACCATACCTCCGGCGCCAAGCAAGTGATTCAAATAGCCAAGGAGCACAGGGATAAGGGCTCCAAACACCCTTATCTCGATGCTAGCATAAGCGCGTACGTGACGTCTGGGCTCGATAATGAAGCGAGTCAATACGGCGTAAGTGATATATATATATATATGTGTGTGCGCTTTTAATTGTAGTAGTTATTATTTAATTATTATTTCATTATAATTTTTTTAATTATTCTTTTGTAGGCAAGGTTGGTAGAACGTGCGTAGGAAGAATTGGATAGCACTCAGCTTGCGTACCCAGATTTGCCGCTCGAAGACCTGCCTCCTCTATCGATGGAGAGTCAAATTGCAATCGCCAATGAGGTCTACGGTCGTAGAGCTGGAAGGGAGGTTAGGGGGATGAGACCTAAGGTGATTCGAGATTTGTTGACCTCCGACTCATCATCTACGGGAGGTTCAGGGAGGAAAAGTACTCAGGCTGTGGCCGTCGAAGCAGCCATTCAAGAGACTCGACTGGCACGGGAGGAAAATCAATCTATGCATCGAATGCTTGATCAGCAAGAAGCGCAGATAGCCCAACTCATTGCCCTCATGGAAAATCAAGCTCGACGACAGTGTCAACCTCCTTCGAACTCATACCCCGACGACGACGACCCGGCTGGAGGCGAGGGACTCGGCGGCACATCTGCTCCTCCAGTATAGTAGTTCATTTGTGTAGTTTATTATATCGTTTTTTTCCCGATTCCGAACAATATTTTAATTTTTATGCGTTTTTCATGTATGTACAAATTAATTTTTATTATTTAATTAAGTAATTACAAATTTATTTTATTTAATTAATTTTAACATTTTTAATTATTTACATGAGATTGGAGTTTATAAATTAAATTATTAATATTTTACAACAATTTAAAATTTATTTAAAAAAAATTAAATAAGCACTTGGACGACGGAGAATGAGATCTCCGTCGTCCAAGTTCTTACTTGGACCGCTGAGAAAGATGAAATTCTCCGCGGTACTTGGAGCACGGAGCACGGAGGACGGAGCACGGAGCTTGGAGGACGGAGCCTCCGTCGTCTAAGTACTTAGACGACGGAAACGCTCCGTGGTCTAGGTGCGTTTTTCTTGTAGTGCTTAGACGACGAAATATAACAATTTCGTCGTCTAAGTGAAAATAATTGGAGGTATTTTTAAAAAATTTAAAGCACTTAAACAATGAAATTAGTAGATTTCGTTGTCTAAGTCATTTAAAATCCTTTAAATTCATCATTTTCTCAATGTCTCTTAATTTTTTCCTCTCTCAATTCACTCTTTTCTCTCTCTCTCTCCCCCCCTCCCCTTAATCAAACCACCCACCATCACCATCCACCATCATCATCACCACCACCACCCGGCACCACCATCGTTGCCGCCACCACCAACACCACCTTCGCCACACCACCACCACCTACAACGTCGCCTCCACCACCACCACACACCACTACCACCTATAACGTTGCCTCCACTACCACCACATTCCACCACCTCCGCCACCACCACCGGCACCGCCACCACCACCGCCTATAATTATTTTAGTTTTAGGTTAATTTAGTTTATTTATGTTAGATTAATTTATTTTATTATATTATGATTTATATTTAAATACATTATAATTTAAATTATTTATTCATTATGAATTTTGTATTATTATTAATAATAAATTAGCATTCAATAAATTTTGTAATATTATGAATATTGATATACAAAAAATTAAATGAAAAATTCATGAAATGCTAATTATTAAATTACTAATTAGCATTTCATGAATTTTTCATTTAATTTTTTTTTTTACAAAATCAACCACTTACACGACGAAAATAATATAATTTCGTCTTCTAAGATGTAACACTTAGATGACAAACTTATAGTATTTCCGTCGTCTAAGTGGTTTCGTTTAATTTTTTTTGGACAAAATTAAGCACTTAGACGATGAAAATACTATAAGTTGGTCGTCTAAGTTACATCCTAGACGACGAAATTTTTTTGTCGTCTAAGTGTTCACTCAGACGACAGAATTTTTGTTTTTCGTCTTCTAAGTACTCAGACGACAACACTTGGACGATGAACCTTAGACAACGAAAATTCCGTCGTCTAAGTACTTAGGCGACGAAAAATGTCACTTAGACGAGGAAATTGCTTTGTCGTCTAAGTGCGTTTTTCTGGTAGTGTATGAACGGTTCAGGTTTAACTGATTTGGTTCGTCCCTTGATTCAACCTAGTTCGATACCTTATCAATCAACGTTTTGGCTGAAAAATTATATGAATGATCTACCCATATAGATTTAATAATTAGGCGATGAAGATATTAAAATATGATCAAAAAGTTTGTGTAATGCCTTGCACTTGAAAATAACCAAAAATAGGTATACCTTAGTGGAAGGGGCCTCTCTCTCTCTCTCTCTCTCTCTCTCTCTCTCTCTCTATATATATATATATATATATCTTATGATTGAATTGATGTTTACTGGCAATATGGACAGAGATCAAGTGGGTTGGATATGACAAATCTTCTAATAACATTAGTTATAGAACTTGATTCTTCAATCTGTGGCCAAATGATCGATGAAACTATGGTTTGGACTATTTTATATTTTTATATCATTTTGCTAGAAGAAGATGAAAAGCTACCAAGCTGGATATTAAACTAATCTCTTGGTATTCTTATTTCTTTGATTGTCAGTTTCAGCCTCAATCATAATTATAGGAATGTGTGGTTGGGTAATCAATCAAAATGTAGTAGATCAAAGTCTTGAATGGAAGCAATGGAGTAGGGGACGATGGCATGCCAGCGGATGCAGTATGGCATGCCAGCGGATGCAGTATGGCAAAGCCGCCCTTTTTCGTTTTTGTTGAGCTCTGTTTTTTTAGAGAGAGAAGATAATGGAAAGAATTTCCGAGTCAAATAAACTTTTGATTATTACTTTCGAGATTGTTACATTACCTTTGATTATTTTGAAGGATGTGGGAAGAGTAGAAAATTTGTCTCAAAAAAGTTCGCCCTACTTGAACGAAATTCTTGACTCTGCCACTGCTTGAAATTATGTAATTTCGGACATTCAAAATTGCATGATATGGCTATAAGGGATGACATTTTTTCTCATCCGCTACAAGAAATTTACCTTTTAGCGATAAAGTTAAAGGCGACAAAAATAATGTTTGTCACTCACGAGTATCATAGGCAACAAAATTTTCATTTTTTATCACCGAAAAGAATTAACCATATGTCTAAATCACAAAATTATAAGAATAAGAAAAATTGTCACTTATTCTCTGATAAAATTGACTTTCCCGTAAAAGTCCTTCTGTAATATCTAGTACATCTACGAGGGATAATAATATAAAATAAAAAATTTCAGTCACCCTGGAGTAGTTAACACTTCAAAAATAAACTGCTACTTAACCGAGTTATCTCCACCAAGTGCTCCACTCTCATTATGCTTAGCTCCCTTAATAACCACTCAAGTTACCGCGAGAACCATCTTCATCGCCCATGGTTATTTCAGGCAATAGATTGTTAGCACACATTTGTACTAAAGACAATTCAGACAACTTTTCAGGACACTGGAGATTGAGGCTCCTCCATCGTGTAATGAAGTCAACAGCACCTTCTCCCACCTTTTGTTTTGTCTCGGCCAAATCAATCATTGACACCTTCTTTTTGGAACTAACAAATTGAGCAAGGAATGCTCGTTGCATGTCATCCCAAGTAAGGATAGATCCAGGCTGGAGCTGAGTATACCACGTGAATGCTGCCCCCTTCAAAGATTGTACGAATTGCCTAATAAGATAGGCATCCAACTGGGAGGTTTCTCCACAAGCCGAGTAGAAATGGGCCAAGTGCTCATGTGGCGAACCATCCGTTCCATCAAATTTGTCGAACATTGGCTTATGGTATCCTACAGGGAATGGTATGGAGTCATAATGTTCCGGGTATGGTTTCCGATATCCCAGGACTGGTGGAGCCAGAGACAGTTGGTACTGCTTCAAACCTTCAGCTATCATATTTTTGATACTTTCCTGTGATATTTCATGAGAAGAAGATTCGCCTCTTTCTTCATCCCTTTCTTGGTATTTCTTCTCATTGTTCTCACTCATGAGCTGGGAACACCTTTTCATGAGTTCGGCGATTTCAGCATCTTTTGCGGCCATCTGTCTGACTACTTGAGCTTCAACCTCAGCACGCTTTCGGTCTTCTATATCTTTTTCAAGTTGTCTTTGAGCTACTTCTGCTTCCTTCTCAAGCTTCCTTTGGGTCGCATCCATTTCCAGCTGTTCTAATCTTGCGACTAGTTGTGCTATCGTTTCCTCATGAGTTTGCGGATGAGTCATATACACACTTGCATTAAAATGTTCATCACTGCTAGTGCATGCATCCTGCAATTGAGACATCATGAGTTGTGGTGGACTCCCAACTCCGTGTAGTTCAGACAACAAGACCTGTGACCATTTCGGTTTTAGTGAAGGGGGTGTTTCAAACAGCGGATTATCTTTCCAGGGGTTTTCATCTTCAGATTTAGCTTCTTTTGACGATGCGTCATCAAATGTTTCGCTCAACATCCTTCGAGCCCTGGTGCGGGTGATTGGCCCTTGATAGGTGTCCTCTCCGAACACAGGGTATTCGTTAATTATTACTCCCTTCGACTTACCGTGAGGCATTTGCTGTTCGTCTAGTGCCTTGACCACTTCTTCAGCTATTCGTATCGGGTTCCTTGAACTTGATGTGGACTTCTGTGATCCTAAGTTTGTCATTTGCTCCTCAAGATCATCCGTCTCCTCATCGCTTCCCTCGATGGAGGTAACCATCACTGCCGCTGTCTCAATGCTGGGTAGATAAACTGGAATTGTACCAACAAAGAAACAAGTGGTGATTGGGGACTCGACGACTGTTGAAGTGGAAGAGGGTTTCTTTTTCAAGGCGAAATCCTCTTGGACAGTAGCTTGCTGAGCGATCTCTGCCAAAATAGCTTCAATCGTCTCGGTTTTTGCCTCTCTTTTCCTTTGGGCTCTGGCAGCCCTCTTTCGTTGACTCCTTAGAGCATTCTTTGAAAACGTCTTGCTAATGCCAGCCTTCAAAGATTTCATCTTGGGCTCCTCATGCTTTTCTCCGACTTTAGTTCTTGTCCTGACTTGGGCAGCTGGAGAGTGTCCCACCACAAAAGAAACTCGATGACCACGTCGTCCAAAGTTTGGACCACTGGACGAGAGTTGGTGAAAGTACACTGTGACTTGAGGTGCCATTGAGTTGATTTTCTGAAAAGAAAAACACACAAAACATTAATGTCTCTATATGAGGAGATGAAAAGGAAAATGGCTCCCACTGTGGTCGCCATAAATTATGTTGCGCAAAAATTGTAAAATAATATACTCAACATAATTCCACCCTATCTAAATAGATAAATAGAGTTTAATACATTTAGTTCGAGCCATTCGAGACAAATATAAATCTCTTAATTACAACCCTTGAGATGAAAGGGAAAACCTTTTGATTCCAAATATAAAGACAGGAAAAACAGGGATGTGTGTGTTTGTGAAATTTTGCGGCTGCGCCCAATTTATTTATCAGGATGCCTACGTACCCCGTCAAGGGATCAAGCCACTCGTAGTTCAATAAAAGTGAGTTGGTGAATTTGGTTTCGAGATAACCAGTGATTCAAATATATTTTGTGGTTGCATCCAAATTTTGTGTCGGATTGCCTACATACCCTTTTGAAGGGATCAAACCGATTGTAGTTCTGATGTTTTGATTTATTTTTTTGGTTTTTTTTATGCCAATATTTTACAATTGACGATTCCAATGAGTTATTAGAAACCGCCGTTTTCTTTTTTTCGGAGAAGTGACACCGGAGGACTTCGGATATTTTCTGGAGCAGGTATGAGTCCAAATTGTGATCCATGAGGCCATTTTTGTTGTTGGAAGCAATTAGCCCAGCCCACTTTTTTCTTCTCTTCCTGTTGGCCCAAGCCCATTTCCATTCACCATTTCTTTCTTTTTATTCTTTCTTTGTTAATTAGCCCTTTTTTTCTTTCTTCTCCCTTTGCTCACGTGCTCACCACCATCACACATTCTTATTCTGACTTTCTTCTTTCATTTTGCTACCCAGCAGCTCAAATAGCCCACCACCACTCACGAAGCATACTGCAACTATCTTAGCTTACTCTTTCCTTTTCTTTAGCAAATTAGTTGAATTTCCTCTTCTATTCTTCAAATTCGAAAAGGACAACCCAAGAATGGATTTGATTATTGAAAGAGTCCCCGTAGCTCTAGGCCTGCTTGAATCCGAGTTGGGTATGGATTCGGATCAAGTTGGGTCTATGCTTCTGCGAAATTGTTCTCCTCCTGGTCTTCCTCAATCATCAAAGTTGTGCTCGACATTAATTAAACGAGCTCTTTTGCTTTGTCTTGGTGCTGCGGGCTAGGAAGAAGAAAAAGAAGACTCCCAATACGACGAACTCTCGAAACCGTCTCTCGATTCCGCCGGTAAGTTTAGTTAGCTTCAATTACTTCGGGTATCACCCTCGAAATCGGGAGCGAACAGCCGCCTTTGTGCTTGATTATGCTTGATTTATCAGTCTTCAATCGAAATTGGGGCAGCTATGGTCACCAATTGATTGACTTTTGTTGTGCAGGCAGGCTCTTAGGATCTCTGTTGCTGTCACCGGTCTTCACCGACTTTGGTGTCATCATTAATCTCTGCTGATTTCGCCGTCGTCGTCGGTCTCTGCGTCTTTCTCCAGTAACTTTGGTGAAGGCAGTAGAGGTGAGGTTCTGTTTTTTTTTAAGGCAACAAGATCTACTGCTTTGAACTGCTGCTACTGTTGTGTAGTCTTTTGCTGCTACTTTGTTGATTTCTTTGGAGTGTGGTGATTGCTGCGTGGGCATAGAGTAGAATTTTTCTATATGGTGTTTTGTAATTTTGTTGAGGAACAGGACATCTCAAAGAGTGAGTTGATTG
This sequence comes from Geum urbanum, assembly GCA_946800695.1. NCBI lineage: Eukaryota > Viridiplantae > Streptophyta > Magnoliopsida > Rosales > Rosaceae > Geum > Geum urbanum. The sequence goes on from OX327010.1 coordinate 28,791,408, forward strand.
AACAGAGACTTCTTTTCCATGTTCAGGTGTCAAGAATCTTGCGCCTCTGGGTCATCTCCGACGCCGTGGAACCTGCATAAAATAGATACATCAGAGTTGTGGAAAGGTTCCCACCTTCGATCCGGGTTTTGACACAAGCTTCTTCTCCCAGTTTGGCTTTAGTTTGGCTGGTGTAGGACTGCTTTTACTCGCTGTTCTCTTTGCTTTGCTGCTGTTGCTGATTGTCCTTCTCTTGTGGCCGAGCTGCTCCTCCTCTCCTTGCTTCCTTTTTGTTCCTCTGCTTTTTGTTGTTGTTGTTGTTGTTGTTGTTGTTGTTGCTCCCCGTGTGCTTCTCTATATCTTTGTGAGTTTTATGTCCACCATATATAAGATCATGAGCCTCTAGAGATTGACTCTCACTCAACTACAAAGTCTCAGTTTTTGATAAGGACCAACTGTTTAAAGATTTGATTGAGGCGTAAGGCATTTGGACTTTGCTGGCTTCAACCCTACTGTTATTATTTGTTATAGCTGTGGACCGTGCATATGTACCATTTCACATGTTGTAACCTTGGTATAAGCCCATAGAATAAGCCCATAGAATCAATACAAGCCCACTATCACTATATATCGTCAGTAGTTTTTTTTTATTTCAACAGTGCCCCCTCAAGTTTTGTGGACAGAGCTGCATTCTGTGTGCAAAGCTTGACCAACATATATTTGCATTTGACACCTTCTTTCTTTATGTTCAGGTAAATGGATTCTCAAGGACATCTCCGCTCAGAACCTGCATGTGACAAACATGACCGAACAGTTGCAGGTCGCTTACAGTACAAGCGGTCCCAACCTTTGAACTCCGTTCCAGTCAACATTGAACGTGCTGAAGATGTTACCTTGGTCACTGAGGTAAAAATTCGCTCCGGATATTTCTCATTTGACGAACGTAATGAGGAGGAAGTAATAAAGACTTCTCGAAGCTATAGTGCACCTTTCAATGCTCATGTCTTGGAGAAGGCTGATAACAGACAAGATGGAGATTCCTTTTCTTTCCCAGAAAATTTTTATCCTCTTCTTCACAAAATGCTTACAACCAAGCAAGATTGGACCAGGCGCCTATCTTATAAAGGATGTGCAACCTTTGAAGCTGGTGTGATAGAATGGACTGAGAACATATTGCGCGAGTTCAAGAAACCTCTTAAACAGGCAGAAATTTATGGTGCTGTTGGGGTTTCTTCTTATCCTTATCATTATTCTGATAATATATGAAAGGCGTTCTTGGAATTATGGGGGCCCTTGACAAACACTCTACACCATGGTAATGGAGAGATGAGTATATCTTTATATGATATGAAGGTTATTGGTGGTCTACCAATTTTGGGTAGTCCATATGAAGAATTCATTCCTGAGAACAAGGTAATACACAAACATTATCCCCCTACTGTTGCTGAACTCTTGTGCATTTATTCGCAATTATGTGAAGCGAACAAAAAGGATTCAGTTTTTTGTGAAGAATGGTTTTCACACTTTTATAGAGGGCGGCTTTTATATACTGCCTATGGAGAAGACATGAAGCCAATCAAATATCTACAGCCAAGAAGACCCCAGGCTAGCAAGCTTGATTTAAAAGTTTCACTTGAAGGGGAATTAGCTGCCTTTCTAGTGTTTTGGCTCAACAGATTCGTATTACCCTCTTACTCACGGAGGATCAGACCCGAGACTGTTTATATGGCTTGTTTGATGGCTCAAGGTACTAGAGTTTCACTTGCGCCGGCAGTCTTAGGTACTATTTACCATAGCCTTGGAGAGATAGCAACACATTCTAAAGGTCCCGGCGAATCGAAGAGTTGCTTCCCTATTCATTATGTGATTGGTTGGTTGGGTGAATATTTTCCACGCCTCAACATACGTCGTACTAAAGACGAATATGATATTGATTATCCTTGTTTAATTCGCTATGCTGGTTCCTTGTCGCAGGACTTAGATATTACTTCAGCAAGGCGGGTCTTTAGGACAGACGACTCTGTGATTTACTGTCCAAATCCTTTTTTTTGAAGAAGAAGGGCGTTACTTGATTGATAATGAGGATTTGACAGAAAAACAGTTTGAGCTGCTAATCTGCCTTCGCTCTGGCCTACTTCCTGTGAGAATGGGTGATCAACGTTGGCTAGAACCATATTATCCCAACAGATTTGCTCGCCAATTTGGGTTTGATCAGGGTCTTCCCTCAAACAAATTACAGTTCGGGATAGGGAGGAGGAACCGATGTAGAATTGAGGAAATTGCCCGAGCTCAGGCCAGACTTTTAAGGGCTGGTACTGGCACTCGGTTTTATATTCCTCGCTCCACATATCTCGGGTATTGTACTTGGCCATATTGCAGGTGGTGGATGAGAGCTTGTGCACCATACTTAGGTCGATCAGTGACTTATGTATACAAGACTTTAAAGAAACCTCTTCATGAGAAAAAGGAGAATGTCTATGTGATCAAGTCTCTAAAAGATATGTCGTACACTCTTCCACCAGAAAATCAAAAGAAACGACTGTCCTTTCATGATACAAGCTCAGAATCATCCCCTGCAGTTGATGAAACTAGAATTTATAAGCGGTTTTGGCGTGAAAATCACCACAACTCTAGAAACATAGCAAATAATGACTTCATGATAGCCTCTCATGATGATGATATTGCAGAAAATGTCCCCGTTAGCACCCCTGTATTAAAATCAGTGGTAACATTTTCGGAATCAGATTTGGAAACAGCAAAGTTGAATCTGGAAGATTCAATGTCTTTCCTCCAAGAAGATCAGATCATTACTCCAAACGCCCCTCCATCACCAAGAAGTGGAGAGACTAATGCTCCTGTGAAAGATACTTTGCCAACGTCTAGTGGTGGTACTGTTCTTGTTGGGTCAGATGATGAAGGAGGAATACAGCAAGAAAACATAACTTCCTTGCCTAATACTTTTGACTTGGAGGTCTATGAGCGCCGAAAGAAATTTGTGGCTGCTGAGCTAGACATTCTTTTGAGCAAATTAAGCCTCTCACCGAAAGAATTTCTTCCAGATCGTGAAACCATTTTGGAATCCCTTGACATGCTGAAACCAATCATGAAGCGACTTGGGGCTGATGAAGCCAAATTTGAAAGCTTCACTGAAAAGGTTAAAGAAGCACTTGACTTAGCCACTCAGCTTTCCCATAGCATGAATGATGTTAATGATTCTGCCATATTAAATGATGAGCATATTCAGGATCTAATTCGCAAGCAAGAGGAGTGTCGGACCGCGGAAAAGGCCATTGCTTTGAAACTATCAGATCTCAAGAGCCGACATACAACTCTGCTAGCCTCCGAAGAAGGTATCAAGAAAGAGGAAGAACGTATTCAGCAAATGCGCATGGCGTTCGAATCGCAGAACAGAGACTTTGTGGTAGAAATCAGAGATGTGGTTAAGTCTTCGGAAGAAAAGAGAAAACTTGCCGTGGAACTTAGCCAAGCGAGAGTTAAAGCCGAGGAAGAGAAGCTTCAGGATCTTGAGAAGATAAAAGACTCAAATAAAGCTCAAGAGAAAGAGCTTGCCGATATGATAGAGTCTTTGAAGTCCTACAGGGACTCGGTTTAAAGCTGTTTGCTGGCAGATTTTTTTTTTTTTTTTTTTAATTTTTTTTTTATCAGTTGCTCATTGAACTTCTTTAGTCTGCTATTTTGGGCAGTTTTGGGATTTGATTTTTGCTGGAATATTTGAATTTGCTGGAGGATTTTTTTTTTACTGCATGCCCCCCTTTTTTTGAACTACTACCATGTCCATATTCATAGTTCGTAGCTTATTTCTGCCCAGCATATTTGGATTTATTTGGAATCCTCTTGAGTTCAAATCATTGTAGGTACTAACATATCCATAGCTGCTGAAGTTTTGACCATCCTGCTTTATTGTGAAACAAGGATAGATCTGATTTCTGGGGCTGCCTACTGTTCAGCCATGAGGTATGTTTGCAGCTCATTTGGACCTCTTTCTTTCGCTTATATACCCTTTCTGATGAGACTCTACAGTCCCGAGTACTAGCGTTCGTACATAATTGCTGGCATATTTCACAATGGTTATCACTTCCTTTATTTTTACAAGCTGGAGGCTTGCATATAATATTTGTAAAGGTTTTTGAGACATGACTTTGCTTGTTGTCAGTTGAGTTTAATAACATCGGCAGCTAATTTCAGGGTCTGAAGTGATTCTTGATTTTTTTTTTCACTAAAAGCTCCATGAAGTGATGTTCCAGCTTTGTATTTGAACAACTGTTTTATTTGCAAGTGGCTTATTCATTTGCAGCAAGTCGCATAGAACACCTGAGGTTGATTTAACAGGTAATTCTCTTGTTGTAGAAAATGATCGGAACCTCCACCTTCAATAGAATTACAGCTTTCCCTTTTCATTCTTGACAATATGATTTAATTCCTTGCCTTTCTTTTATCATGTAGGCAAGAGAGCAACGTTCCAGACTTGAGATGAGGAGGTGTTCCAGACTTGGAGTTTACAATTATCTTGTAGCAAATGAATGAATAATTGAGAGAAACCACATGACTTGATTTTTCACCTGCTGTTGCTTGATGTCAGTACAACCAAACAATACTGATTTGTAGCTGAATTGCCCCCAGCAAGGGTGTCCTTGTAATTTGAGTTCCGCTGTCTTTTTTTTTTTTTTTGCTTTAATTGGATTACTTGAAGTCATTGATGGCTTGGATAGGCAGGAGCATATTTGAGACTCAGTCATACCTTCAAAGATTAGGATTTTGAACTTTTGAAGCAGATTCACGAATCTCTTATAACTTGCATCCAAGCTGACGATGTTTTCTTTTCCTTATCGGGTTCATGAAACAAATTGTTAGCTTCAAGGAACAAAAGGAAAACATTTTACAAAAACGGCTGGATCCGCTTGAGACGGACTGCCTACGTATCCTTTTACAGAATCAAGCCAAACGTAGTTCCTCCCAATTTGAATTTGGGAACAGGTTTTATTTTGAAAAAAAAACATTTTTTTTTTGATGTGGCTGCATCTAATAAAAGACTGCCTACGTACCCCTTTTGAGGGATCAAGCCGCCGTAGTTCGTGGTGTTTTGTGCTCTAATTTTTGCCTAGATCGTCATTTAGGGGACAAATCTAGCGAGCAAATTTTTATTTTTATTTTTTTTTATTGTTTTATTTTTTTAGCTCTAACTTTTGCCTAAACCGTCATTTAGGTGACAGGTCTAGCGAGCCTCTTTTTTTTTTTTTTTTTTTTAGCTCTATCTTTTGCCTAGACCGCCCTTTCGGGTTTTCAATCTAGCGAGCTTTAAACATGAAACTTCTTAACGAACTTCCCATTTACACAAGAGTAAACGCAATCTCCGTCGGTGTTGGAGAGTTCATATGCACCTTTAGTGAAGACTTTGGTGACAACATAGGGTCCTTCCCATTTGGGCTCAAATTTTCCCTTTGACTTTCGAGTGACAATAACCGGCCTTCGGACAGTTAGAACCAAATCACCCACCTTGAAAGACCAGAATTTGACCTTCTTGTTAAAAGCCCCTGCCACTTGAGCTTGGTAGATCTCGAGCCTTTGTTGGACCTCTAATCTTTTTTCATCAAGCGCTTCAAGTTCGGCCAATCTGACTTGTGCATTCTCGTCCGGACTCGTTAGCTGTGTGGCTATTCTTAATGACGGGAGCTGAATTTCGAGCGGTAAGACTGCCTCGGAGCCGTATACCAAGCTATATGGAGTGCAGCCTGTTGCTGTGCGCACCGTCGTTCTGTAGGCCCATAATGCCTCAGGAAGCCGTTCATGCCAATCTCTTTTATTGCTCGATACCATCTTTTTCAGGATTTTTCCGAGCACCTTATTGAAAGCTTCTGCCTGTCCATTTGCGGTCGGATTGTAACTTGCAGAGAATGCGTGTTGGATATTGTATCTCTGACACAAAGTGACCATGGCTTTACACTTGAAATATGTGGCATTGTCCGATATTATTTTTGAAGGAATTCCAAAGCGGTAGATGATATGCGTCTTGATGAAGTTGGCGACGTCTTCTGCTCTTACCACTTTGAGGGGGATCGCTTCGCTCCACTTGGAGAAATTATCTGTTGCGGCTAGTATATATTGGTGCAACCGTGATGATTTAGGACTGATAGCACCCATGACATCCAGACACCATGCTTCGAAAGGATATGAAAGGACTGACGGATGTAGCGGTAATGGAGGTTGATGTATAAAGTCTCCATGTAGCTGGCATGCCTTACAAGACCGAGCGTAATTCATCGAATCTCGAATCATTGTGGGCCAATAATACCCTAGTCTCTTTATTTGGGCTGCGAGTTTCGGTCCAGCTTGATGAGCACCGCAAACACCTGCGTGTGTTTCTTTAAGAGCTTCATCCGCCTCTTGCTTTGACAAACACCTCAACAATATTCCGTCGAAAGACCTCTTATATAGAGTGTCGTTGAGGTATACATATCGAGGAGCAGTTCTCCGCACAATGACTCTTTTCTTCGGATCAACTGGCAATTGCTTATCTCGTTGATACTCGATCATATCCATCCGCCAGTCTGATTGCACTTCGATTTCATTGACTGACTCTACATATGTGCGAACAAACTCATCTTCTCTTTCAAATGTCGAAGACAGTAGATGACGCTCTCCAACCGTGATTTGGATGTCCCTCTCATCGGGGAGAATTAAAGATGCCGCTAGATTAGCCAATGCATCAGCTTTACTATTTTCTGCTCTGGGGATATGGTTGACCTCTATTTCTTGAAATGGTGCCATGAGTTCTTTGACCCTTTGGTGATATGGCACGAGATTTTCGTTTTTGACAGTATATTCATCATTAACTTGTCTCACGATCAGTTGAGAATCACCAAACGCTTGTAGATAATTTATCTTCATTTCAATGGCTATTTCTAGGCCAATGATGAGTGCTTCATACTCTGCAACATTGTTTGAGCATAAATCCATGAGAGAAAAAGAGTAAGGGATCAAACCTCCGCAAGGTGTGATAAATACAATCCCGGCACCCGCTCCATTTCTCCTAGCTGCACCATCAAAATATAATTGCCATGAGGAGACCTCCATTGAAAAAACATTCTCATCTGGTAACTCTTCGGATAACTTCATGTGATCCGGCACTGGATGTGCTGCTAGAAAATCAGCAAGTGCTTGTCCCTTTATTGCCTTTTGAGGTACATACTTGATCTCAAATTCTGACAGAAGTAAAGACCACTTGGCTAGGCGTCCTGACGGTACCGGCTTTGACATCAGGAATTTGAGAGGATCCGCCCGAGAGATCAAAGTGATGCTATGAGCAAGTAGATAATGCCGCAATTTCTGAACAGCAAAGACTAAAGCCAAGCAGACTTTTTCAATGGGCGTGTAGTTTTGTTCTGCTCCTACAAGCGTTCTGCTTAAGTAATAGAGAGCATGTTCTTTCCCTTCATCATTGTTTTGCGCCAGAAGTGCCCCCAGGGAACTTTGTAATACTGCAATGTACAAAATGAGAGGCCTTCCTTTGATTGGCGCCATCAAGACTGGTGGATTGAGCAAATACTCTTTTATACTTTCAAACGCCCTTTGGCATGATTCATCCCAAACAAATGGAACATCTTTCTTCATCAGTCTTGAAAAAGGTTGACATCGACCAGAAAGATTAGATATAAACCTTCTTATGTAGGCCAATCTTCCTTGCAAACCCCTTAGCTCTCGCAAATTTCTGGGTGGAGGCATTTCTCTGATTGCCTTGATTTTAGTGGGGTCAATCTCGATTCCGCGATATCTAACAATGAAACCTAGAAACTTGCCGGATCTCACTCCGAATGCGCATTTCAATGGGTTCATCTTCAATTGATGTTTTCGAAGCCTCTCAAATACTCTTCTCAGATCGGCGAGGTGATGTTCCCTTTTCCGGCTTTTGACTACAAGGTCATCAACATAACACTCGACTGTGTTGTGTAACATGTCACAAAAGATGATAGTCATTGCTCTTTGATAGGTGGCTCCTGCATTTTTCAATCCAAAAGGCATCACAATATAACAATAAATCCCTTTAGGAGTACGGAAAGCCGTAAGCTCTTCATCTTCTGGTGCCATTTTAATTTGATTGTAGCCTGAGAATCCGTCCATAAAGGAAAAAGCTTCGAAACCAGTTGTAGCATCTACGAGCATCTCCGTGATTGGTAATGGAAACTCGTCTTTTGGGCATGCCTCATTTAGATCTCTGTAATCTACACAGATACGGATTTGACCATTCTTTTTCTTCACAGGAACAATGTTAGCTACCCATGTAGGGTATTTGACTTCACGGATGAAACCAGCGGTGATGAGCTTGTCAACCTCAGCTTCAATTTGAGTAGCAAGTTCGGGACGAAAACGTCTTGGCGCTTGTTTCACCCAACGTCTATCAGCTGACACTGCTAGCTTGTGAACGGCAATTTCAGGATCCAGTCCAGGCATATCTTGATATCCCCACGCGAACACATCTTTGAATTCTGCAAGTAAAGCCTTGTAATCATGCAATTCTTCCGAAGTCAAAAGAGTACTTACGAATATAGGCTTCGGATCCTCGACTGTTCCAAGATTTATCTCTTGAAGTTCATCAACAGTAGCTTGGCCCCCATCTTCAATTTGGGGAGGAGCTGGTTGAGCACTGTCTATTATTTCATGCTCATCTTCGTTCATAGACGACTATCTTGTTCTTGATCTGAAACTTCATCGGCAGAGATATAGCATGACGCGATTGATTCATTTGCCTCACTGCTGATAACATTTCGTTTGATCGTAATCTTCCCTTTTTTGCTTCTTTGCATCTTGAAGGTTGATTCACAATGAGCCTTACCCAATCGCTGGAATGCCGAAATGCGCGGTTGCGCTTCAACCGTTAGACGACGAAGTATAGAAACACGAGGAATTTTCTTTGCTCTGAGTCGTTGTAGTGCTGGTATTCGAACTGGTACATACGATGCCCCTTCCTCTTGAAACAAAACCTTTTCATATGGAGTGAGGCATTCGAATTCCTCGGAGACTTTTGCTTTAAGCATGCCATCCACATGTTGGATTGTCACACTGGATGGACTGAGTTGTTTTGTGCCCGCTTTTCTTTTCGAAGATTTGATCTTAAGCGGAGCCGATGGTGGATTTTTGAAAGATACTATGCGCTTACTTCGGCCTTGACTGACGTCGTATGTCGAAGAGATTAAGATATTGCCCCCAGGAATAGACTGATCGATCTTCCGGAGAGGTCTTGTGTAGCTTGTCATAAGTGTCTCCAACGTCTCACGACTTGATGTTGTTGCACTTTGTTCATTTTCTTGCTTTCCTATCTTCACATATCTGAATGCAAACTTTGGCTTTGGTGCTTCTAGACTTGACGATTGAACATCTTTGAAAGCTGAGGGATTGATTATCTTGACTCGGACTTGTTTGGATGCCCCCTGAACCTCTGATTTTTCTATCTTTGGTACAGGCTTCGTTTCCTCATCTTTAGTAGGCTGCGAAACGAAAACATTAAGGGGCTTGTAGAATTTAGCGTCCGAGAAATTTACCTCTTCGCCAACAAAAGGATCCGTGTCAGCGGTAACTTTTTCTTGATTTCTCCATCTTCTAGCCATTTGAAACATTGATGCCATGTTGATGCCACAACTCCATAAGTATGAAGCCAAGGACGCCCCAATAATACTTTGTAAGATGTTGTAGAATCGATGACATGGAATAAAGCTTCTGAAGACATTTCTCCGATCTGTAATTGTAATTTTACAATGCCCATTGCCTTTTCTCGGGCTTGGTTGAAACCATGAATAGTGAGCATGGATGGAGAGAGATGTTTGGAACTCATTCCTATCATCTTGAACGTTTTTATAGGGAGAATATTTACGCCTGAACCACAATCCAGCAAAATCCTGTTTATGGGCTCATTACTCACAATTCCCTTGACGTATAATGGTCTGTTATGACGCTCTTTTCCCAACATCAAGTCTTCTTCACTAAAAGTGATGCAACCTTTGCAGTTTTCACATGCCTTTGGTGAAGTCAAGGCAACCTCTGCGACATCTTCTTTATACAAATCAGGGCTAAGTAGAACCTCGATAAGAGCCTCCCTGAGTTCTCTTGACAAGTGTAAAATATCGGGTACACTGAACAAGGGTGGGAGTTGTTGCAAGTAAGTCAACGTACTCTCCTTTTGTGGAAGTTCTTTTGTTTTCTTTACATGCTCGAGTGGATCTTTAGATGACCTAGCAGCTGATTTTTTCTCTGCCGCTTTCTTCGACTCGTTCTTTGAATTGCCTTAGACTTTTTATGGTCCGCCAATGCATGCCTATCGACGTTAGTGATGATGCGCAGCTCAACCTGGTTGGCCTCGGATTCTGACTTGTTCGAAACTTCGTCATCTGCTTCGGATTCTGAAGCCGAGAGATTACCAATGGAGACCATGCAACAATCCACAGTTTCTTCCTCCTTCAGCCTGTCCTTGAACAATTCTTTAGGTAGAAAGTCTGCGAGTATAATCGGAGATCTTGGCGGTTGCTTAAATTCCTCCATTTTGGCAGTTTGAACTTTCTTTGACACTCGATGACCCGTGTTCTTATTTGAAGAATTTCTTCTATGATATTCACGGACCGGCGTGTTCGATGGTCTCATTTTAGAAGGGCGAGTAAGAGGCCTACTTTTCACCTTCTTAACACACGTCTTCCACTCTTCATCTAATTTATCTGACTCATAGTCATCCCAGACATCAAAGCTTGGCGCCGTCATGAGCTAGTGTATGCACGGGATATTGGGATTGCGAGAAGGATGCATTTCTGAATATTCTTGTATGACAGTGACCTCATTGTCGACTTCTGGTAGCAGAATTTCTGGTGCAAAGGTCTCAGATCCATCTGATTCATAATCATCCCAAACATCGAGGTCCGGTGCCGTCATGAGCTCATATAGACTCGGAATATTTGGATTTCCCTTATGGCGTGTATCCGGGTATGCTTGGACTATTGTGACTTGGCCATCAACCTCGAAGGCTACGGATATAACATTAGCCTCAACCGTTTCTTTGGTGGAAGATTCGACCACTATCTGCTTGTTATTTATCATATCCTGGACTATGTCCTTGAAGACCCAATAATCTTTCAAGGTGTGACTTACCATTCGATGATACCGACAAAATTTAGGATTATTGGTTTTGTTGACATCATCCGGGCGTTTTGGTTCAGGAAGTTTGATAGCCTTTTCCTCAAGAAGTTGGTCAAAGATCGAGTCCACCTCATCATCATCGAAAGAGTATTTAATACTCCTTCTTTCTCTGATCGATAATTTTCGAGGTCGACTATCCTTACTCTTGTTGACGTTGTCCCTATTGTTACTGGTATCATTCTTCTTTTCACTTTGAATGAAGGTAGCCATGGATTCTCCCTTCTTCGCAGCTAATTTCTTCGGCTCACTTTTCCTGTCTATTACCTGGCTTTTTGACACTGTCTTTTGACGAGCTATCTGTCTTTCAACATTGTTTGCTTTTGAAACTAACGCATCGAAAGATTGTGGTTCTGCCGTGCCGATGAATGTGGCTATTTCAGGCAATAGATTGTTAGCACACATTTGTACTAAAGACAATTCAGACAACTTTTCAGGACACTGGAGATTGAGGCTCCTCCATCGTGTAATGAAGTCAACAGCACCTTCTCCCACCTTTTGTTTTGTCTCGGCCAAATCAATCATTGACACCTTCTTTTTGGAACTAACAAATTGAGCAAGGAATGCTCGTTGCATGTCATCCCAAGTAAGGATAGATCCAGGCTGGAGCTGAGTATACCACGTGAATGCTGCCCCCTTCAAAGATTGTACGAATTGCCTAATAAGATAGGCATCCAACTGGGAGGTTTCTCCACAAGCCGAGTAGAAATGGGCCAAGTGCTCATGTGGCGAACCATCCGTTCCATCAAATTTGTCGAACATTGGCTTATGGTATCCTACAGGGAATGGTATGGAGTCATAATGTTCCGGGTATGGTCTCCGATATCCCAGGACTGGTGGAGCCAGAGACAGTTGGTACTGCTTCAAACCTTCAGCTATCATATTTTTGATACTTTCCTGTGATATTTCATGAGAAGAAGATTCGCCTCTTTCTTCATCCCTTTCTTGGTATTTCTTCTCATTGTTCTCACTCATGAGCTGGGAACACCTTTTCATGAGTTCGGCGATTTCAGCATCTTTTGCGGCCATCTGTCTGACTACTTGAGCTTCAACCTCAGCACGCTTTCGGTCTTCTATATCTTTTTCAAGTTGTCTTTGAGCTACTTCTGCTTCCTTCTCAAGCTTCCTTTGGGTCGCATCCATTTCCAGCTGTTCTAATCTTGCGACTAGTTGTGCTATCGTTTCCTCATGAGTTTGCGGATGAGTCATATACACACTTGCATTAAAATGTTCATCACTGCTAGTGCATGCATCCTGCAATTGAGACATCATGAGTTGTGGTGGACTCCCAACTCCGTGTAGTTCAGACAACAAGACCTGTGACCATTTCGGTTTTAGTGAAGGGGGTGTTTCAAACAGCGGATTATCTTTCCAGGGGTTTTCATCTTCAGATTTAGCTTCTTTTGACGATGCGTCATCAAATGTTTCGCTCAACATCCTTCGAGCCCTGGTGCGGGTGATTGGCCCTTGATAGGTGTCCTCTCCGAACACAGGGTATTCGTTAATTATTACTCCCTTCGACTTACCGCGAGGCATTTGCTGTTCGTCTAGTGCCTTGACCACTTCTTCAGCTATTCGTATCGGGTTCCTTGAACTTGATGTGGACTTCTGTGATCCTAAGTTTGTCATTTGCTCCTCAAGATCATCCGTCTCCTCATCGCTGCCCTCGATGGAGGTAACCATCACTGCCGCTGTCTCAATGCTGGGTAGATAAACTGGAATTGTACCAACAAAGAAACAAGTGGTGATTGGGGACTCGACGACTGTTGAAGTGGAAGAGGGTTTCTTTTTCAAGGCGAAATCCTCTTGGACAGTAGCTTGCTGAGCGATCTCTGCCAAAATAGCTTCAATCGTCTCGGTTTTTGCCTCTCTTTTCCTTTGGGCTCTGGCAGCCCTCTTTCGTTGATTCCTTAGAGCATTCTTTGAAAACGTCTTGCTAATGCCAGCCTTCAAAGATTTCATCTTGGGCTCCTCATGCTTTTCTCCGACTTTAGTTCTTGTCCTGACTTGGGCAGCTGGAGAGTGTCCCACCACAAAAGAAACTCGATGACCACGTCGTCCAAAGTTTGGACCACTGGACGAGAGTTGGTGAAAGTACACTGTGACTTGAGGTGCCATTGAGTTGATTTTCTGAAAAGAAAAACACACAAAACATTAATGTCTCTATATAAGGAGATGAAAAGGAAAATGGCTCCCACTGTGGTCGCCAAAAATTATGTTGCGCAAAAATTGTAAAATAATATACTCAACATAATTTCACCCTATCTAAATAGATAAATAGAGTTTAATACATTTAGTTTGAGCCATTCGAGACAAATATAAATCTCTTAATTACAACCCTTGAGATGAAAGGGAAAACCTTTTGATTCCAAATATAAAGACAGGAAAAATAGGGATGTGTGTGTTTGTGAAATTTTGCGGCTGCGCCCAATCTATTTATCAGGATGCCTACGTACCCCGTCAAGGGATCAAGCCACTCGTAGTTCAATAAAAGTGAGTTGGTGAATTTGGTTTCGAGATAACCAGTGATTCAAATATATTTTGTGGTTGCATCCAAATTTTGTGTCGGATTGCCTACATACCCTTTGGAAGGGATCAAACCGATTGTAGTTCTGATGTTTTGATTTATTTTTTTGGTTTTTTTTATGCCAATATTTTACAATTGACGATTCCAATGAGTTATTAGAAACCGTCGTTTTCTTTTTTTCGGAGAAGTGACACCGGAGGACTTCGGATATTTTCTGGAGCAGGTATGAGTCCAAATTGTGATCCATGAGGCCATTTTTGTTGTTGGAAGCAATTAGCCCAGCCCACTTTTTTCTTCTCTTCCTGTTGGCCCAAGCCCATTTCCATTCACCATTTCTTTCTTTTTATTCTTTCTTTGTTAATTAGCCCTTTTTTTCTTTCTTCTCCCTTTGCTCACGTGCTCACCACCATCACACATTCTTATTCTGACTTTCTTCTTTCATTTTGCTACCCAGCAGCTCAAATAGCCCACCACCACTCACGAAGCATACTGCAACTATCTTAGCTTACTCTTTCCTTTTCTTTAGCAAATTAGTTGAATTTCCTCTTCTATTCTTCAAATTCGAAAAGGACAACCCAAGAATGGATTTGATTATTGAAAGAGTCCCCGTAGCTCTAGGCCTGCTTGAATCCGAGTTGGGTATGGATTCGGATCAAGTTGGGTCTATGCTTCTGCGAAATTGTTCTCCTCCTGGTCTTCCTCAATCATCAAAGTTGTGCTTGACATTAATTAAACGAGCTCTTTTGCTTTGTCTTGGTGCTGCGGGCTAGGAAGAAGAAAAAGAAGACTCCCAATACGACGAACTCTCGAAACTGTCTCTCGATTCCGCCGGTAATTTTAGTTAGCTTCAATTACTTCGGGTATCACCCTCGAAATCGGGAGAGAACAGCCGCCTTTGTGCTTGATTATGCTTGATTTATCAGTCTTCAATCGAAATTGGGGCAGCTATGGTCACCAATTGATTGACTTTTGTTGTGCAGGCAGGCTCTTAGGATCTCTGTTGCTGTCACCGGTCTTCACCGACTTTGGTGTCATCATTGATCTCTGCTGATTTCGCCGTCGTCGTCGGTCTCTGCGTCTTTCTCCAGTAACTTTGGTGAAGGCAGTAGAGGTGAGGTTCTGTTTTTTTTTTAAGGCAACAAGATCTACTGCTTTGAACTGCTGCTACTGTTGTGTAGTCTTTTGCTGCTACTTTGTTGATTTCTTTGGAGTGTGGTGATTGTTGCGTGGGCATAGAGTAGAATTTTTCTATATGGTGTTTTGTAATTTTGTTGAGGAACAGGACATCTCAAAGAGTGAGTTGATTGAACAGAGACTTCTTTTCCATGTTCAGGTGTCAAGAATCTTGCGCCTCTGGGTCATCTCCGACGCCGTGGAACCTGCATAAAATAGATACATCAGAGTTGTGGAAAGGTTCCCACCTTCGATCCGGGTTTTGACACAAGCTTCTTCTCCCAGTTTGGCTTTAGTTTGGCTGGTGTAGGACTGCTTTTACTCGCTGTTCTCTTTGCTTTGCTGCTGTTGCTGATTGTCCTTCTCTTGTGGCCGAGCTGCTCCTCCTCTCCTTGCTTCCTTTTTGTTCCTCTGCTTTTTGTTGTTGTTGTTGTTGTTGTTGTTGCTCCCCGTGTGCTTCTCTATATCTTTGTGAGTTTTATGTCCACCATATATAAGATCATGAGCCTCTAGAGATTGACTCTCACTCAACTACAAAGTCTCAGTTTTTGATAAGGACCAACTGTTTAAAGATTTGATTGAGGCGTAAGGCATTTGGACTTTGCTGGCTTCAACCCTACTGTTATTATTTGTTATAGCTGTGGACCGTGCATATGTACCATTTCACATGTTGTAACCTTGGTATAAGCCCATAGAATAAGCCCATAGAATCAATACAAGCCCACTATCACTATATATCGTCAGTAGTTTTTTTTTATTTCAACAGTGCCCCCTCAAGTTTTGTGGACAGAGCTGTATTCTGTGTGCAAAGCTTGACCAACATATATTTGCATTTGACACCTTCTTTCTTTATGTTCAGGTAAATGGATTCTCAAGGACATCTCCGCTCAGAACCTGCATGTGACAAACATGACCGAACAGTTGCAGGTCGCTTACAGTACAAGCGGTCCCAACCTTTGAACTCCGTTCCAGTCAACATTGAACGTGCTGAAGATGTTACCTTGGTCACTGAGGTAAAAATTCGCTCCGGATATTTCTCATTTGACGAACGTAATGAGGAGGAAGTAATAAAGACTTCTCGAAGCTATAGTGCACCTTTCAATGCTCATGTCTTGGAGAAGGCTGATAACAGACAAGATGGAGATTCCTTTTCTTTCCCAGAAAATTTTTATCCTCTTCTTCACAAAATGCTTACAACCAAGCAAGATTGGACCAGGCGCCTATCTTATAAAGGATGTGCAACCTTTGAAGCTGGTGTGATAGAATGGACTGAGAACATATTGCGCGAGTTCAAGAAACCTCTTAAACAGGCAGAAATTTATGGTGCTGTTGGGGTTTCTTCTTATCCTTATCATTATTCTGATAATATATGAAAGGCGTTCTTGGAATTATGGGGGCCCTTGACAAACACTCTACACCATGGTAATGGAGAGATGAGTATATCTTTATATGATATGAAGGTTATTGGTGGTCTACCAATTTTGGGTAGTCCATATGAAGAATTCATTCCTGAGAACAAGGTAATACACAAACATTATCCCCCTACTGTTGCTGAACTCTTGTGCATTTATTCGCAATTATGTGAAGCGAACAAAAAGGATTCAGTTTTTTGTGAAGAATGGTTTTCACACTTTTATAGAGGGCGGCTTTTATATACTGCCTATGGAGAAGACATGAAGCCAATCAAATATCTACAGCCAAGAAGACCCCAGGCTAGCAAGCTTGATTTAAAAGTTTCACTTGAAGGGGAATTAGCTGCCTTTCTAGTGTTTTGGCTCAACAGATTCGTATTACCCTCTTACTCACGGAGGATCAGACCCGAGACTGTTTATATGGCTTGTTTGATGGCTCAAGGTACTAGAGTTTCACTTGCGCCGGCAGTCTTAGGTACTATTTACCACAGCCTTGGAGAGATAGCAACACATTCTAAAGGTCCCGGCGAATCGAAGAGTTGCTTCCCTATTCATTATGTGATTGGTTGGTTGGGTGAATATTTTCCACGCCTCAACATACGTCGTACTAAAGACGAATATGATATTGATTATCCTTGTTTAATTCGCTATGCTGGTTCCTTGTCGCAGGACTTAGATATTACTTCAGCAAGGCGGGTCTTTAGGACAGACGACTCTGTGATTTACTGTCCAAATCCTTTTTTTTTGAAGAAGAAGGGCGTTACTTGATTGATAATGAGGATTTGACAGAAAAACAGTTTGAGCTGCTAATCTGCCTTCGCTCTGGCCTACTTCCTGTGAGAATGGGTGATCAACGTTGGCTAGAACCATATTATCCCAACAGATTTGCTCGCCAATTTGGGTTTGATCAGGGTCTTCCCTCAAACAAATTACAGTTCGGGATAGGGAGGAGGAACCGATGTAGAATTGAGGAAATGGCCCGAGCTCAGGCTAGACTTTTAAGGGCTGGTACTGGCACTCGGTTTTATATTCCTCGCTCCACATATCTCGGGTATTGTACTTGGCCATATTGCAGGTGGTGGATGAGAGCTTGTGCACCATACTTAGGTCGATCAGTGACTTATGTATACAAGACTTTAAAGAAACCTCTTCATGAGAAAAAGGAGAATGTCTATGTGATCAAGTCTCTAAAAGATATGTCGTACACTCTTCCACCAGAAAATCAAAAGAAACGACTGTCCTTTCATGATACAAGCTCAGAATCATCCCCTGCAGTTGATGAAACTAGAATTTATAAGCGGTTTCGGCGTGAAAATCACCACAACTCTAGAAACATAGCAAATAATGACTTCATGATAGCCTCTCATGATGATGATATTGCAGAAAATGTCCCCGTTAGCACCCCTGTATTAAAATCAGTGGTAACATTTTCGGAATCAGATTTGGAAACAGCAAAGTTGAATCTGGAAGATTCAATGTCTTTCCTCCAAGAAGATCAGATCATTACTCCAAACGCCCCTCCATCACCAAGAAGTGGAGAGACTAATGCTCCTGTGAAAGATACTTTGCCAACGTCTAGTGGTGGTACTGTTCTTGTTGGGTCAGATGATGAAGGAGGAATACAGCAAGAAAACATAACTTCCTTGCCTAATACTTTTGACTTGGAGGTCTATGAGCGCCGAAAGAAATTTGTGGCTGCTGAGCTAGACATTCTTTTGAGCAAATTAAGCCTCTCACCGAAAGAATTTCTTCCAGATCGTGAAACCATTTTGGAATCCCTTGACATGCTGAAACCAATCATGAAGCGACTTGGGGCTGATGAAGCCAAATTTGAAAGCTTCACTGAAAAGGTTAAAGAAGCACTTGACTTAGCCACTCAGCTTTCCCATAGCATGAATGATGTTAATGATTCTGCCATATTAAATGATGAGCATATTCAGGATCTAATTCGCAAGCAAGAGGAGTGTCGGACCGCGGAAAAGGCCATTGCTTTGAAACTATCAGATCTCAAGAGCCGACATACAACTCTGCTAGCCTCCGAAGAAGGTATCAAGAAAGAGGAAGAACGTATTCAGCAAATGCGCATGGCGTTCGAATCGCAGAACAGAGACTTTGTGGTAGAAATCAGAGATGTGGTTAAGTCTTCGGAAGAAAAGAGAAAACTTGCCGTGGAACTTAGCCAAGCGAGAGTTAAAGCCGAGGAAGAGAAGCTTCAGGATCTTGAGAAGATAAAAGACTCAAATAAAGCTCAAGAGAAAGAGCTTGCCGATATGATGGAGTCTTTGAAGTCCTACAGGGACTCGGTTTAAAGCTGTTTGCTGGCAGATTTTTTTATTTTTTTATTTTTATTTTTTTTTTATCAGTTGCTCATTGAACTTCTTTAGTCTGCTATTTTGGGCAGTTTTGGGATTTGATTTTTGCTGGAATATTTGAATTTGCTGGAGGATTTTTTTTTTACTGCATGCCCCCCTTTTTTTGAACTACTACCATGTCCATATTCATAGTTCGTAGCTTATTTCTGCCCAGCATATTTGGATTTATTTGGAATCCTCTTGAGTTCAAATCATTGTAGGTACTAACATATCCATAGCTGCTGAAGTTTTGACCATCCTGCTTTATTGTGAAACAAGGATAGATCTGATTTCTGGGGCTGCCTACTGTTCAGCCATGAGGTATGTTTGCAGCTCATTTGGACCTCTTTCTTTCGCTTATATACCCTTTCTGATGAGACTCTACAGTCCCGAGTACTAGCGTTCGTACATAATTGCTGGCATATTTCACAATGGTTATCACTTCCTTTATTTTTACAAGCTGGAGGCTTGCATATAATATTTGTAAAGGTTTTTGAGACATGACTTTGCTTGTTGTCAGTTGAGTTTAATAACATCGGCAGCTAATTTCAGGGTCTGAAGTGATTCTTGATTTTTTTTTTTTTTCACTAAAAGCTCCATGAAGTGATGTTCCAGCTTTGTATTTGAACAACTGTTTTATTTGCAAGTGGCTTATTCATTTGCAGCAAGTCACATAGAACACCTGAGGTTGATTTAACAGGTAATTCTCTTGTTGTAGAAAATGATCGGAACCTCCACCTTCAATAGAATTACAGCTTTCCCTTTTCATTCTTGACAATATGATTTAATTCCTTGCCTTTCTTTTATCATGTAGGCAAGAGAGCAACGTTCCAGACTTGAGATGAGGAGGTGTTCCAGACTTGGAGTTTACAATTATCTTGTAGCAAATGAATGAATAATTGAGAGAAACCACATGACTTGATTTTTCACCTGCTGTTGCTTGATGTCAGTACAACCAAACAATACTGATTTGTAGCTGAATTGCCCCCAGCAAGGGTGTCCTTGTAATTTGAGTTCCGCTGTCTTTTTTTTTTTTTTGCTTTAATTGGATTACTTGAAGTCATTGATGGCTTGGATAGGCAGGAGCATATTTGAGACTCAGTCATACCTTCAAAGATTAGGATTTTGAACTTTTGAAGCAGATTCACGAATCTCTTATAACTTGCATCCAAGCTGACGATGTTTTCTTTTCCTTATCGGGTTCATGAAACAAATTGTTAGCTTCAAGGAACAAAAGGAAAACATTTTACAAAAACGGCTGGATCCGCTTGAGACGGACTGCCTACGTATCCTTTTACAGAATCAAGCCAAACGTAGTTCCTCCCAATTTGAATTTGGGAACAGGTTTTATTTTGAAAACAAAACATTTTTTTTTTGATGTGGCTGCATCTAATAAAAGACTGCCTACGTACCCCTTTTGAGGGATCAAGCCGCCGTAGTTCGTGGTGTTTTGTGCTCTAATTTTTGCCTAGATCGTCATTTAGGGGACAAATCTAGCGAGCAAATTTTTATTTTTATTTTTTTTTATTTTTTTATTTTTTTAGCTCTAACTTTTGCCTAAACCGTCATTTAGGTGACAGGTCTAGCGAGCCTCTTTTTTTTTTTTTTTTTTTTTTTTTTTTAGCTCTATCTTTTGCCTAGACCGCCCTTTCGGGTTTTCAATCTAGCGAGCTTTAAACATGAAACTTCTTAACGAACTTCCCATTTACACAAGAGTAAACGCAATCTCCGTCGGTGTTGGAGAGTTCATATGCACCTTTAGTGAAGACTTTGGTGACAACATAGGGTCCTTCCCATTTGGGCTCAAATTTTCCCTTTGACTTTCGAGTGACAATAACCGGCCTTCGGACAGTTAGAACCAAATCACCCACCTTGAAAGACCGGAATTTGACCTTCTTGTTAAAAGCCCCTGCCACTTGAGCTTGGTAGATCTCGAGCCTTTGTTGGACCTCTAATCTTTTTTCATCAAGCGCTTCAAGTTCGGCCAATCTGACTTGTGCATTCTCGTCCGGACTCGTTAGCTGTGTGGCTATTCTTAATGACGGGAGCTGAATTTCGAGCGGTAAGACTGCCTCGGAGCCGTATACCAAGCTATATGGAGTGCAGCCTGTTGCTGTGCGCACCGTCGTTCTGTAGGCCCATAATGCCTCAGGAAGCCGTTCATGCCAATCTCTTTTATTGCTCGATACCATCTTTTTCAGGATTTTTCCGAGCACCTTATTGAAAGCTTCTGCCTGTCCATTTGTGGTCGGATTGTAACTTGCAGAGAATGCGTGTTGGATATTGTATCTCTGACACAAAGTGACCATGGCTTTACACTTGAAATATGTGGCATTGTCCGATATTATTTTTGAAGGAATTCCAAAGCGGTAGATGATATGCGTCTTGATGAAGTAGGCGATGTCTTCTGCTCTTACCACTTTGAGGGGGATCGCTTCGCTCCACTTGGAGAAATTATCTGTTGCGGCTAGTATATATTGGTGCAACCGTGATGATTTAGGACTGATAGCACCCATGACATCCAGACACCATGCTTCGAAAGGATATGAAAGGACTGACGGATGTAGCGGTAATGGAGGTTGATGTATAAAGTCTCCATGTAGCTGGCATGCCTTACAAGACCGAGTGTAATTCATCGAATCTCGAATCATTGTGGGCCAATAATACCCTAGTCTCTTTATTTGGGCTGCGAGTTTCGGTCCAGCTTGATGAGCACCGCAAACACCTGCGTGTGTTTCTTTAAGAGCTTCATCCGCCTCTTGCTTTGACAAACACCTCAACAATATTCCGTCGAAAGACCTCTTATATAGAGTGTCGTTGAGGTATACATATCGAGGAGCAGTTCTCCGCACAATGACTCTTTTCTTCGGATCAACTGGCAATTGCTTATCTCGTTGATACTCGATCATATCCATCCGCCAGTCTGATTGCACTTCGATTTCATTGACTGACTCTACATATGTGCGAACAAACTCATCTTCTCTTTCAAATGTCGAAGACAGTAGATGACGCTCTCCAACCGTGATTTGGATGTCCCTCTCATCGGGGAGAATTAAAGATGCCGCTAGATTAGCCAATGCATCAGCTTTACTATTTTCTGCTCTGGGGATATGGTTGACCTCTATTTCTTGAAATGGTGCCATGAGTTCTTTGACCCTTTGGTGATATGGCACGAGATTTTCGTTTTTGACAGTATATTCATCATTAACTTGTCTCACGATCAGTTGAGAATCACCAAACGCTTGTAGATAATTTATCTTCATTTCAATGGCTATTTCTAGGCCAATGATGAGTGCTTCATACTCTGCAACATTGTTTGAGCATAAATCCATGAGAGAAAAAGAGTAAGGGATCAAACCTCCGCAAGGTGTGATAAATACAATCCCGGCACCCGCTCCATTTCTCCTAGCTGCACCATCAAAATATAATTGCCATGAGGAGACCTCCATTGAAAAAACATTCTCATCTGGTAACTCTTCGGATAACTTCATGTGATCCGGCACTGGATGTGCTGCTAGAAAATCAGCAAGTGCTTGTCCCTTTATTGCCTTTTGAGGTACATACTTGATCTCAAATTCTGACAGAAGTAAAGACCACTTGGCTAGGCGTCCTGACGGTACCGGCTTTGACATCAGGAATTTGAGAGGATCCGCCCGAGAGATCAAAGTGATGCTATGAGCAAGTAGATAATGCCGCAATTTCTGAACAGCAAAGACTAAAGCCAAGCAGACTTTTTCAATGGGCGTGTAGTTTTGTTCTGCTCCTACAAGCGTTCTGCTTAAGTAATAGAGAGCATGTTCTTTCCCTTCATCATTGTTTTGCGCCAGAAGTGCCCCCAGGGAACTTTGTAATACTGCAATGTACAAAATGAGAGGCCTTCCTTTGATTGGCGCCATCAAGACTGGTGGATTGAGCAAATACTCTTTTATACTTTCAAACGCCCTTTGGCATGATTCATCCCAAACAAATGGAACATCTTTCTTCATCAGTCTTGAAAAAGGTTGACATCGACCAGAAAGATTAGATATAAACCTTCTTATGTAGGCCAATCTTCCTTGCAAACCCCTTAGCTCTCGCAAATTTCTGGGTGGAGGCATTTCTCTGATTGCCTTGATTTTAGTGGGGTCAATCTCGATTCCGCGATATCTAACAATGAAACCTAGAAACTTGCCGGATCTCACTCCGAATGCGCATTTCAATGGGTTCATCTTCAATTGATGTTTTCGAAGCCTCTCAAATACTCTTCTCAGATCGGCGAGGTGATGTTCCCTTTTCCGGCTTTTGACTACAAGGTCATCAACATAACACTCGACTGTGTTGTGTAACATGTCACAAAAGATGATAGTCATTGCTCTTTGATAGGTGGCTCCTGCATTTTTCAATCCAAAAGGCATCACAATATAACAATAAATCCCTTTAGGAGTACGGAAAGCCGTAAGCTCTTCATCTTCTGGTGCCATTTTAATTTGATTGTAGCCTGAGAATCCGTCCATAAAGGAAAAAGCTTCGAAACCAGTTGTAGCATCTACGAGCATCTCCGTGATTGGTAATGGAAACTCGTCTTTTGGGCATGCCTCATTTAGATCTCTGTAATCTACACAGATACGGATTTGACCATTCTTTTTCTTCACAGGAACAATGTTAGCTACCCATGTAGGGTATTTGACTTCACGGATGAAACCAGCGGTGATGAGCTTGTCAACCTCAGCTTCAATTTGAGTAGCAAGTTCGGGACGAAAACGTCTTGGCGCTTGTTTCACCCAACGTCTATCAGCTGACACTGCTAGCTTGTGAACGGCAATTTCAGGATCCAGTCCAGGCATATCTTGATATCCCCACGCGAACACATCTTTGAATTCTGCAAGTAAAGCCTTGTAATCATGCAATTCTTCCGAAGTCAAAAGAGTACTTACGAATATAGGCTTCGGATCCTCGACTGTTCCAAGATTTATCTCTTGAAGTTCATCAACAGTAGCTTGGCCCCCATCTTCAATTTGGGGAGGAGCTGGTTGAGCACTGTCTATTATTTCATGCTCATCTTCGTTCATAGACGACTATCTTGTTCTTGATCTGAAACTTCATCGGCAGAGATATAGCATGACGCGATTGATTCATTTGCCTCACTGCTGATAACATTTCGTTTGATCGTAATCTTCCCTTTTTTGCTTCTTTGCATCTTGAAGGTTGATTCACAATGAGCCTTACCCAATCGCTGGAATGCCGAAATGCGCGGTTGCGCTTCAACCGTTAGACGACGAAGTATAGAAACACGAGGAATTTTCTTTGCTCTGAGTCGTTGTAGTGCTGGTATTCGAACTGGTACATACGATGCCCCTTCCTCTTGAAACAAAACCTTTTCATATGGAGTGAGGCATTCGAATTCCTCGGAGACTTTTGCTTTAAGCATGCCATCCACATGTTGGATTGTCACACTGGATGGACTGAGTTGTTTTGTGCCCGCTTTTCTTTTCGAAGATTTGATCTTAAGCGGAGCCGATGGTGGATTTTTGAAAGATACTATGCGCTTACTTCGGCCTTGACTGACGTCGTATGTCGAAGAGATTAAGATATTGCCCCCAGGAATAGACTGATCGATCTTCCGGAGAGGTCTTGTGTAGCTTGTCATAAGTGTCTCCAACGTCTCACGACTTGATGTTGTTGCACTTTGTTCATTTTCTTGCTTTCCTATCTTCACATATCTGAATGCAAACTTTGGCTTTGGTGCTTCTAGACTTGACGATTGAACATCTTTGAAAGCTGAGGGATTGATTATCTTGACTCGGACTTGTTTGGATGCCCCCTGAACCTCTGATTTTTCTATCTTTGGTACAGGCTTCGTTTCCTCATCTTTAGTAGGCTGCGAAACGAAAACATTAAGGGGCTTGTAGAATTTAGCGTCCGAGAAATTTACCTCTTCGCCAACAAAAGGATCCGTGTCAGCGGTAACTTTTTCTTGATTTCTCCATCTTCTAGCCATTTGAAACATTGATGCCATGTTGATGCCACAACTCCATAAGTATGAAGCCAAGGACGCCCCAATAATACTTTGTAAGATGTTGTAGAATCGATGACATGGAATAAAGCTTCTGAAGACATTTCTCCGATCTGTAATTGTAATTTTACAATGCCCATTGCCTTTTCTCGGGCTTGGTTGAAACCATGAATAGTGAGCATGGATGGAGAGAGATGTTTGGAACTCATTCCTATCATCTTGAACGTTTTTATAGGGAGAATATTTACGCCTGAACCACAATCCAGCAAAATCCTGTTTATGGGCTCATTACTCACAATTCCCTTGACGTATAATGGTCTGTTATGACGCTCTTTTCCCAACATCAAGTCTTCTTCACTAAAAGTGATGCAACCTTTGCAGTTTTCACATGCCTTTGGTGAAGTCAAGGCAACCTCTGCGACATCTTCTTTATACAAATCAGGGCTAAGTAGAACCTCGATAAGAGCCTCCCTGAGTTCTCTTGACAAGTGTAAAATATCGGGTACACTGAACAAGGGTGGGAGTTGTTGCAAGTAAGTCAACGTACTCTCCTTTTGTGGAAGTTCTTTTGTTTTCTTTACATGCTCGAGTGGATCTTTAGATGACCTAGCAACTGATTTTTTCTCTGCCGCTTTCTTCGACTCGTTCTTTGAATTGCCTTAGACTTTTTATGGTCCGCCAATGCATGCCTATCGACGTTAGTGATGATGCGCAGCTCAACCTGGTTGGCCTCGGATTCTGACTTGTTCGAAACTTCGTCATCTGCTTCGGATTCTGAAGCCGAGAGATTACCAATGGAGACCATGCAACAATCCACAGTTTCTTCCTCCTTCAGCCTGTCCTTGAACAATTCTTTAGGTAGAAAGTCTGCGAGTATAATCGGAGATCTTGGCGGTTGCTTAAATTCCTCCATTTTGGCAGTTTGAACTTTCTTTGACACTCGATGACCCGTGTTCTTATTTGAAGAATTTCTTCTATGATATTCACGGACCGGCGTGTTCGATGGTCTCATTTTAGAAGGGCGAGTAAGAGGCCTACTTTTCACCTTCTTAACACACGTCTTCCACTCTTCATCTAATTTATCTGACTCATAGTCATCCCAGACATCAAAGCTTGGCGCCGTCATGAGCTAGTGTATGCACGGGATATTGGGATTGCGAGAAGGATGCATTTCTGAATATTCTTGTATGACAGTGACCTCATTGTCGACTTCTGGTAGCAGAATTTCTGGTGCAAAGGTCTCAGATCCATCTGATTCATAATCATCCCAAACATCGAGGTCCGGTGCCGTCATGAGCTCATATAGACTCGGAATATTTGGATTTCCCTTATGGCGTGTATCCGGGTATGCTTGGACTATTGTGACTTGGCCATCAACCTCGAAGGCTACGGATATAACATTAGCCTCAACCGTTTCTTTGGTGGAAGATTCGACCACTATCTGCTTGTTATTTATCATATCCTGGACTATGTCCTTGAACACCCAACAATCTTTCAAGGTGTGACTTACCATTCGATGATACCGACAAAATTTAGGATTATTGGTTTTGTTGACATCATCCGGGCGTTTTGGTTCAGGAAGTTTGATAGCCTTTTCCTCAAGAAGTCGGTCAAAGATCGAGTCCACCTCATCATCATCGAAAGAGTATTTAATACTCCTTCTTTCTCTGATCGATAATTTTCGAGGTCGACTATCCTTACTCTTGTTGACGTTGTCCCTATTGTTACTGGTATCATTCTTCTTTTCACTTTGAATGAAGGTAGCCATGGATTCTCCCTTCTTCGCAGCTAATTTCTTCGGCTCACTTTTCCTGTCTATTACCTGGCTTTTTGACACTGTCTTTTGACGAGCTATCTGTCTTTCAACATTGTTTGCTTTTGAAACTAACGCATCGAAAGATTGTGGTTCTGCCGTGCCGATGAATGTGGCTATTTCAGGCAATAGATTGTTAGCACACATTTGTACTAAAGACAATTCAGACAACTTTTCAGGACACTGGAGATTGAGGCTCCTCCATCGTGTAATGAAGTCAACAGCACCTTCTCCCACCTTTTGTTTTGTCTCGGCCAAATCAATCATTGACACCTTCTTTTTGGAACTAACAAATTGAGCAAGGAATGCTCGTTGCATGTCATCCCAAGTAAGGATAGATCCAGGCTGGAGCTGAGTATACCACGTGAATGCTGCCCCCTTCAAAGATTGTACGAATTGCCTAATAAGATAGGCATCCAACTGGGAGGTTTCTCCACAAGCCGAGTAGAAATGGGCCAAGTGCTCATGTGGCGAACCATCCGTTCCATCAAATTTGTCGAACATTGGCTTATGGTATCCTACAGGGAATGGTATGGAGTCATAATGTTCCGGGTATGGTCTCCGATATCCCAGGACTGGTGGAGCCAGAGACAGTTGGTACTGCTTCAAACCTTCAGCTATCATATTTTTGATACTTTCCTGTGATATTTCATGAGAAGAAGATTCGCCTCTTTCTTCATCCCTTTCTTGGTATTTCTTCTCATTGTTCTCACTCATGAGCTGGGAACACCTTTTCATGAGTTCGGCGATTTCAGCATCTTTTGCGGCCATCTGTCTGACTACTTGAGCTTCAACCTCAGCACGCTTTCGGTCTTCTATATCTTTTTCAAGTTGTCTTTGAGCTACTTCTGCTTCCTTCTCAAGCTTCCTTTGGGTCGCATCCATTTCCAGCTGTTCTAATCTTGCGACTAGTTGTGCTATCGTTTCCTCATGAGTTTACGGATGAGTCATATACACACTTGCATTAAAATGTTCATCACTGCTAGTGCATGCATCCTGCAATTGAGACATCATGAGTTGTGGTGGACTCCCAACTCCGTGTAGTTCAGACAACAAGACCTGTGACCATTTCGGTTTTAGTGAAGGGGGTGTTTCAAACAGCGGATTATCTTTCCAGGGGTTTTCATCTTCAGATTTAGCTTCTTTTGACGATGCGTCATCAAATGTTTCGCTCAACATCCTTCGAGCCCTGGTGCGGGTGATTGGCCCTTGATAGGTGTCCTCTCCGAACACAGGGTATTCGTTAATTATTACTCCCTTCGACTTACCGCGAGGCATTTGCTGTTCGTCTAGTGCCTTGACCACTTCTTCAGCTATTCGTATCGGGTTCCTTGAACTTGATGTGGACTTCTGTGATCCTAAGTTTGTCATTTGCTCCTCAAGATCATCCGTCTCCTCATCGCTGCCCTCGATGGAGGTAACCATCACTGCCGCTGTCTCAATGCTGGGTAGATAAACTGGAATTGTACCAACAAAGAAACAAGTGGTGATTGGGGACTCGACGACTGTTGAAGTGGAAGAGGGTTTCTTTTTCAAGGCGAAATCCTCTTGGACAGTAGCTTGCTGAGCGATCTCTGCCAAAATAGCTTCAATCGTCTCGGTTTTTGCCTCTCTTTTCCTTTGGGCTCTGGCAGCCCTCTTTCGTTGATTCCTTAGAGCATTCTTTGAAAACGTCTTGCTAATGCCAGCCTTCAAAGATTTCATCTTGGGCTCCTCATGCTTTTCTCCGACTTTAGTTCTTGTCCTGACTTGGGCAGCTGGAGAGTGTCCCACCACAAAAGAAACTCGATGACCACGTCGTCCAAAGTTTGGACCACTGGACGAGAGTTGGTGAAAGTACACTGTGACTTGAGGTGCCATTGAGTTGATTTTCTGAAAAGAAAAACACACAAAACATTAATGTCTCTATATAAGGAGATGAAAAGGAAAATGGCTCCCACTGTGGTCGCCAAAAATTATGTTGCGCAAAAATTGTAAAATAATATACTCAACATAATTTCACCCTATCTAAATAGATAAATAGAGTTTAATACATTTAGTTTGAGCCATTCGAGACAAATATAAATCTCTTAATTACAACCCTTGAGATGAAAGGGAAAACCTTTTGATTCCAAATATAAAGACAGGAAAAATAGGGATGTGTGTGTTTGTGAAATTTTGCGGCTGCGCCCAATCTATTTATCAGGATGCCTACGTACCCCGTCAAGGGATCAAGCCACTCGTAGTTCAATAAAAGTGAGTTGGTGAATTTGGTTTCGAGATAACCAGTGATTCAAATATATTTTGTGGTTGCATCCAAATTTTGTGTCGGATTGCCTACATACCCTTTGGAAGGGATCAAACCGATTGTAGTTCTGATGTTTTGATTTATTTTTTTGGTTTTTTTTATGCCAATATTTTACAATTGACGATTCCAATGAGTTATTAGAAACCGTCGTTTTCTTTTTTTCGGAGAAGTGACACCGGAGGACTTCGGATATTTTCTGGAGCAGGTATGAGTCCAAATTGTGATCCATGAGGCCATTTTTGTTGTTGGAAGCAATTAGCCCAGCCCACTTTTTTCTTCTCTTCCTGTTGGCCCAAGCCCATTTCCATTCACCATTTCTTTCTTTTTATTCTTTCTTTGTTAATTAGCCCTTTTTTTCTTTCTTCTCCCTTTGCTCACGTGCTCACCACCATCACACATTCTTATTCTGACTTTCTTCTTTCATTTTGCTACCCAGCAGCTCAAATAGCCCACCACCACTCACGAAGCATACTGCAACTATCTTAGCTTACTCTTTCCTTTTCTTTAGCAAATTAGTTGAATTTCCTCTTCTATTCTTCAAATTCGAAAAGGACAACCCAAGAATGGATTTGATTATTGAAAGAGTCCCCGTAGCTCTAGGCCTGCTTGAATCCGAGTTGGGTATGGATTCGGATCAAGTTGGGTCTATGCTTCTGCGAAATTGTTCTCCTCCTGGTCTTCCTCAATCATCAAAGTTGTGCTTGACATTAATTAAACGAGCTCTTTTGCTTTGTCTTGGTGCTGCGGGCTAGGAAGAAGAAAAAGAAGACTCCCAATACGACGAACTCTCGAAACTGTCTCTCGATTCCGCCGGTAATTTTAGTTAGCTTCAATTACTTCGGGTATCACCCTCGAAATCGGGAGAGAACAGCCGCCTTTGTGCTTGATTATGCTTGATTTATCAGTCTTCAATCGAAATTGGGGCAGCTATGGTCACCAATTGATTGACTTTTGTTGTGCAGGCAGGCTCTTAGGATCTCTGTTGCTGTCACCGGTCTTCACCGACTTTGGTGTCATCATTGATCTCTGCTGATTTCGCCGTCGTCGTCGGTCTCTGCGTCTTTCTCCAGTAACTTTGGTGAAGGCAGTAGAGGTGAGGTTCTGTTTTTTTTTTAAGGCAACAAGATCTACTGCTTTGAACTGCTGCTACTGTTGTGTAGTCTTTTGCTGCTACTTTGTTGATTTCTTTGGAGTGTGGTGATTGTTGCGTGGGCATAGAGTAGAATTTTTCTATATGGTGTTTTGTAATTTTGTTGAGGAACAGGACATCTCAAAGAGTGAGTTGATTGAACAGAGACTTCTTTTCCATGTTCAGGTGTCAAGAATCTTGCGCCTCTGGGTCATCTCCGACGCCGTGGAACCTGCATAAAATAGATACATCAGAGTTGTGGAAAGGTTCCCACCTTCGATCCGGGTTTTGACACAAGCTTCTTCTCCCAGTTTGGCTTTAGTTTGGCTGGTGTATGACTGCTTTTACTCGCTGTTCTCTTTGCTTTGCTGCTGTTGCTGATTGTCCTTCTCTTGTGGCCGAGCTGCTCCTCCTCTCCTTGCTTCCTTTTTGTTCCTCTGCTTTTTGTTGTTGTTGTTGTTGTTGTTGTTGTTGTTGTTGTTGCTCCCCGTGTGCTTCTCTATATCTTTGTGAGTTTTATGTCCACCATATATAAGATCATGAGCCTCTAGAGATTGACTCTCACTCAACTACAAAGTCTCAGTTTTTGATAAGGACCAACTGTTTAAAGATTTGATTGAGGCGTAAGGCATTTGGACTTTGCTGGCTTCAACCCTACTGTTATTATTTGTTATAGCTGTGGACCGTGCATATGTACCATTTCACATGTTGTAACCTTGGTATAAGCCCATAGAATAAGCCCATAGAATCAATACAAGCCCACTATCACTATATATCGTCAGTAGTTTTTTTTTATTTCAACAATAATGAAGTCCAAATATTAGATCAATTAGGATTCAATCTCTTACCAGGTTTAGGATTTTATGGTCTTTTTTTCTTTATAAAAACTCCACCGTTCCCGATATTAAAATACAATCATTTTTATTAAGTTTATTAGATATGGAGAGATACTTAAAAAAAAAATCATCTTCTTCTACTCCAGCATCTGATGAGCAACCACCTACGAAAATTCAAAAGAAGAATAGTAACAATATGAAACAGTCTCGTGCTGGAGATATTACATAAACGTATTCATCGGATCCCGCTAAACGCCCGCCAATTTCAAGTTATCATCCTAACATTTAAGAAGAAGTTCGAAAATATTATCTACAACAAGGCCTTTGTCGACCTAAAAATCATACTTTTTCTTTCACGTAATTTGGGGGAAAAAAGAAAAAGAAAAAAAAAGGTTTATTCGTGATTGGTTTATAATTTTCATATTGGTTAGAGTACAGTATTAAAGATGATGCTGCATTTTGTTTATGTTGTTATCTTTTTAAACCAGCTACTGGAGAACAAAGCGGTGATGAAACTTTTGTTGGTGCTGGTCATGGATTCAGTAATTGAAATAAGAAGTAAACGCTAATATCACATTTTGGAGGATCAAATATTACTCATAATCAGGCTGCGAGTAATTGTGATGCTTTATTAAACCAAAAAAAAAAAACACGGAGATTGTTTTGGCAAAATATACAGATCAAGATCGAATTGACTACCCTAACCGAGACTATTTTTTAAGGTTTTCATTTAGGCCCCCCCTAACTGAAAATCCTGGCTCTGTCCCTGCTCAACGCCCAAGGCCACCGCTGCTTACTCCACCGCCTACCTCATCACAGTCACTGGGGCGGGAGCCAAGGTTGTTATCAACACCACCATTCCTCTTTGAACTCGTTCATCATCGATGATCGATTCCGACACCATAAGAGACCTAATCAAGTCGCTGCAATTTCGGGTATCATTCGAATAGGTTTCTGGTAAAGTTTAATTGTAGCGTTGTTGAATTTGGGTGCTCTATCAGTTAACCACCAGGAGTCCACAACGTTGTGAATTTGGGACTTCGAATCTCTGAGTAGACTGCCAGAATTTGGAAAGGAAAAGGACACGAGGTTGAGTACGTAGTTCCATGTAAGTGAATAACACATAGTTTTATTATGTTCTAATCCGAGCACTTTGAGATTTTTTTTATTATTATTATGATGAGTTTTGAAGATTAATTGGTTGCCTCAGGTTTTAAAAAATTGGGCTTCTTATATTGTTATGATCAAATTTGCACTTCTTTGTATGAAGATATGATTTTTGTGATTGCTTGATTGCAATTTGGGTGTCGTATTGTGCAATTTATTGAATTTGAGATTTCCTTCCCATTTGGTGTTTGCTTGATGATTGATGAACTCCTGTGTTTAGAATCTTGTGAATTTATTTATATTATTTTGCAAATGTTAGAGACAGTTCATAATTTGTGTTTTGGATATAATATTCTAACGCATTTAAGCAATCTCTTACACATAGCTTGCTGCCTCTCAGTTTGCTCTTTAGTTTCTGATTTTTACTTATATCAGATCTTTTATGGTTGTTCACTTTGACAGATACTTTGGTGTTGCGAACATTTTTCTCCTCGTCTCACCTCAGTGACCTCACTCCTCCACTCCAATGTCCGTGGTCTCTCCCTCTATCTGGTTTTCACATTTTATTAAGCTTGTAAATTGATGGGAGTGAGCCTCTGCATATTGTTATTATTAAGCTTGTAAAATTGAACTTCAAGATTAAGATTTGGTATAATATTATATGAACGTGATGATAGGTGGAGTAGTGATTCAAAGATAATTTGGATGTGGCTTATTTGCAGGTTTAATTCGCGTTTGCAATGGAGAACGTGTCATAGTACTCACTCTTTGGTTTATCTTCTTCAGCAAATAAGCCATTCGAGATGTGTTACTGTTAAATGCAATTTTTAAACTTGAGTCACTACTGAGTTGACTGTTGTCTATAAGATCTTAATTTTTTGCTGCATTACATCCCTACATCACACAAAACACAAAAGTTAAAAGATGAGACAAAAGTAGAAAGTGCTTCCTCTTGTAGACCTCCCAGTGCACACAACCTTTGGTGAAGTAGCCATAGATTCAAACCTCAAGGTTGTTAATTAAACCTTGACTTCTAAACATAAGCTCCAAGCTAAGGCACTCCATAAAATCTTAATGTGCTAAGATGGTGTTGCATTAATGCTCAAGAAAACAAAACAAAAAACATCACTTCATCAACTGAAATTTTCAGAAAAAATGTTGCAAGTGCCCAATTTTCGATGCTCATAACTCCTCTATATGATGTCAGAATCTAGATTCTCAAGTTGGACATGATACTTCACATTCAGAGCTTTCTGTGCATATGTAAATCACTTCATAACTTCAAGGTATGTGAAATCTAGAGACCTACAAATTCAGCCAAAAATACAGAAAACTGGAAAATTCTGGCAGATTGACCATGGCCTGTTCAAACCTGAATATTTCAAACACCAGAGATTATTTGACAAATTCCTTTGGCAGACAAAGAGAGGACTCCCAGAGCTTCAAAATGATGTAAAGAACGTCTTAATCCAACTCTAGGAAGTACTCCCTGTTTTGTCTTTTATTCGCACATTCGTCTATCCAAATTCTGCGTTTTTTTCTAAGACCTTCGTGTACTCAACGTGGAATATCGGACGTTGTAGAACTTCGAATCATGATCTGTCAACACCTTAGAAAATAGACTTCCGGGGCTTTCGATCCATATATTGAATGTCCAGTAACTTCTAGTGAGTTGTAAACCGTGGCTCTCCAAATTTGGCTAACTTGGGGCGTACGACAATTGCACTGCTTCAAAAGGTCACTTTTTCTATCTTCCAACATCTCTCTTAACAACCTCCACACAAACTAAAACATCAAAACGAACAAAACAAAAAAACCAAAGAACAAAATTTTTTAGTTGTCTACCAAGTAGCGCTAAATTTAAAGTTTTCAGCTAGACGTAGAACCTCTTTAAGATCAATTGGGTGGTTGTGGTCTTGGCTCGATCCAGTGTTTGGCCAATAAAAATGATGTTAGATGAGCTCTTCCAAGCAACTTAGGCATCTTTGGAATCTCAAATAGACAAAATTCAATGCGTTTTCTTCTTCTTCTCCTCTTTTTCCAAAGCCTCATCTTCTTGAGTCCAACAAACAAAAAGAGGAGGCTTTGGTATAACATATATGCACATTCCTCAGTTGAATGACATTCCATAGAATATATAGAACACACAAAAAAGTTAGAATACATAATGTAAAAAATTTAAATACAAAAAAACATGTTAAAACAATTAGAGTTAATCAATCTCCGTCGACACGGCGCAAAATTTGATAGGCAGAAAATAACTTATCAAAAATAGTCCCTACTAACTATCCAAGTATGCTCAAAAGATGTCTATATAGTTCAATGGAAGTAGGGGTCATCCCCGCAGAAAACTGATGAAACTAATCACTTTAAAAGACTTGATACGCTAATACCAGAAATCTGGCAGAACTCATTTATTTAACTACCTAAACAAGACATAAAATTACAAGAAAACGCGGAAACAAAATATACACAGTGACGGACTACCATGTAAATTTATAAAAGGTTATGAAGATGATTTGGTTGGTGAACTAAATTAACAAAAATGAAATACGAAACAAAAACAAGAAATTAAAGTTGTAGAAAATCAAATGGATTAAACCGTTATGCACTTTTCTCTACCCTAGATAGTCTCAATCTACCCCAAACGCAATTCACAGAATAATGAATCAATGTTTTCCATGCATGAGCTAAAATTAAGTCATATACATATTACATTCTCTTACTTGGCATGTTATTTGTATTGATTACCTGGCTTAACGTGATCTTAACCTACAAGATATAGTACTATGATGGGTCCAAATCTACCTAAGCTAAGTCATTAAGATTTGTAGAGTGGTTGAGAAACAACAAGGCTTCTAAAGCTACTATGATGAGGGCTTTTACATGACATAGGTTTAACTTCACTCAACGAATAGTGTTGCTTTTATCTCTATAGAATTTGCAATGATATGATGGTCATGTACACATCCATGACAATAGATCTTACCACATGCATCTTAGCTTACAACCAAAAAAATATATAGTAGAAAACTAAGTAAATTGAACCATATCTAGGGCTTCGATCAGCCTGTAAGTAAAGAAAAGTAAACAAATATTACAAAGATGGAGAAGAAGAGAAAAGAATAGAGAAAGAAGAGAGAAGAGAGACGAGCGAGAGAGAGGAAGAAGAGAATTGATTTTCATCTATAATATGGCTCTCATCTTTCTCCTTGAATCTCTTTCCTTGTAGGTTTGAGACTGTTGTCTTCGAAGAAAAGTCATCTCTTATTTCCCTTATCTGCTCTTGACTTCTATCCCTTCTTCTCACATGCCACGTGCCTATTGAATAGGTATATCAATCACAAATTCGTCAACGGGCTTCACGGTGTGAATTGGGCCTCAAAATTTGAATTTTCGTGAAAGGTCAGATTTCCAAGCAGACTGACCCCTCTGTACTAAAATAGCTATAATTTCTTCTAGAAACATTCAAATCATGATTCGAAAGATGTTCTGAAAACGAGTTTTCTTGGGCTTTCTAAGAATAATAAGATCATCATCTGGTTCATCCTAAACTGCTCCTAGTTCTCTATCGAAGTTGGCTGATCGGCACAAGAAGATTTTCAAATTTCAGCTTACAGTCCGTCTTTTTTCCTTCTGTTCTTCTTATTAACACAAAATACCTATAAAATAATAAAGTTAATTTTTCTGAATATTTAACAAAAGAATAAATATGTGAGCATCAATTATTAGTATAGAGGTACATATTTATGCGCTGATCAGTAACGGTGTGAAGTTGTGAAATATTTCACTCGGTCCAAGTTTTCTACTTTCAAAGTAGAGATTTTACATGCCCTACCACGTTTAGACTAGACGTTGAGTGTATGATTCACATTTTGAAATTAATTCTTCTTAGAGATGATTGCACTAGAGTGTGGCACGGATTTCTAATAATAAAGAGCTCTTTAAAAGTGATGCATGCATATACGAATGTGTGGGATCAAAATTTGATGACCATGTACATTACTTATGTTAGTTAGATGAAAATCATCAAAGGCTGTATAAATACCACATTTTATTTTACATGTTGACAAAATTTATATTACTGGCCAAATTGGAAGGAGGCGATTCCACTACTCAGCGAAACCTGATGAGATTTTTGGACCTTATTAATCCTTCAGATCACGAAAGAAATTTGATTAAAGTGTTTCAATATTATTATGACACAATCTCTTTGGTAAAGATATGAGATTATCAATGTTATTCCCCTAAGCGACAACTTTTCTACAAGTACAGTGTCGATATTGACGAGAGACTTATGGCCTTGTGAGGGTATATTGTGCATTTATAAGTCACATAAGAAATTCTCAATATCGTGTCATCATATGAAAATTCTTATTTACAATCCTAATATGAATTCGAATTGCCCGAATGACAACTTTATGATTAAATGAGCTTATAACTCACTCATAGAATAAGATCGAGTCTAGATCTACTTATTTATATAGTCAGTGTGACTAATTTAAACTTGCCTTAATGAGTAGTATGAGTAGAATATGAAATCGATTTCAAAATATGATTATTATGTTGTAATAGATTTAATGTTTCACGAAATTATGAATTCATCAGAGCTTCTAAAGAGCCTATATGAATATATCAATATATATATATATATATTTATGGGTAGATACGTCATATTAAACTTTGATATCACATGTTTTTTATTCCTTTATTTTAGAGCATTTTACTAATGTCTTCAGATTTTCAGATTAGAGCAACACTTATGGTAAGTCGTTGATGAAAACATTTGTAATTTTCTTGTACAGCTTTTAACTTATTTATTTTGCAAGATTCGAAGTTAACGATGAGTTCCCATATGCAAGGTACCTTAAACTTGCAATGATCAGGGAAGATTTTCATTGGGGACAGCATACTGAAGTATGCTACCTAGGACATAAACACGTTGTACTATTTTTCTTCGATCAGGGTTATTTTTTTCCCACTGAGTTTTTATTACCTGGCAAGGGGTTTAACGAGGCAACACAAAGCACGTTCAACATCATATTATTCATTTGTTGACATCCAAGGGAGAGAGTCATAAATAATATATGTGTGGATGTCTATATAAATACTAGTTGTGTACATACTATGTAAAACCTCTATATAGATACCTATTGAGATGAATGATATAATACTCTACACTTCCTTCTCTTCCTTCTCTCTGTTTTCTCTATTCTCTCTATGTCTTCTCTCCCTAGTTTGTAACAAATAATATATAATTAGAAGATTTTTTATCATTCACAAATGAGTCATT
Source organism: Geum urbanum (assembly GCA_946800695.1). NCBI lineage: Eukaryota > Viridiplantae > Streptophyta > Magnoliopsida > Rosales > Rosaceae > Geum > Geum urbanum. The sequence continues at coordinate 28,828,497 of OX327010.1, forward strand.
CATCACTTTAATATCTCACTTATGAAAACTATCACTTTTGGTACTTCATATTCAAATCCATACCTAAGATCAGTACCTGTTGTTATAAATGCTATCAACTTATTAAAAGATTATTGAAAAAAATAAAATATTACCAACACTTTTTTTTTCTTCCAATTTTTGTTTTCTTATTCTTTTTTCATATCAATTTTTTTTTGTGATAAATGACCCATTTGTGAGGTACCATTGGTCATAGTTCATAATTAAAATGTAGTGATCAATTTATCTTTACAAGGCGATCAATCACACAAAATATACATTTGTATAGAAACATTAATTATTAGATAGAGAAAATAGAAAGAACGGATTTTTTTAAGGGTAACGAGTGAGACGTCAATTCTCATTTATAGGAAAAATCTATACAATTACAACTATAACTGCCTACTGAAGGGTGACATAAGAAAGAAGCCATAATCTAGGCAACTTAAGCAACCAAAATCATTTAACCTATCCAAATAATTGTATCCTAGCAATAAGCATAATGATCAAGTAACCAATGATGTAGCGGAATATGGCACGATAAGTAATACCTACCCCATGTTCAACTTAATGTGCAAAAATTATAATGCAAATTACAAAATAAAATCAACCCTTAGCAGACAAAGTCCGCAACTAATGAAATACAGTACAGGATGTCAATAGTCTCCTAGATTCTAAATGAATCAGACCCAAAACCTCCAACAGCTTTCAAGTGCAGCAGAAAAAGCCATACGTTGAAACAAACCAAAACAAACCCTAGGCTTGATGGAAGCCCAATGATTTGAGAGTTTGACCAAGTAGGGCCAACGTTGATTGAGCTTTCGCCTCACCACATGTAAAGTATGAAAAATTCGGCCACCAACGTACGACTGTCAATCACTAGTAACGACGAGGATCGACCACCATCGTAAGCACATAAGCTTGTGTCGCTGCTCCAAAACCACGAGACAACGAAATTACTCCCATTCTCATACTGCCATCGGAAGCACCACTCCAAAGTGTTCCACGAGGGTGCACGAAAGCCACACTGAGCACATCCAACCTCCTCTAATATCGATGGAGAAAAGCCACCATTAACACTCCACGCCCTCTTCTGCTTGTCGATCAAGTACATGTTCATACGAGCTGTATTTGGTCGACAACGCCACTTCTCGGTCGACCAAATCAATCGCCCAACACCATCAAAGTCTTCTGTTCGAGGAACACCACGGAGAGAGTAACAAGCAAGATTTATTAAGAGGGACCCACGAAGCGAGGGATGCGGTGTTACGCCACCAACAAACAATAACCATTCTGCTGAGCCACACGATAACAACAAGGAGGAGGATCCATGATGGAGATCAAAAATCACCGCCGTTAGATCCTTTCTAGGGTTTGAGAGAGACACTATCACTTTTTTACATCTCTAAATTTTTGTGAGCGATGCTTAACATTGGAATTATTTATACGCTAATGATAAAAAAAGTTTACCATTAAGCATCAGGAGAACAATAAGAGCGACATATATACAACCTAAGCTTTGTAACACAATAACATCAAGAGAACAATTCAATAGTTTATACATGCAGCCAAACTGAGAACTCCCCTATATACATGTATTTAGTCTGTTTCATAACTAAAAACTCAAAAATAGCCTATTTTGAAAAGAAAAAACGCTCCTATCCTGTCACTATAATTTGACAACGTAGTTGAACAACTTCAACAATTTTCTCATATTTGAGTTTTTCTCTATTTTATGGAATATTTTAGTTGTTTTGTTCTACACAATTCATAAATACGTACATTCCCTAAATTAGAGAATGTGATGAGAGATAAAACAACATTGTCTATATTTCTCTATATTTTAGAAATGAAAATGGGGAAGAGTAATAAAATCTGTAAAATAAGGAATCTGTTGGATTGGAGCAAAAAATATATCGTAAATTGTGCTTTTTGCTTCCCTATAATAGAGAAATTAAAGCCTCTAGCAGAATACCTATAAGTCATTTCTAGCTAAAATATAAATATTTTGTCTTAAAATTCATTTCAATAGGTCTCTATCTTATTAGCTAGTTTAGAGATTCCTTATATTTCATATTTTTATCCCATATTTCTCTACCAAAAACATGAATTATAGATACACTACAAGAAAAATGGTATTCAGCGACGAACGGAGTTGCGACGACCATAAGTTCGTCGCTAAAATTTAGTATAAGCGAGAAATTTCAAATCGTTGCAATTGATCTCATCGGCGACGACTATTTCGTCGCTAAATAGTAAATATGCGATAACTTATAAAAACTGTCGCTTAATATTTCAACGATGACTAATTTCCATCGCTAAAGACTTATTTGGCGACGGTTTTAATGAGTCGTCGCTGACGTTATGTGTGACAATTTAGTTTTCCTTGCAAATTACTTATTTGGCGACGATCTTTTCGAGTTGTCGGTAAATATATATGTGACAGTTACAATTTTCTCGCGGAAAACCTATTTGGTGACACTTTCTACAATTTGTCGCTAAATTTTTATGTGACAACTACAATTTCCACGCTAAAGACTTATTAGGCGACGATTGACAAGAGTTGTCGGTGATATTTAACGCGACAAACATTAATTCCTCGCAAAATATTTGTTTCGCGACGATTTTCATGAGTTGTCGGCAAATATATGTGTGACAACTACAATTTCCTCGCGGAAAACCTATTTGGCAATGCTTTCTATGATTTGTCGCTAAATTTTTATGCGAGAATAACGGTTTCCTCGCAAAAGACTTATTAGGTGATGACTGACAAGAGTTGAAGGTGATACTTAATGCAACAAACATTAATTCCTCGCAATATATCTGTTTCGTGACGATTTTCATGAGTTGTCAGTAAATATATATGTGACAACTATAATTTTCTCACTGAAAACCTATTTAATGACGAATTATACTATTTGTCGCTAATATTTAATGCGACAACTACAGTTTTCTTGTAGAAACGTATTAGATGACGACGAATAAGAGTTGTCTAATTTATTAATGAAATAGCAATAGTTATTTAGTTTATTTAGTAAATAACAATCTTTTTAGTTTAGTAGTTTATTCATTAAATAGCAATCTTTATTAGTGTGTTATTTTGTGTGTTGTTTTGTAGTGTGCATAAAGAACTTTTGAAAGAAGAGAGTACTGTAAACATAGACAAAAGACATAGGAAAGAGTTTCTGATATAGTTTCGAAATCATGCTACAGCTTTGTGTATAGAAGGAAAAATTGATGTAGAGATTTATGCATTGGCACAAGGTGCTGACAATCGAAGTATAAAGTATACAGGGTGCGTTGCATACGATGTTAAATGGCGTGTTAAATAGATTGATTATTACCGTACTACACAAGATAGTGGAGTCATGACTATTAGGTCCCACAATGATCATGTACGTACTATGTTAGTTTGGTTAAAGTCGTCCAATTGAATTTTCGAAGAGGGTATCACATATATCTTTTTAAATGTGACTAGTATAATTCAGAGCACAAGCATTTGAAGATGGACTATCATTTGACATCGCTGAACACAGATAGACTGTGGTATAAGCATGATCCTTATGTGCTTGTGAAACATGCCCATAAAATATTTTATCTTGATGACTTCAAGTTGGGATATCCTTGGAAGGTCGTCCAGAAAATTGAGTATAGACATATGGGGGACGTTCCAGAAAAAGAAGAAGATGAAAAACAGATGGATGAGGACGATGATGATCAAAATGATGATGTATGGCATGTACATGAAGAAGACGAAGAAACTAGTGCAACATCATTGCGTAGACACGATGAGGAACCGGAAGTTGTTATTCTCACTGACATTGATCAAGAAAGGAGTGCATCAAGCGATGATGATTTCACTAATGACGACTTTCCCGATGAAGACCATATGTCATAGGATTAGTATTTTCTCTTTCTTTTGGAATTACGTACGTAAATTTGTTCTCCACAATTACCTACGTGACGATTTGTATTTTTTATTCTTTTCTAAACAGTTTTTTTAAGTTTGTTTAATATCTGGTCTTTAAAACTAAGGTATGTAGACAAACAATAGATAAAGTTTAATATAGTAAGATACGTACGTACAGAATTTTGATATAGAGTTGTAGTATATATATGATTTAAAATTTTGGAAAAAAAAATCAAACCTTACGTACAGAATTTTTATTTAGAGTAGTATATATATATATGGTAGGTCTCTTGGGAAAAAATAAATCAAATGTTAAAATAGTAGCATATGTGCAGTTTTATTAATTAATTTTATATATAGAGTTACAAGTTTAATATATAATAGTAGTGTATATATGGTAGGTACCTTGGACAATAATAGATCAAGCTTATTTTAGTATGCATGTTACAGATTTTTATTTCTTTCGAATTCCTATAGTTGCAAGTTTAATATATAGTAACAATATATATGGTAGGGTAATTATTCTCTCTTAAGATTGATTTGGCGCATATATACTGTATCAATCATATATACTGGCGCATATATACTGTACCAAATTCTCTCTTCAGATTGATTGGCGCATATATGTGTGTGTGTGTGTTTAAAACAGTTTATAGGGTAATTATTCTCTCTTATGAATTTGATAGAGACCTTCCTTAATTATACTGTGTCGATCTCTAGCCCAAAATATATCTCTTCTTTATTCTGTGTCAACGATTAAGAGCAAATGTTCATAATATATCTTCTTCATATTTTGGAGCTTTTCTACAAACTCAAAGTAGCCAAATGGAAAAAGTTTCCTCTTCTTTTTATAATGAAGCGCCAAAATGAAATTCTTATACCATATATAAAAGACGGAGCTCTCATCGCCTTCATTGTTCAAACTCTTCTCAATCCTTTAACTTTTTATGTAAGTTTCAGTTTGCCTCCTTAATTTTTTTTTGTTATATTATGTACGAATCCATGCAAGTGTTGATATAAATTAATCCAAGTATTGTTTGCAATATTTGTATCTAAGCAAAGAATTTCTTTATCTCACTTGACAGGTTGCACATGGCATCACAAGAAGGACATAAGAGTAAGAGTCAAGGAAAGAAGATGAAGTCAAAAACAAAAATCATATCTACTACCTCTAATGTAGAATCGAGACTATCTTCGGAATCGCATGTGGCACCAAGTATGAGTACTACTTCTCCACATCTAAGAACTAATGAGGTCTCAAGTCAAGGACCTACACCGACGCCTAATACTTCCTGTAAGTTTTAAACACTAGCATCAATGATTGATAAATTCTTTGGTTAATGTACTCTATAATTTCATTCCCTATAGGAATTAAAAGAAAAAGAGAAAAAACAACTGAAAAGGGTTTGACCGAGTCCATTGCGAGTAATGGAAACAAGTTGGTGGAGGTGACTATGGATCCTATGTATAATGCTCTCAATACCCTCAACGCTGATAGAAAACTAAGCACCGCAATGATAATTGAAAAACGTAATCATGCTCCGATATGTTTCAAGAGCTGGAAAAATATAAAAGAGGGGCCAAGAAAAACATTAAGAGATGGATTGACGGTTAGTTTTCACTCGAACTATACATTTTAGTTTATTAGTAACGTGGTTTGTTTCTAACTCTATTTTTTCTTAACTAGGTCCAATTTGATGTAGATGTAGACGAACCTCGCTTTGTCGAATACACAAATTATGTGATGGACCGTGCTTATGGTAGTTTTAAAAAGAAATTGCATGATCATTATAGAAGCTTTGCCAATTATATAGAAGCACGAGCCACGCCACCTCCTGAAGATCTGTGGGGAGCTGGTCGAACATTGGCATTGGCTATGTGATGAACTCTACATTAATCCTAAGAATATTGTAAGTATAATGTTTTTTGAGAAATTATATCAAAACCTCTATTTCTCGCACTACACCTCTTCATGGGATAAGAATGAAGGATAAGAATTATAGTTGGTTTAGTTGCAGTGGCATCATGTTTTGTAGAAAATTTGATACACTACAAAAACAGGCACTATAGCCGACGACCTAAAGTCGACGGCTATAGCAAGACCAGTTGTCGGCTATAATCATAGTCGACTACTGGCCGTCGGCAAAACTATAGTCGACCATACGGTGAGTCATTGGTTATAGTCTTGACTATAACCGAGGACATCAAGTTGTCGGCTATAGTCTTGACTATAGCCAACGACCGGTCAACAATCGACGTTGACCGGAGGGTGACTATAACCGACGACCAGAACACCAAGTCGTCCACTATAGTATTTACCTTAGCCGATGACTTTGAATAGTGTCGTCGGCTATAGTAGAAAATTTCAAGAAAAAAAATACCCGAAAATGTACAATTCTAATCTCTGAACCTACAATTGCATAATCTTATTTATCAAAATTTCAAAACACAAAACACAAATTCACTAACAAAACACAAATTCACGCATATTACACACCTACACTATAGATGATCCAAATTGATGTTATTGAAAACATCGACGTTAATATCAGGGTCTTCGGGATCCTTCTGCGGTCGCATGGCAGGAAAAAGGAACGCAAGTTGAGCCGGGACCGGGAATCTAGATGACTGAAGCTGTGCAGGTCAATCCTGAAATCATGAAGTCATCGCAGACTGCTCGGCGAATCTCGCCTGCTTCATCTCCTCCACCAGCCTTCAAGTGTCTTGCAGCTCGCTCTGATGCTCTGCCGCCTGCCTCTGGTGCTCTGCCGCCACCCTCTGGAGCTGTTCCTGTAGATGAAAAGACCACGAACTTACCGACATGCGTGAGAATCCGGGAGTAATCTTCAAAATCCCGTCCCCCTTATGTCCTAGACCCCTGCAGTAGTAGCCGCTTCCCCGTGGTGGGAAAACCTCCCCCATGATCCTCGCCGCTATAAGCGGGTCAGATTGATCAATCTGAGAGATGGTCTGGGGGAGTTCCGCATCCTGAGTCTCAGGCCATTGCTCTCTCACGATCTAGGTCAACGCCTCCGGAGTCACCTCTTGCACTCTCACCTAATTGACAAGGAAAAAATAAATTGGACCAGTAAACATACGTAAATTTTTTTAGAGATATATAAGCAAATATGTTAATTAAGTTATAAGGGTATAATACTTACAATATCTTCGGGGCACTGAGGATACGCTTTATGTAACTATACCCCAAAGGGGAGACTTCAGGATGTAGGGCGGCCTCCTCCATCCAACCCACCCGCAAAGGATCTCGAACCGCCATGATGGATCTTCATGTTTTTTCCCCGGTTCGTCGCATTTATTGTAGAAATAGCTTGATTGGATGAACATATGTGAAAAAAAATTAATTAAGAAACTATTTTTTCCAAATACGATACAAGTAAGCACAAACGAAGTGTTGCATACCTTGACCTTTGAGGTGTTGAAGTGGACTACAAGCCACTGCCACTCGTACTCCCTATACATAAACTCCATAGGGGTACCCCCATGGAGGTTCCCGTGCTTCTTTCAGTGCCGTTTGAGCTCACTCTACCACTCCTTGTACCTATATATGGGAGATATATGTTATAAATTGATAATACATGATCAACAAAATGTCTAAAATTTAACTCTATATCTCATCACCTTCTTCCTTGCACCTCAATTGCCCCCGTGCATTTGAGCTCCTCCAGCATAATAAATCACAACTGCAATGTATATATAAATAAATATATAAATGGTAGACATACATAATGAATATATAAAGGATAATTATACATAATGAATATATAATTAACTTACCGACAACGCATTGTTCATACAGTTATTCACATATTGTGGCATAGATGACACTCTCCCCATAGAATCGGCACTCTGTCCCGTATTATTTCTCACCATCACGTCTCCATTCAAATTGGTTTGTATGACCACTTTCCCACTGTCCTTGACCGCCTTGTCAAGTAGCTTGTCACTGACCGTGTCTCTAGTATTCTTTTTTGCATTACCTCTAGCGTTGGTGTCGGTTAACAGAAGGGAAAAAAATTCAACATAACCACTTAAGCGGTATATTCATTATGTATTAATGAGTTTCACATTAAATACTAAGTTTGGTAATATTTACCCGATTTGGACGTCGATGTATTTGATACCCTCGCACTATACAGAGGTGTATCAAACGGCACATAGAAGTATGTCTCTTCTGGGGTAGTGTAACCAATCTGTCCTAGAATGGGCATTCCCCAATCATCAAGCGCAGGTATGGATGATATCGTATCGGGCATGAAAAGGTGCGGCGGTGGACCACCACATGTCCCCGTAGAGGAACTATCTGAAGGATCTGCATTAGAAGCCGACAGCTCTGCAACGAGGGAGTAGGAGCCGTTGGCCAGGAGATGGGAGGCATACAGACACCTGAATGTACGGGACCCGTAGAGGCAGCCGACTGTGGCGATGGAGTGGCGCCTTCGTTTAAGAGCGGCCTCATGCAGGCGGGTCGACGGGCCCCTATATCTTGTTGCGGCTGCTGAAGCAGTTGAAGCTGTCGAGAGGTCCTTGGACAACTATAAGTGTTACTTATAGAGGCGGACGAGGAACTATCGCTGCTAGACACGGTTCCTTTGTTAGAGCCCTTCGAACTCTTTTGACTTAACCAATTCATGATCACTAGTTATTTAAACCCTAATTAACTTAAACCTTAATTAATTAAACCCTACTTAAATTAAGCCATACATAAATCACAAAATTTCACACCACAAATTCATACCTAAATCACAAAATTCATACATAAAGCACAAAATTCACAAATTCATAATTTCATACATAAATCACAAAATTCACATAATATTCCCACAAAATAATCACACATTTCATATATCACAAATTCTATAAAATTCACAAATTTAATTAACCCAATCACAAATTCCATAAAATTCACAAATTCAATAACCCAATCACAAATTCCATACACAAATTCAATAACTCAATCACAAATTCCATACACAAATACAATTAACCCAATCTAATAACCTAATAACAAAATCCTTAACCCATAATCAAAACTCATACACATTCACATAATCTAATCTAGATCAAACTAAAATTCTAAAATAAAGCTAAAACCCTAAAATTTAGGGGAAAAATGAGATAGATAGATAGATAGAGAGAGAGAGAGAGAGAGAGAGAGAGAGAGAGGAATAACCTATTTTGGAGAGATTGAGACCGATTTTGGGGGGGGGGAGGGGGGGGGTTGGGGTGATTTGGGACGTTTGGGGAGGGATTCCAAGGGTTTGGGGCGATTTGGGGGGAAAGGAGAAGAGGCCGAAGAAGTGAGGTCTCGGGCTGGGTTTTCGGGTTATAACATCGAACCATAACCGACGACTTAATGAATGTCGTTGGGTATGCCTTAGCTGACAACTTCATTAATGTCATTGGCTATGCTTTTTATTTTTATTTTTTTTAACTATACCCGACGACTTCTGTGCAAGTCATCGGGTATAGTTTGTAAAAAAATTTAAAACGCATGCCTCATCGGCAAAATTCACCTGTTTCGACGTAACACCTGTTTAAATAATACACTACAAGAAAATTGCACCTAGACCACGGACCATTTCCGTCGTCTAGGTGCAGTTTTCCGTCGTCTAAGTACTTAGACGACGGAAACTCCGTCGTCCAAGGTCCGTGCTCCAAGTGCTGTCGTCCAAGCACCTGGACGACGGAGATTTAGTGATCCGTCGTCCAAGTTCACTTGGACCTCGGACATTATCCGTGGCCCAGGTAGCCACCTGGACGACGGAAACTCTATGTCTCCGTCGTCCAAGTTCACTTGGGCCACGGATAATGTCCGAGGTCCAAGTGAACTTGGACGACGGATCACTAAATCTCCGTCGTCCAGGTGCATACATGGGTCACGGAGAAGCTAACCATCTCCGTGGCCCAGGTGTTCACCTGGACGACAGAGAATTAGCGTTTCCGTCGTCCAGGTGAACACCTGGACGACGGAGAACGGCAGGGTTTAGGGTTTAGGGGTTAGGGGTTAGGGGTTTAGGGTTCTGCACCTGGACAACGGAGAGCATAATCTCCGTCGTACAAGTGAATATTTAATTTTTTAAAAAAAATAAATTGAAATTAAATATTATTAATTTAATTTATTATTATTTTAATTTAAATAATGAAAAATGCTAAAATTAAATAAATAAACTAAATTTTGAATATTAATTAATAACTTAATTATTAAATAATCAAAGTAAATTAATTTGTACATACGAAAAAAACCCATAAATTAAAAATTAAAATATTGTTCGGAATGCGGAAAGAAATGAGATAATATACTACTAGCTAGCTAATACACTGGAGGAGCAGATGCGCCGCCGAGTCCTCCGCCTCCAGCCGGGTCGTTGTCGTCGGGGTGTGGGTTCGGAGGAGGTTGACATACTTCTCGATTTTGTTCCATGAGGGCGATGAGTTGGGCTATTTGTGCTTGTTGTTCGTCAAGTCTTTGCCGCATTGACTCATTCTCCTCTCATGCCAGTCGAGCCTCTTGAATGGCTGCTTCGACGGCCGCAGCCTGACTCCTTCTCCGCTGCCTCGAACCTCCCGTAGATGATGAGCCGGAGGTCGTCGACAAATCTCGTACCACCCTAGGCCCAAAGTGCCTAACCTCCTTGCCAACTCTACGACCGTAGACCTCATCCGCGATTGCAATTTGGCTCTCTAAGGATAGAGGAGGCAGGTCTTCCGGCGGCACATCTGGGAACGCAAGCTGAGTGTTGGCCAACTCTTCATGCACACGCTCTATCGCCCTTGCCTACAAAAGAATAATTAATTTATTATAATGAAATCATATTTAAATAATAATTTACTATAATTAAAAGCACATATATATATATATATCACTTACGCCGCATTGACTCGCTTCATTATCGAGCCCTGGCGTCACGTACGCGCTTACGCTTGCATCAAGATAAGGGTGTTTGGAACCCTTATCCTTGTGCTCCTTGGCAATTTGAATGAACTGCTTGGCGCCGGTAGTATGGTGTTTCTCCTTCTTCCCCCGGTTGGCTTTGTTGACACCGGAGAATTTCTGTTACACAACATAATTAAATCATTAAAAAATGAATAACTACAATTTAAATAATTCAATTATCTTAATTGAAATAAAAAAAATAAATTAATACCTTAAATTGTTCATCGGCAAAGTGGTTACACAACCACTCCCACTCATCTTCTCTCTCCCCTTGCAGCTCTACCGGGGGAGGCACGGGACCGACATCTTTGAAGTACTTATGGAGCCTGTACTTCCAATCTTTGTAGATGGAGTTGGCGGTTTGATTGATATGCCTTAATATAGCCGGTGTCGGATCCACCTCAAATTGTTCCTATCAAAAATAAATAGAAAATTATAATCGTATATATTATGAAATTTTAGGCCGAGATTAACAATATTATATAATAACTAAATTGAACGTATTACGTACCGAAAGATCTTTGAAGACTTTCGCCTTCTCATGATCCGGCGCCTCCTTCCAAGTAGGGGCAGTGATACGAACCCGGTTACGGATGATTGACCCTATCCCATGCGCCGAGAGACTTGCTAGCTGAGCTGTGGGAGGGCCACCGGTGAATTCGTCGTACGGCAAGTCGATCTTTTTACCGGTCGCCTTGCAAATACGCTCCGCTTTGCCCCCTTTAACGAGACCCCGAGTCCCTTTCGGTTCCGGGTCAGTGGGGGCCCTCCTTTGCCTACGGCGGGCGCTGTACATGATTGATTCGGCGGTCGAGGACGCCTGAGTACTTCCCGTTGAATGGGTACCGGGCGTCGGAGATTGGAAGGGGTCGACGTCATCACCGCTCGAGATGAATGGGGGAGCGGGAATTTCCCCAGAGGGCGCTACAGACGGACCAGATGATCCGTCCGGATTGAGAGCGTCATTGCCCTCCGGTGGTAATTCCCAACCGACTTGGTCCGCCAAGCGGCGGAGCATGGCATCTTCTGCCTCTTTTTGGGCTTTCTTCTTGCCGGATGTCGTCTTTGGCGGAGCCATTTAAACCTAAGAGTACGGGGTTAAAATACCTACTTACCATAATAATTACAACTTAAAAATTTACGCTAATTAATTAAGTACGTTTAAGATTTAAATAGAGTACACTAGCTTGGCATTTTCGGTCGTTCAATGGACGTGCGACCCGCGCGATAAAGTGTAAATTTTCAATTAATCAGCCTTGGTTAAATCAAAAAACATGGCCAGTTAGGGATAGAGATAACGCGAGAGGCAGGACTAATTTCGACAAAAGTCTTTCTTAGTCCAAATCCTGTCATCAGTCATAACCCGTTTCTAGACACCATGTCCGACATTCGGCCAATTTTTCGAAAATTTACACTCCCTCAAGTCCTTTGCAAACTCCGCCCTCAACCTCATGTCCATAACTTCACTTAGGTTATGGTGTGCGGTGATGAAATCTACACATCACGAGGGGTTAAGGAGATAAGCAAGGAAAAGAGGCGCCATCTATTCCAAAGAGTGTGACTTAATTACACCAAGCCTATGTACTAAATTTAAATCGAACACGTACTACTAATTAATTTACTAAAAAATACACGTAATTACATGCAATAATTTATTTTCCATTTAGCATGAAATAATTAACCATTTAATTAATTAATAACAATAATTATTTATTTAATTAATTAATATCAATAATTATTTATTTATTTAATTAATAACAACAAATTTACAATTATTCATTTAATTAGTATTAAATAATAATAATTATGATTTAATTAATTAATAACAACAATTAATCATTTATTAAATATTTAAAACTAATTACTAAATTAATTTCTACTAATTAATTATATTTAGAATTTAATTAATTAATAAAATGAAAATTATTTAAATAAGGGAAAAATAGAAATTTACCGAATCGGAGTTTTCGGGAATTTCGCCGGAGTTGTGTCGTCGGAGAGGAGGAATCGAACCACGCCGGAGTTGTATCGTCGGAGCGTCGTCGCCGGAGGAGAATATCGCCGGAATGAGATTGAGAGAGAGAGGAGAGGAGAGATGGAGAGAATTGTAAGGGATGAGGAAAAGAAGATGAGCCGTACTCTATTTATAGAGTTTCACTTAGACGACGGAGCACTATTCTCCATCGTCTAAGTGCACTTGGACGACGGAAACGGGCTTCTCCGTCGTCCAGGTGGCGGTTTCAAAATTTTGAAACGGCGCGTAATTAAGGGGCGGGACGTTTTGAACCGCCATGGAATTGGACTTAGACGACGGAGAATGAATTCTCCGTCGTTTAAGTGAAAATTCAAGCGGTCCCAAAAACGGAAGCTGTAAATTGAACCGCCATAGTTTTGGACTTGGACGACGGAGATGGTAAGTTTCCGTCGTCCAAGTGAAAATTACATGAAAAAATTAAACAAAAAAAAATTTGAACCGCCATGATTTTTGAACCTGGACGACGGAGATGGTCATTCTCCGTCGTTCAGGTGAACACCTGGACGACGGAAAATGACCATATCCGTCGTCCAGGTTCATATTACGTAAAAAAAAATTTTAAAAATAATTCGCTAGGAATTTAGCGATCTGTCATTCGAGTGAAATAGTCGTACAATATCGATGAACGCATCATATATATGAACAGTTAAATTTGAACCGCCGATTAATTTTACGTATTGAAACATGTTAAGTATCGACTAATCTTTACGACTTCAGTGTTCATGAGTAGACGCTAATTTGCAGCAGAGTATTAACGAAAATGAATTTCGACAAAACAACCGTTGGATATGTTCGTCGTAACATAATATATAATTGTCTTCAAAGGACCATAAAATAATAAGTTCGGGAAGGGTTTGATCGGCACAGTCAACCGCAAAACCGATAATTTCACAAACCGGAAACGTGGATACAAGGCATTTCGCAACTCCGATTTTCGAACCGTCGAAGCTCACACACCAAGAATTGTTTACTCTAAAGTCTTGATGAAAAGAAAATGCATTGGAAGAAGGTCTAGAGGGTCGTTGTCTTAGAAAAAATTACGATATTTGTACCTGGACGACGGATATGAGAGTTATCCGTCGTCCAGGTGCAGACCTGGACGACGGAGAATGACGTTCTCCGTCGTCCAGGTGTATAGACCCTGAATTCAGGGGTTAGGGCCTTACTGTTTAGGGTTTAGGGTTTCTGAACTTGGACGACGGAAACAGTGTTCTCCGTCGTCCTAGTGTGTACCTGGACGACGGATAATGACCATTATCCGTCGTCCAGGTGCATAGACCCTGATTTCAGGGGTTAGGGCCTTAGGGATTACGGTTTAGGTCGTCCCCGGTCATTTGTGTACGTGTCCGTTCAATTATCAATCGATCCGATCGAACTGCTAGATTTAGGCCGGCTAGGGTCAAGGATTTAGCTAGGGTACGTTTTATATGATATTGAGATTTGGCGCCAATATTTATTTATTTCTCCGTTGGCCAGGATATATAATTCAGATTAATTTCTTACCGTAAACCGGCATCGATCATATATATATTACAATAATTACAGTAATTAATTACCAATTAATCTCCCTCGTCGTATGACCGTACTCTTCGTCATAATCATCATCGTCCTCATCCCCGTTAGTCGACGGCTCATCCTCGTCATCGTACTCAACATCGTCCGACGAATAACCTGAGTCCTCGTCCGCGTCCTCTTCCTGCTCGTCTTCTTCATCTACCTCATCGATAATCTCATCTTCAGTTAGATCTGTACAACCATCAGGCATGGGTAACCGTTCACCATCTTGAACCAGGTCCATTATATCGGAGCGGACCATAGAAATATTAGGCTCTTGATAGGCAGGAATGTCTCTTTCTGGTTCAGCAGCATCTTCAGTCGTCGCCGGTGTCCCTTCAATTGTCTCTGTATTCCATATTCCTCGGTGAGAGATATGGTTCACTATTTTCCACCCTTCACCGGCTTTCGGATCGTCGAGATAGAACACCTGCCGAACTAAGGTGGCGAGAGCGTAAGGCTCATCCTCATACCAGTGCGAGTTTGTATCGACTGATAATAATCCCAGGTCTTCCTTTGTACGCTTGAACCATCTGCACTTGAATAGGAAAACGTTGACATCATTCCCGTAACATAGCTGAACCACGTATACAATAGCCCCGTAATATAGATCAATGTCTTTCCCAACCGCTACCCCACTGTTTTGTGTTCTTCTTCCTTCATCTCGGGCCAATGAATGGAACTTTACACCGTTCACAAAACATCCGGGATAAATATAGTGTTTAACCGGCTTCCCTGCTAGCAAGTGCTTTGGCCATGACCACCACCCTCCGTGGTTATCAGATTTTTGCAGATCAATCATCTGCGAAAAAGGGCAAATTAATATAAGGGTTTACTTTCTACAAACATGAGCGATATGTATTTAAATAATTAATACCGAGTCGTACGTACGTACCCATTGGAAGAAATAATCAGGAAACTTCTTCTTAACCATTTTCTCAATCCACGCCGAACTCTTGTTTTGATTTAACGCCTGAAGCCTCTCCCTGTATGACATCATGTACGGCTCAACTTCCTCACAGTCTCGCAACACTACCCAATGTGCCTCAATAAGTTCTTCCCGTGTTAACGATTCCTTTAATACTCCTCTAAACGGTCGGATGACATTAGTGACGACAGAAAGATTGATGCGGGCACTGCGATCGGAGGCAGTGGGAGGGGGTGGATCTTTGAGGTACCTGTTGCACTAAGTAACACACTCATGCATTAGGTATGTCTCTGCTATGGAGCCATCCGGGGCCGACCTGTTTTTGACGAATGACTTATACTGTCCAAGCTGTCTACAAAATCAAACGTACACATTACATAAGTACATATAGCTAGCTAGCTAGTATATATATAATCTCCAGTGGAACAAATTAATTAATTAGTTGTACGTACCTTTCTTGAGGATACATCCAAGTGTACTGGACCGGACCAGAAATAAGCACATGCTCGGGCAGGTGGATCATTAGGTGAATCATGATGTCAAAGAAAGCAGGGGGGAAAATCCTCTCTAGTTTGCAAATGATGTGCACAATTTGTTGTTGCAATTCCACCACATCTGACTTCTTTAATTCTCTGGCGCATAACCTCTGCCACCACCTGCACAATGCCACTATTGGTTCTACGACGTCCCGAGGCAAGTATGGTCGAATTACCACTGGAATCAGACGTTGCAGCATAACGTGATAGTCATGTGTCTTTAGACTAACAAACTTGTGTTGCACCTCGTCCACTGCTCCAGTTATAGTAGCTGCATACGTAGCCGGATAACGAACGCTCTTAAACCAGTGAAATACAGAACGTCTAAGCGTCGGCTTCACTGTGTAAGGTGCATCTGGCATCTTGTTGTACACTCCTTTCCTATCCCTCCTCAACCACAAGGGACGACGTAGATTCATTGATTCCAAATCTTTGTGCGCTTTGGGAGTATCTTTAGTCTTGAACTTAATACCGAGAATTGTTCCCACCACGCTGTCGCACACATTCTTTTCTATGTGCATCGCGTCCAACTTGTTCCTCAGCTTCAACTTCGACCAATAAGGGAGTTCAAAGAATATACTCTTGTGATCCCAATAGCTCAGATCATGTGGAGGAATTGGATTGCATTTCTTTACATCCGCGTCATTGCTCAACACACCAAAGTCGAAATAGCTCAACCTCTCTAAAATCTCTTCGCCCGACCAACTACGGGGTTTAGGATTGTTCTCTACCGTACCGTCGAAATGAGCTTCATCCTGTCGCCACGGGTGGTCGTGAGGAAGCCATCTACGGTGACCCAAGTAACACACCTTCCCCGCGTTCCAACTAGAGTTCACGTCGTCCAAACATATAGGACATCCATTATATCCTTTTGTCCTGCAGGCTGCCAACATCCCATAAGCTGGAAAATCGCTGATCGTCCACATTACGGCAGCCCTCATCGTGAACATCGTGTCAGTGAATTTGTCATAAGTTGGGACTCCATTTTCCCACAACAGTTTCAGCTCGTCGATCAAAGGTCTGAGGTAGACATCTAAGCACTTCGATGGAGATTTAGGACCTGGAATTAATACGGTAAGGAAATTAAATTCCTTGTTCATGCACATCCACGGAGGCAAGTTGTACGGCATCAGAATAACTGGCCAAGTGCTGACGGCGGAGCTATTACTTCCCCAAGGATTGAATCCGTCTGTAGATAGGCCGAGTCTAACATTTCTAACCTCTGAAGCAAAGTCTCCAAATTCTCTGTCGAAATGTTTGAAACCCTCCCCATCCGCGGCGTGTCGCAGGACATCGTCATCTATTCGCTTTTCTGCGTACCATCGCATCGCCTCTGCTGTCTGTAGAGACATGTACAGGCGCTGCAATCTGGGAATCAAGGGAAAATATCGAACAACTTTCACAAGAATTCTCTTTTTCGAACTCTTCCTATTCAACTGGAATCTGCACTGGCCACATACGGGACAATAGTCCAACTCTTTATACTCTTTGTAAAATAGCACACAATCATTCGGACATGCGTCAATTATCCTGTACTTTAGGCCGAGGCTGCTCAGGATATTTCTAACCTTATAATGAGATTTAGGAAGATTGTGATTATCAGGAAGCAACTTACATATTTGCTCCTGAATTTCGTCAAAAGCACTCACTGACATTTTGTGCTTCACTTTTATCTTCATTTGCTCCATCACATATTGCAACACATTCTCTCGACATCCAGGGAACACCGGGGTTTGCGCTTCAAGTAGTATCCGGTTGTACTTTTCCATCTCACTGGTGTCAGTGGCCAAGCTAGCTGTGGGGAATGTGTCATCATGCTCATAAGTGGTACTGTAACCTCCGTCTTGGTGTTGGTGTCCACCATGACTACATCCCGGAAACGCATCATGGACCAAATCTGCAGTTGGGTTGCAAGCTGGGGGTCCGGCACCACTGCTGCTGGATGAGGCACCATGGTAACTGTACCCTGAGCTGAAGTCTGCTGCGCTGAACTCTACTGCTTCACCATGCTCGCTCCATGTAGTGTAACTCCACATCATACCATTTTCGTACAGGTGTTGCACCATAACATTAACCTCCGCATACTGACAATTAAGACATTTCTGACACGGACACCTGAAACGTTTCTTTCCCTGACCATGTTCTATCGCAAAATTCACAAATTCGCTAATTTCATCCATATACCGGACATCACATCTATTCTTCAACTTCATCCAACTCTTGTCCATACTGCTACAAAATATTATAATTAATTAATTATTACATATATATATATTTGTCAATTAATTTACGCTTAATTATACGTACGTACTCGATCTACATCGATCCATCAATTACGTACATACGTAATTTAATCGATCTGTACATATATATATATAGCTAACATCAGCTAACATCCTTGCATGTATATATGTACGTACGTTTTCACTAAATATATATTAATTAATTAATTAAGCAAATTTTAACTGCGTACGTATACGTACCTGCTGGCCTTCTCGATATCTGTACGTTAATTAAGCTAACTAGCTAGTCAGCGGAGATCCCTTATCGATCCTGATTCTTCTCGGCCTAGCTACCTAGCTAGCTTCTAGCTAGCTAGCTCCCTAGCTTCTCCTTCTCCCTTCTCCTTCAATTCTTCTTCAAATGGAATGAATAGATCGAGGCCAGGAATGAATTCGATCAGCTTATATAATGCTTCACTTAGACGACGGAAGTGTCGGTACGTCGTCTAAGTGGAAGCACGTTTCGTATACTCGGACGACGGCGTGTCGGTCCGTTGTCCAGGTAATCACCTGGACGACGGAGAATACCATCTCCGTCGTCCAGGTGATTACCTGGACAACGGAGAAGACTCCGAGGTCCAGGTTATCCCCTGGACGATGGAAAATACAATCTCCGTCGTCTAGGTGACCACCTGGACGACGGAAATGACTCCGTGGTCCAGCTTACCACCTGGACGACGGAGATGGTATTCTCCGTCGTCCAGGTGGTACTTGGACGACGGAGTCATTTCCGTCGTCCAGGTGTCACTTGGACCACGGAACAATTATGTTTCCGTGGTCTAAGTGATGTTTTCTTGTAGTGATAGTAGAATAGAAATGAAGCAAACATTTCAAAAACATCCTCATGATCACCCCACACATTTCATTAATTAACAAACATTCATGTTTAACTAAGGCTCATAATCAGAATCATCACTTGAGTCTGGATCGTTGTCGGAGTTAATTTCTAGTAATATGTGCTGCTCTTCGTCACCAGAGTCTTCATTGTCTTCATTTGGAAGGACATCAATAAGACTTACATCCGCCTATGTAAGTCGAACCACACTATCGGGTCTCACATTATTTAGGCGAATTGTAAAAGATTCAGGAATACCAATTGCGTTCGGCTCTTAGTATGCAGTCACTTCTTCAATATCGTCAGCCTCACCATGTGAGTAGCACTGTATATGTTTCTAGGAACAACATGGTTGACTACTTTCCACGCCCCTTTATGCACAAGATCATCTAGATAAAACACTTGTTTTACCGATGTGGCAAAAACAAAAGTGTCATCCTCATACCAGATTGAGCAGTATTCATCGAATAGATCCCATATTTATCGGTCATTGAGTTCTCAAGGTTAGTATCAAACCATCTACACTTAAACAAGTGCACGGTCATGCCCTCCCCATAAATTAGTTCAATCACTGAATGGAGAATACCGTAATATTCAATATTATTCTGCCCACCATCCACCATTACCCCAGAATTCTGTATTCTCCCTCTGTCGTCTCTATGTTGACATATAAATTGCACGCCATTGACTTTACACATCGGATACACTCTTGAAGTTATCGATTTCATCGCCAAAAGCCTCAATTCGTGTGACCAGTGTGGGTCACCATCACATTGTACATAGTTTATCTGAAGATAAAAACAACAACTATTAACTCATAATCTTCACATTGATTTATGAATATATAGAAGTAAATCAATTTGAAACAAGTACCCAGCCGCCAAAATAGTTTGCAAACTCCCTATTATAGTGCTCAAGATCACCGACAACCACATGGTAGTTTAGATTGATGTTTTTCTAGTATTGAACTTCTGGACAATTTATCAATACCCACCAGTGGGCAATCATTAGCTCATATTGTTCCAACTTGTATGACTTTGGCAACAAACCATATACTTTAACTTCATTCGAGAGGATAGAAAGATTGAATTGGGGTTCATCTACCAGCATATATTGTGGAGGGTCCTCCAACGCTCCCAAATACATATTAGTGTACTGTATGCACTCATGCGCAAGATATGCTTAAGCTATACACCCTTCAGGTGCGAATTTATTAGCCACATAACCTTTGTAGTCTCCCAGTTGTCTATCAAATTGTAAAATGCATGTGAGGATTATGGAAATACATAATTATATAAAAGAATCATGCCAATTTATCAGATGTTGAATTGTACGTACCTTTCCATGGGATACATTCAAATGTAGTGTACTAGACCAGTAAGCAACAATTGTTCGGAAAAATGGATCATCAGGTGAGGCATGATATCAAATATTTTTGGGGGAAATATCCTCTCGAATTTGCACATGATAAAAATGATGTCCTGTTGCATTTCCCTCAAGTCTGATTTTTTCACTTCTTTAGTGCATAACTTCTGAAAAAATCTTGACAACGCTACTAACAACTCTACCACCTGACGGGGCAGGTATGATCGAATGAAAAAACAGGAAAGAGACGTTGAAACAGTATATGAAAGTCATGACTCTTTAATCCGTACATCTTATTGTCCCAGAAGTTAACACACCTCCCTATATTGCCTACATAGCCTGAAGGATACATAACATTAATTACCCATCCACCTAAAAATTTCATTCTTCTGGTCAGGCTTCACTGTATATGGAGCTTGAGGCATTTTTCTTCTTCCCTTCTCTCAACCACAAATATTTTCGTATACTCATTCTTTTTAAATCAATGCGTGCCTTAGGGCCGTCTTTAGTTTTCCCCTCCCAATTCAGCATTGTGCCCACCACACTTTCGCAGACATTCTTCTCAATGTGCATGACATCTAGGTAGTGCCTGATGGGTAACTTCCCAGAATATGCTTTTGTGCGTCCAGAATTTATACTGGTCGGGTACGGGAGGTATTACTGCCACTACATCAGGATGATTGCTGAGCTGCCCAAAAACATATTCATTCAGCACTTCCAAAATTTCATCCCATGTTCATATCCTGGGTTGCACACCTGTTTCAACAGTCCCATCAAACGCCTCAATATCCTCCCGAAATGGTTGATCGTGTGGAAGACAACAACAGTGACGCATCTGGACAATCTTTCTGGAATGAGGGCTGCTGCAATCAATAGTCATGTACTCTGGACAAGCCCTGTATCCCCTGGTAACGTTGTCCGAAAATATCCCTGGGCAGGAAAATCACTGATGGTGCCAACAAGCATGACATGCATCTAGAACATCTCGTTTTTGTATTTGTCATAAGTAGGATGACCAACGTTATTCAAATACTTAAGCTCCTCAATCAAAGGTCTCATTTACACATCGAGATACTTTCCTGGATAACCCGGCCCTGGAATTAATATAGTCAACATATTGTATTCCTTCTTCAAGCACTTCCATGGAGGAAGGTTGTACAGTACCAAAATAACTGGCCATATACTGTATTGAAGACTCATGTTGCTAAAAGAGTTGAATCCGTCATATGAGAGCCCAAGCCAAACATTTCGGACCTCTGATGAAAAATGAAAAAACTTCATAACCATGTGCTTACAAGCCTCTCTGTCTACAAGGTGTATGAGGGTATCATCGTTAAGCAAATCCCTCTTCCCGTGCCATCTCATAGCTTTGGCCGTGTGTGCAAACATGAACAACCATTTCAGCCTATCAATCAGCAGGAAATACTAAAATACCTTTACAGCTTTCTTATTCCATGCTGGAGTCAACTTATATCTTTCGGTGTGACATACCGGACATGCATCAAGGTTTTCAAGATCATTCCTTTTAGCATCTTCACCCCAGAAGAGAACACAATCATATCTGCATGCATGAATTTTGATGTAGGTAAGACCAACATGTTTAAGGATATGTCGCACCTTACGATGAGTGGTAGGCAGACGATGACCAGGGGGCAGCGCCGAAGCCATCAACTCCAGATAAGCATCAACACTCAATTTGTTCTCCACTTTGATCTTCATTATTCCCATGACCAATTCAAGAACAGTCTTGTTACACCCATTATACAACGGGGTCTGTTGGAAGGCAATCAACTTGTTGTACTTGTCAATACCGGCAGTGTTGACAGCTCTGGGTACTTGCTAAACTGGTTCAATAAAAGGGAAGCCCTCAACGTCGACAGGGATATCTTGTACTTGAGCATATACACAGCTCTCATAAGGAAATACATCGTTGATCAACCTCGTTGTTGGATCATTGGATATACTGGCCCTCTCAAAAAATTGCCTATGATCATGCTGACCCGCTGATGATATTTCACCGTGATAAATCCAACATGTGTACTTATCCCAAAACTCGTTTTTCTTCGGGTGCTCCCATACTATATCAATGGGAAAACGAACCAAATCGCTATGACACTGACATTGCATACATGGACAATAATGAATTGTATTCTCCTTCGCATTACACTTCACATATTCCACAAAATTCCGCATTCCAAATCCATATCTTTGACCCCATTTTGGAAGGAAAATCCAACTCTTGTCCATCATCAAAATTCCTACTGTATATACATAAATTAATATATACATGCACAAATTAAAAATTCAACATTATATCTATAAATCTCTTTAACCTACAAACTAATTACATTAATTCTTCTATTCTTAATTACAAATTAACACACACACACACACACACACACATCAACGATTAAGATATTTATATACATAACTTCATTGAATTCAACTCAAAATCAACTCAACTCAACTCAAAAATAACTCAAAATCAACATTAATCCATCAGCTAAACATTAACAATATCAACACAAATTAACAACTCAAATTAATTACATTAATTCTTTTATATATTCTTAATTACAAATTAACACACACTTATCAACAATTCACTCAAAATCAACTTAACTCAACTAAAACACAACAATTAACTCAAAATCTTCACATTCATTCATATATATATATATATAAAATCAACATTAATCAACTCTAAATCAACAATATTAACACACACACACACACACACACACACACACACACACACACATATATATACATACATACATACATACCTATATATATGTATAGCGGGAGAGTATCACGAACTCTTTTTGGACAGTTTTCGACGACACCCACGATTTAAGAGCGTTTTGAGATTTTTTGGGCGATTTCTTTTCAAATGGTCGAGCTGCTGCCTAGATTTGTATAAAAAGAACTATAGCCGACGACTTCATTAAAATCGTCGGCTATAGTGTAGTCAAACTATACCCAACAACTTTATAGGTCGTCGGATATAGTTGCATCACCATAGCCGACAACTTAGAGGGTGGTCGTCAGCTATAGTATCATAGCCGATGACTATAGCCATCGTCGGATATAGTTTACTATACCCGATGACTTATTTGTGTTGTCGGGTATAGTGACATATACCCGACGACTTGCACAGTCGTCGGCCTGTTTTTTCAAAAGTCGTCAGCTATAATACTTATTCTGGTAGTGATAGTTGGTTTAGTGGCATAGTCTCCGATGAAGTTGTGGGGTTGCAGTTAAGGTCTAATGTAACTGTGGGAAATGGAGCTGATATTTGTATATGATTAATTATGGTTAATTATATATCATTTGATCTAAATATCTATTTGTAGTATCGGTTAATTATGGTTGTAATTACATTTGGTTTTATCATCCTAATAATATTTGAACTATCATTATACAGGAAAAATGCGAGAAAAATAAGGCAAACCGAGGTAAAGTGAAGAGTGTGCATTGTGGAGGTGCAATGTCTTTTACCCAACATACTTTGAAGAGAGAACGGGTACATTTAATTGTAGATTGAGTTTAAAGTAATTTTATTGTATTTTATGTAAATTGCTTTAACTTATATATGGTTTTTATGTCTCAATTAGGAGAGTAAAACTTTGTCTTTCATAGACAATTTTGCGGACATGTTTAAAGACAAAAATGGTAATTGAGTTAGTGATGATGCACGTCAGAAATATGCAAGTACAATTTTACTATATTATGCAATTTGATTAGTGAGTACAATGTTATCATTACATTGTTTAGCAATAACTATTTATATGAAGTTTAACACCCCCCCCCCCCCCCCCCCCTCCTTTCTTAGGAGACACTTCAGAGTAAGAGAGAAGATGTAAGGGAGAAAATGACACAAGAATTACCGAAAGGTACACCAATGGAATCTGTTTAAGTTAGTGCATATGATGAGATCTCAATAATGGCTGATACATGTGGCAAAAAAGGAAGTATTGTACGTGGAATATGGGCATTTCCTCGATATCAGGTATCCTTTGCAGCTGATGGTCCAACATTCACTTCTCAAATGATCCAAATGAAAGATAAAATGAAGACTTTGGAAGCTGAGGTGGTTGATATGTTTTTGAATTTTGTTTGTTGGCAATAATATTTATTTAAATTTAATTTAATTTTCTATTTTAATTTTAAATTTTTGCGTCAAATATATAAGAAATTTTCAATAAAATTATTCTATTTAAATTTATAATTATATTTATAGTAGTAACAATCACGATGCATTTACTACTAATTTAAGACAAATTATACTCTCGTATATGAAATATGTGCGAAAAAATCATACCTCGCATTAGAGAATTGTAACAGAAATCAATCATCACATTTAACAGTTATGAAAAAAATGAAAATCTCACATTTACTTACTACAACGAATGTAAAACCTCGCATGTATTTGTTGGGACAAAAACAGAACCTCGTATATTTTATTGCAACAATAGTCAAACGTTACATTTACTCTTTGCGGCAAATGACACACGTTGCATTTGGCATTAGCGACAAACATAAAATCTCAATTTAAAATTTTTTTGACAAAAATTAAACATTGCATTTGTTTTTAGCAACAAACGTATGACCTCACATTTATTAATTACGACAAATACAGAACCTCACAATTATTTTTATCGACAAAAGTACAACGTCTCATTTGATAGTTGCGACGAATATCAAACATCGTATTTATTGTTTCCAATAAACGTCATACTTCGCTTTAAGTTTCTGGTGAAGCTTGTCTATTGTCGGATATAGTACTTGCGACAAAAAAGAATCGTCAAATTTACTAAATTCAACGAAAATAAAGTTTCGTTTTTGAAATCGATCTTTGTCAAAAACAAAATGTTGCACTTTAATACTGCGACAAAAAGTATTCCTCATATTTATTATCTACGGCAAACAAGGAACCTCACAATTTATATTTTTGATAAACGACAAGCGTTGCATTTAGTGTATGCGACAAGTGGCAAACGTCGCAATCGATATCAGCGACGAAAATGAAGCATGAAACTAATGTTTTGTAACACACTCATATTCCTCGCCAAACATGATATACGATGAATCAATTACGTCAAAAATGGAAAAGGGGACTAAATAAGTACACTACAAGAAAACAGCACTTAGACCACGGAAACGTAATTGTTCCGTGGTCCAAGTGACACCTGGACCACGGAAAAGACTCTGTGGTCCAAGTACCACCTAGACGACGGAGAATACCATCTCCGTCGTCCAGGTGGTCACCTGGACGACGGATACGGTATTCTCCGTCGTCCATGTGATCACCTGGACCTCGGAGTCTTCTCCGTCCTCCAGGTGATCACCTGGACGACGGAGATGGTATTCTCCGTCGTCCAGGTGATTACCTGGACAACGGACCGACACGCCGTCATCCGAGTACGTAACGTACTTCCACTTAGACGACGTACCGACACCTCCGTCGTCTAAGTGAAGCATTATATAAGCCCGATGCCAAACTAAATTCATTCCTCGATCTCTTCATTCCATTTGAAGAAGAATTGAAGGAGAAGGGAGAAGGAGAAGGGAGCTAGCTAGCTAGAAGGCCGAGTAGAATCAGGATCGATAAGGGATCTCCGCTGACTAGCTAGCTAGCTTAATTAACGTACAGATATCGAGAAGGCCAGCAGGTACGTATGTACGCAGTTAAAATTTGTTTAATTAACATATATTTAGTGAAAACGTACGTACATACATGCAAGGATGTTAGCTATATATATGTACAGATCGATTAAATTACGTACGTACGTAATTGATGGATCGATGTAGATCGAGTACGTATAATTAAACGTAAATTAATGGAAAAAAAAATATATATATATATATGTAATAATTAATTAATTATAATTAATTAATTAATTATAATATTTTGTAGTTGTCATACAGGGAGAGGCTTCAGGCGTTAAATCAAAACAAGAGTTCGGCGTGGATTGAGAAAATGGTTAAGAAGAAGTTTCCCGATTATTTCTTCCAATGGGTACGTACGTACGTCTCGGTATTAATTATTTAAATACATATCGCTCATGTTTGTAGAAAGTAAACCCTTATATTAATTTGCCCTTTTTCGCAGATGATTGATCTGCAAAAATCTGATAACCACGGAGGGTGGTGGTCATGGCCAAAGCACTTGCTAGCAGGGAAGCCGGTTAAACACTATATTTATCCCGGATGTTTTGTGAACGGTGTAAAGTTCCATTCATTGGCCCGAGACGAAGGAAGAAGAACACAAAACAGTGGGGTAGCGGTTGGGAAAGACAATGATCTATATTACGGGGCTATTGTATATGTGGTTCAGCTATGTTACGGGAATGATGTCAACGTTTTCCTATTCAAGTGCAGATGGTTCAAGCGTACAAAGGAAGACCTGGGACTATTATTAGTCGATACAAACTCGCACTGGTATGAGGATGAGCCTTTCGCTCTCGCCACCTTAGTTCGGCAGGTGTTCTATCTCGACGATCCGAAAGCCGGTGAAGGGTGGAAAATAGTGAACCATATCTCTCACCGAGGAATATGGAATACAGAGACAATTGAAGGGACACCGACGACGACTGAAGATGCTGCTGAACCAGAAAGAGACATTCCTGCCTATCAAGAGCCTAATATTTCTATGGTCCGCTCCGATATAACGGACCTGGTTCAAGATGGTGAACGGTTACCCATGCCTGATGGTTGTACAGATCTAACTGAAGATGAGATTATCGATGAGGTAGATGAAGAAGACGAGCAGGAAGAGGACGCGGATGAGGACTCAGGTTATTCGTCGGACGATGTTGAGTACGATGACGAGGATGAGCCGGGGATGAGGACGATGATGATTATGACGAACAGTACGGTCATACGACGAGGGAGATTAATTGGTAATTAATTACTGTAATTATTGTAATATATATATGATCGATGCCGGTTTACGGTAAGAAATTAATCCGAATTATATATCCGTGACAACGGAGAAATTAATTGCAGGTTGTCGCCAAATCTCAATCTCATATAAAACCCTAGCTAAATCCTGGACCCTAAATCTAGCAGTTCGGATCGATTGATCAATTTTTTAATTATATTTTTTAATCAGAATAATTGAACGGACACACAAATGACCGGGGACGACCTAAACCGTAAACCCTAAGGCCCTAACCCCTGAAATCGGGGTTTAGAACTTGGACGACGGAGAATGGTCATTATCCGTCGTTCAGGTACATACTAGGACGACTGATATGGTCATTATCCGTCGTCCAAGTTCACAAACCCTAAACCCTAAACAGTAAGGCCATAACCCCTGAATTCAGGGTCTATACACCTGGACGACGGAGAACGTCATTCTCCGTCGTCCAGGTTAGAACCTGGACGACGGATAACTTCATATCCGTCGTCCAGGTGATTACCTGAACGACGGAAACGCTTATTTCCGTCGTCCAGGTGCAGATATCGTAATTTTTTCTAAGACAACGACCATCTAGACCTTCTTCCAATGCAAAGTCTTTTCATCAAGACTTTAGAGTAAACAATTCTTGGTGTGTGAGGTTCGACGGTTCGAAAATCGGAGTTGCGAAATGCCTTGTATCCACGTTTCCAGTTTGTGAAATTATCGGTTTTGCGGTTGACTGTGCCGATCAAACCCTTCCCGAATATATTATTTTATGGTCCTTTGAAGACAATTATATATTATGTTACGACGAACATATCCAACGGTTGTTTTGTCCAAATTCAATTTCGTTAATACTCTGCTGCAAATGAGTGTCTACTCATGAACACTTAAGTCTTAAAGATTAGTCGATACTTAACATGTTTCAATACGTAAAATTAATCGTCGGTTCAAATTTAACTGTTCATATATACGATGCATTCATCGATATTGTACGACTATTTCACTCGAATGACAGATCGCTAAACTTCTAGCGAATTATTTTTTTAATTTTTTTTTACGTAATTTGAACCTGGACGACGGAGATGGTCATTTTCCGTCGTCCAGGTGTTAACCTGAACGACGGAGAATTACCATTTCCGTCATCCAGGTTCAAAAACCATGGCGGTTCAAATTTATTTTTGTTTATTTTTTTCATGTAATTTTCACTTGGACGACAGAGACTGACCATCTCCGTCCTCCAAGTTCAATTTTTATGGCGGTTCAATTTACCGCTTCCGTTTTTGGGACCGCTTGAATTTTCACTTAGACGACGGAGAATTCATTCTCCGTCGTCTAAGTCTAAAATAATGGCGGTTCAGAGCGTCCCGCCGATTAATTGGCGCCGCTTGAATTTTTTTGAAACCGCCATCTAGACGACGGAAAACACTGTTTCCGTCGTCCAAGTGGACTTAGACGACAGAGAATAGTTCTCCGTCGTCTAGGTGAAACTCTATAAATAGAGTTGCACCCCCCCTCATTTTGTCATCATTCCATCTCCTCCTCTCCTCTCCTCTCCTCTCCTCCGGCGATCCTCCTCCGGCGACGCTCCGACGACATTTTTTCCGGCGTGGTTCCTCCTCTCCGACGACTCAACTCCGGCGATATTCCCGAAAACTCCGATTCGGTAAATTTCTATTTTTCCCTTATTAAAATAATTTTCATTTAATTAATTAATTAAATTCTAAATATAATTTAGAAGTAGAATTTAATTGATTAATTAGTTTAAATATTTAATAAATGATTAATTATTGTTATTAATTTATTAAATCATAATTATTGTAATTATTTATTATTAGTTGCATGATTAAATGAATTTATTATTAAATTTATTAAATGAATAAATTATTATTCATAATTTATTAAATGAATCAATTTTTTATTAAATGCATGATAAATAAATATAAGTTATTGCATCTAATTAAAAATTATTAATTAATATTTACGTTTATTTTCTAGTAAATTAATTAGTAGTACGTGTTCGATTTAAATTTAGTACATAGGCTTGGTTTATTAAGTCACACTCTTTGGAATAGATAGCGCCTATTTTCCTTGCTTATCTCCTTAACCCCTCGTGATGTGTGGATTTCATCACCGCACACCATAACCTAAGTGAAGTTATGGACACGAGGTTGAGGGCGGAGTTTGCAAAGGACTTGAGGGAGTGTAAATTTTCGAAAAATTGGCCGAATGTCGGACATGGTGTCTAGAAACGGGTTATGACTGGTGACAGGATTTGGACTAAGAAAGACTTTTGTCGAAATTAGTCCTGCCTCTCGCGTTATCTCTATCCCTAACTGGCCATGTTTTTCGATTTAACCAAGGCTGATTAATTGAAAATTTACACTTTATCGCGCGGGTCGCACGTCCATTGAACGACCGAAAATGCCAAGCTAGTGTACTCTATTTAAATCTTAAACGTACTGAATTAATTAGCGTAAATTTTTAAGTTGTAATTATTATGGTAAGTAGGTATTTTAACACCGTACTCTTAGGTTTAAATGGCTCCGCCAAAGACGACATCCGGCAAGAAGAAATCCCAACAGGAGGCCGAAGATGCCATGCTCCGAATGTTGGCGGCCCAAGTCGGTTGGGTTCAACAGGAGGGCAACGACGCTCTCAATCCGGACGGATCATCTGGTCCGTCCGTAGCGCCCTCTGGGGAAATTCCCACTCCCCCATTCATCTCGAGCGGTGATGACGTCGACCCCTTCCAATCTCCGACGCCCGGTACCGGTTCAACGGGAAGTACTCAGGCGTCCTCGACCGCCGAATCAATCATGTACAGCGCCCGCCGTAGGCAAAGGAGGGCCCCCACTGACCCGGAACCGAAAAGGACTCGGGGTCTCGTTAAAGGGGGCAAAACGGAGCGTATTTGCAAGGCGATCGGTAAAAAGATCGACTTGCCGTACGACGAATTCACCGGTGGCCCTCCCACAGCTCAACTAGCAAGTCTCTCGGCGCATGGGATAGGGTCAATCATCCGTAACCGGGTTCGTATCACTGCCCCTACTTGGAAGGAGGCGCCGGATCATGAGAAGGCGAAAGTCTTCAAAGATCTTTCGGTACGTAATACGTCCAATTTAGTTATTATATAATATTGTTAATATTAGTTAAAATTTCATAATATATACGATTATAATTTTCTATTTATTTTTGATAGGAACAATTTGACGTGGATCCGACACCGGCTATGTTGAGGCATATCAACCAAACCGCCAACTCCATCTACAAAGATTGGAAGTACAAGCTCCATAAGTACTTCCAAGATGTCGGTCCCGTGCCTCCCCCGGTAGAGCTGCAAGGGGAGAGAGATGATGAGTGGAGTGGTTGTGTAACCACTTTGCCGATGAACAATTTAAGGTATTAATTTATTTTTTTTATTTCAATTAAGATAATTGAATTATTTAAATTGTAGTTATTCATTTTTTAATGATTTAATTATGTTGTGTAACAGAAATTCTCCGGTGTCAACAAAGCCAACCGGGGGAAGAAGGAGAAACACCATACTACCGGCGCCAAGCAGTTCATTCAAATAGCCAAGGAGCACAAGGATAAGGGCTCCAAACACCCTTATCTTGATGCAAGCGTAAGCGCGTACGTGACGCCAGGGCTCGATAATGAAGCGAGTCAATGCGGCGTAAGTGATATATTAATTATGTGCTTTTAATTATAGTAATTATTATTTAAATATGATTTCATTATAATAAATTAATTATTCTTTTGTAGGCAAGGGTGATAGAGCGTGTGCATGAAGAGTTGGCTAACACTCAGCTTGCGTTCCCAGATGTGCCGCCGGAAGACCTGCATCCTCTATCCTTAGAGAGCCAAATTGCAATCGCGGATGAGGTCTACGGTCGTAGAGCTGGCAAGGAGGTTAGGCACTTTGGGCCTAGGGTGGTACGAGATTTGTCGACGACCTCCGGCTCATCATCTACGGGAGGTTCGGGGCAGTGGAGAAGGAGTCAGGCAGCGGCCGTCGAAGCAGCCATTCAAGAGGCTCGACTGGCACGAGAGGAGAATGAGTCAATGCGGCAAAGACTTGACGAACAACAAGCACAAATAGCCCAACTCATCGCGCTCATGAACCAAAATCGAGAAGTATGTCAACCTCCTCCGAACCCATACCCCAACGACAACGATCCGGCTGGAGGCGGAGGACCCGGCGACGCATCTGCTCCTCCAGTGTATTAGCTACCTAGTTAATTATCGCGTTTCTTTATTTCCGAGTTTCGAACAATATTTTATAATTTTTGTGGGTTTTTAATTTGGATGTGTATGTACAAATTAATTAATTATTTAATTAATACATTAATTAATATTAAAAATTTAGTTTAATTAATTATTTTTGACTATTTTTCATTATTTAAATTAAATTAATAATAAATTAAATTAATAATATTTAATTTCAATTTATTTTTTTTTAAAATTAAATAGTCACTTGGACGACGGAGATTATGTTCTCCGTCGTCCAGGTGCAAAACCCTAAACCTAACCCTAAACCCCTAACCCCTAACCCCTAAACCCTAAACCCTAAACCCTGCCATTCTCCGTGGCCCACGTGTTCACCTGGACGACGGAGGATCAGTTCTCCGTCGTCCAGGTGAACACCTGGGCCACGGAGAAGCTAGCATTATCCGTGGCCCATGTATGCACCTGGACGACGAAAACGCTAATTCTCCGTCGTCCAGGTGAACACGTGGGCCACGGAGAAACGAGCAATGTCCATGGCCCTTGTAGTCACCTGGACGACGGAGAATTAGTGTTTCCGTCGTCCAGGTGCATACATGGGCCACGGATAATGTCCGCGGTCCAAGTGAACTTGGACGACGGAGAACTAATTCTCCGTCGTCCAGGTGCTTGGACGACAGCACTTGGAGCACGGACCTTGGACGACGGAAAAATTGCCCAGCTAGCATTATCCGTGGCCCATGTATGCACCTGGAGTTTTGCCGGAAAAATTGCCGGTAATGTCTTTTTTTTTTTAACATTACCGGCGACATACATTAATGTATGTCGCCGGCAATGTCTCGATGGTAATGTAAAAAAAAAAAAAAAGACATTGCCGGCGACTTCATTTATGTCGCCGGCAATGTTTTTTTTTTTTTTAAACATTACCGGCAACATAAATGTATGTCGCCGGCAATGTCGTTTTTTTTTTTTACATTACCTTCGAGACATTGCCGGCGACATACATTTATGTCGCCGGTATCGCCGGTAATGTTAAAAAAAAAAAATCGTCGATAATGTTAAAAAACATTGCCGACGATTTAAAAATCGCTGGCAATGAGTCAAAATGTGGCAGTGAAACTATAACCGAATAACTGAGATGGTTGGAGTTGCTTTTATAGAAAAGCAGGGGGATGTACTTATCGAGAAAAATGAACCGTCAATGTCACTATATTTTCAATTTTTTAAAATCGAAACTACAACGACGGTCAATGTCACTATATTTTCAATGGCCTATACTTTCCTCCTCGCAGTTTGAGTCTGAGACCTCTTGTGCAATACCCGAAGTTGTTCTTCCCACAGTTCCTTTCGAAATATTGATCTGTTTATCTCATCGACCCCTAACGCTACAGCTGAGTCCCTCAAACCCAACTGGTAATCGTACATTCGACGCGAAACTGGATCCGAAAGCGTTTCGTATGCCTTCTGAAGCTCGATGAACCGTCTAGTGGACTCTTCTGAAGCTCGATGAACCGTACAACATCAGGGTGGAACTGAAGAACCTTGTTTCTGTAGGCTTTCTTTATCTGGTGCAAACCTACTTTACTGTTATTCTCAGAACCAAGTGAGAGCAACTCGTAAAAGTTGCTGGCCTTGTTCTTGTTGTGCATGGCTAATCCATCACGAGCTCCGCAAGAAATATAAGCTTTCTGGTTTGATGTCATTCGAGTCATATTTTCTGGCTTAGGATTGATGATTTGGAAGGAGATTTCCATGTTGATGTTTGGTTCTGTGAAAGAGAGAAAGAAAGAGGAGACCAAATGATGTGTGTGGACGAGTACGTTGACAGCCCATGCTTGATATTTATAAATATACAGTATGAACTGAAGCAAAAGGAGAGGCAACATTAATTAAATTAAAATTCTTCATACTCGGGAAAGTTGAATGAGAATTTGGAATGAAGTCTATGTCATTGCCTTCGTGTGGTGGTTTCCTCGCAGTTGTTGCCTGTAATACAATGCATTGATTGACCATATATATCGTATCGATAATGTTTATAGTATTAATTTGTTTTTTACTAGAACAAATCCCATACACAATGCACCAAAAGCCCATAGTTTTATAGATGAAGATTAGGGATTGGAATTGCAACTTGTGTCTATCATGGTTGTGCATGTTTTATCATTTCCATTTCATCTCGATCGAATGCTAATTAACATCTTGTTGTTGCATAATCAGACGTTGGCATATCTCCATTAGTCTAATTTATGCGTCTCTCAATCGTATCATAAATTAACTTTTCCGTTTTCAAATTGCACGGTTGAACTTAGTAATCATAGTACTTAATTAGGGTAAGTAATCGATGTAAATTTACGAGTTTGTGTGAAATACGCACTGGTTCCATCCGAGTAACTAACGTTTCATGTCTAATTGAAATTAAAGAAGCGTTGATCCATTAAATTAAACAAATTAATGAGATAAGCTTGACTGCTTGAGCGGGCTTTGACGTTCTTTAATTAGTTTGAACATGATTGGGATTAGCTAGCGAAGCTCCCATTTACGGCTAACATGATAATGAGCAACCAATTACTACAAGACAACAGAAAAACCAGATTCACTAAGGATTTAGATATTGAAAAAGGTCATAAGGCCACAGAAAGATTGGTTTCATTGACAAATCTTCAAGGCCAGTGCAAGCTAATTAAGGACCAATTTGCTTGATGAGTTAAGCAATTAAGTAGCTTAATTAGCATGTTCGTGCATATAAATTACAAAACCAACAAATTCTAAGCTATCATAAACAACGCCCTTTCTATTCAATCCATATATGATATATAGCCATGTCGGCCAATTAAGATATACTTCGGTAGAATTCGAACTTAGCAAGATTGTTTTTCTGTGCCGGCCGGCTAGCTTCACCTGTTTTTAATCTCCCATTTATCCCATGAGATCGACTTCTCTACTGATGGCTGGTGAAGTTTAGTTTAATACTAATTAACAGTAATGTTTCATCCCAATAAACAATTTTACTGTTCTGATGGAACAAAGCAAGAATATATAATAGGATTTTTTCCTGGGACCCCAACAAAAAGTTAAATAGCAGGCTAGCAGAATTAGCACATCGAGTCCAACCTTGATTCTTGACGAGTACGTAGTATTATATTTTAATTCGATCGTTATATTTGAACCAGTTAATTAATCCAAATGACTGGTAGCTGTTATACTGTATACGTAAATTTATAGATTATAGGTATGAATTAATCGAAGCTTATCTGAAACTAACACGAAATATCACATGATAAAAGTTTACAGCATATCTGGACAATGCATTCAACGATCACTGACGGCCCTATATATATAGAGAGAGAGAGAAAGAGAGAGAGAGAGAGAGAGAGAGAGAATTGAGTATCTCAAACAACGTACAAGATTCGTGATCGACTAGAGATTCAATGGATCAAAACCAAAGTGAAAGATTTGCGTTTGTTTATAAAGCTGTTCGGTTGACGCTACATACTTTGGCACTGGTATGAAGCTTTTATATGTGTCCAACAAAGTCCAATGATAGGCTGCAACGAAAAATAACACGTACAGATAAGACCATTAATTAATGGAAGAGATTCCTATACA
The DNA here is from genome assembly GCA_946800695.1 of Geum urbanum. NCBI lineage: Eukaryota > Viridiplantae > Streptophyta > Magnoliopsida > Rosales > Rosaceae > Geum > Geum urbanum. The sequence continues at coordinate 28,863,658 of OX327010.1, forward strand.
GTCATAGATCTCGTTTTTAGTTTTATGATTATCCTATAAAAAATAAGTAAAAGTATATAGATAAAAGTGTTTAGGGTAAAATATTACACGTTCATTCACTCTTAAATTGGGTATATATATATCTTTATAAGACATATTATTAATATGCAGAGAATATATAGGATAAACAATAAATCAATTCTAATTACAATAAGAATCTAAAATATCTATAAGATCAATACTTGCAACACTCCCCCTCAAGTTGGAGCGTAAATGTCAATCATGCCCAACTTGTCCTACCATTTATGTACTAAAGGCATCATGTGACAACCTCTTAGTAAGAACATCAACTAATTGTTCCTCAAATGTCACAAAGGGAAACCAAATAGTTTTCTTGTCAAGGTGATCCCTTATGAAATGTCAATCAGTCTCCTTGGTCATGTCATACTGTACTGGGTTATAAGGAATCTCAACAACAACTGTATTATCACAATGCAAATTCATAGACTTCTGAAGCTTGAAACACAATTCTTTCATAACAATCCCGATCCACAACAATTCACATATTCCATTTGTCATTTCATGGTATTCAGTTTCTGCACTCGAGCAGGCAATCACATTTTGTTTCTTACTGCGCCAAGTCACCAAACTCCCACAAATAAAAGTAAAGTCTTCAGAAGTGGATGCCTTATTAATATGATCACCAGTTCAATTTGTATCAGTGTAGCCAGAAATACACAAATCACCAGTGTAGCCCGAAACACACATCTCACTAGTGTTTTTTGCAAATAACAAACCTTTACCAGGTGTACCCTTCAGATATCTGAGAATGCATAAGACAACACTTATGCATTAACTGACTCTTCACACTCACAACATATACAATATCAGGTCTAATATGTGATAAATAAATAAGTCTCCGAACTAAACACTGATATCTGCCCTAGCCTTATTTATTGGAACCTGATCTGGGAGAAGTTTCAGCCTGTGATTTTGTTCAATATGAGTAGTGTTAGGACCATAATTTTGTTCCAATTATGTACCTAACCTTATGCTTAAAGTTTGCATTCTTGGAATAAAACATCGTTTTTAATACGTTTCCTTGTCATTATAGAAAATGTAGAGTTTGCGAGGAAACGAACTAAATGAATTAATCACTTTTTGGAGAAGCCAAGCAAGTTTCCGAAGCATTTGGAGAAGAATGAAGAAAACCGAGAAAAGGACAAAAAGTCAACCACCAGTCAAAGTCAGCTCCGGTCGGTCAACTCCGGCGAGTCCTTGCTGGAATGTGTTAAGGCCCAAGACTTCAAGTTCAAGCCCATAAGCCCAATCGGAGAAGATATTTTGAAGAGTCATGTGCCACTCACATGTTGGTAGTGAGTCATCTTTGGACCACCAACATGTCCCTAAAATTGTGGATTATGTCTTGAACTATATTTGAATTATTTCAAAGCCAAAATATCTCCCTAAAACCCCTTGGGTCGTACTCCCCCTCATACCATAACATAACATATTTCATTTCTTACTTTCTCAAGTTTTAGCTCTCTAGAGATAGCCCCCATCCTTACCCATTTGATATAGCTATCTCCTCCACCAAAAACACAACCATAACCACCATCTAAAGCCTAGAAATCTTCATCACCACCATCATACTTCCATTTACATCACCATCCCTCTAGCTTTAGGTGCATGGGTAACTCAACTCTTGGATCTTTGGAGCAAGGTTGGAGCAAGAAGGAGAGAAGAACTAGAAGACCTTGGAGCTTTTGGGGACTCTTGGTTTTTTCTCATCCTATTTTATGTTTCAATCATGTATCTAGACTCTATGCTTGTTATGGGTAGTGAGTAGACAATTTTAGGAGGCTATGGTTAGAACCCTAGCCATGTGATGTGTTGAACATGTCTTGGATTATGTATGCATCATAGTTTTAGTGTATGTAATGAAGATTTGTGTTGTGAATGAGTTTATTATGTGATTATGATATGTTTATATGCTTGAGCTTGTTGTCTAAGTCTCTTATATGCATGTGTTGACTTTACCTAGGTTGATGTATGTGTTAAAGGACGTAAAAATAATCCTTGAATGAATTTAGATACTCACTTAAGTTTGGGTGCAAGTATAAGTACGAGCCCCTTTTTGGTTTCCTTCTAGGTGAAGGCAAGTCCACATCTCACCCCTCACGTGCTAACACTGTCATAGTTTCTCCAGCAATCGAGGCAACTCCTCTCGACGCAATGACCGAGTAGCTCAAAGTTCGTGAGAAGGTTCTTTATGGTGTGGATCCTATCGAAGCTTAAACCCTCGATGCTGAGGATTCTCTCAAGCCTTAAGACCTCTTTTCCAGCTCAACCATTGTACCTGCCTCAGCTCGTGTCCCGTCTGCCCCTACTGCTCCAATCATTGAGTTCCCTAAAAGCTCTGATGAGCCTTAGGTTTTCCTTTTCCTTTGTTTAGTCTTTAACTTTGACTCATCTGGTTATGTAACTTAAACAGTTTGTTTGGCCCTTTTTGGGTGACGCCTTCGAGCATTTAATTTTGCAAAACTGCCCAGTTTACTTTACCTTTCAAATTTTAAAGCTTGCACAGTAGAAAGTTATCTTTTTCAATAACTTCACTCCCCTTCGAAACCTTTTTTCGAGCCTAACACTTTTGAAGTTCAAAACAACTTTGAAACTTTAGCTCGATCTTGCGAACTTCAAGGAGGAATCCTTAGACAAGGAGTCCTCTCTCAAGTTAAACTCTAACAAGTAATCCCTAGATGAGGAGTCCTCTCTAGAGTTCAACTTCTTCGACCGAGTCAAACTCAAACTATTTGCTCAATCAAATCAAGTCAAAAAGCATTTTGACTTCTCACTTCATTCTTTTCAGTTTTGAACTTTATCCAAAATCCATTTCAAACTCAAACCATACCAAAATCCAAAATTCTTTTCTGTTAGGGTTTAATGAAATCCTTCTTGAGATTTTGCTTATAAAACTGAAACCATACCTGCCTTATCCTCAGCTCTTCTCGTTTAGCTCTTTTAGAATAGATTAATTGTGGCTCCATCCTCTCACAATCTCATATTTAGTTTTGTTACGTTTGCCTTATTGCGCCTTCGAGGTGATGTGATTCGTAATGACGACACTACTCACCACCTCTTGGACACAGTTCGAGGCCTCAAGGCTAACGTTGGCGCAGCTTATTCTTGCAGTTTCAATGCCTGAGTTAGAACTTACTGACTCATACTCATCGAGATGGGTTTGCCCAAACATTTTCTGCCCTCTTACCAAGGCTTCACTGCTCAACGTTGATCGCCTTCATGCATCCTTGACCTTTAATCAACACTTTCTTTTTTTGATCTTTCAATTTTTATTATACCATTCTCTGCAAAAGTCCACTAGGGTTTTGGTGGCACAATAATGTTCTTTTAATGACTTTAGTATGTAACAAATAACTTCCATACCTCATGCCCCCAATAATACCTTTCTTTTGAACTTTAAATATCGAAGAGAGGATTATTCCACGTGCATGGAAAACTTACTTGCTATCTTGAAGCTAACTTCGATCTCAAAGCTCAATCTCGAAGTTCATCCTCGAAGCTCTTCTCAAAGTTGTGACTTCGGGACTACTTTGGATCTGCATTACATTCACTCTCAAATTTATTCTTGAGACTTTGTTGTAACTCAAGGTTCTAGATGAAACCTTCGAATCATTATTCATGTTGGTTGTCTTGCACCTAAGCTTTTGGGATTCCACTTAAATGTGGTTAAAGGTTCTGCTCTTTAAGCTTAATTTATTGAACCTTCTCCAAAAAATACTCGAAGTTCGGCTCTTTATTAGCCTTTCGAACTAAATATTCTGATCCTGGGTCAAAAATTTAGCTGTTTAAGCTTTCAAACTTTACCCTTGATCTTTAGTCCTTTGTTCGTCGCTTAAGCTTCTTCAAACGAACTCTTGATCTTTAGTCATTTCTTCGGCACTTAAGCTTCTTCGAATGAACTCTTGATATTTATTCATTTGTTCAACACTTAAGCTTCTTGAACGAACTCTTGATCTTTAGTCATTTGTTCTTTGCCCAATAGCTTATCGAATTTGACTTAGTTTTTTAGTCATGGGTTTGGCCCTTTTGGCTTCTCGAACCTGACTCACACCATTTTGGCCAGAGATTCTTCGCTCAGAATCTTCTCGAACTTAGCCTTCTATGTTTTTGGTCAGAGGTCTTTGCTCAAAATCTTTTCGAACTTGACTTGCGTCACTTTAGTCAAAAGTTCTTTTCTCTGAAGCTTCTCGAACTTGACGCTTTACGTTTTTAGTCAGAGGTTCAACTTTTGTAGCTCTCGAGTTTGATCATATTTGAGATTAGAGGCTAACCTTTTTGAGCTCTCAAACTTGACAATGCTCATTTTCAATTAGAGGTTCTTCGCTCAATAGCTTCTCGAATTTGATTGTCGGACGGCAAACTCGTTCCTAACTCCTTTAGCTCTCGAACTAAATTCTTCAAGATCAGGGGTTCAGCTTTTTGAGTCCTCGAACTTAGACCAACATTCGTTTGACTTCTTTCTAACTCTTTTAGCTCTCGAACTTGACCCTAGTCGAGATCATAGGTTCATCTTTCTAAGTTCTCAAACTTAGACCAACACTCATCAGGTTTTCTCCTAACTCTTTTAGCTAAATAACTTGACCCTAGAAGGGATCAGAGGTTCAGCTTTCTTTGTTCTCGAACTACCTTTCAGAAGATTTATTCCTAAGTCTTTTAACTCTTTAAACTTGATCGTAACTGAGACCAGAGGTACAAATTTTTGAGTTCTCGAGCCAACTTTCGGTAAATTTAATTCTAACTCCTTTAGCTCTTCGAACTTTATCCTAATTGAGACCAGAGGTTTAGCTTGTTGAGTTCTCGAACTGTAGCCAAAATATTTTTTCCATCATCGATGTTTCCACACATACATCTACACATCTGCCACTTATAGATGTGCGATTGATCCAAGTACGAAACTTATATTGGGAACCAATGCATAGATTTTATTCAAACTTGATATTTAAATAAACATAAAAAAGCCTATTTTCCTCATAACTAGGAGCTAGCCCATAACAATTCAAACTTGCAAAGTATCTTAACAAGTTCGAACATACGTACCTTCCGAGTTTTCACTGTATATTACATTCCACGGCCTCGGGAGGCGTTGTCCAGTCTTAACTTCTCTCAACCGGTATGCCCCCTTACTGTAGACTTCAGTGATCTCGAAGGGTCTTTCCCATATCAATTGAAACTTTGCTAATCCATGTTCATTGATGCTTTCTACTGTCCACTTAAGAACTCATTCACCCATCTCGAACGATCTCGGCTTCACCCCAAGATTGAAATATTTTCGAAGTTGGTTTTGATCATTCATGAGGTGAGCAGCTACTGCCTCTTTTCTTTCATATGCAAAATCCAACTCTTGTGCCATTCAACTCTCGTTTCCACTTTGTTTAAAGGCAGTTATTCTTGCTGTTGACACCAATTTCTCCGTGGGGATGATCACCTCCATTCCGTACACGAGAGCGTATAGTGTCGCATTCATCGATTTCCTTGATATAGTCCTATAAGCCCATAGAACGCAAGGAAACTCTAGCGGCCATCTTCCTTTCCTTGTTGCAAGCCTATTTTTAACCCCATTGAAGATATTTCGATTTGTTATTTCGGCTTGACCATTTCCTCTTGGGTAGCTTCTTGAAGAGAATTTTTATAGAATTCCATGCTTATCGCAGAAGTTTCTGAATCCGTCATTGTTGAATTGGGTCCCGTTGTCACATATAATCTCCCTTGGTATCCCAAATCAGCATATGATTTGGTTCCAAACGAAGTTCGAGACATTCTTAGATGTGATCGCTAGATAAGGTTGAGTTTCAACCCACTTTGAGAAGTAATCAGTCGTCACCAGCACATGTTTCAATCCTCCTTGCGCCTTGGTAATGGACCTAGAATACCCATTCCCCACCGCACGAAGGGCCACGGTTCTGCCTGCGTTACTAACTCATGAGCAAGAATATGACTTACCGGGGAGTGGTACTGGCATCCTTCGCACTTCTTTGTATATTTCTGCCTCTCAATGCATATATGGCAAGAAGTAACCTTGTGCAGTTATCTTCCTTGCTAGGTTCCTGCCCCTGGCGTGTCCTCCATATATCAACAATGCATTTCTCTTAGTATCTCTTAAGCTTGGAATGGTCTAACACATCATAGTAAAGGTCATGTGAATGACCTTTGATACAACATATCTCCAACCATTGAGTACCTTGTAGCTTTAAACCTAAGCTTTCTAGCCTCTATAGGGTCCTCTAGTTAGATATCGAACTCCAAATAGTTGATGATTATGCCTTTTCGATCGTTCAAGATTTATTCTATCATCATAGCTTGACATTTGATCCACTCCTCGATGCTCGGACGTTCGAGCACATCGATCCTTATTGGTAAAGGCTCCTCAACACATCCAGACGCCATTTTTTTCCAATTCATCGACGCTCTGGTTTTCTTCCCTTGGAATCTTTGCCAAAGACAATTGGGAGATCTCAGAAACCATTCTTCTCACCAATACTTGGTATTGAATCATCTTTTCATCATGTGTCATGTACTCGTAATTGGATTGTCCAACTATGATTTGCTAATTGGAATGTATTTGCAGGCCCTCGATGCTTAATTGGCGCGCAATTCGCATCCCAACTAATAGAGCTTCATATTCTGCCACATTGTTCGAAGCTTCGAAATCCAATCGTATGGCACAATCTAGCCCCATCGACCCCAAAAGTGGCTAGAAAAGCCCACCTGATTCCGACAAAAATTTGAAACTTTATCAAGTTGGTTCTCCCTCAAAACTCAACCAAATCAACTCAAACCAAGTTCAAAACAATAGGAAATCACGAGAGGAAGCTAACCATACTAAGCTTGAGGTCTGAAATGGCCGGAAACGGAAACACGATCGGTGGTCAAAATCCTTCCCGAAATGGCTCGCTCAACGCGGTCAACGCTTGGTCAACGGTCCAATTTTGGTCAACTCGGCCCAAATGTGACTTTTCGACAATTTTACGACTATTTCGATATTTATACTCACGACTAAAACGATCAACGGTCGAAAACGAATCGAATCCAAACAGATAAACATGATTAAATCTAACGGTCAGAAATATTCATAACATAATCATTGGACATCGGAAAAATCCTTGGAAAACTCCTACGAGTTCGAAATCATAAACTCTACAACTCTCGTGAAGGAACTTATGTCTAATTATCGCCCGATAATTTAGTCGCAAACAAGACCGCCAAATCGATTAATTACAACAAACTGCGATTATACGTGAAACTCGCAAATTAAGCTGATTAACTACCATTTCCGGTTCGGGTTGTCACAAATCTACCCCCCTTACAAAAATTTTGACCTCGAAATTTACATACCTGCTAGCTAAAAAGATGAGGATACTGCTCCCGCATGTGTTGCTCGGTCTCTCAAGTGGCTTCCTCCACTGAATGATTCTGCCATAAGACCTTCACAAGCTGAATAACTTTGTGCCTCAACTCTTGTACATGTCGATCGAGAATCTGCACTGGCTCCTCCACATAAGTCAAATCTTCCCGAATAGGAAGCTGATATGGTGCTAAAACATGTGATGGATCCGAAATGTACTTCCGTAACATCGATACATAGAAGACATCATGCACTCTAGCCATCTATGAGGGTAACTCCAACCTATAAGCCACAACACCAACTCTCTCTGTGATCTCATAATGACCAATATACCGTGGCCGAAGTTTGCCACGCTTCCCGAAACGAACTAGTCCTCTCCAAGAAGACAATTTCAGGAAGACCCAATTGCCAACCTCGAACTCAAGACTCTTCCTCCTCACATCTGCATAGCTCTTCTGTCGATCTTGAGCAATCTTCAGTCTGTCTCTGATGATCTGAATATCCTCAGTGGTGCTCTTCACCAAATCAGGACCAATGAGCCAACGCTCACCCACCTCACTCCAACACAATAGAGTACGACACTGCTTCCCGTATAAAGCCTCATAAGGTGTCATATCGATGCTGGCCTGATAACTGTTATTGTAGGCAAACTCGATCAAATGAAGCTACTTGTCCCAATTCCCTCTAAACTGTAATACACAGGACAGCAACATGTCCTCGAGGGTCAGAATGGTCCTCTCAAACTGCCCATCAGTCTGAGGATGGAAAGCTGTACTGAAATGTACTCTTGTCCCCAAAGCTCGCTGCAATGCCCGCAAAAACTCTAAAGTGAACTGACTATCTCGGTCAGAAACGATGGACACAGGTACACCATGCAAATGAACAATCTCAGCCAAATACAGCTTCTCTAACCCACCCACTAAAATCTTCCCTAGAAGTGCAAGGAAATGAGCTGATTTCGTCAAACGGTCCACAATGACCCAAATACCAGTGTTACCAGCAGAAGTACACGGTAACTGATATAGGAAATCCATAGTGATATACTCCCACTTCCAAACTGGAATCTCTAAAGGCTGTAGCTTTCCAGCAGGTTTCTGTCTCTCTGCCTTCACTGGCTGACAAATGAGGCATCTACTCACATACACTGCAATTTCCCTCTTCATATTCCGCCACCAATAGTAGGCTCTAAGTGTGTGAAACATCTTCGTACCACCTGGATGCATAGCGTAAGCAGAACAATGGGCTTCATCTAAGATCTCCTTCTTCAAGCCCTCGTATCTAGGTACACAAAGTCTGCCTCTGAACAGCAATGTACCGTCACTACTCAACTAAAACTCTATTGGCACACCATTTCGAATCATAGTCTTCTTGTCCAACAGATAAGAATCCGTCTCCTGAGCTTCACGGACCTGATCAACCAATACCGGTCGAACCTGGAAGCTAGCCAACAAGGCTCCATCATCATCCCACTCTAACTCAGCTCCCATAGCCCGTAACTCAGCTAACATGGAAACTCTGGCCACACACACATGAAACAATGAAGCTCCAGATTTCTGACTGAGTGCATCAGCCACAACATTAGCCTTCCCTGGATAATACTCAAAGGTGCAATCATAGTCATTGATCAACTGCATCCATCTGAGCTGTCTCATATTCAGATCTGGCTGCGTACGCAAATAAGTGAGACTCTTGTGATCTGTATATATCTTGCACTGAGCTTCGTACAAATAATGTCTCCAACTCTTCAATGCTAATACAATGGCGGCCAACTCCAAATCATGCGTAGGATAATTGACTTCATGTGGTTTCAACTACCTGTAACCATAAGCCACCACTCTGCCATGTTGCATCAAAGAACAACCAAAACCCAATTTCGATGCATCGCTGTAAACCCCAAACTCTCCACTATCGTCAGGTAGTGTCAGAATCGGTGCAGTAGTCAACTTCTCCTTCAAGAGCAAGTAACTCTTCTCCCAAGCATCGGATCACTCGAACTTGACGCCTTTCTTCGTCAATCTGGTAAATGGAGTGGCAAACCGTGAAAAATCCTGCACAAAGCGCCGATAGTAACCTGCCAAGCCCAAGAAACTGTTGATCTCTGGTACAGTGGTAGGTCTACTCCAATTCAATACGGCTTCAATCTTGTCAGGATCCACACTGACTCCCATAGCGGATATCACGTGACCCAAAAACTTCACGCTGCTCAACCAGAACTCACACTTGCTGAACTTTGCAAACAACTGATTATCTCGCAAGGTCCGCAAAACAGCTCGCAAATGTTTCTTATGCTGGCCCACACTCCTGGAGTAAATCAGGATGTCGTCAATAAACACGATCACAAACTTGTCTAGGAATCGCCTGAACACCCGGTTCATCAAATCCATAAAAGTTGTAGGGGCATTAGTCAACCCAAATGGTATAACTAAGAACTCATAGTGCTCGTACCGTGATCTGAAAGCTGTCCTAGGCACATCTGACTCTTTGGTCCTTAACTGATGGTATCTAGACCTGAGATCAATCTTCGAAAAGACTGAAGCTCCCTTGAGTTGATCAAACAAATCGTCAATCCGCGGTAATGGATACTTGTTCTGCACAGTGACCTGATTCAGCTTCCGGTAGTCAATAGACAATCGCATGGAACCATCCTTCTTTCTCACAAACAATACATGAGCACCCCACGGTAATACACTGGGTCGTATGAAACCTTTCTCCAGCAACTCTTGAAGTTGAATCTGTAACTCCTTCAACTCCGCTGGTGCCATATGATAAGGTGCCTAAGATATAGGTCCAGTGCCTGGTAAAACCTCAATAGTGAAATTGATTTCTCTGACTGGAGGGACGCATGGTAACTCCTCCAGAAATACATCTGGAAACTCAGAAACAACCTCAATATCACCAATGTCTGGTACAACAACCTTTGTATCCACAACATGAGCTAAGTATGCAACACAACCCTTCTTCATCATCTGCTCGGCCTTCATCGCTGAAATCACACACGACAGGGAAGTATTCTTCTCACCGCGAAACAATATCTCTGGAAAACCTGGACGTCGAAAACCCACCTCCTTCTTGTGACAGTCAAACATAGCCCAATGTGTCTCCAAGAAATCCATACCCAAAATCACATCAAAATCGACAATATCTAGTAACAACAAATCCGCGGCTAAACCATAATCCCCCACAAAGATCTCACAATCTCTATACACCCAACCAATACTCACAACCTCACCGGATGGATACAACACTCTCCACAACCCCAGAAGACTATACCGGTCGGACTCCAGAAGTAGTACCTCGATATCCTCCTGAACTCTGAGCCGTCTGCCCACCAACACCAGTAGACTGGAGACATTCCCTCGCAAAGTGACCCTCTTGGCCACAACGATTACAAATGGTAGGGCCTCGTTGACAAAGACCAAAGTGATGCCTATTGTGAAAATTGCACACACTACAACATTTAAGGGTATTGTCGGCGACTTAAAGTCGCCGGCCTTTCTTTTTTTGTCGCTGGTGATAGTCATTACCTCTCGCCGGAAATTTGGCGCCGGTGAAAGTATTACCGGAGACTTGAGTTGCCGGTAATGTTGCTCCGCCATGGCCGGAAAATGAGGGGTATTGCCGGCGACTTAGGTCCAAGTCGCCGGCAATATCCGGAGAAATTTGTCAAAAAAAAGCCGGTTCTGGATTGGGCCCAATTCCAGAACCTGCACTGAAAAACAGAAACCGTACAAATACAAGTTCAACAGTACACACATAATTGTCCAACGTACAGTACAAACAGCAACAATACAAAAATAAATTACAACCAACTACACTAAGGGTCGAGGAAATCCATGTGGACGTAATCATTTGAACTCTGGTGGCTACCCTGGTCTTGCTGTGGCGGTGACTGCTGCAGTGGTGGATCAGTGTGGAACACAGGGACCGGGGGAGGTGTGGGGAGCGTTTGTCCAGTAGTCTGGCACGCGTACATCGTCTGCATCCATGTGTGGACCATCATTCGGTGTTGCTCGGCCATCACCCGGTACTCGGCATCTCTGACTGCCTGCTGCTCGGCCAATTGTCGCATCTCCTCCATCTGCCTCCTTTGCTCCTCCAACTCCCTCTGCGTCCTCAGAAGCTCCGCTGCTAGGTTAGAGTTCCTAGAAGTTGAAGTTCTTGACCCGGTAGAGTATTCCGAAGTGTTCTTCAATACTCATTCGCCCGCCGAGCCCATTCCCCTGCAGTAGTAGGTATTCTTTCCAATCCCGCAAGCTTTTGCCATGATCTGAGCCACTATAGGGTGATCAAGCGGATCGATCTGAGAGGCATACTCGGTCACTTCTTCCTCCGAGCAGTCAGGATGGTTGTTTCGAGCTATATTCATGGTGACTTCTGTGATCGCCTCCTCCATTCTCGCTTAATTGAAAAGCGAATATGAATAACGTATTATTAAACAAAATAAATTAATAGAGAAAAATAGTTTTATTAACACATGCATATGTGAAGTATAAAATAATGAGGCTAAAGACTTACCGCTTCTTCAGGGCAATGCGAATAGAACTTCTGATGAATAAACACCAACGGGTTGACTTCTTGTTGTTGCTGCGCCTTACTTGGCCAACCCAAATAGTTGAGTGAACCTGCATGATGGGCCTTGGTGTTTTTCAATCTGTTTTCCCTGTTCGTCTTGGAAATCACCTTGTTTGATAAACATATGTAAAAAAATTAGTAACTAACTATTTCAATGTGATACGATACATTAGGGTTGTAAAATATATTCAGGATGCATACCTTCGCTTTGGGGTGCTCGAAGTGGGCTACCAGCCATAGCCACTCGTACTCCCTAAACCGGAATTCGCTAGGGGTAGAACCTCGGCCTAGCTCCTTGTACTGTGTGTAATGTTTTGAAAGCTCGTTCTTCCACTCTTTATACCTATATTAACACCAGAAAAAAAAAGTTAGAGATATTAAAACACTTGATAAACAAAAATCTAACTCGATATATACTCAAATAACTCGAATCACATCACCTGATATGTAGTTGACGCTTTACCCACGTGTGAATAAGGCATTCATCCACGTCAAACCACACCTGCAAGATGAATATATAAACGGTAAAATTATATATTTATTCGGACTTAATTAATAAATGTAAAATTTACGTAATGAAAATACGATTTAACTCACACTCAGTGCATTATGCACTTGCATCTTCATGTACAGAGGCACATATTCCCAATCTGGCCAAAGCATTGGGACCTTGTCCCGCACGACGGCCTCGGCCATGCTGGCATACTTTCGCGTGGTGTCAAATGTCTCGATCACCTCACCATGCTCATTGGCCCTAATGAGCGTTTACCTTCCCCCGGTGGCCTGCTCAAGATTCTTCCCGGTGCAGGGGCCTCTAGTCTTTCGTTTTCTAGTGCCATTAACGAAATTGCCTAATAATACAATGTCAACAAATTGATATCATTAATTGAACATATCGTAAGTCTTAAGTAATAATTAAGTAATCAATCTTGTTAAATAAAATTTACCTGCATCATCTGTTTGCTGGTTGGTGCACCTCGCACTCCAAAGATACACGGGGTCGAACGGGATGAAGTTGTACGCTTTCTCCACGCTTAGGAACTCCGGCCGTCCTTCAATATAAATAGGCCTCCCCCTATCATCGAATTCAGGGATCACAGGAATCTCATCGGGCAGGAAGAGACTGGACGGCGGAGATAGACGAGGTCTAGACGATGAGGCGCCAGCACCATCTGCCTCAGATGATTCCCGTGAAACGGGAGTAGGCACCGGGCCAATATGGGGCATTCGGATGGAGGGAGTTTCTGATGCCTCTCTTGACTGTCGCTCGTCTGTGGGTCTGCTAACTGAGGGTCTGCTGACTGAGGCTCGAGGCTGGACTGGGGGTTGCACGGATCCGGATCGTGTAGCTTCCTCCTCTCCTCGCGCAGCTAGCAACATTTGTGTGCGAGCATTCATAATTGGCCCACTGCGCGTGTTGCTGACTGCGGCTAAGGAACCTTGACTGCTGCTCCCTCCACTGTTTCTAGTCCCTCTCCGTTTGATGCCTCCAAGCCAATTAGCCGCAAAACCTCCTGCATATCCAACAATTAGTCCTGGATTCGGTTCTATGAAAATTAAGGAACCAGAACCGTAAGGAACTGGAACCGTTTGGAACCGGAACCGGAACCAATAACCGCTAGAACTGGAACCGGAACCGAACGGTACCGGTTCAAAATGGTTCCAAACAGTTCCTGTTCCAAACCATCCCGGTTCAAAACGGTTCCGGTTCCGGTTCCAAACGGTTCCTGTTCCAAACTGTTCCGGTTCCAAACGGTTCCGGTTTTTCATAGAACCGAATGCAGGACTAATTGTTGGAACCGATAACCATTTGGAACCGGAACCATTTTGAATCGGAACCGTTTGGAACTGGAACCGTTTTGAACCGGAACCGTTTTGAACCGGAACCGTTCGGAACAGGAACCGTTTGGAATCGGAACCGTTCGGAACCGGAACCGGAACCGTTTTGAACCGGAACCGTTCGGAACCGGAACCGTTTGGAACCGGAACCGTTCGGAACCGGAACCGTTTTGAACCGGAACCGTTCGGAACCGGAACAGTTTTGAACCGTTTGCATCATATCAAACATTAAATTAATTTTCATAGGCCAAATGCTTATGATATCATATCAAACATTAAATTAAATTGCATCATATCATTTCGATCATTACGAATATAATTATCAAAATATCCATTAATTATTACCGAAATGCTTATTTAACCAATTCATTAAGTTAACAAATATATTCTACTAATTAGCGTAACAGATATAATTAACCAACACAAAAATACATAATTACATTATTAACTAATTAACTTATCAAAAATACAATATAATTATCAACTATATCAATTAATCCAAATCACCTTAATTTGCCCAACACCTTAAATTACCTTAAATTACCTATATCAAGTAATCCAAATCACCTTAAATTACCTAAATATTTTCTTCATATATACATACATACACTTACCTAATAATTATCAAAAATTAACTCAAAACCCAAAACTTAATTAATCAAGTTAATTAAAATGCATACAAATGTAATTAAAATGCATATATATATATATACATAATTAAAAAAAACATAAATTGAGAGAGAGAGAGAGAGAGAGAGAGAGAGAGGGAGCTAGGGGACCTGTCATGGTCGAGCTCGGCTTCAAGCGACGGAGGTGAGGGGAGGAGGAGAGGAAATTGAGATTTGGGGTTTTTGAATTGGGGTATTTTTGTGTGGAGAGGGGAGAGGGGAGAGGAGAGGAGGGGAGGGGAGAGAGAGAAGAGATTTGAGGAGAGGAAGTAATGTTTGTGGGCGGCGAGGTGAGGAAGAGGTGAGATGTTTAGGGTTTGCAAGGATATTCGAGCTCGGTGAAGAAATGGTGGGGAGAAACTCGAGCTGGATTTTAAGGGACTATTGCCGGTGAGTTACTTATCAACTCGCCGGCAATACTATTACCAACGAGTTGATAACTCATGGGTAATACTATTACCCATAAATAACCGGCCACGAATTTCCGGCAAGTATTAATTCATAAATAACACCGATCGATATGACGTTGGCATGGCCAAATTTTTATAATTTCCGACTATAATTTCCGACTATAAATACGACTATATATATAATTTTCGACTATAATTTACGACTATAATTTCCGACTATAATGTACGACTATAATTTCCGAGTATAAATACGACTATAATTTTCGACTATAATTTCCGACTATAATGTACGACTATAATTTACGACTATAATTTTCGACTAGAATTTACGACTATAATTTCCGACTATAATTTATGACTATAACTTCCGACTAGAATTTCTGACTATAATTTCCAATAGATTATAATTTTCGACTACAATTTCCGACTATAA
The DNA here is from genome assembly GCA_946800695.1 of Geum urbanum. Classification (NCBI taxonomy): domain Eukaryota; kingdom Viridiplantae; phylum Streptophyta; class Magnoliopsida; order Rosales; family Rosaceae; genus Geum; species Geum urbanum. The sequence goes on from OX327010.1 coordinate 28,878,982, forward strand.
TTTACGACTATAATTTCCGACTCTAATTTACGACTATAATTTCCGACTATAATTTTCGACTAGAATTTCCGATTATAATTTCCGACTATAATTTTCGACTAGAATTTCCGACTAGAATTTCCGACTATAAATACGTACATCATTAACGTACTAATTAAGGATGATAATCATAATCATCTTCATCACTTGAGTTTGACTCGGTTTCATAGGTAACCTCTGGCAATATGTGCCACTCCTCGTCATCTGAATCAGCGTCAACTTCATTTGGATTAACATCGAGAAGTTCTGCTCCAGTAACTCGAACCACACTCCCAGATCTCACATTATTAAGGCGAATCGTAGATGATTCCGGAATGTCAAAAGCGTTCGGCTCTTGGTATGCAGTAACCGCTTCATCATCTGCGGTCTCACCAAGTGTGGCAGCACTGTATATGTTTCTATGAGCAACATGGTTAACCACCTTCCACGGGACTTTGTTGAGAAGATCGTCAAGGTAAAACACTTGTTTTACTGATGTGGCAAGAACGAAAGTGTCTTCTTTATACCAGCTTGTAGCAGTATTCACCGAAAATATTCCATACTGATCGGTCATTGTGTGCTCCGAGCTAGTATAAAACCATCTACACTTGAACAAGTGCACTTTCATGCGGTTCCCATAAATTAGTTCAACAATTGAATGAAGGACACCGTAATAGTCAACGCCATCCTGCCCACTATGGACCATCACCCCACAATTCTATGTTTTCAGTCGGTCGTCTCGATTTTCACATATAAATTTCACGCCATTGACCTGACACATCGAGTAAACTTTTGAAGCTATCGGTTTCATCGCCAAGACCCTCAATTCGTTTGACCACTTTGGGCAACCATTATTTGCTACATGGTTCATTTGAAAACAATAAGAAACCAGGTACACCATAAATTATGAACATAGAAAAAGAAAACCACGTACACACATGCTATATAAGGATATAAAAAATATATATATACACATATACCCTTACCCATTGACCAAAGTAATTTGCAAACGTTCTGTTGTGGTAATCAAAATTTCCGGCAATAGCAGGGCACTGAAGATGATAGTTTTTCCAATATTGTACTTCTGGACAGTTAATTAGTACCGACCAGTGAGCAATGACTACCTCATTTCCATCCAACTTGTACGACTTTGGCAAGCTTCCATGTACTACCACATCATTAGAGATGATAGAAAGGTTGAACTGGGGTTCATCTATCGGCATCTGTTGTTGGGGGTCCTCCAGCGCTCCCAAATACAAGTTGGTGTACGTTACACACTCGTGCGCAATATATGCTTCAGCAATACACCCTTCAGGTGCATATTTATTCTTCACATAGTCCTTGTAGGCTCCCATTTGTCTACAAGTTAACAAGTGTATGTTATGATACTTAAAAAATAAGAATTTACATATAAAAACAGAGGCAAACCAAATGTATGAATCATTTGTACCTTTCCATGGGATACATCCAAGTGAAGTGTACGAGACCGGTAAGCAACAATTGTTCGGGAATATAGATCATCAGGTGAGGCATGATGTCGAAAATTTTTGGGGGAAATATCCTCTCAAGCTTGCACATGATAAAAATGATGTCATCTTGCATCTCCCTGAGATCTGATTTTTTAACTTCCCTGGTGCATAACTTCTGAAAGAATCTTGACAAGGCCACCAACGGCTCCACCACCTCTTTGGGCAGGTACCCTCGAATGAAAATAGGGAAAAGGCGTTGAAGCAGTACATGGAAGTCATGACTCTTTAATCCGTACATCTTATTGTCCCGGAAGTTAACACACCTGCTTATATTTCCTGCATAGCCATAAGGATACCTGCATATATAGCCATAAGCAACAATTATATTTCTCGCATATAACCATATCTAAGTACAAATTATATTAATTTCCTGCATAGCCATAAAAATATATACCTGACATTACTCAACCACCCAAAAATTTCATGCTTATGCTTCGGCTTGACGGTGTAAGGAGCTTGTGCCATTTTTTTCTTACCATCTCTTAACCACAAATGTTTCCGCAGTCCCATAGCTTTCAGATCAATGCGTTCCTTAAGGATGTCTTTTGTTTTCCCCTCCAAATTAAGAACAGTGCCCACCACACTTTCACACACATTCTTCTCTATGTGCATGACATCTAGGTAGTGTCTGATAGGCAACCTGGGCCAGTAGGGGAGTTCCCAGAATATGCTCTTGTGTGTCCAAAACTTATACCTTTCGGGCTTGTCTGGAATTGACGCCACTATCTCAGGATGATTGCTCAGCTAGCCAAAATCATATTCATTCAACACTTCCAAAATTTCATCCCCTGTCCATCGCCTGCACTACCACGTTTTGAAACATTACCGGCGATTTTTGGAAAAACAAGGCCGGCGACCGGGAAAGTCGCCGGTAATGATCATCATTACCGGCGACTTACTCCGTCGCCGGTAATGTATCCGAAAATTCGCCGGTAATGTTGCAAGACATTTCCGGCGACCTACTCTGTCGCCGGCAATATCAAGCCAACCATTGCCGGCGATATTCCGGCCCGAAAATCGCCGGCAATGGTTGGCTTGACATTGCTGGCGACGGAGTAGGTCGCCGGTAATGTCTTACCGGCGACTTTTCGCCGGAATTTCGCCGGCAATGTCTCCATTTCCGGCGATTTAATGAATCGCCGGCAATGCCTCTTATATTAGATGCAGATCGCAGCAGCTCATTCATTTGGATCAAAAAAAATCCGGTGAAATCGAAAGAAGGAAAACGCTCTGAAATCGATCCTTCAGTATTGTCAAAATTAAGGCGCGCGTCGAAAACTCGATCACTCGGGAAGCTATATATATATAGGTACGTGTATATATACGTATATGTGTATGTATATATATATATATGTGTGTGTGTTGATCGATCTAATTAATTAGATCGATATATATATATATATATATATGCATGCATGTGTTGATTTAATTAGAGTTGAATTGAGATATCGCGTCGATTATTAGTAGTGAATGTGTGTATATATAATACGTAAAATTGTTAGAATTTTCAGGATAGACAAGAGTTGGATGAGCCTTGAAAGATGGGATGTGAGATATCACCAGGGAATTAGGAGTTTTGTGAATTTTGTGAAGGATAATTGTGGAGACACTACACTTCATTATTACTCGTGTAAAGAATGTAAGTGTCGCAGCGATCGATTTCGTTTTCCCATTGATAAAGTCCAGAAGCACCTGAGTAAATACGAGTTTTGGGATAAGTACACTTGTTGTATTTATCACGGTGAAACATCGTTTGCGGGTCCGCATGATCATGGATAATTTGGTGAGAGGGCCAGTCCACGCTATGATCATGGAGATTTTGCTGAGAGGGGCAGTCCATCCTATGATCCAACATCGATGTTAATCAATGATATGTTTCCTCATGAGAGCGGTGTATTTGCTGATGAAGCACCAAATGTCCCTCCCGTCGTTGAGGGTTTCCCCCATATTGAGCCAGTCGAGCCATTACCTGGAGCTCATGTCAACACAAGCGGTATGGACAAGTACAACAACCTAATTGCATTGCAACAGACTCCGTTGTACGACGGTTGTAGTAAGACTGTTCTTGAAAGTGTGATGGGAGTGATGCAGCTCAAAATGGAGAACAAAATGTCTGTCAAAGCTGTTGATTCTTGGCTAAAGTGGACTGCTTCGCTACTGCCACCCGGTCATCGTCTTCCTACCACTCATCATAAGGTGCGACATATCCTGAAAGATCTTGGGCTTTCCTACATCAAAATCCATGCATGCAGATATGATTGTATTCTCTTCTGGGGAAAAGATCTTGAAGACCTTGAAGCCTGCCCGATATGTTTTACAGAAAGGTATAAGTTGACTCCTGCAGGCAACAAGAAAGCTGTGAAGATACTTCGATATTTCCCGCTTATGGATAGGCTGGAGTGGTTGTTCATGTGTGCTTTCACGGCCGAAGCTATGAGATGGTGGGCTGAGAGGAATTTGCCTGACGATGACACCCTTATACACCCTCCCGACGGAGAGGCTTGGAAGCACATGGTCAGGGAGTTTGATCATTTTGCAGCAGAGGTCCGAAATGTTTGGCTAGGGCTCTCATCTGACGGATTCAACCCTTTTGGCAATATGAGTCTTCAATACAGTATATGGCCAGTTATTTTGGTACCGTACAACCTTCCACCATGGATGTGCATGAAGAAGGAAAACAATATGCTCACTCTGTTAATTCCAGGCACAGATTATCCAGGAAAGTGTCTCGATGTGTATTTGAGGCCTTTGATTGAGGAGCTTAAGTACTTGAGTGAGTGTGGCCACCCCACTTACGATAGGTTCAAAAATGAGATGTTCCAGATGCATGCCATGCTTGTTGGCACCATCAGTGATTTTCCTGCCCGCGGTATGTTGTCGGGCAACGTTACCAGGGGTTACAGGGCTTGTTCAGAGTGCATGACGGTTGATTGTTGCAGTTCTCATTGCAGTAAAATTGTTCAGATGCGTCACCGTTGTTGGCTTCCATATGATCACCCATTTAGGCAGGATCCAGACGCGTTTGATGGGACTGTGGAAACAGGTGTGGCACCCAGGCGATGGACAGGGGAAGAAATTTTGGAAGTGTTGAATGAATATGATTTCGGCCAGCTGAGCAATCATCCTGACATAGTGGCGTCAATTCCAGACAAGCCCGAAAGGTATAAGTTTTGGACACACAAGAGCATATTCTGGGAACTCCCTTACTGGCCCAGGTTGCCTATAAGACACTACCTAGATGTCATGCACATAGAGAAGAATGTGTGTGAAAGTGTGGTGGGCACAGTTCTTAACTTGGAGGGGAAAACAAAAGACATCCCTAAGGCACGCATTGATCTGAAAGCTATGGGACTGCAGAAACATTTGTGGTTAAGAGATGGTAAGAGAAAAATGCCGCAAGCTCCTTACACCGTAAAGCCGAAGCATAAGCATGAAATTTTTCGGTGGCTGAGTAATGTCAGGTATATATTCTTATGGCTATGCAGGAATTTGGCCTTAAATTTGTACCGGATTATGGTTATATGCGAGAAATATAATTGTTGCCTATGGCTATATATATATATATATATATATATATGCAGGTATCCTTATGGCTATGCAGGAAATATAAGCAGGTGTGTTAACTTCCGGGACAATAAGATGTACGGATTAAAGAGTCATGACTGCCATGTACTGCTTCAACGCCTTTTCCCTATTTTCATTCGAGGGTACCTGCCCAAAGAGGTGGTGGAGCCGTTGGTGGCCTTGTCAAGATTCTTTCAGAAGTTATGCACCAGGGAAGTTAAAAAATCAGATCTCAGGGAGATGCAAGATGACATCATTTTTATCATGTGCAAGCTTGAGAGGATATTTCCCCCAAATTTTTTCGACATCATGCCTCACCTGATGATCCATCTTCCCGAACAATTGTTGCTTACCGGTCCCGTACACTACACTTGGATGTATCCCATGGAAAGGTACAAATGATTCATACATTTGGTTTACCTCTGTTTTTATATGTAAATTCATATTTTTTAAGTATGTTAACATGCACTTGTTAACTTGTAAACAATTGGGAGCCTACAAGGACTATGTGAAGAATAAATATGCACCTGAAGGGTGTATCGCTGAAGCATATGTTGCGCACGAGTGTGTAACGTACACCAAAGTGTATTTGGGAGCGCTTGAGGACCCCCAACAACAGATGCCGATAAATGAACCCCAGTTCAACCTTTCTATCATCTCCAATGACGTGGTAGTACATGGAAGCTTGCCAAAGTCGTACAAGTTGGATGGAAATGAGGTAGCCATTGCCCACTGGTCGGTACTGATTAACTGTCAAGAAGTACAATATTGGAAAAACTATCATCTTCAGTGCCCTGCTATTGCCGGAAATGTTGATTACCACAACATGACGTTTGCAAACTACTTTGGTTAATGGGTAAGGGTATATGTGTATATATCTATTTTATATATATATATATATATCCTTATATAGCATGTGTGTACGTACGTGGTTTTGTGGTTTCTATGTTTTGTAATTCTTGTGTACGTATTTCTTATCGTTTTCAGATGAACCATGTAGCAAATGATGGTTGCTCAGAGTGGTCAAACGAATTGAGGGTCCTGGCGATGAAACCGATAGCTTCAAAAGTTTACTCGATGTGTCAGGTCAATGGCGTGAAATTTATATGTGAAAATCGAGACGACCGACTGAAAACACAGAATTGTGGGGTGATGGTCCATGGTGGGTAGGATGGCGTTGACTATTACGGTGTTCTTCATTCAGTTGTTGAACTAATTTATGGGAACCGCATGAAAGTGCACTTGTTCAAGTGTAGATGGTTTGATACTAGCCCGGAGAACACAAGGACCAATCAGTACGGAACATTTTCGGTGAATACTGCTACTAGCTGGTATGAAGAAGACCCTTTCGTTCTTGCCTCATCAATAAAACAAGTGTTTTACCTTGACGATCTTCTGAACAAAGTCCCGTGTAAGGTGGTTAACCATGTTGCTCAAAGAAACATATACAGTGCTGCCACACTTGGTGAGACCGCAGATGATGAGGAAGTTACTGCATACCAAGAGCCGAACGCTTTTGACATTCTGGAATCATCTACGATTCGCCTTAATAATGTGAGATCTGGGAGTGTGGTTCGAATTACTGGAGCAGAACTTCTCGATGTTAATCCATATGAAGTTGATGCTGATTCAGATGACGAGGAGCGGCACATATTGCCAGAGGTTACCTATGAAACCGAGTCAGACTCAAGTGATGAAGATGATTACGATTATCATCCTTAGTACGTTAATGATGTACGTATTTTAATTATAATCGGAAATTATAGTCGGAATTTGTAGTCGGAAATTGTAGTCGGAAATCGTGTCGAAAATCGTAGTTGGAAATTGTAGTCGAAAATTGTAGTCGGAAATTGTACGTAGTCGGAAATCGTGTTGGAAATCGTAGTCGGAAATTGTAGTCGGAAATCGTGTTGGAATTCGTAGTTGAAAATCGTAGTCGGATATTCTTCGGGAAATAATGACATTACCAACGAGTTGATAAGCAACTCGTTTGTAATGACATTGCCGACGAGTTATCAACTCGTTGGTAATGTCATTACCAACTAGTTTAACTCGTTGGTGATGACATTACCAACGAGTTGCAACTAACTCGCCGGCAATGTTTACTGAATATGGGCGAACCCAGCTCGAGCTCTCCCTCATTTCTCACTATCTCAAACCCTAAAACTCCTTCTCTCTTCCTCCCAAACTGTTCCAGCCGCCTCCCTCTCCTCAAATCTCTCTTCCTCTCCTCCCCTCACCTCCTCTCCCTTCTCCTCTCTCCACACTAAAAAACCCAATTTCAAATTGAAATTTCCTCTCCTCCCCTCCTCCTCTACCTCCTCCCCTCACCTCCGTCGCCGGAAAATCACCTCGAGCTCCACCATGGAAGGTGCATGCAAGCTCACTCTCTCTCCCTCTCTCTCTCTCCCTCTCTCTCTCTCTCAATTTTTATTTATTTTTATGCATATATATATATACGTATGTACGTATGTACGTATGTGGCAATGTATATATATATGTATGTGGAAATTAAATTTAATTAGGGTGATTTGGATTAATTTATATGCAATGTATATATATACCGGTAATGTTTGAAAAATGTGAAAAATTAATTAGGGTGCGTGATTTGGATTAATATGTGATGTATATATATATGTGAAAATTATATTTAATTAAGATGCATGATGTATATATATGTGTGAAAAATGTGGAAAATTAATTAGGGTGCGTGATTTGGATTAATATGTGATGTATATATATATGTGAAAATTAAATTTAATTAAGATGCATGATGTATATATATGTGATGTGTATATATATATATATGTGAAAAATTTTAAGTCAAAAATGATGTATGTATATATGTTAATTTAGATGATATAGTTGTTAATTTAACGTATAATAGGTGAAAAATCAGAATCGGCATTTAACGTGTTTGGATTAAGGTGATATAGTTGTTAATTTAACGTATAAATTAAGGTGAAAAATCAGAATCGGAACGGTTTGGAACCAGAACGGTTTTAAACCGGAACCGGAACCGTTTGGAACCGAAACTATTTGTAACCGGAACCGTTTGAAACCGAACGGTTCCAGTTCCAAACGGTTCCGGGTTCAAACGGTTCCGGTTCTGCCCGGTTCTGGTTTCAAACGGTTCCGGTTCCGATTTGTTATAGAACCGAATCCATGACTATTACGGTGTCCAGTTGGTTTTGCGGCAAATTGGCTTGGAGGCATCAAACGGTGAGGTTCCCGAAATAGTGGAGGGAGCAGTAGTAAAGCTTCCTCCTCAGCCGCAATTAGCAACACGCGCAGTGGGCCAATGATGAATGCTCGCTCACAAGCCTTGCTAGCTGCGCGAGCAGAGGAGGAAGCTGCACAATCCGGAGCCGTGCATCCGGAAGTCCAGCCTCGAGCCTCAGTCAGCAGACACTCAATCAGCAGACGTCCCTCCGTCAGCAGAACCTCAGACGAGCGACAGTCAACGGGGGCATCAGAAACTCCCTCCATCTGAATGCCCCTTATTCGCCCGGTGCCTACTCCCGTTTCACGGGAATCATCTGAGGCAGATGGTGCTGGCGCCTCATCGTCCTGGCCTCGTTTATCTCCGCCGTCCGGTCTCTTCCTGCCCGACGAGATTCCTGTGATCCCTGAATTCGATGATAGGGGGATGCCTATTTATGTTGAAGGATGGCCGAAGTTCCTGAGCGTGGAGGAAGCGTACAACTTCATCCCGTTCGACCCCGTGTATCTTTGGAGTGTGAGGTGCACCAACCAACAAACGGACGATGCAGGTAAATTTTATTTAACAAGATTGATTACTTAATTATTACTTAAGAATTACGATAGGTTCAATTAATGATATCAATTTGTTGACATTGTATTATTAGGCAATTTCGTTAATGGTACTGGAAAACGGAAAGGGGCTAGAGGTACCTGCACCGGGAAGAGACTTGAGCAGGCCACCGGGGGAAGGAAAACGCCCATTAGGGCCAATGAGGATGGCGAGGTGATCCAGGCATTTGACACCACGCGAAAATATGTCAGCATGGCCGAGGCGATCGTGCGGGACAAGGTCCCAATGCTTTGGCCAGATTGGGAATCTGTGTCTATCTACGTGAAGATGCAAGTGCATAATGCACTGAGTGTGAGTTAAATCGTATTTTCATTACGTAAATTTTACATTTATTAATTAAGTCCGAATAAATATATAATTTTACCGTTTATATATTCATATTGCAGGTGTGGTTTGACGTGGATGAATGCCTTATTCACACGTGGGTAGAGCATCAACTACATATGAGGTGATGTGCTTCGAGTTATTTGAGTATATATCGAGTTAGATTTTTGTTTATCAAGTGTTTTAATATCTCTAACTTTTTTTTCTTGGTGTTAATATAGGTATAAAGAGTGGAAGAACGAGCTTTCTTCACATTACACTGTATACAAGGAGCTAGGCCGAGGTTCTACCCCTAGCGAATTCCGGTTTAGGGAGTACGAGTGGCTGTGGCTGATAGCCCACTTCGAGCACCCCAAAGCTCAGGTATGCATCCTGAATATATCTTAGAAGCCTAATGTATCGTATCACATTGAAATAGTTAGTTACTAATTTTTTTACATATGTTTATCAAACAAGGCGATTTCGAAGACGAACCGGGCGAATAGATTGAAAAACACCAGGGCCCATCATGCAGGTTCACTCAACTATTTGGGTTGGTCGAGTAAGGCGCAGCAACAACAAGAAGTGAACCCGTTGGTGTATATTCATCAGAAGTTCTATCCGCAGTGCCCTGAAGAAGCGGTAAGTCTTTCGCCTCTGCATGTGTTAATAAAACTATTTTTCGATATTAATTTATTTTGTTAAATAATACATTATTCATTTTTGCTTTTCAATTAGGCGAGAGTGGAGGAGGCGACCACAGAAGTGACCATGAATATAGCTCGGAATAACCATCCTGACTGCTTCGAGGAAGAAGTCACCCAGTATGCCTCTCAGATCGATCCGCTTGATCACCCTATAGCGGCTCAGATCATGGCAAAAGCGTGCGGGACTGGAAAGAATACCTACTACTGTTGGGGAATGGGCTCAGCGGGCGAAGGAGTATTGAAGAACACTTCAGAATACTCTACCGGGTCAAGAAGTTCAACTTCTAGTCGTAACCTCGCAGCGGAGCTTCATAGGACGCAGAGGGAGTTGGAGGAGCAAAGGAGGCAGATGGAGGAGATGAGGCAGATGGCCGAGCAGCAGGCAGTCAGAGATGCCGAGTACCGGGGGATGATCGAGCAACACCGACTCATGGTCCAGGAGCAGACATAAATGTTCATTTGGATGCAGACGATGTACGCGGCTCAGACTACCGGACAACCGCTCCCCACACCTCCCCTGGTCCATGTGTTCCCCAGTTATCCACCACCACCACCGCACCAGTCACCGCCACAGCAAAACCAGGGTAGCCACCGGAGTTCAAATGAGTACATGGATTTCTTCGACCCTGACCCGCAAGTTCCTCGACCCTGACGTGTAGTTATAGTTCATTTTTGTATCGTTGCTATTTGTACTGTACGTTGGACATTTATGTGTGTACTGTTGAACTTGTATGATTGTACGGTTTATGTCTTTCAATGCAGGTTCTGGAATTAGGCCCAATCCAGAACCGGTTTTTTTTTCAAAATTTTTCCAACCATTGCCGGCGACATGGACCTAAGTCGCCGGCAATGACTTCAAATTCCGGCCACGGCGGCGCTAACATTGCCGGCGACTTGAGTCGCCGGTAATGTCCTACTCATTATCGGGGACGTGAAAATGAGTCGCTGGCAATGCTATCTCCAGCGGGCAATTTCCGGCGAGAAAAAAAACAAGGCCAGTGACTTAAAGTCGCCGGCAATGGGTCTTAATCCGGTAGTGCTGGGTGCCACACCTGTTTCCACAATCCCATCAAAAACGTCTTGATCTTGCCTAAATGGGTGATCATATGGAAGCCAACAATGGTGACGCATCTGAACAATTTTACTGCAATGAGAACTGCAACAATCAACCGTCATGCACTCTGAACAAGCCCTGTAACCCCTGGTAACGTTGCCCGACAACATACCGCGGGCAGGAAAATCACTGATGGTGCCAACAAGCATGGCATGCATCTAGAACATCTCATTTTTGAACCTATCGTAAGTGGGGTGGCCACACTCACTCAGGTACTTAAGCTCTTCAATCAAAGGCCTCAAATACACATCGAGACACTTTCCTGGATAACCCAGGCCCGGAATTAACAGAGTGAGCATATTGTATTCCTTCTTCATGCACATCCATGGTGGAAGGTTGTACGGTACCAAAATAACTGGCCATATACTGTATTGAAGACTCATGTTGCCAAAAGGGTTTAATCCGTCAGATGAGAGCCCTAGCCAAACATTTCGGACCTCTGCTGCAAAATGATCAAACTCCCTGACCATGTGCTTCCAAGCCTCTCCGTCGGAAGAATGTATAAGGGTGTCATCGTCAGGCAAATTCCTCTCAACCCACCATCTCATAGCTTCGGCCGTGAAAGCACACATGAACAACCGCTCCAGCCTATCAATAAGCGGGAAATATCGAAGTATCTTCACAGCTTTCTTGTTGCCTGCAGGAGTCAACTTATACATTTCTGTAAAACATACCGGGCAGGCTTCAAGGTCTTCAAGATCTTTTCCCCAGAAGAGAATACAATCATATATGCATGCCTGGATTTTGATGTAGGAAAGCCCAAGATCTTTCAGCATATGTCGCACCTTATGATGAGTGGTAGGAAGACGATGACCGGGTGGCAGTAGCGAAGCAGTCCACTTCAGCCAAGAATCAACAGCTTTGACAGACATTTTGTTCTCCATTTTGAGCTGCATCATTCCCATGACACTTTCAAGAATAGTCTTACTACAACCGTCGTACAACGGAGTCTGTTGCAATGCAATCAGGTTGTTGTACTTGTCCATACCGCTTGTGTTGACATGAGCTCCAGGTAATGGTTCGATTGGCTCAATATGGGGGAAACCCTGCACGACGGGAGGGACATTTGGTGCTTGATTAGCAAATACACCGCTCTCATGAGGAAACATATCATTGATTAACATCGATGTTGGATCATAGGATGAACTGGCCCTCTCAGTAAAATGTCCATGATCATAGGATGGACTGGCCCTCTCACCAAATTGTCCATGATCATGCGGACCCGCTAACGATGTTTCACCATGGTAAATCCAACAAATGTACTTATCCCAAAACCCGTATTTACTCAGGTGCTTCTGGACTTTATCAATGGGAAAACGAAATCGATCGCTGCGACACTTACATTCTTTACACGGGCAATAATGAAGTGTAGTGTCTCCACAATTAGCCTTCACAAAATCCACAAAACTCCTAATTCCATGGTGATATCTCACATCCCATCTTTCGAGGCTCATCCAACTCTTGTGCATCATGAAAATTCTAACATTACGTACTATAAATATATATATACACATTCATTACTAATTAATTAATAAATCATCATTAATTACATTCGAATTCATCCGATTAATTAACAAAAGTTGACCCATGAAATTAAAAAAAAAAAATATATATATATATACCAACAATTCACAATTACAAATTAACATGCTTGTATATATATATATATATAGACATATTAACAATTAATATACCATCAATAATTTTATATACATACATATATATATATACACAAATTAACATATTTTCATCGAAATAATCTCAAATCAACTCAAAATCAACAATCAATCACTCGAAATCAACAATATATCCACTCTATTTGCATATCAAACCAATAATCGATATCTCAACTCTAAATCAACACATGCATGCATATATATATATATATATATATATATCGATCTAATTAAATCAACACACACATATATATACATATATACGTATATACGTACCTATATATATATAGTTGCGTACGTATATAGCTTCCCGTTCGACGCTTTTTGACAATTCCCAAGGATTTCAGAGCGTTTTCCTTCTTTCGATTTCACCTGATTTTTCTATATCCATGCAAATGAATGAGCTGCTGCGATCTGGATCTGATATAAGAGGTATTGTCGGCGATTTATTAAATCGCCGGCAATGGAGTTATTGCCGGCGAAATTCCGGCCAAAAATCGCCGAAAATAGTGGAAACTTATTGCCGGCAACTTTCTCCGTCGCCGGCAATAATTTTTCACCATTGCCGGCGATATTTGGGCCGAAATATCGCCGGCAATGGTGGAGAGATTATTACCTGCGACGGAGAAGGTCGCCGGTAATAATTTGGACCTTTTCCGGTGACTTTCGAACTTATTGCCGGCGACGGTCCATATCGCCGACAATGCTCATTATTGCCAGCGACTTGCTCCGTCGCCGGCCTTTTTTTTTCAACTCTCGCCGGCAATAGTACAAAGTGTGGTAGTGACAATGGATACTCCCTCGGTACAGCAAAAGTGCCACCAGTACGTCGATGATAACTGGATCTACTGGAACTCCCACTGGGCTGTGGTCTCTGTGGCTGATTCCTCCTCCATCTCTGTCTCTGTCTAGCCAAACTAGCAGGATGTCTATAGGGTCCACTGCCAGATGATGATGCCGATCCAGAAGTGTCTGAACTCAGCCTCTTGGAAGGTCCCTGACTCGGTCCACCCTCCTCAAATCGTCGAGACTGGAATCGCATTTGCCTTTCCCTCTCTATATCCTCGCCTCGGAGTGCAGCACTCACAAACTCATCAAAGTTGTTCTGAGGCATCGTAGTCAATGTTCCCTTGATGTTCAGGTTCAAGCCCAACTCAAATCTCCGGCACTTGGCTTCCTCTGAGGCCACCATATCGCGAGCAAATCGAGACAAACTACTAAATCTATCCCGGTACTCAAGTACTGACATGCTACCCTGTCTCAGGTTGGTGAACTCCTCATACTTCCACTGCTGCGTAGCCTGATTGAAATACCTCCGCATAAACAAATCTCTGAACGATGTCCATGTAGTATCAACCGGAACTCTATCATTGCTAACCCACCAAAAGTATGCATCCGACTCAAGAAAACCAACTGCTGCTACTGTCATCTGCTCAGGAGTGAAACGCAGACACTCACAAACTCGTTCAACCTGAACCAACCAAGCCTCACATATCTCTAGATCAGCTGAACCCGAGAAAACAGTTGCTCCAGCTATTCGAGCTTTTACCACAGGGTCAAAACCCTCCTCCAAATGCAATACTCGCATAAGCAAGTCATGCGTCCAACGATCCTCATCAGGATCCACATCCCTATTGACACGGGAACCACGTCTAGGAGGCATCCTAATGATAAACGAAAAAACATTATTCATAAGGCACAAGGAACGTAATCATGAAACTTCAGACATTTGAAAGCATACAACACCCGAAGCATTGATGAGTAACGGCTGGCCAGTCGGGTCATCGCTCCAGACATGCTGTACATTCTCAAATACCCTTAGCATCACAACTACAGAAGTCTACAGAACCTAAAACCTAATGCTCTTATACTAAGATGAAAGGACCCGACTCCGATTTAGTTGCCTAAACTGAAATCAAACCCCTTCTGAAAACATGAGTTTTCAAAAATTTTGGCAGAGTTCCACTATAGCGCGAAATTACCATTAACCTGCACGGGAAAAGTACACTTCATCCTATGCCACAAAAGCCAAACCGTGGGCACCAATCCCATCCGAATTTCTCAAAAACATAACATAATGTAAAGCAATAATCAAAACTGTAGCTTTACAAAAATCTGGAAAAAATCATGTGAAAATATAAACACAATAGTATTCAGAGCGACCTCTAGTATATACATAAATACACAACAGTAGGCCAAACTAGAAACCTACTAAGAAGGGAAAGTAGCTCGAATACTAAGCCTTCAACCTTGACAGACAACACCAGAATTCAAACTGCAAACTGGGCAATGAAAACAAAGAGCCTAGGGAAAGACATATAAACCGTTAGAGTGAGTGGACGAAAATAAATGTCTTTCGCCGAATAATATATATATTATAAAACATATGCGAGTCTAGATGCATAAAATCAAATGGTACACGAGGGAGACTCTAACTCCTCACGCATACAAAGCATGCATCGAAAATCCCGCGGGGTCACTAATGGACACATCCGCGCTAGTACAGTCTAAATCACGGGATCCCAGACCCTCACGTGATTCCAGCCAGAAAGGCCTCAGGTCAGGGTATCTAGTACAGTCAAAATCACGGGATCCCAGACCCTCACGTGATTCCAGCCAGAAAGGCCTCAGGTTAGGGTATCTGTTCCCACCCGGTAAAGACCTCGGCATAGGGTAACAGTCCCCCCCCCCCCCCGGTAAACATCCTCGGGGATCAGCCGGGATGCTAAGTGTATCGATACAACTATACATATTGAGACTGTACTCTGTGTAAACCAAATCATAAATAGTTTCCATGCAAATGTATAAAGTATAATATAAATGCATATTCGTAATACATAATTATAAAAGCATATTCGTCGATGCATATTCATAAATGCATAATCGCAAAACACATGCTCGTATAAATCATAATCGTATACGCATGCTTATGATCGTAAAACATATAATAAAGACTCGCAACCAATCAGTGAAAAGAAATGTGTCCATTCACAGACAAGCACAACGCGCAAATGCGCTATTCCCGAGATCCTGCGGAAGATCCTTCGCCAAACGTACGATTCTGATCTCCTGAATAATCACAAATATCACTGATCAAAATCACAATTCAAAACTTTGAACCACACCTCGAAAACCAACCATTTCCGGAAACATATAACTCGGATAACAACGAAATCGTCGAAAATCCCATAAATACTCTACTTAACCCTCGACACAAAATCCATCACCAAAATCAACTCGAAAACCTCAAAACTACGATCGGGGCGCGATTACGAGTAAAACGGTATAAAACTTCACAAAATTCGAAAGAGTCAACTAGCCGGAGCTCCGTCGTTGACCGCCGCCGACGGCGACAGCGCGGCGTCAATGGTGGCCAAATCCGGTGAAAATTTCCAGATCACATCTACTCCTCAAGCCCAACAACTTTTTCTTCTACACTAACGTCCAATTCAAAACCCACCGGCCGGAATTAAGCTCGAAAATTCAAACTTCCATTAATTCTGGTGACCTATTCCGACGAGCTTCAAACGGCCTCCAATTTAAAAATTCTTTCACCCAAAAGCATCTATGGGTTTAGGGGAGAAAAACCCCCAACCCCATCGATCCCAAAAGTAGCCGGAAAAGCCCACCTGATTCCGGCAAAAATTCGAAACTTTATCAAGTTGGTTTTCCCTCAAAACTCAACCAAATCAACTCAAACCAAGTTCAAAATAATAGAAAATCACGAGAGGAAGCTAATCATACCAAGCTTGAGGTCTGAAATGGCCGGAAACGGAAACTCGAACGGTGGTCAAAATCCTTCCCGAAAATAGCTCGGTCAACGCTTGGTCAACGGTCCAATTTTGGATTTACTAGATAGAGAAATGACCTAGAGTAGTATCAAACGAAAGGATCTAGAGCAGCTTTTTTCTTATACAAACCTTGGTTTTCGACCATGTGAGATTGAGAAAACCTAAATAAAACTCATTAAACATATAGATTCAAACTTCCATGTATTTGGCCAGTGTGAAAATTTTCTTTCTTGCTGTACTAAATAGAGTTACAAATTGAGGATATTCACGTCAAATTAAGGAGATATGCTTAGCATTGTAAGTATTTAAAAAATAAGTTAGAGGTGTAATTAATAAATAATGTACAAATAATAATTTAAAATGTGTGAATAAACGTTCCCAAGATAAAAAGTTAAATTTGAAAAAAAATGGACAATTTAAGAAAACAAACTCTCCTCCTATGTCCTATAGTAGTAGAGAGAAAAACTGCTTGAACCATAACACACGTGTCCCGAGTACATAGCCACGTATTCTTTGCGTGCCCAAATCCTTCGGAAACAAACAGAACGATCGCCACCATCTCATAACACGCTCCACCGTGCGCGTATACTTCCAGCACCTTCCCTCAACCTCTATTGGGCCCCTTCTCCTCCCCCGGAACCTTTTCTCCACTTGGACCCTCCACGTGTACGGCTACTGTGTTTCCCTTCGCCCTTCCTCTCCCACGTACCAACCTTTTTACATTTTCATTTTCCCTATACATGTCTCTCTTGGCTTTTCTAGGTTTTTGCATGGTCAGGGCCTCTCTAAATCGAAAGCCAATAATGCACACTCACTACAGAGGCCACCAGATCGGGCCACGTGGATCTCCAGCGGCGTATCGGGCTTTATAAATACGACGCCCCTGGAGCCAGGTTGATTGAGCAGCACTAGCATTAAGCCTGAGAGAGGATTGAGATTGAGCGGTAGCAGTAACATCTTCAAAGAGATAAAGAGAGAGAGATGAGAGTTCCAAACAAGAAAGAAAAATATGTTCATCGAGAGCTTTAAGGTTGAGTCCCCTTACGTAGATTACACCGAGAATGAGATTCATTCCGTGTACACGTACGAGACCACTGAGCTCGTCCATGAAAATAGGAAGGGAACTTATCAGTGGATTGTGAAGCCAAAGTCTGTCAAATACGAGTTCAAGACTGATGTCCATGTCCCCAAACTAGGGTTTGTACTCCATTCATGTTTAGTTTTCGTTTACGAATTCGAAATGTTGGGTTATGAAATTCGTAGGTATAGTATTTCTGGGTATGTATTGATTCTTCTTCATTTTTGGTGTGCAGGGTAATGCTCGTGGGATGTTGAGGCAACAATGGCTTAACCCTCGTTGCTGGAGTCATTGCTAACAGAGAGTGAGTTTACAAAATTTCTATTATCTTAGCTTTCATTGTGTTTATATTAATCTTTATTCTGACATAAGGGTTTTGTAAAATGTCAGAGGAATCTCCTGGGCAACCAAGGACAAGGTGCAACAAGCCAATTACTTTGGCTCACTCACACAAGCCTCATCCATTCGAGTTGGGTCTTTCAATGGGGAAGAAATTTATGCCCCATTCAAGAGCCTCCGATCCTTCCAATGGTATGGAATTGTTTAATCAGTATTGATTCTTGGTGTGCAACTTCATGTGATATGGATTTTGAAGATTCTTTGGTCTGCAGGTGAACCCTGATGACATTGTGTTTGGGAGTTGGGACATAAGTGACATGAACTTGGCAGATGCTATGGCCAGGGCAAGAGTCCTGGACATTGATCTGCAAAAGCAGCTCAGGCCGTACATGGAGTCTATGGTCCCACTGCCTGGGATCTATGACCCTGATTTCATTGCTGCTAATCAAGGATCACGTGCAAACAACGTGATCAAGGGGACTAAGAAGGAACAGGTCGAACAGATCATCAAAGACATTCGGTACTAAAGCTACTAAATCCTAACTCATTACTGTAAAGAGATAGTGTTTAATGTACAAGTGCAACACAAATGGTGTTAACTAAGTGGATGTGGTTGGCCTCATGACGGAAAGATACTTACTTTGGTGCTAATTTATGGTTTACTTGTGTCAATTTAGAGAGTTCAAGAAGAAGAACAAAGTGGACAAGGTTGTAGTGCTGTGGACTGCCAACACTGAGAGGTACAGCAATGTGATCGAGGGGCTAAACGACACCATCGACGACCTTTTGAGTTCGGTGGATAAGAATGAAGCTGAGATATCCCCTTCCACCTTGTATGCCATAGCTTGTGTGATGGAAAATATCCCTTTCATCAACGGAAGCCCACACAACACTTTTGTCCCAGGTAGGCCAGCTAGCGCTACCCTTTTCTTTGTTTTGTTAAGTAGTTTTTAGACCTAGTAAGTAATAGTAATGGTATGTGATTGTTATGTTAATTATTATTACTTGGTCCAGGGCTGATTGATTTGGCGATCAAGAAGAATACTTTGATTGGTGGGGATGACTTTAAGAGTGGTCAGACCAAAATGAAATCTGTTTTGGTTGATTTTCTAGTTGGGGCTGGAATCAAGCCAACCTCAATTGTGAGTTACAATCATCTTGGAAACAATGATGGCATGAATCTCTCGGCTCCACAAACCTTCAGGTCCAAGGAAATTTCCATGAGCAATGTGGTGGATGATATGGTTTCCAGCAATGGCATCCTCTTTGAGCCTGGTGAACACCCAGATCACGTTGTGGTGATCAAGTATGTGCCGTATTTGGCGGACAGCAAGAGGGCTATGGATGAGTACACATCAGAGATATTCTTGGGTGGAAGGAACACCATTGTGATGCACAACACCTGTGAGGACTCCCTCTTAGCTGCTCCTATCATTCTGGATTTGGTCCTCCTTGCCGAGCTGAGCACTCGTATCCAGCTCAAATCTGAAGCAGAAGTATGTCAATATTTAACAGTTGATGACATTTGCCCTTTACATTTTCCAACAACTTTTGATCATAGTGAAACTAACCTTTTCTTTTTGTTTACTTGTGTTTACAGGGGAAGTTCCACTCTTTCCACCCTGTGGCTACTATTCTGAGTTACCTCACCTAGGCACCCGTTGTAAGTCCCCACTATAATCCCCACTATAATTCTATCTTTCGCATTTCCTGTGATGAATAATATAGTTTCTTCTACTTGCGTTTGTTGGAGGATATAAAAATTAAAGGGAAAAAGGAAATCAGAACAGGGGAATTAGTTGATTCACGTGTAATTCTGTTGATGAATGATATCTTAGAGCATCCGCACCCGCCATGGAAATGCTCGAGCACGGGCGTGGGGCCGACCGGAAATGCTCGAGCAAAAGCTGGGTTTTGCAGCGGTGGATGCAGATGCAAGAGCAAGCAAGGGTTGATTTCTGTGGGCTCCGCCATCTGCTAGAGCAATCACAAAATTTGCTCCTCCTCTTGTTCGAGCAAAGAGAAATTTGGAGCCCGCCCCTTGCTTGTGCAAAACAGAGCACCGGTGCAGATGCTCCTAATGGCTTCACATGAGTATGAGTGAAAGGGAAACAAGTATTAATGTTGTCATGTGATACTTGAAGCAGTTATCAATACTCTCTGTCTATACAAAACATGTGAAATGCTTAGTAATGGAATGGTGTTGTTTGTTGAACAGGTTCCACCAGGCACACCAGTGGTGAATGCACTCTCGAAGCAGAGGGCAATGCTCGAGAACATCCTCAGGGCTTGTGTTGGCTTGGCTCCAGAGAACAACATGATCTTGGAGTACAAATGAAGCAATGCTTATCTAGCTAGACGTAATAGAAAGGTCCAGAGATTCATCAGATTGTTCAAAAATTACTTTTCCTGTTCCTCTTTTATTTGTTCTGTTTGTTCACAGATGGTGTGCTTTAGTCTTTTTTAAGTTTCCTATCCAAGAGCAGGTGCCCTATGGCATGTATGTTAGTAGTGTAGTTGCTTCTAGCTCATTCAGAAGCGAAGCAACTCTTTTGTAATGGAAGTATATATAGTTAATATTGGACAGTGGTAAATTACGTGCCTAAATTTCCAGTTGTTTTATGCATAGTTCCAACTCATTTTTCACTTTTGTGATGGGAGGTGTTGGTCTCAGAAATACTCGTGACTAATTGCAGGTGGTCGTAGGCTTTTAGCTTACACTCATAAAGATGATAAAAACGAGTTGCAATGGCCCAGGGGGTTTCCCAAACATGTGGGGAGCTCGTGAATCTGTACATGCCAAATAATTCAATCTCTGGTCCACAAGATGCTCAATAATTCACGAGGTGAGGTATTGGTCCTGGGAAGGGGCCCCCAATAGGTTCTACGCCTTTAGAAGGGGCCTATACCGATAAAGATAGCACTCTGTCTTGCTATGTTCTTGTTTACTACAGTTGTTTTGCAGAGCCGAGGAAGTGACCATGGCTTTGCTCCCAATTTTGTGATCGGAAACCGAAATTTATCCGTAATAACGTTAACATCACAAAGAGATCCTCCTTGTGACTCAACACTATTATGTTGAGGTACAGACCAAAGAATATAAACATGCAGAGAAAGAGCGATTAACCAATTCAATAATCTAGAGCCCTGTTTCTACTCAACCATGTGAATATTTCTTCTAAACTGAGGAAACCACTCAGGCCCCCAAATTAAAGTTTTTTCTCGACATATGAAACCGGGTATGTGAGGAAGAGAGAGCTAAAATTAGCGAGTCCAAGATTAGATCTGAGACCTGTGAGGCTGTGACTCTGAGCATTGGCCCAATATAAACAAGGCCCAATAAGACCTCAAGTTTACGTTTTGTTTTGCCAAGAATATGTAAGAATGATGCATGGCCTTTTTCAAACCATATTTTTAGGGGAGAGTTTATTCATACACCTCATTTTACTCAATACACACCTCTCCGAATTTTTTTGTCAAAATTTACATTTATGTTGCCTCTTATACCCTTTTCTCTTCTGTTCGTCTGCAACTCTTTCTCTCTCTCTAGACTAGATTGAGCTCGTCTCCTTTGCGGTGGTCGTCGGCGACCTCACCGCCTCGGTCCAACACACACTATCTTCATTAACCGTGCCTAATTTTCATGTCTCTCTGCAGATCAGATTCGTCACTGAAACAAAAATGTATTAGTTGATTATGGATTCAATTTTGGGTTTGAGGATTTGGGATTTTATCAACGAGCAATTTTTGGAGGAAGGTGAAGTCACTGAGATGGTGGCTTAAATCAAATCCTTCGGTGCCTGTGGTTCATTGGAGACATGAATGTGAGAATTAGTGAGAAGAAATATCGATATGATGATTCTAATCTCAAACATTATTAGTAGCTATTGAGAAGAATTCTTATTTCTTAGAAGTAATTTTTTTTTTTAAAAACAACGTTTAATCATTATTTTGATCTCAAAGCCATTCAAATTGCAGTGCAACCCAATAGAACACTCAGGTTTGGGATTGAAAGGGTTTTAGAGACGTCCTAAGTAAGATGCAAGGCTGGCCGCCTAGTTACTTTTTCTCAGCTTTCTAGTGCCTAGTTCATAACTCGACCAAAGTTCAAAGAAGGGTAAAGATATTCAAAAATTTACAAGAAAGTGGTGTGTATTGGTTTTTTTGAGAAGGCGATCAATATATATTCACTCGAAAAAAATGAGAAGAATACAGAACTCCACCAAATTACCCGGCCCAACAAAGATGAGTCCTATAGTACACCTATACTAAATAACATGGTTAAGCGCAAACAACCCTAAACTAACAAACCAAAGTAGCACTAGTAATTATCAAACTCGAGGCGTACCACTTTTTAGCTAGCTAGGCACCTTCTCCTTAAGGAGTCCACTCCCCCGAATCCCAAGAAGGAAACTGAGCAAACATTTAAACAATTCTCTAGAGCCCTATGCTCAAGTAGATGGACCCAATATTCCAATATAGCTCCAAAACAACCTGCCAGGTCTATTCCTGCTAAGCCTAAGGGGGAGATGCCCAAGCAGGCCCAAACAACCAGCCATGTCTAAGCAGACCCCTCGTAGTCCAGACCCACAAAATGCAAGCCCTTGAGAGGCAACTAGTATGCTTGTTCGCATACCTTGCATTGACGACTCGCCATAATCCTGTTGTCGCCGCCTGTTGTTGACGTCACCCGCCAGGATCAATGACCTCAGACAGGCTGATCCGACCAGAAGTCAGCGCCACCTACCGTCCGCTGGGAGCCTCCAAAATCCTGGTCAGATAAGCTGCCAGCACCACCATCAACACTCCATTATATACCGACCTCCACCAACAAGAATCACAGGCATCCTACACTACCACATAACTTCTCATTGCCGACGACTTAGAGAAACAAAGGCCGACGATTTTTTAAGTCCTATTGCCGACGATTTGTTGCAAAAATCGTCGGCAATAGTACTATTACCGACTCTTTCTAGCCTACAAGGGTTTTATACTATAGCCGACGACTTCGTAAAAATCGTCGGCTATAGTCCTGTAGGCTATAAAGCGTTGACAATGAGTATAGCCGACGATTTGTACTATTGCCGACGACTTCAAAAATTGTCGGCCTTTGTTTCTCTAAGTCGTCGGCAATGAGAAGTTATGTGGTAGTGCTATCACTTCTTGTGTCATGCATCATGTGGCCACCTTGAATGTCTAGGTCGCCTACCACTCTAACACTACCTCCACCACCAAAGGTCCAGGGCGTTGTCATAAACGCCGAAAGAGAACAAGAAAAAAGGTAGTCTTAAAAAGGATGACTTCCTGGAAAGTCTGGTTGATTCACCGAAGAAGAGAGAAAATAAGGAGTAATCGTAGAAAGTCATGCGCGCCGCCGAGCAACCAAGGTGGCACTCAAAAATCTCCGAGATCCACTAGGAAATTCGGAGCCCTATAGCCCTAGCTAGCTTTAAGTGGTGTGTGTATTTAGATATTAAGATTGTGAAAATAAAATTTCCCAACTTTGAGCTCACTAAATATAGCTATATATTGGAGTTTGAATCAAAACTGTTAAGGTGTGACATTTCAACCAAGAAAGATCGGTTTTATGGCACTTGATGTACTAATACCATAATATGTACATCAAATAGACTAGCTTAATAAATAGGTAGGCACATTTGATACGAAGGTAGGCTAGTTTTAATTAGTGTACAATAACGTAGTTGTATCACTTGTATGCATAATAAGCGTCATTTGATTTATTTACGTGCAGACTAGCTCGAATATACTTGATACATTAGAGTATTAGACAACCTCCTAAACTAATAACTAATAGTAAAGTAATCAACTTCTCCAGCTTTTTATAGGGCAAACGAGAATCATTTCATTAATGGAGTAATAGATAAAGTATATAATGTCATCCTATATTCATCACTTCTTAAACTAGACTAAACTAACTCTATACTACTCTCTTGCGACACTCTTTAACGCTGGCAATTTAGCAGAACCAGCCTTGGTCAATGAATGTTAGAAACTATGTATTATAAGTATGGATCAAATCTATGAAACAACATTTACAAAATATATATAACGTACGTTGTACATTGAAATTAATGAAACTAAACAATAAAGAATTAAATTCGATAAAAGCCTTTCAATCAAAATATAGAAATTGAAACACATAAAGATTACTAACTTGATTGTTGAGAGAGGCTTGCAAACATAATGTCTTAAGACATAAATTTTGTTATGACCCGAACCAAAATTATGCATTTGTCGAATTGTATTACGTTTTATTGCGGAATAGTCGCATTATCGAGGTTATTAATGACTTTTTCACCGAGCAAGAATTTGACTTGACTTTTTTTATGAGAGTTGTAGAGTATTTTATTTCGAGATCGTAGGAATTTTTGAAAAAAATTTCGGATAAGCGGGCTAATTTTTATGATTATCGGAAGTCGGCGTAAGAAATTATTAAAAATAAATTTATTTTTAGTCGGTTTAATCTCGATCGTCCGATCTTGATCAGATCAATTTTTGGTCGTTGATCTATTGAGGAGTTTAGGGGTATAAATAGATTTTTTTTGAAAAAAAAACCCAAATCAGAAAACTGAACGGGCTCGACCCTTTTCTGACAAAAATTGACCCGCGCCGCCTTTGGGCTTGACCGGACCAGACCGCCATTTTCTGACCACCTCCGACTTTGATTAAGGTAGGAATTTGAAGCTTGAAGCTTCCTTGATATTGTGTTATGGTTATTTTTAGGTATTTGCAGGTGTTTTGGGCTACCCGACTTGGGTTTAGCCCTTGGAGTCAGCGGCGGCGCTCCGACAAGATTTTACGGTCGAGATTTGAGGGAAATTGAACCTCTCCTCCCCCTGAGTCTTTGTGTATAGGTCACGAGGTTCGTCGAGGCTCCATGGAAGAGCTTCGATGTCTGGGTGTTTGGCCGCGGGCAAGGGCCAGTTGATTTCAGGCAAGTTTTTGACCAATTAGATAGGAATTGGAGTACGTGAGTTTAGGAATTTTTTTTCGAACGAGGAGAGGAGAATTTTGAGGGCCAGATCGCCGTTGTTGGTGGTGAATGCTGAAAATAGGTTTTCCAGTCTGTTTTAGGTATTTCAGGCCAAATGTTGTCGAATTGGACTCTGGCTCACTTACAAATGTTGTTGGCCTCGTTGAGTGCTTTCCAACGAGGGGTCGAATGTCCCCATCAAAACACTTTCGTCGGAGGCACGTGAAACCCACACGTCGTTGTCCACGGCGGAGCTCCGGCGAGGCAGGTTATAGGATTTCACAAAGGAGGTTTCAGGGTTGTTTTTAAATCCTATTTCCATAGTTTTACTTGTTCTGATATTATGTAATCCTTATGGACAGAACATCGTGATCGCGACCTCAGTGAGGAGAATTCTGCTGGACCCCAACATTAGTTGTATTTTACAGTCGATAGCGAGTTTATTTTTCATCTTTTCAGCATTTCAGTTTATTTTACGGTATTTTTTAGAGCATTTAAATTGGGGGACGCTTCCCAATCGTTTCTGCCCTCGTGGTTCCAGCAACCATTGTTTGATATTTTATGTTTGTGAGTCTTGACAAGAGAAAGAAATGCTTCAAAAACACGTAATAATTATGCTTTCCTATATAATTCATTTTTCTCACTACCAGTGTAGTGTGCAAAGGGAAATAATCAAATAAATTTTTAGAATATAATGAAGCCTAGCAACTTGCTAATGTTAATCGTCAGTTTGCACTAACGAAGATCAACCTAACAGTTAATCAAAAGTTTTACAAGCTGTGGAATTAAATCTGCGGAATATAGTTTCTAGATTTTCTATTTTAGAACTAGAAAATGATGAAGAACTTAATAGAAACTCAAAGAGAGGAAGAGAATAAAGTTTTTTGACATTAGAATTCGCAGAGAATCACTCATATTTATAGAAGTGATTATTCACTTTCACTCTTGAAAGATGCAATCTTTCTGAATATTTTCCAATAGACATGTCTCTTCATTAAAAATTGTATCAATTTGATTTATTTCCAATGAATATGTCTTTTCACTAAGAGTTGCATATATTTGATTTTCTATTGAACATGTCTATTACATTTTCAATAAACAAACTTCTTGCTCTCTTTATTTTATATTTGAAAATTATTCCAAAACCCATGCACCACGACTATCGTCGGAGATCTACTACCCGACCCTGGCGATGCCGACCTGCTAGCTGTCAGCTAACTAGAGTCATCACCCAAGCTCGACGATCAGAGGCAATGCTCCGTCCTTTACGAAGACATCGATCACCATAATCTTAAGGTTGAACCTCTGGCGCAAGAACCAGATGATCTCGCACCAACCACCACGCATCTCCATCGTTAAAGGGAAGTCCTTCGTTTACACGACCAATCGACCCATCAGTGTGAACAGCCTCACCGAATCCTGGTAACAACATCGGAGAGGGAAAATGAGGTGCACCAGCCAAGAGTGATGGACAAGCTAGTACTGGATGCCGGCGGCGTTGAAACCTAGCAGGGCAAAAGTCATATTCTCGAGAATAACTTATGCGACGCTTATTTCTAATTGTACTTGATATTTGATATTTGATATTCATCAACTTGTCTATTTAATATGAAAAGCAAATATATATTTATATTCGTGGGGGATAATGAAAACAATCTTACCCATAAATCCAAACTAGGTTTGTGTTAAAAAAGAGGAAACTTGGGTTATAAAATCACAAGTGGGAAGAGATTTCCAATCCATGGCAGGAAGCATGGGAAGAGGAGGACACCCAAAAACCCAGCATTGGCTATAATATTTGGTTCAGTAGTACTTTGAAAGCAACACAAACGATGACCTCCCAATTCCCATTTGCCTAAGCTAGCTAGTTCTTAATACAACCACTATAGATTTTTAAACTCAAAGTAAAATGTACACTTTATAAGTTGAATATGGCTATATATATTTTTCATACCTTGCCTTATTAAGCAAGCAAAAAGTCATTTGATGGCTATTGACTCTCTATACAAAAATCACAGCAGATCTCTGCAGTTCTGATGTTGAAGGTTTTGTTGCATTTTTAAAACCAGCCGAAAGAGAAATGACCTAATTGTTTATAGTCCATGGAGTCTAAACTGACCTACTGATTGAAGAGAATTGAGGGATACTAAAATCATTGTGTAGTTGATTTGTTTATAGGACAGTTGGAACTTGGAAGCTCCATAGAAATTGAATGGGTCCATGGATTGGAGCTTGATGTACTCTTTCCTTTGTTTTATGCACACAATCTCTATTAATAATAAACGGTGATCGAAAACCTATATGTTAGAATAAGATTAATTAGTGATGATGAAAGGACCTAGCTTGCTGGTTCTCATTTCTCAAGAGAGGGAGACTTCGACCTATTGTCTTGAGTATTATTGTTTCTGCATTATGGTGCCTTCGTTGGGATGATGTAGTTGAATTAATGTATTATTTTCTATATTCAAATTGTACATATGTATGAATTCATTCTGACTTATGGTCTAGAAAAAGTAAGAGCATACGTATGTAAGATTTGATCTACTTTTCTATACTGCATGCTTTGTTGCTTAGTTTGTTGGCTTTAATTAGCTTTTTTAGTTTAATTTAGATGATCAAACTGAATCGATTTGAAAAGTAATGCAAAATTTTGAAGTACATGACTCAAATTGCACTTGATCTTCAAATGATACACGTATAGTGTTACCATGATAGAGATTGAAGAATTTTAGAGTACATAAACATTATTCATGTACTGTTTGAAGTTTGGTTAATTTATGTATCGCCACATTAAAAAGTTTTGTGTACGTAGTTATTGTGTTTTTTTTATATTATGTTTTTTTGCAAACTGTAGAATTATATCAGTCGAAAAACTTTAATAATTCTAGTTAGGCTTCTGCATGTGTAAATGTAATAATTGACTTAATTAAACAAAATTTATACGTTTTTTCTATAAATATATATATATATATATTTTGAAACATAGTACATCACATTAAACTGAAAAATGGGTTACAAGATATCTAGATTCACCCGAAGGCCTGACCATGGGAGTACCAAAACTCCTAAAGAACCTACACGATCTAACAAGACTTAGATCAAATTACAACCACTCAGATTAAGCACAAAGCAAATAGAACCATTATCGTGGCAGGCAGACCAACCAGGCCTTGACAAATACTCCGAGCTCAAGTACAAACTTACTCAGAGCTCTCCGTGCGACCACTTGCTTCCTCTGGGCGTTTAATTCCGAGCTTTATGCCAGGCAGCTCAGGTACCTCAGGACCTTCACTCTCCTCTTTAACATGCCTAGAATCCACATGCTCAACATTGTTGTCCTCTCCCTTATCCTCAGAGCCTCATGGATCCGATGCCTCCAGGCTTCTTCCCATCGACTTCTCTTTCCTAGGCTGCCTAGGGATCTTTTTTTTCTTTGTTTCCTTTCCTACTCTCCATAGAAGAATCTCCTCAGTCCTGATCCCTTAGGGTTTTTAGGGTGCTTTTTGTACACCCCTATTTTCGAGGTTGTCGCTCTCTTATTGACATTTTCATATGGACCCCTAGATAATGGCAAGATCAGAGTCACTGGCACCATTTTCATGCCGAGCTCCGCTAGCAATTCCTTCAAACGGCGCCCCTCTAGTGGTAACCCTTTTGGCCTCAGCCACTACTCATCACAGTGCAAACCTTGCGGCACTAATTCCACCACCTTGGACGTAGGGTTTTTGGTGACAGCAAGATCCGGCCCTCGACCCTCAAGGACCTAGATAAATCAATTGGCTTTGACCGATCAGGAACTTCTCCACAAGGAGTGAGATGCTCTAGTAACCCACACTCTCGGCAAAACCCTTCAGTTCTTTCGTACCTAAACCGAACCAGGATCATCACCCCAACGTTGAAGTCGAATTCTCTGGCTGGAAAGGCTAATTTCACAGGAGCCACAACTGAATGATTGATAAGGATATGCATATGTCCTCGGCTCATACTCGACTTGTGAACATTGATGAAGGATCCCAAGGAAAACCCTAACATCTTCCCTGTCTTCTTTGTTAACAAGGTCGGGGGAAGACCAAAGGCCTTAACCTAAACTGGTATCGTCCAAAGCGGAACAGCGGCCACTGCCGACAAACCGTCATACGCTGCTGGTACGAACGTAGAGCGGTTGTAAAACCAAGGGCCCCTCTTCATGACCCATGCACGATCAGTCTCCTCCATGAAGGTACAAGCAAATCAGCCATTCTCTGCCTTGATTGCCAATCTCTTTTTCAGCCCCCAAATCGAACCGATCGTCCTCATGAAACCTCTGTAATCCATCGGTTTCTTGGACGAAACCAACTGTCCCACCGTAAAGCATTGGGTTGACTTCGCAATCACACCGGCCGCACCAAAGGACATACGTCCCTGTCCTGAAATCTCGAGTAATTCTAACATCCAAGTTGCTACAGCATCAACCATGTTTAGCCGAAGAGATGAATCCAAAGAGAAATTCTAGGAACCCTGGTGGCTAGTCTCTCTTCTATAGATATATTTATAGAAGATTTAAGTAGAATGTAATGATCGAGTAAAAACAAGCACACACCGGTACTCTAGGATATGTACGTGATCTTGACCTACATAATGTGTTTAGCTCAGTTGTCTTATGACCTTATTTTAATGCACCAAGCTAGATCCATAATTCAGATCCAACGTACCTGAAACTAGCTCAACTTAACTATGATCCCCTTAAATCTCAAGTTTCGTACAACTTAATTAGATTTACCATGCCAGGAATATATATACAAATGCAGATGATCGATACTGCAAATTATATATTTCCATAAGATTCCCCAAACTGAAATCCAAAATTCCAACCAATATATAATTCTATGCAAGACTAAAATTCACTATTTGCAGCATAGAGATAAATTCTAGGGAAAATAAAAATTGTGATACCTGAACTTTCACAAGTAACAATTGCATATCTAAACTTACAAAACCTTATCTTGGTAGTACCTAATACACAATTTCATCAATCTCCATTTGTATTGCTGACGTGACAAACGAAAATTTTAAATTCGAAGAGTAAAAAGCTAATTTCAAATATAATTTTATTTTTACTTTATTATTAATTTTTTTTAAAAGAATTTTATATGTTTTATTTCCTTTTTTATTATTAATTTTTACGTTTTCAAATGGTAAAAATTATTGAGTTCTCTGAGAATCAAACCTTGAACCTCTTAAAAAGCCTGAATACCTTATCACATGACTACCAGGTGATCTTGTTAACATATTATACATAAGTATATTTATAATACTTATTTCTTAAATTTTAATTGATAAAAATACTACCAGGCTATTACAATTATTCTTTTATCACTGGACTATAATCTTAAATTTTGTTGATAAAAGATACACATACAAATTTTATACAAGAAAACCAAACCCAACTTTCCCAAACCCGAACCCCAAACTTAAACCCACCCAATTTTTCAAACCCCAGACCTGAAGCCACCCACCCAGCACCAAACCCGCCCCGCCCTCCTAAACCCTAAACCCGAATTGAGCCCCCCATGTATCGCCCTCGTGGATTTGTTTTGAGATCTTACCCGACCCGACCCGACTTGAAGGCGAACTCCGGCTTGAGGCTTCCTTCCGATGGCATCGTAAGGGTTCTGGTGCATGAGGGGCTGATACAGTGGCAGCTTGGCGAGGAGGAGAGAGATCAGAGAAGGTGGCGCCGACCAATACCCCAAGACTCGGCGGTAGAGTCTGTCGGGCTCAACATTTTATTTTTCTTTCAGAATATTTAAAAAAAAAGTTCCAATTCAGAATTAAAAATGAAATGGAAAATACAATAAAATGTGATATAAGGGTAAATAAGTATTTTAACCTCGCATCAAAATTTTCTTTAGCCACGTCATCAAAAAAGACGAAGATTGACTAAAAATTTGCTCCAGATATCAAGTAAATAATGTTTTAGAAGTCCAAGTATGTCATTAATACTTGTGAAAATTTAAGTATCAAATTGATAGAGCCGGATAAGTATAGGTATGACTGAATTTTTTTTTCTTAAATTTTATAAGTGAGGCTGAGGTGGATGAGCATTGAGCTAGAACATAGTGGGGTGAATGGTCCCAATGTGACAAAAAGGATGGGAGCTTTACGTAAGTGTCGAGGGGTCCTTTGGCAAACACATACACCAACCCTATATCAATCAACATAAAACTCCAAATGAATCTCTTTCAATTTTCATTTAGGAAACATCCATTCTAAGCTGACGATGCCACGGAGTCCCATAAACTACTTCTTTCTTGTTCATAATTAAATTGAAATGCAGATGAAATACACGTTCATTTGGAGGAATTGACATTGAATTATTGTGTGAATTGAAAGAGAGACTTGCGATATTGTAAGAACACCAACGCGACTGTCAGTAGTCACTCACTCGTGGTCGTTAGTTTGTTTTGGAATTTAGGAAAATGCACAAGCGCCTGTCACTGGATTTGGCAAGTACCAAATAGCAAATAAGTTATTGAAGACATTTGGGCGTTGAGCACAAGTGATAAGAAATGTGCCGGCCAATTGAAAACTTTTTCCTTTATAAGAGTCAATTGATTGGGATATCAAAATAATATTAATGACACGCCTCTTAATAATAAAATTTTAAATTAACAATAACCTCTGGTCTTATTGAGTTGCAAGACCAGAGGATAATCCATTGGACTTAATTAAGATTATATTTTGAGTTGTTGGGCACGGTTATTCAACCTTGTGGCGGTGTGACCGGCGGGTCTCACTATCAGAAAATTGAACTTAGATGGCAAAAAAAGTTTCACCGTATAAGACCAATATTTTGTCGTTTGGACACAGAGACAGTGAATAATCGTTGTTTAAAGTTTGTCATATAAGTGTTTTGGTTTAGGTATTTAGATGATGAAATTTCCAAATTACGTCGTTTAAGTTCAATCTAAAACGACAAAACTAAATTCGTCGCATAACATTAAAGACGACGAAAAATGATGAGCGAGAACGACGAAAGTTGTCGTCGCATAGAATGACTTAGACGATCAAGAAAAATGCTTCGTCGTTTTTGTGTTTCCAGTTAAACGAAAAAACTTATTATGTTTGCCGTCTTGCATTTTAACACTAAGATGATGAAATCTATCATGTTCGTCATCTTGTATCTAACACTAAGATGACGAAATCTATCAGAAAAATCGTCGACTGGTTTAACAATGTAGACGACGAATTTGGGCTGTTTAGTTTAAAGGACAAATTCTTTTAGATTCTTCGTTTACTATGCAACACCAAGACAACGAAATATTATTTTCGTTGATAGTTATTTAATTTTGTTAAAAAATAATTTAAATGAAAAATTTGTAAAAAATATTTATTAAATATTTACTTAAAAATAATTATTTTTTCCTTGAAACATCCAAAAAAAAACCTAGACAATGATATCTACATTTAGAGTAGCGCCATCGAGCCCACTCCCGCTACCTTCGGAATCATCATCGATATCATTGCCCGGGTCTCCTGGATGCCGAGACGATACATATGAACGATAATGAGGGTCTAGGCCTATTTGTATCATCAAGAGCACTATGGCTTCTAACTGCTCTTTGGACCTTCGATCTAGCTCCTCGACCGCTTGGAACCTCTCCTCAGCCTCTCAGATCTACTCATTGACCACATTTGAACGAGGGCTCAAAGAAACCAAAGCCGATGACTGGTTCAAATATCGGACGCCAGCCCATCCAAGGCCCCGTATCTCCTTCCATGGTCGGACTCCGAGTGCTGCCTCGTACAATTGGACTTGAGTACTGTAGTCCAGAGCAAAAAGCTTTTCAGGTGGAATCTTCGAGTTCTATGCCGCCCTCTCAGGAATATGCTCATCGGCCAATTGCGTCATCTTCTCCTACAATAAAATAAATATTTATATATTATTTAAAATTTAAATTAAACTCCCAACTTAACTGTTAAACCAAGGTTAAGCCATAACGACTGTTCATAACTCAGAAAATTCTACCAAAATTTGACATAGTTTCCCCTAAAACTCAAGGAAACCAAAAACCAGCACGAAGGAAAACACTTCAAATAATCAATTTCAAAAAATAAATTGTGGACACCGATTCCCATCTAGATTTTTCATGTTCAAAATAAACCATATTCTCATGGTGGAGAACTAGATATCTCTACTAGTTATTAAAATCTACTGGACATTGTGGGCATTTATTCTTGATCAAATAACAATAATAAGAAATCAAATTGAACCATTCCAGCAGAAAAGAAGAAAGAGTTAACACTAAAGAAATTGATTAACAAAAGTCTATTGAAAATTATGCTTGAATTCCAAAGATTTTAATACTAATAGAAACATCATATAATGATAATCCCATCATACAAAATTCTACCATATAACTATATCTTGTAGAAGATTAACAACATTTTCCCCGTACTTTTTAAACAAGATAAATAGGGAGTTTTAAAAAGCGCAACAAATAAGAGTTCTAAATATCAAAGTATAAATATCAAATTTGGAGCTCTAAAATAAAAAATAAAAAGTTACTTACAACATTTTGAGTCTCAATATCGTCCTCGGGCATCACATATGCATCCTTGTAGGCATCGACAAGAAACACCATATTCGAACCCTTTTGCATATTCTCCAACGCCTTGTAGATGATTAGTTGCGGGCCCATGCGATGAAACGTCACCTTTTTCCTCCGGTTGGTTGTGTTGGCGGTCGACTTTTTCTGTTACAGAAAAATTAATTAATTAATAATAAATTATTCTAATAATAAACTTTGTATATAGATATTTAACAGACATTACCATATTTGTATCGGTCTGGAAGTGCTCTACCAACCAATCTCATTCTTCACGCCTATTCACGAGCTCCTTTGGGACAACGGATGCCCCATGCTCCTAAAAGTACTTGTGCAACTTGTACTTCCAGTCAAAAAATATATCTTTAGCTCGCTCCTCCAAGTAAGTAAACAAGTCATCAATTAATTTCAAATCAAAGTGTACCTACAAAAAGTATAAAAAGGAATTAAAATATATAATAATTGCTAATTATTTATAAAATTAAATTAAATTAAGAGAAACTCCGAGATATTGACATACATTTTTTTTCTCTCTACCAGTGGGAGCTTCATCCAAGTCGCCACCGTTATTGACACCTTGCTCCGTATGGTGGCCCCGATCGATTTCTTACGAAATAAAGTTGTTTAACTCCTTTGTTAGAGGGCCTTTGGTGAAGTCGTCGTACTCCACCTCGATTTTCTTCCTCATCACCTTAACGATCTCCGCAACTTTAGCTCGATCCCTTTACCAACCCCCAAGTGTGTTTCTCCGGGAGCGCTCCTACAAAAAACATGAAACAATATACATGAAACAAAAAAAAACAAAAAAAATTAGTAATTAATAAACACTTAATTAAAAAAACATGAAACAATATACATATATTTTTAGATTACATGAGGTGTTAGATGCTTTGCGCGGACATTAATGTACTCCACATCAGTTGAGTTGCTAGATGGTGACACAGTTGGTGGGGTCTGAATCGTCGTTGGTAGGACCGAAGGAAGGCCCGATCCTTCAGGTGTCTCCCAAGTTGTGGACTCTTGTGAACTACCACCTCCTATCGATTAACTCAACAGTTGAAAAGAGTGAATTCTTTCTTTGTTTTGTTGTTTTCTCTTCCAGCCTGACATCTTTTGCTCTATCCAAAAACATGTATAGAATGCATTGAAACAATTTAGATCCATAGAAGGTTTCAAATGAAACCATAATCATAAACGCATCAAAGACAATTGGTTTATCGAAGAAGGCTCAACGCCTACAACCGATTTTCGAAGGAGATTCAATATAGCAAACACATTGAGAATATCAAAAGTATCAAAGGCAACGAAATAATCCAGATTCATCCAACGACACCAGATTCAACATGGCATCAAATGAACCCAGATTGAACATTAGCTAATGACACCCAAGTTCTAACCATCTTCTCATTGATTAGTTTAGTTTCTTTGTTTTCGAAATGAGGTACATTTCGAGATCACATTGTGTTAATATTTGTTTGCAACCGGATACTTCAAAATTTATCTACAGTGAAAGAGAAAATTGACTAAAAATTAATTAAGCATCCTAGCTACAAGCATTATCTAAACAGGTATAAATGTATAGGAATTCCCAAAACAAAATTGTACAACTTAATCTCCCAACCCAAATTTTACAACATATTATACATTGAAATTGAGGAACAAATGTTGAATAACTCAATGGGAAATTGAAATCGATCTTTGGACAGACTGTGGTGGTGGTTAGGTTATGGTGACGGCAAGGTCAGGTGGCGGTGGTGGCATCGACTTTAGGTGGCGTTGACGTCGGAGGAGGACGTTGTGGCCTCGGTGTCATAGGAGGAGGTGAGAACATCGGGGTCAGAAACCAGAGAAGGAAGAGTGGGAGAAGGAGGTGAAGGCATCGAGTCAGGTCGCGGGAGTCGGCGTCGTTGTCAGGTCGCGGTGGTGGTGTCAGAGTAGGAGTTGACGTCAGGGAGAGAGAGAGAGAGAGAGAGAGAGAGAGAGAGAGAGCATCATGTTTTTAGGGATTGTAAAATTGGATTGGGAAGAAGATCGAACTTTTGTCGATCTTATTAAACGTACCCACTCAGATGACGGACATACTTCGTTGTCTAGGATCAATATTTTGATCATCGTCTAAGACATTTTTAAAATTTCCCAAATTTTTGGCGCAAAATGACCCGCCAAATATTTGGTTTTAGACGACCAAACACAAATAAGTTTCATCATCTATCAATCAAGTTAGGCGACGAAAACAAAAGATTTTGTCGCCTAAGAATATTTTTGTTTATTTTTCAGAAGATATCTGAAAAATTAATTTGGGGTACCTTCTTAAAAAATCATCAAAAATCAACCATCTGATGTACCCATTACATTTATATAATGTTGTCGAAAAAAATTCAAGCCAATTCGGTTTAGTTTCGTATTCGATCGATTTACTTCAGTGATTATCGAGAAATAGTTAAAAGATGGAAACGATCGCAAAATATAATTCGTAAACCTATCTGAAGTTATGAGATCTTCCAATGACGTAGAAACTCCATATATTAACTAGATAGAAATTAATTGAAATTTGAGATAAAAATTGGATGCAGGAGTAAAGACTTGTTGTGCATCTACTAATGTTGTATAACTTAAGTGTTCGTATGTCTATATTTACTCCACATCAATATCAGCGAAATTGAATTTGGACATAATAACTGTTAGATATATTCATCACAACATAATATGTAAGTATACAAAGTTTTTATCAATTCGAAGTTCGATAAGGGTTAGATCAGCATAGTCAACCAAAAAATAAAAATTTCAACGAAACAAAAATGTTCATAAACGAATATTTGTAACTTCATTTTTTGAATCGTTGACACTCAGAGTCTAAGAATTGTTTACTCTCTGCCCTCGATGAATAAATTTTTTATTCTAACATGGTACACATGATCGTGCTCTTAGAGGTTAGATTATGAAACTCATCGTAGATAACGAAAATGGTAGAATTCGTCATCTAATAAGTAAGAATAAAATGGCATATATTCACATATTTGTCATCTAATTTTCAGGGTTTAGGGTTTAGTGTAGCCACTTAGACGATAATGTAGTTTACAATTTTGTCGTATAAATGTATTTACTTAGATGGCGAAGATCTCAATTTCGTCGTATAATTAAGTAAGACCTTAAACGACAAACTTTAGTTCATCCTTTAGTGCGGGGCATAGACAATGAAGTTGACCATGAACAATGTTAAAAAAAAGAAGGTAATCGGCCGTAAATTGTTTTGGTATCGTTTACCGTTTGGTCGTTTAATCAGTGATTAATTGGAAGTAAACGGAAACGGTATTTTTATTTATAAATAATATTATAATTATTAATATATTAATATATATTATAATAATATAAATTATCATTAATTAAAAGATAAAATGATTAAGTCAAAAGAAAATGTTATGAAAATCATCAAAATACTTAAACACATAGTTCAACACTCAAATATAAGCGTAACAAAATGTCTTTCAACACATTGACATTGATATTCAATTTATTCATATATTCATGTGGAGACAATTTGCTCTTTAATTTAATCTCTGGAAATTATTCAAATTAACGAAACTTACATAGTCATATTACTCAACACACTGGACCTATAATTATAAGCATTTTGAATTCAAGGTGAAGAGCCCAGAAATCAAGAGTAAGCTTTATACACAAAATCTCAATCTTTTTGCAATATATCAATTTCCAAAACACAAATTAATAGGATTCTCATTAGATAGATTGAGAGAGAGAGAGAGAGACACTACCACATTTTGATTCATTGCCGGCGATTTTTGCCGGAAAAATCGCCGGTAATGTCTTTTTTTTTTTTAACATTACCGGCGACATATGTCGCCGGCAATGTCTCGAAGGTAATGTAAAAAAAAAACGACATTGCCGGCGACATACATTTATGTCGCCGGTAATGTTTAAAAAAAAAAAAAAAGACATTGCCGGCGACATAAATGAAGTCGCCAGCAATGTCGTTTTTTTTTTTTTTACATTACCTTCAAGACATTGCAATGTATGTCGCCGGTAATGTTAAAAAAAGAAGAAGACATTACCGGCGATTTTTCCGGCAAAAATCGCCGGTAATGTTAAAAAACATTGAATCGCCGGCAATGAGTCAAAATGTGGTAGTGAGAGAGATGCCACACCATAGTGATGGCGGAGATGATGGAGTCGTGGGAGTATAGTTGTGGTGGTGGTGACAGAGACTGGCAAGAGAGAGAGAGAGAGGTGAGACACGAGAAGGTGCGACGCGAATTGTGATTTTTTTGAAATTAGGTTTCTACTTTTGGGTTCATAATTTCTTTTGTTTTTCTTCGATTAATTAAAAAAATAGGTCGAGTTGGCCATTTAAACGTCGATTAATCAATATCTTTTTGCTGATTAAGCGGCATTTGAATGGTCGACCGTGTAAAAGGTCATTCAGGCCGAAAACGTTTATTTATCTCACTGTGTTTAAACAGCCACTTAGACCATTTTTTCAAACTATGATCATGAACGCTTATTCCGTCGTCTAGTTCTGCACTTACACGACGAATTATTTATTCGTCATCTAGTGTATTATCTAAACGCGAATAATATGTTCGTTGTCTAACTGATTTTATTTAAACGACGAAACTGGTTTCGTCATCTAAGTTGTTCTTAGACGACAAATCATATGAGGAATGTCCATTTCTTCATCTAGTATATTACTTCGACAACGAGTAGGCGAAAAATCCTGGTTTCGTCGTTTAAGTGGCCAACAGACGACGAATTTTTTTCCAAAGCGACGAGGCTATATTTAACTGTCTAAGTGTATGTTAGACGACAAAACCTTATTTGGTTCATCATCTAAGTTCTGATTTTCAGTAGTGTTTATGGGTAGATTAGAGGTGGCAATTGTGGTGTTGTGGTATGTCTTGGTCGTCCATGGACGGGTTGACAAAGTCACCTAAATCTATTTGGTGACCAGATTTGGGTGGAGGTCTGCTCGTTCTTTGGATGGGACCACTTGGCCAGTACTTTAGGTTATTTGGTTTCGCGGCGATGTGGTGTAGAGGCAACAACGCAACATCAGTGTAATGGGTCAATAATATTCATCGGCGGTGGGGATGGGTGAGGCTGCACTTGTTGATCCATGCTTGGATTTTGAGTCAATTTGGCTGGATAGCTAGGGTTTCTCTTGGGAGTTTTACCATTTTTTTAGAGTTCAGTGTCATGGTGATTTGAACTCTTTATGGATATTCTCTTTGAGTTTTGAGTGTACTATCATTATAGTCCACTACAAAAAATGTGGTGGTCAAATTCAGTGCTCTAAAAGTCTTCGCCAATACCCATATCAATTAATAGTCCATTTGGGCGTTAGGAAATGGTTAGCCACCCGAGTAAAAATCCCGCCAACAATATGAGATTAAGATAAAGCCAATTTTCTAAAAAATGGCCTACTCCTCACTGTTCGGCTTGAAAAAAAATGATTCTGGCCTGAACGGCCACCTGAATTGAGCGAACGAGTAACCGGCCGATTCGGTCAATTCGACCAGTTACCCAGTCAACTTGGTCTTTGTTTTTATTTTTTTAAAGTAAAAATATTTTACTAAAAATAAAAAGTAAATCGGGTGAGACCTAAATCACTCTCACGGTCTCACCGCCTCCATCTCCAACTCTTTCGCATAGTCAGCCTCGCAGACGCACTCACATCTCTAACTCTCATCGTCGTCGTTTTCCTCCCAAGTTGCCTCCGCCTTACTCTGCCGGGGCCGCCATCTTCCTCACTCTCATGGTCTCACCGCCTCCTTTCTTTCGCATAGTCGCAGACGCACTCACATCTCCAACTCTCACCGTTTTCATCTTCCTCCTGAGTTGCCTCCACCTTCCTCTGCCTGCGTCGTAGTCTTCCTCCCGAGTTGCCTCTGCCTTTCTCTACCTGCCGCTTTGAGCCTACATCAGGTATTAGTTGATAATAGATGTTTGATAATTTAAACAATTTGGTACATAATAGATGTATATCAGTATATGCATTTCCAATTAGGCTCCAGTAGCATTATGTTATACCACAGCACAATTACAACTCTAGTATCTCATCCACAGGTACTCATTCTATGTTTAGATAGTTTAGTAGAGTAAAGTAATGTAATGTGATTGTGATTTTCATTACTGTTTAGTAAAGTAATGTGATTGTAATGTGTTTACCGTTTAGTATTGTAGTACTGTAAGTCTGTAACTACTGTTTAATTTGATAAACTGAAACAACATCATAATGTCAATGTGATTGTGAAATAGGTAAAATGGCTAGTAATTCGATGTCGTCTTCTTCCTCTTCATCTAATCATTCAAATGCAATGTCGGAATCTTCATTATTGAAACGTAATTCAAATGATGTTGGATGGAATTATGGCAGGATGATTAATTTTACTCGTCCATAAAAAATTAAGTGCCTTTTGTGTGGATTGGTTTGTTCCGCAAGGATAAATCGATTGAAACAACACATTGCTCATGTTAAGGGAAATATGACTTCAGGTACTAAAGCTTCTCCTAATGACAAAGCCAAATGTTTAACCGCACTTGGTGAAGGAAAGAATAA
This sequence comes from Geum urbanum, assembly GCA_946800695.1. NCBI lineage: Eukaryota > Viridiplantae > Streptophyta > Magnoliopsida > Rosales > Rosaceae > Geum > Geum urbanum. The sequence goes on from OX327010.1 coordinate 28,919,092, forward strand.
GAAGTTCAGCATGATCAAGAAGTGAGGGAAGAAGTTCAGCTTGGTGAAGAAGAAGAAGAAGAAGAAGAAGAAGAAGAAGAAGAAGAAGAAGAAGAAGAAGAAGAAGAAGAAGAAGAAGAAGAAGAAGAAGAAGAGGTTGAAGGGCAAAGAAATAGGCCACACTTTTTTGGTCCTATGGATAAGTTTGAAAACCCAATTGATCCCCATTCCTTATTAGAAAAATGTCTACAAACAAATCTGCGGCAACAAAATATCAATGAATCACTTTTCAAGGAGAGGATACTGGATGTGCATCGATATTCAGATAGATGGATATATGAAGCCGGTGTAGCTTTCAACATGATTGATTGTGATAGCTTCTTAAGTTTTGTTGAAGCGGTTGGTAAATTTGGCCCGGGCTACAAACCTCCAAGTCAATACCAATTGAGAGAGCCATTGTTGAAGGAAGAAGTTGAGAGAACAAAAGAGTCACATAAGAAGCACAAAGAAGAGTGAACTAAAAATGGTTGCTCTATTATGACCGATGCATGGAGCGATCGAAAAAGAAGAAGTATCATGAATTTATGTGTCCATTACAAAGAGGGTACTACCTTTGATTCTTCTATAGAAGCTTCGGAAGCTTCGGAAGATGCACATACTGAAAAATACATTTTTGATTATGTTAAGAAGTGCATAGAAAGAATTGGACCACAATGTGTCGTTCAAGTTGTGACCAACAATGCTACTAACAACATGGCAGCAGCCGATTTGTTGAAGGTAACAAGGCTAAATATATTTTGGACTGCATGTGCCACTAACACAATCAATCTTATGCTCAAAGACATTGGCAATCAAACTAGGTTCAAAAGTATCATTGAGAAAGCAAAAGTATTCACTATCTTATGTATGCACATCACAAGACGTTGGCATTAATGAGGAAGGCTACGGGACAACAAGATATAATGAGACCGGAAGCCACTAAATTTGCATCTTTATTTCTAACCTTGCAAAGCTTAATTGATAAGAAAGTGGAATTGAAGAGCATGGTTACTAGTGAAGGATGAGATCGATGCAAACTTTCCAAAATGGCAAAAGGGAAAATTGTTTATGATACCTTGGTGAGTGCTAACTTTTGGGGTGGTGTTTACACTTGCTTGAGAGTATTTTCTCCTTTAGTTAAGGTGTTTCGCCTTGTTGATGGGGACAAACCCTCAATGAGATTTGTGCATGGAGAAATACAACAAGCAAAGTAAAACATCAAAAATGTGTTCAACGGTCAATCAAATTTGTTTGATCCAATCATAAGTGCAATTGAAAAGAAAGGTAGTGAAAGAATGATTGTTCTTTGCATTTAACGGGTTATGTCTTGAACCCTTACTATTTCTACAAGGATACAAGCACTAATAGAGTTCTCCCGTCTCATATGATGTATGCACTTATTGATTGTGTTGAGAAGTTCTTTCCGGGTGATCTTGATGGAAAAGATGAAGTGTTAGGTGTAGAGTTTACAAAGTACACAGTGAAAGTGGGTATGTTTGGAACACCGTTGGCCAAGAGGGGATATAAGAAGATTAGGGAAACACAAAATTCGTGTATGCGATTTTGCCTTTTAGTTATTATCTTATTGTGAGCTATTGTGTGTGTTTATAACCTTAAATTTTATACTTAATTGTGTATTTGTATTTTTACCTCTAGTTTCATGATGGTACAATTTTAGAGGTCACGCACCTAGATTGCAAATGATGGTGATGAAGATTCTCTCTTTAACAATAAGTTCATCCGGGTGTGAAAGAAATTGGAGCATATTTGAAGGAGTAAGTACTTTTTTTTTGTTTGGTGAGTAGCTTATTTATGAAGAAAAATAGCATGTTATATATTTACTATTTTTTTCCATTTCATTTTAGGTACATACAAAAAAAAAAGGCTTGGAACAACAAGATTGAACGACCTTGTGTGTGTACAATTTAATGCCAAAATCATTAACAAGAAGAAAAGAATGAAATACCCACTACATGCAAATGATGCTCGTCAAGCACAAGGATGACTAGTTGTAAATGATGAGGATGATCTTGAATCTGTTCTTACTTGGGATAGAGATGATAGTGTCCAAGAGTTTACAACAAGAAACCTTGATGTTGATGATTTTATTTCCGATGATGACACCGAAGTTGAAGAAAATGATGACGTATTTGGAGATTTTTAATAATATGGAGTATTTTTTTATATTTGAAAGACAATTTCTTATGCTTTTATTTGAATATTGAATTATGTTTTTAATAATTTTGATCACTTTGATGACATTTTGTTTTGATTTTAACTATTTTATCTTTTGATTAATGATATTTTATATTTTAATTTAATATATTAATAATTATTTTATTATTTAAAAATAAAAAATAGTGACTCCGAATACTCGGCTGAGCGATAATCAGTACTAATGAATTTACATTAGTTAAAACTTAAGAAAAACTCAAAAAGTATGAAAAATTACATAGAAATGTTTCAAATAGTCCACCTCACTACAAGAAAACATCACTTAGACCACGGAAACATAATTGTTCCGTGGTCCAAGTGACACCTGGACGACGGAGATTGTATTTTCCGTCGTCCAGGTGATCACCTGGACCTCGGAGTCTTCTCTGTTGTCCGAGTATACGAAACGTGCTTCCACTTAGACGACGTACCGACACCTCCGTCGTCTAAGTGAAGCATTATATAAGCTGATCGAATTCATTCCTGGCCTCGATCTATTCATTCCATTTGAAGAAGAATTGAAGGAGAAGGGAGAAGGAGAAGCTAGGGAGCTAGCTAGCTAGAAGCTAGCTAGGTAGGCCGAGAAGAATCAGGATCGATAAGGGATCTCCGCTGACTAGCTAGTTAGCTTAATTAACGTACAGATATCGAGAAGGCCAGCAGGTACGTATACGTACGCAGTTAAAATTTGCTTAATTAATTAATATATATTTAGTGAAAACGTACGTACATATATACATGCAAGGATGTTAGCTGATGTTAGCTATATATATATGTACAGATCGATTAAATTACGTACGTACGTAATTGATGGATCGATGTAGATCGAGTACGTACGTATAATTAAGCGTAAATTAATTGACAAATATATATATGTAATAATTAATTAATTATAATATTTTGTAGCAGTATGGACAAGAGTTGGATGAAGTTGAAGAATAGATGTGATGTCCGGTATATGGATGAAATTAGCGAATTTGTGAATTTTGCGATAGAACATGGTCAGGGAAAGAAACGTTTCAGGTGTCCATGTCAGAAATGTCTTAATTGTCAGTATGCGGAGGTTAATGTTATGGTGCAACACCTGTACAAAAATGGTATGATGTGGAGTTACACTACATGGAGCGAGCATGGTGAAGCAGTAGAGTTCAGTGCAGCAGACTTCAGCTCAGGGTACAGTTACCATGGTGCCTCATCCTGCGACAGTGGTGCCGGACCCCCAGCTTGCAACCCAACTGCAGATTTGGTCCATGATGCGTTTCCGGGATGTAGTCTTGGTGGACACCAACACCAAGACGGAGGTTACAGTATCACTTATGAGCATGATGACACATTCCCCGCAGCTAGCTTGGCCACTGACACCAGTGAGATGGAAAAGTACAACCGGATACTACTTGAAGCGCAGACCCCGGTGTTCCCTGGATGTCGAGAGAATGTGTTGCAATATGTGATGGAGCAAATGAAGATAAAAGTGAAGCACAAAATGTCAGTGAGCGCTTTTGACGAAATTCAGGAGCAAATATGTAAGTTGCTTCCTGATGATCACAATCTTCCTAAATCTCATTATAAGGTTAGAAATATCCTGAGCAGCCTCGGCCTAAAGTACAGGATAATTGACGCATGTCCGAATGATTGTGTGCTATTTTACAAAGAGTATAAAGAGTTGGACTATTGTCCCGTATGTGGCCAGTGCAGATTCCAGTTGAATAGGAAGAGTTCGAAAAAGAGAATTCCTGTGAAAGTTGTTCGATATTTTCCCTTGATTCCCAGATTGCAGCGCCAGTACATGTCTCTACAGACAGCAGAGGCGATGCGATGGTACGCAGAAAAGCGAATAGATGACGATGTCCTGCGACACGCCGCGGATGGGGAGGGTTTCAAACATTTCGACAGAGAATTTGGAGACTTTGCTTCAGAGGTTAGAAATGTTAGACTCGGCCTATCTACAGACGGATTCAATCCTTGGGGAAGTAATAGCTCCGCCGTCAGCACTTGGCCAGTTATTCTGATGCCGTACAACTTGCCTCCGTGGATGTGCATGAACAAGGAATTTAATTTCCTTACCGTATTAATTCCAGGTCCTAAATCTCCATCGAAGTGCTTAGATGTCTACCTCAGACCTTTGATCGACGAGCTGAAACTGTTGTGGGAAAATGGAGTCCCAACTTATGACAAATTCACTGACACGATGTTCACGATGAGGGCTGCCGTAATGTGGACGATCAGCGATTTTCCAGCTTATGGGATGTTGGCAGCCTGCAGGACAAAAGGATATAATAGATGTCCTATATGTTTGGACGACGTGAACTCTAGTTGGCACGTGGGGAAGGTGTGTTACTTGGGTCACCATAGATGGCTTCCTCACGACCACCCGTGGCGACAGGATGAAGCTCATTTCGACGGTACGGTAGAGAACAATCCTAAACCCCGTAGTTGGTCGGGCGAAGAGATTTTAGAGAGCTTGAGCTATTTCGACTTTGGTGTGTTGAGGAATGACGCGGATGTAAAGAAATGCAATCCAATTCCTCCACATGATCTGAGCTATTGGGATCACAAGAGTATATTCTTTGAACTCCCTTACTGGTCGAAGTTGAAGCTGAGGAACAACTTGGACGCGATGCACATAGAAAAGAATGTGTGCGACAACGTGGTGGGAACAATTCTCGGTATTAAGTTCAAGACTAAAGATACTCCCAAAGCGCGCAAAGATTTGGAATCAATGAATCTACGTCGTCCCTTGTGGTTGAGGAGGGATAGGAAAGGAGTGTACAACAAGATGCCAGATGCACCTTACACAGTGAAGCCGACGCTTAGACGTTCTGTATTTCACTGGTTTAAGGGCGTTCGCTATCCGGCTACGTATGCAGCTACTATAACTGGAGCAGTGGACGAGGTGCAACACAAGTTTGTTGGTCTAAAGACACATGACTATCACGTTATGCTGCAACGTTTGATTCCAGTTGTAATTCGACCATACTTGCCTCGGGACGTCGTAGAACCAATAGTGGCATTGTGCAGGTGGTGGCAGAGGTTATGCGCCAGAGAATTAAAGAAGTCAGATGTGGTGGAATTGCAACAACAAATTGTGCACATCATTTGCAAACTAGAGAGGATTTTCCCCCCTGCTTTCTTTGACATCATGATTCACCTAATGATCCACCTGCCCGAGCAGGTGCTCATTTCTGGTCCGGTCCAGTACACTTGGATGTATCCTCAAGAAAGGTACGTACAACTAATTAATTAATTTGTTCCACTGGAGATTATATATATACTAGCCAGCTAGCTATATGTACTTATGTAATGTGTACGTTTGATTTTGTAGACAGCTTGGACAGTATAAGTCATTCGTCAAAAACAGGTCGGCCCCGGATGGCTCCATAGCAGAGACATACCTAATGCATGAGTGTGTTACTTACTGCAACAGGTACCTCAAAGATCCACCCCCTCCCACTGCCTCCGATCGCAGTGCCCGCATCAATCTTTCTGTCGTCACCAATGTCGTCCGACCGTTTAGAGGAGTATTAAAGGAATCGTTAACACGGGAAGAACTTATTGAGGCACATTGGGTAGTGTTGCGAGACTGTGATGAAGTTGAGCCGTACATGATGTCATACAGGGAGAGGCTTCAGACGTTAAATCAAAACAAGAGTTCGGCGTGGATTGAGAAAATGGTTAAGAAGAAGTTTCCTGATTATTTCTTCCAATGGGTACGTACGTACGACTCGGTATTTATTATTTAAATACATATCGCTCATGTTTTTAGAAAGTAAACCCTTATATTAATTTGCCCTTTTTCGCAGATGATTGATCTGCAAAAATCTGATAACCACGGAGGGTGGTGGTCATGGCCAAAGCACTTGCTAGCAGGGAAGCCGGTTAAACACTATATTTATCCCGGATGTTTTGTGAACGGTGTAAAGTTCCATTCATTGGCCCGAGACGAAGGAAGAAGAACACAAAACAGTGGGGTAGCGGTTGGGAAAGACAATGATCTATATTACGGGGCTATTGTATACGTGGTTCAGCTATGTTACGGGAATGATGTCAACGTTTTCCTATTCAAGTGCAGATGGTTCAAGCGTACAAAGGAAGACCTGGGACTATTATCAGTCGATACAAACTCGCACTGGTATGAGGATGAGCCTTTCGCTCTCGCCACCTTAGTTCGGCAGGTGTTCTATCTCGACGATCCGAAAGCCGGTGAAGGGTGGAAAATAGTGAACCATATCTCTCACCGAGGAATATGGAATACAGAGACAATTGATGGGACACCGGCGACGACTGGAGATGCTGCTGAACCAGAAAGAGACATTCCTGCCTATCAAGAGCCTAATATTTCTATGGTCCGCTCCGATATAATGGACCTGGTTCAAGATGGTGAACGGTTACCCATGCCTGATGGTTGTACAGATCTAACTGAAGATGAGATTATCAATGAGGTAGATGAAGAAGACGAGCAGGAAGAGGACGCGGACGAGGACTCAGGTTATTCATCGGACGATGTTGAGTACGATGACGAGGATGAGCCGTCGACTAACGGGGATGAGGACGATGATGATTACGACGAAGAGTACGGTCATACGACGAGGGAGATTAATTGGTAATTAATTACTGTAATTATTGTAATATATATATGATCGATGCCGGTTTACGGTAAGAAATTAATCTGAATTATATATCCTGGCCAACGGAGAAATTAATAAATATTGGCGCCAAATCTCAATCTCATATAAAACGTACCCTAGCTAAATCCTTGACCCTAAATCTAGCAGTTCGATCGGATCGATCGATAAATTTTTTAATTATATTTTTGAATCAGAATAATTGAACGGACACGTACACAAATGACCGGGGACGACCTAAACCGTAATCCCTAAGGCCCTAACCCCTGAAATCGGGGTCTATGCACCTGGACGACGGATAATGGTCATTATCCGTCGTCCAGGTACACACTAGGACGACGGAGATGGTAATTTTCCGTCGTCCAAGTTCAGAAACCCTAAACCCTAAACAGTAATAACCCCTGAATTCAAGGTCTATACACATGGACGACGGAGAACGTCATTCTCCGTCGTCCAGGTCTGCACCTGTACGACGGATAACTTCATATCCGTCATCCAGGTATAAACCTGGACGACGGAAACGCTCATATCCGTCGTCCAGGTGCAGATATCGTCATTTTTTCTAAGACAATGACCCTCTAGACCTTCTTCCAATGCATTTTCTTTTCATCAAGACTTTAGAGTAAACAATTCTTGGTGTGTGAGCTTCGACGGTTCGAAAATCGGAGTTGCGAAATGCCTTGTATCCACGTTTCCGGTTTGTGAAATTATCGGTTTTGCGGTTGACTGTGCCGATCAAACCCTTCCCGAACTTATTATTTTATGGTCCTTTGAAGACAATTATATATTATGTTACGACGAACATATCCAACGGTTGTTTTGTCGAAATTCAATTTCGTTAATACTCTGCTGCAAATGAGCGTCTACTCATGAACACTGAAGTCGTAAAGATTAGTCGATACTTAACATGTTTCAATACGTAAAATTAATCGGCGGTTCAAATTTAATTGTTCATATATACGATGCGTTCATCGATATTGTACGACTATTTCACTCGAATGACAGATCGCTAAATTCCTAGCGAATTATTTTTTAAATATTTTTTTACGTAATATGAACCTGGACGACGGAGATGGTCATTTTCCGTCGTCCAGGTGTTAACCTGAACGACGGAGAATGACCATCTCCGTCGTCCAGGTTCAAAAATCATGGCGGTTCAAATGAATTTTTTGTTTAATTTTTTCATGTAATTTTCACTTGGACGACGGAAACTTACCATCTCCGTCGTCCAAGTCCAAAATTATGGCGGTTCAATTTACCGCTTCCGTTTTTGGGACCGCTTGAATTTTCACTTAGACGACGGAGATTTCATTCTCCGTCGTCTAAGTCCAATTCCATGGCGGTTCAAAACGTCCCGCCCCTTAATTACGCGCCGTTTCAAAATTTTGAAACCGCCACCTGGACGACGGAGAACATTGTTTCCGTCGTCCAAGTGCACTTAGACGACGGAGAATAGTGCTCCGTCGTCTAAGTGAAACTCTATAAATAGAATACGGCTCATCTTCTTTTCCTCATCACTTACAATCCTATCTCTCCTCTCCTCTCTCTCTCTCAATCTCATTCCGACGATATTCTCCTCCGGCGACGACGCTCCGACGATACAACTCCGGCGTGGTTCGATTCTTCCTCTCCGACGACACAACTCCGGCGAAATTCCCGAAAACTCCGATTCGGTAAATTTCTATTTTTTCCTTATTTAAATAATTTTCATTTTATTAATTAATTAAATTCTAAATATAATTAATTAGTAGAAATTAATTTAGTAATTAGTTTTAACTATTTAATAAATGATTAATTGTTGTTGTTATTAATTAATTAAATCATAATTATTGTTATTTAATACTAATTAAATGAATAATTGTAAATTTGTTGTTATTAAATAAATAAATAATTAATTATTGTTATTAATTAATTAAATAAATAATTATTGTTATTAATTAATTAAATGGTTAATTATTGCATGCTAAATGGAAAATAAATTATTGCATGTAATTACGTGTATTTTTTAGTAAATTAATTAGTTGTACGTGTTCGATTTAAATTTAGTACATAGGCTTGGTGTAATTAAGTCGCACTCTTTGGAATAGATGGCGCCTCTTTTCCTTGCTTATCTCCTTAACCCCTCGTGATGTGTGGATTTCATCCCCGCACACCATAACCTAAGTGAAGTTATGGACACGAGGTTGATGGCGGAGTTTGCAAAGGACTTGAGGGAGTGTAAATTTTCGAAAAATTGGCCGAATGTCGGACATGGTGTCTAGAAACGGGTTATGACTGGTGACAGGATTTGGACTAAGAAAGACTTTTGTCGAAATTAGTCCTGCCTCTCGCGTTATCTCTATCCCTAACTGGCCATGTTTTTCGATTTAACCAAGGCTGATTAATTGAAAATTTACACTTTATCGCGCGGGTCGCACGTCCATTGAACGACCGAAAATGCCAAGCTAGTGTACTCTATTTAAATCTTAAACGTACTTAATTAATTAGCGTAAATTTTTAAGTTGTAATTATTATGGTAAGTATGTATTTTAACCCCGTACTCTTAGGTTTAAATGGCTCCGCCAAAGACGACATCCGGCAAGAAGAAAGCCCAACAAGAGGCAGAAGATGCCATGCTCCGCCTCTTGGCGGACCAAGTTGGTTGGGAATTACCACCGGAGGGCAACGACGCTCTCAATCCGGACGGATCATCTGGTCCGTCCGTAGCGCCCTCTGGGGAAATTCCCGCTCCCCCATTCATCTCGAGTGGTGATGACGTCGACCCCTTCCAATCTCCGACGCCCGGTACCCATTCAACGGGAAGTACTCAGGCGTCCTCGACCGCCGAATCAATCATGTACAGCACCCGCCGTAGGCAAAGGAGGGCCCCCACTGACCCGGAACCGAAAAGGACTCGGGGTCTCGTTAAAGGGGGCAAAGCAGAGCGTATTTGCAAGGCGACCGGTAAAAAGATCGACTTTCCGTACGACGAATTCACCGGTGGCCCTCCCACAGCTCAGCTAGCAAGTCTCTCGGCGCATGGGATATGGTCAATCATCCGTAACCGGGTTCGTATCACTGCCCCTACTTGGAAGGAGGCGCCGGAACGTACAGGCTCCATAAGTACTACAAAGAACATGGTCCCGTGCCTCCCCCGGTAGAGCTGCAAGGGGAGTGAGAAGATGAGTGGGAGTGGTTGTGTAACCACTTTGCCGATGAACAATTTAAGGTATTAATTTATTTTTTTTATTTCAATTAAGATAATTGAATTATTTAAATTGTAGTTATTCATTTTTTAATGATTTAATTATGTTGTGTAACAGAAATTCTCCGGTGTCAACAAAGCCAACCGGGGGAAGAAGGAGAAACACCATACTACCGGCGCCAAGCAGTTCATTCAAATTGCCAAGGAGCACAAGGATAAGGGTTCCAAACACCCTTATCTTGATGCAAGCGTAAGCGCGTACGTGACGCCAGGGCTCGATAATGAAGCGAGTCAATGCGGCGTAAGTGATATATATATATATATGTGCTTTTAATTATAGTAATTATTATTTAAATATGATTTCATTATAATAAATTAATTATTCTTTTGTAGGCAAGGGCGATAGAGCGTGCGCATGAAGAGTTGGCCAACACTCAGCTTGCGTTCCCAGATGTGCCGCCGGAAGACCTGCCTCATCTATCCTTAGAGAGCCAAATTGCAATCGCGGATGAGGTCTACGGTCGTAGAGCTGGCAAGGAGGTTAGGCACTTTGGGCCTAGGCTGGTACGAGATTTGTCGACGACCTCCGGCTCATCATCTACGGGAGGTTCGAGGCAGCAGAGAAGGAGTCAGGCTGCGGCCGTCGAAGCAGCCATTCAAGAGGCTCGACTGGCACGAGAGGAGAATGAGTCAATGCGGCAAAGACTTGACGAACAACAAGCACAAATAGCCCAACTCATCGCCCTCATGGAACAAAATCGAGAAGTATGTCAACCTCCTCCGAACCCACACCCCGACGACAACGACCCGGCTGGAGGCGGAGGACTCGGCGGCGCATCTGCTCCTCCAGTGTATTAGCTAGCTAGTAGTATATTATCTCGTTTCTTTCCGCATTCCGAACAATATTTTAATTTTTAATTTATGGGTTTTTTCGTATGTACAAATTAATTTACTTTGATTATTTAATAATTAAGTTATTAATTAATATTCAAAATTTAGTTTATTTATTTAATTTTAGCATTTTTCATTATTTAAATTAAATTAATAATAAATTAAATTAATAATATTTAATTTCAATTTATTTTTAAAAAAAATTAAATATTCACTTTGACGACGGAGATTATGTTCTCCGTCGTCCAGGTGAAAAACCCTAAACCTAACCCTAAACCCCTAACCCCTAACCCCTAAACCCTAAACCCTGCCGTTTTCCGTCGTCCAGGTGAACACCTGGGCCACGGAGATTGTTAGCTTCTCCGTGGCCCATGTATGCACCTGGACGACGGATTACTATTTATCCGTCGTCCAGGTGAACACCTGGGCCACGGACAAACGAGCAATGTCCGTGGCCCAGGTGTTCACCTGGACGACGGAGACTTAGAGTTTCCGTCGTCCAGGTGGCTACCTGGGCCACGGATAATGTCCGAGGTCCAAGTGAACTTGGACGACGGATCACTAAATCTCCGTCGTCCAGGTGCTTGGACGACAACACTTGGACGACGGAGTTTCCGTCGTCTAAGTACTTAGACGACGGAAAACTGCACCTAGACGACGGAAATTGTCCGTGGTCTAGGTGCAATTTTCTTGTAGTGCCTAGACCCGCCAAGACTGTACCCCTTAAATACGCACCTAGGCTCTTATCATAGACCATAATCACTGGGCCCCCTTATCACCGCCAACTAGCGTCTGGCAATTTTGAGAACCTTGGTTAAAATTAAAACCACTACATATGATCATACTTTAACATATACAAATGCTCACATTTTTTGTTTATTAGAAAAAGGTATAGTACGGTAGTCACATTTTATTACTTTGAACAATTAGTACAATGAATTGTAATTTCACCCCTAGCAATTGATGTCCACACTTTGATATATTAGATTTGTATGTGTGAAAATTTGATTTATTACTCAAGTTCATCAATATTTTAAAAAATTAGCAGCCGCTAGAGAAAAGTAGCCAAACCCCATAGGATTTTTGCTTTAAATCTTCGATCACGATGAATGTGATTGCATAGAATTGCTGAGGGATTGAAAACGACTCTATGGTGGAAGCTCTCAAGACGTTATGTCAACAAAATCGCCCCGCTCTGATTTTTTTTATTGGAGACTAAGGTCTCGAATCCGACATACATGAGATCTTTGAGATCTCTCATTGGATATCTGAATTACGAAGCTTTTTTTAGTGAGAATGAAGATGGTGAACCAGGACAATATGGTGGCTTAACCATGTTCTGGAACGATGATGTTAAGGTGGAGTTCCTATCTAAATCTCGGCATCATATGCATATAGAGGTGATCCTGCCTGAGGGAAGAGGACGCTGGCATTTGACAGGGTTCTATGGATACCCTATGACAGCTGAACAGTGGCATACTTGGGATCTGTTGAAGGAACTTAATGGGACATTTTCCCTTCCCTGGTTTGTGTTTGAGGATTTTAATGAGATCTTGCATATAGGAGAAAAATATGGTGGTGGAAATCTACGAGAGGGTCAAATGCAACTGTTCAGAGATGATATGGCATATGGTGAGCTGGTTGATTTGGGGTATCATGGCATTGAACATACTTGACAAGGAGGAGGAGTATGGTGTAGAATTGATCGTGTGTTGGCCACTAGCATGTGGTTGGATATATTTCCGGTGACACAGGTGCGAAACTTGCCACCTATTCATAGTGGTCATATACCAATCTTGGTGGAGATATCATAGGGTTTTAGGTCTGTGATTACTATGAGACAGAAAATGTTTCGTTTCAAAATCTTCTAGACATAACATGCTCAAATGTGATAAGGTTATCAAGACGCATTAGAGGAGGTCGAGAGTTGGTACCCCAATGCATGCGGTTGTTTAGTGCATATCCAACACAAGAATGAAATTGAATCGATAAGAGAGGCAAAGTTTTGGGAACAGGAAGAAGGAGATTGAAGGCTTAAGAGGAAGACTGTTGACTCTTCGTTCTTTGCCTTTCACTGAAGAGAATGAGGCAGAACATGCAACGTTAGCTAATAAACTTGATTCACTATTGAAACAGGAGCATGATTATTGGAATCAACGTTCAAAAGTTACATGGCTTATAGAAGGAGAGGAGCATACTAAGTACTTTCACCGTAAGGCCTCAAATAGGAGATCAAAAAATAAGATTACTGGTTTGCGTGATGAGCTAGGAGTGTTCCAAGAATCGGATGAAGGAATAGAGAAGGTGGCCTTAGACTATTTTTCTTAAATGTATCAGGAAAGTCAATTAGACTTGTCCCATTTGCAAAACATGGTGGATTTGGTTCAAACAAAGGTCACAACCGAGATGAATGCAGATCTTATGGCTCTATATTCGGCTTTGAAAGTTAGATGAGCTCTCTTTCAGATGTATCCGATGAAGATCCTAGGTCCAGATGGGATGTCACCACTCTTCTTCCAAAAGTATTGGGATATAGTAGGGCTAGAGATGGTTGCAGCCGTGTCTAACTTTCTGGTTACATGTAATCCTCTAAGTCAAGTTAACTACACTCACGTTTTCTTGATACCAAAAGTCCCTAAGCATGAAAAGATGTCAGACTTGAGACCAATAAATTTGTGTAACGTTATTTACAAGATTTATTTCAAAATTATTGCCAACAAATTAAAGAGAATCCTGGGGGAAATTGTGTCTTCTTACCAAAGTGCTTTCGTTCCTGAGAGGTTAATTTCTGATAATACGTTAGTTGCGAATGAAGTTTCAGATTTTATTCACACTAATGTTTCGAAGGTAGACGGTGTATTCTCTTTGAAGTTAGATATGAGCAAAGCATATAATAGAATTGAGTGGAACTTTTTGGAAGTTATTCCGAGAAGATTATGGTTTGTGGAAGGGTGGATCAAACTTGTGATGCAATGTGTTTCAACAGTTCATGATTCTTTTCTCATTAATGGATTTATGAAAGGGTATTTCACACTAACAAGGGGTCTTTGACAAGATGATCCTTTGTCTCTATTTCTTTTCCTATTGGGTATAGAGGTGTTTTCAGCCATATTGGATAGTAGAGCTCGGGAGAGTCAATTGCATGGGATAAGAATCTATGAAGGAGCACCAACCATTCACAATCTTCTCTTTGCTAAGGATAGCTTACTCTTTAGAAGTGTTTCAATGGTGGAATGTGTAAACTTGCAACAAGCTTTGACAGACTATGAGTTGGCTTCGGGACAATACGTTAATTATGATAAGAGTAGCATTGAAGAAGAGGCTAAACTAATTAAAAGCAATGCAATTAAGTCAGAGGGGAGGTTTTGATTATCAAGTGTGGTTATATACACCTAAAGGTAAGTTTACTACTGCTAATGCCTATAAGGTGGTTGTGCAAGGAGTGTTATGTGCTGCTAGTATGGCTTCGGGCTCCACGATTACGTTACCAATTTGGAAAATAATTTGAAATCTCCCGATCCAATGCAAGATCAAAGTCCATTGTTGGAATGAATGTAGATTTATTCTACCCACTGCTATAGTGCTTAGAGGTAAACAAGTTCCAAACTCTCCTTGTTGTGTCTTATGTGAGAGGGGAATGGAGGAGATAGTCGAGCATATAGGAAGAGATTGTGCTTTTATGAAAATTGTTCTTCAAGGTAATCCTATTGTGGCTAGGAAGGTGGAGGGGATTGAGGCTTCCAGTTTTGAGATATGGCTAGGTATATGCTTCGAAATCCTATCGAAACAGGAAACAGGTCTTCTTGTGTTACGTTCCTCATATGGTCAATTTGGAAGGAAAGAAACAGAAGAGTCTGGAATAATGAAGTGATGATGGGGGAGAGGGTGAGTTTCCAGGCTTTCACTACATACAATTCTATGTCAAAGATCAACATGTGAGGGTCGTTAAACAACACCATAAAGCTCAAGTGTCTGGTCTTGGCCTATTGTAGGTTGGAGGAAGATCAATTGTGATGGTTCATTTGATATGGTATCAAAAACAGGTGGTGCAAGTTTTCTGCTACGGGATAGTGAGGGAGAGATAAATGCAGGAGTTGTGGAGTTTTTTTCTTATGTGCATAGCCCTATGGTGATGGAAGCAGAGGCTTTTCGAGCAGCCTGTAAGCAGATTGTGGCATTGGGATGGTCTTGCTTACTTTAGAAAGTGATTGTTTGGGGTTAGTTACAGTTTTGAAGGATGAAGAGAATGATGATTTAGTGCTACACTACCACATAACTTCTCATTGCCGACGACTTAGAGAAACAAAGGCCGACGATTTTTGAAGTCGTCGGCAATAGTACAGGCAATAGTGTACTATTGCCGACGATTTGTTGCAAAAATCGTCGGCAATAATACTATTACCGACGATAATCGTTGGCAATAATACTGTTACTGACGATAATCGTCGGCAATAATACTATTACCGACGATAATCGTCGACAATAGTACTATTGCCGACGCTTTATAGCCTACAGGACTATTGCCGATGATTTTTACGAAGTCGTCGGCTATAGTATAAAACCCCTGTAGGCTATAAAGCGTCGGCAATAGTACTATTGCCGACGATTTGTTGCAAAAATTGTCAACAATAATACTATTATCGACGATTTTTGCAACAAATCGTCGATAATAATACACTATTGCCGACGACTTCAAAAATCGTCGACCTTTGTTTCTCTAAGTCGTCGGCAATGAGAAGATATGTGATAGTGCTAGGAGGAATCATCAACGATATCAGGACTATTGCCGACGACTTCAAAAATCGTCGACCTTTGTTTCTCTAAGTGGTCGGCAATGAGAAGTTATGTGGTAGTGCTAAGAGGAATCATCAACGATATCAGGACTATGTTGACAAGCTTAAATAAAGTGGAAGTGTATCACATCTTTCGTGAGGTAATTTGTACAACACAAGTTAGCTAGTATAACTTTGTTAAAGAAGTACACTAATTCTTGGGTAGGAGATTGTCCTACAATGTTAAAGGACATGGTCCTTGAGTTTTGTAATTGATCCTTTGATTTAATGATTTAAGTCTCCCTTTCAAAAAAAAAACATTATTATTATTATTATTATTATTATTATTATTATTATTATTATTCAGTATACTGTATTTAGGGATGCAGATCGAAGATCTGATGGCTGAATATTAATGTTAAAAGTCCAATCCATGCCAAGAAGGTTCGACAGAACTCTTGCGCGCATTAGGCATTATCTTGCCAATAATTGAATGTGGGGAAGAGGGAGAGCTGAGGCTTTTAAAGCTGTGATTTGGTCACCACAATAGTCAGTGTTGAATATGAAATTCGTTGAAAAAGGAAACCGATGCATGAAGCAATCCTCGCACATTAAACAATATATATTCAAGCAATACAGAAAATCCAACTTCATAATTCTCAAGGCTAGAGTGAGAGGTTCAGAATTACAATCTAAACTATACTATATATGGTTTAGCTAGGTACGTTCGTTTTTGTTAGTAGCTTTTACCAGATTACATTTCTCCTTACAATAACGCTGAAATATGATGGATTACTTGGTAAATTGTTAATAAAACCAACATACTTGGTGACGAGATGTTGTATGCTGTTGCTTGGAGAAAAATGAGGTATTGGTATTAGAATTGGTTTTCAAAATTAAGGTCCTGAGCTTACAGAATGAAAACTGCAACAGTATGCAAGATGCGTAGATATGGCCGTGTACGTCCCTTTGGCATTGTCAAAGCAAATGTACCCACGCACGGACCATTTTACAATTAAGTTTTACATAAACCATACACACACACACATATATATACATGTCTGCTAGCCCTAGGAAGGTAGCTCGAGCTGGAACATACGAAGCTGCATCGCAGTACGGACATAAATATATAGTACTGGTATGTATATATATAATTAAGCGTCAATGGGGGTCGGGGACGAGCAAGTGATCGATTAATTAATATTGGAGATTGAAAATGGTGGCCGGGGTTCTTAATATTGCACCAGAAGTGCAACGTCGATCTTTATGACATAATATGATCATCGACTACTTAAATAAGTTGTTCTCCGCCGGCCGTCTCCGGCCAGGTCCTTAATTCAGCTGGGTTTTTGATGGATCTATATTAATTAATTAGCTAGGCAGCAGCCACAGTCTGGGGTTTACCAGCGGCCTTGGAACTTGCTGATCGAGTTGCATGGCGGTCCTCTTTCTTCGAGGCCACGTCCTTGCACTTCTCTAATTTCTCGTCTTGCTTCATCTGCTCCTCTCTACACTCTAAGCTACAAAAGGCTGTGTCTCCCCTGTAGTAAAAGAAATTTGATTTTCAATTCCAAATTTAATAAAATATAACCGGAAAATGATTAATTTTAAGAAATGAATTATGCAATCTCATTATCGATCAGTTGCATTATTATAATAACGCAACCAGGCCACGTACTTGGTGATTACAAAATTCTGAGACTTCTGAAAAGCTCAGAATACCTCAGCAAGCTGGCTAGATCAATCACTTGGCAGGTGAGATCTAAATTATTTGAGGATTAAATATACTAAAACACACTCATAAACCTAATAACTTAAATCGACTATAAAATTGTCATTTCTTTTCACTTATATCTGAAACGGTAGAAGACTAGAAGTTGTGATATACGGATATTATCAGCGGTACATACGTCCAAATTTGACAGAACCATGAAATCGAAAAGGAAAGAAAGGAAAAGAAATAAAAAAAAATTCAAAGAAAAATAAGGAAATTTAACCAAAAACAAAACAAAACAGACATGATCCTCTGCTACGTTTGTTAACTTCGTTTTGGATTAACAGAAGTGATGCGTTAATTACCTATACATATAGAGGTCGCGGCCGGAAGCCAAGCGGCGTTTGCAGAGGCCGCACGTGCGGAGGAAATGAGCGGTTTCGACTATGTCGGAAGCCGAGTTTCTTCTGTGGTTGCTGCTGCTGTTTCTCGGCGACAACATGGCCAAGAAACGGTGCTGTTCGTGGTACCCCAAGCTGTTGCCGTAGTTGTTGATGATGTTAGGATTCTGAGTATAATTACTACCAGTTGGCCCCTCTGCATGCACATCCATCATCACAGTGGAGTTCGAATTCTCCGTCACTATTTCCTGAAGATCCTGATCGTCCACGTTGCTCAGATCGATGGTCATCCCCGTCATGCTTGTCGTTCTCCTTATCGGAGGGCGGGGACGCTTCCCTAACAACATGTTTTTTATTCTAGCTAGCTTCTTCTTGTTGTTGCTGCTATGGTGTGGAAATTTGAGGAAGAGGAGGGGGGAGGCAGAGGAGGAAGAGAAGAGTGGGGGAGGCAGATAAATGAATTGGGGGGAAGGGAGAGAGAGAATCTGGGCCGCTGATTGAGACCAATGAGATACAGCAATGCTCCACGTTAGCAATCTACTTAATACTACTGTCTCTTTTGTTTTTTTGTCTCTTACTTTTATTTTTAATTTGTTTTTTTTCTCCTTTATGTGTGTTCTTAAACTTTAATTCTTTAGCTAGGTATCTTACCTGTCAGATCTAAAAAATAATGGAATGATTAACGTATTAAACTTGTCTAAGATAGATAAATAGTACGTATAAGAGTCGCAGGTATTTAGGTATATACATATAAGATTGGCTTGTGTTTGAAGTCTTTTAACCCCTATCGATCACATAACAAATATGCAATCTCTACCTGCATGATATTTGATATCTAAACCTAAAAGTTAGACCATCTTTGAAAATCTCATTATTATGAGATTTTAAAAAAATAACTATTAATTATAATATTATTTTTGTTCCAACTATATATTAAAATCTTATATCATTTTCTCTTTTCATTTTAAGTTTTTCTCTTACCTGGTTCACCATTTTTTTAAGGTCTCCTACTTTCTATTGAGTCTCAAAATAAAGTTTTGTTTAATGAATAAAATCTTCATTATAAAATATGAGCCTAGAATTCTCACTGTTGAAGAAGATAATTTTCATCAAAGCCTTAGAGATGGTCTTAAAGAATTTCTATTGAACCTCCTTCTTTGCTCAGTTGACTTCTTTATTAAATTTATTTCAAAAATATCATATTATACTCTAGACTAGATAATGAGAAGAAAAAAATTAAGAGGTCTAAATAGAAATTCTAAAAGATTATAAGGGAAAAATCTTTATTTTTTTATATTTAAATAAATGAAAAAAATTTAGTTTACCCATTTGTGCTTGTGATTTGGGCCAAACATCAATTTACTACTTTATTTTTTAAATTTGATCATTTCATTACTTATGATTTAGGTCAAACATCACTTTATTACGTACTTCACTTTTTGAATTTGATCATTTCACTATAGAAACTCATCAAAATTGATCAGTGTAATACCTGATTTTTCGATTCTAAACATCACACAAACTTTAGAAAGGTGAAAATTTATAAAAATTGTTTAGAGTTTAAGTAGTACAGTGATTAATTTAAATCAAAAAGTTAAGGTGGTACTGTGCTTAAAAACGAAAAATCAAGTAGTAAACTGAAGTCTAAAACAAACTACAGGTAGTGAAATAATCAAGCTCAAAAAATCGGATAATAAAATGGTGATATATTACAAACTAGGTACAGATAAATAAACTAAAATTTGTCCTTAAATAAATGTGTTTTTTATGTTTTAGCGTTATAGGGTTCAGCGATTACAATTATTTATTATAGAGATCGATCATATCACAATTTATTGGATCAGTTATAAGTATGAAGATGACGATTCATAACTGAATAATTATCTGAAAGTATTAGGGTAGACCGTAGACATATGACATCAATACAACCACAGAGCGACAGCCGACACAAACCTCAAATAACATATATTGCAAACTATTAAACACCAAGTCAACCAATCAGTGGACGATTACGAAAGAAAGTTGTTTTCCTGCTTAGGCAAAGAATAAATCTAAATTTAAATTCTTATTTTCAAGACTAATTTTTCTCAAATTTTACTCATCTGAGCAATCTAATACCTGAATTTATAAAGTTATCAATGTGGTACATGGACTTATTTTTTGCTATTAAAGAGTGTTACATTTTCGTCTTGTGAATGTTAGATTCCTATGTGGCACTGTTGGAATTCATAATTAATATCGAAGTGACCAAAATGCCCTAATAATATATATTTTAATTTGTTTTAATAAAAATTGACAATTACAGTGGAACCTCGATAATTAAACACTTAATTAATTAATAAACTCGTTAAAATAATATTTTTTTATCGGTCCCTATTTAGGGATAACGTGCTAAATTAATAATTCGCTAAATTTATATCATAATAAAAATTCAAGAATTCATATAAACCCCAAACAATATATAAATTAATAATAACTTAACATATGCATATAATTAATTATTCATTTATGATGGCTTCATGAAGAATGATTTGAAATTGATGTCATCTTTAATTAAATCATATCTTGAATTTTTCTTAATATGGTAAAATCGAATTTCTGGTGTTATCTTCTCATAACACATTTAATAATATATACACAATATATTGAAAAATGATCGATGCATATTGAACAAGGTACAACAACGATAATTTTATAAAGTAAAAATTATTAATAAAGAATTAATTATTAATTTATCGATTATTTAATATTTCGTTAAATTAATAAATTTTGTCACACTCACAATGTTATTAATTTGTAGAAGTTTAACCGTATATTTATCATAAACAAAAACTTTCTCTCTCTTCCTCTCGCTCTCCCCTCTCCTCTCCGCCCAAATCCTCACTCATCAAACACATCTTCGCCTATCGGAGCTCCGGTCATAGCACCAATATGAACGAAATCCACCAAGGCGTGGTCAAGCTTCTTCAAAACCAAACCGGCCGAAGCTCGAAATTCGATAGCTCCAACCCGGGCTCAAACCTGATGTCCTGGCCCGACTCTCTACCACCATCTTCAACCACGGCAATCCAACCTAGCTAGGACCGCGCCAAGAACCCATAACAGATAGATAACCCAAATTTAGCAGTTATTAAACAAACCAAGGTTTGCAATGTTGCAAAGAGAATTTGACTGAGAAAAGACAAAGAGTTGGGTCCTTAGTAGACAAACCCAGATTTGTATCTCTTCATCGTAGGCTTCAAAAGTCTGCATTTCTTAGCTAAAACTCTTTGCATCCCCAAAACATATAGCAAAGCTTCTCCTATACTACACATCGGTAGTAGCCTCATCACTCATGCCTCAGCACCCATCGATGTTATTCGAGGTAATGTGAAATACCATGGAGGATTCTCAACCTACTTCCGCTGACAATGGATTTTCAATCTTAAACGTACTTTATGGGTGTTCAATCTATGGATTTGCAATGGTTATTCAATGGAATTGCAATGGGTCTTCAATCTAAAATATCTCTTTGAAAGACTTAGATTGATTATAGGTCTCGACAGGAATTGGAATTCAGTTTATGTGCTGGTTTTTTTTTCCTTTTGTTTCTCATGTTTGTGGGTTTTCTCTTCAAACATGAAAATTAAGCTTGAAAAATGATAATATTATCCTTATTTTTTAAATCATACGCATGTCACGTCAATTATTTAATAAACACTTAAAAAAATTTGTCAGAGACCCTAAATATATTGCAAAAACTAAGTCTAGGTACCACGTACATTGATGACTTTGTAAGTTTAGGTATTAAGTTGCTCGGGCGACTAAAATTCAGATACTTCAGAGGTAAATTAGTCTTTTTTAAAATATTATATATGTAATTTTTACGTAATACTGTAGACATACTAAATGGTTTTCAAACTGAAAAAAAAATCCTAGCTGCAAGATAGTACGCCTCTCCCTAAGGAGGCGTTGTGCAGATGTCTCTCGTTCTCAATCCAGTTTCGTACGTCGAGGTCGGCCAATTCTTTATTGGTCTCTTGATCACTCCTTTATTGTGGCTTGTTGCCGGATAGAAGCTGTGCCTTTGCAGTATTGAGGTTTGTTCGAGTTTATGGCTTTGTAGTGCTTCTTTAGGTGGCAACATCGGAGGTACGAGGTACCTCAATGGCGTGCATGGGCTTGGTCTACGATGGTCTGACTTGGCTTCAGGTTTCTAGGTCGCTTCGGATCATCTTTTTCTGGCTATGGGTTTGGTTATCATGGTGGGGTCTGATTGTACGGTGGTATTGGCGACGTATCTAGACGAGCATCGATCGTGGTTGGGTAGTTCAATCCGGGTTGTGGTTTGCATGACATGCACATAGGGATGAAAACAGGTTGGGTTGGGTTGGGGTTGAGTTTTGGGTAACCAAACTCGAACCTGAAATCAACCCGTCCGCCTGAACCTGACCTAAATTTGAACCTAAAATTAACCCATCCGACTGAACCCAACCTGAACCCGAAAAATTTTAGTTCAAGTTTTCACCCGACTCGAATATGATGAATATATAATACTTAAATCAGACCTGTTTACCCGAACTAAAAGTAAATAAAATAAAAAAAATATATAAAAATTGGATTATATGTATACCATTCTATATAAAATATATATAAAAAATTAGATATAAATTACAAGATACAACAAATTTCTGTTAAAAAATAGGCGGGCCGGGTCCGGGTCTAGCTTTGGGTTCGGTAGATGCATATCCGTACCCAACACCATACGATCGAGTTCCAGTTTGGTACATACTCAATACTCGTTATTTTCCTTAAAAACTTGACCCGATCGGGTTCAGTTCGGGCGGATACCTGTGGGTTCGGGTTATTTTTCCAGCCCTACATGCACAACTGCATGATGCGATGGGTTAGAATTTTTGGGTCTGGCATGTGTTGTGGTTTGCTGGCAGAGAGTTTATGTTCCGACCAGCTATTAGGCTTCTCCTTGGGCTACAATTTTGGGCTTCTTTTAGGGCTAGAATTGTTTCTTATGTCATTTTGTAGGTTCATACTTGTATCTATTTACAATAATGTCTTATGTATTTAGGAATCTAGCACGAGTATCATTTGGTTCGAAGGGGTACTTCCTAACGCATCTCTATTGGTATCTCAGGATATATTTTCGAGGAGCTAGCAAGGCCAAAGTTCAAAAAGTCGGCCTGCACTACCACATATGGAAACATTACCGGCGAGATCACCGGAGACAAGGCCGGCGACCGGAAAAGTCGCCGGTAATGTTCATCATTACCGGCGACTTACTCCGTCGCCGGTAATGTCGCCGGAAAATCTCCGGTAATGTTTAAAAACATTACCGGCGACTCCAACCGTCGCCGGCAATGTCAAGCCAAACATTTCCGACGATTTTCCGGCCGGAATTTCGCCGGAAATGTGTGGCTCGACATTGCCGGCGACGGTTGGAGTCGCCGGTAATGTTTTTAAACATTGCCGGCGATTTTCCGGCGTAATGTCGCCGGTAATGTCTTCATTTCCGGCGACTTACTCCGTCACCGGCAATGTCTCTTATATTAGACGTAGATTGCAGCAGCTCGATCATTGATTCATTTTGATCGAAAAAAATCCAGAGAAATCGAAAGAAGGAAAACGTACGCTCTGAAATCGATCCTTCGGTATATTGTCAAAATTAAGGCGCGCGTCGAAAACTTGATCACTCGGGAAGCTATATATATAGGTACGTGTATATATACGTATATGTGTATGTATATATATATGTGTGTTGATCAAATCCAATTCGTGAGATATATATGAAATGTTGTTGATGTCACGGAAACGAGAAAACTGCTTGTAGTTAATCTTATCTTGTGTCTGAATCAACGACTGGTATTATCGTAGTGTTATCGGAGCCAGGCTTAACAGAGCCTCCTACCTAGTCAAATACGTTTTGAATTGAAAAAAGAAGAATACCATCATCGAGTACTGAATCGAATTCAGAGATTAGATCGATATATATATATATATATATATGCATGCATGTGTTGATTTAATTAGAGTTGAATTGAGATATGGCGTCGATTATATATTAGTAGTGAATGTGTGTATATATATATAATTAATATATATGTAATAATTAATTAAGTATAATATTTTGTAGCAGTATGGACAAGAGTTGGATGAAGTTGAAGAATAGATGTGATGTCCGGTATATGGATGGAATTAGCGAATTTGTGAATTTTGCGATAGAACATGGTCAGGGAAAGAAACGTTTCAGGTGTCCGTGTCAGAAATGTCTTAATTGTCAGTATGCAGAGGTTAATGTTATGGTGCAACACTTGTACGAAAATGGTATGATGTGGAGTTACACTACATGGAGCGAGCATGGTGAATATGTAGAGTTCAGCGCAGCAGACTTCAGCTCAGGGTACAGTTACCATGGTGCCTCATCCAGCGGCAGTGGTGCCGGACCCCCAGCTTGCAACCCAACTGCAGATTTGGTCCATGATGCGTTTCCGGGATGTAGTCATGGCGGACACCAACACCAAGACGGAGGTTACAGTACCACCAATGAGCATGATGACACATTCCCCGCAGCTAGCTTGGCCACTGACACCAGTGAGATGGAAAAGTACAACCGGATGCTACTTGAAGCGCAGACCCCGGTGTTCCCTGGATGTCGAGAGAATGTGTTGCAATATGTGATGGAGCAAATGAAGATAAAAGTGAAGCACAAAATGTCAGTGAGTGCTTTTGACGAAATTCAGGAGCAAATATGTAAGTTGCTTCCTGATGATCACAATCTTCCTAAATCTCATTATAAGGTTAGAAATATCCTGAGCAGCCTCGGCCTAAAGTACAGGATAATTGACGCATGTCCGAATGATTGTGTGCTATTTTACAAAGAGTATAAAGAGTTGGACTATTGTCCCGTATGTGGCCAGTGCAGATTCCAGTTGAATAGGAAGAGTTCGAAAAAGAGAATTCCTGTGAAAGTTGTTCGATATTTTCCCTTGATTCCCAGATTGCAGCGCCTGTACATGTCGCTACACACAGCAGAGGCGATGCGATGGTACGCAGAAAAGCGAATAGATGACGATGTCCTGCGACACGCCGCGGATGGGGAGGGTTTCAAACATTTCGACAGAGAATTTGGAGACTTTGCTTCAGAGGTTAGAAATGTTAGACTCGGCCTATCTACAGACGGATTCAATCCTTGGGGAAGTAATAGCTCCGCCGTCAGCACTTGGCCAGTTATTCTGATGCCATACAACTTGCCTCCGTGGATGTGCATGAACAAGGAATTTAATTTCCTTACCGTACTAATTCCAGGTCCTAAATCTCCATCGAAGTGCTTAGATGTCTACCTCAGACCTTTGATCGACGAGCTGAAACTGTTGTGGGAAAATGGAGTCCCAACTTATGACAAATTCACTGACACGATGTTCACGATGAGGGCTGCTGTAATGTGGACGATCAGCGATTTTCCAGCTTATGGGATGTTGGCAGCCTGCAGGACAAAAGGATATAATGGATGTCCTATATGTTTGGACGACGTGAACTCTAGTTGGCACGCGGGGAAGGTGTGTTACTTGGGTCACCGTAGATGGCTTCCTCACGACCACCCGTGGCGACAGGATGAAGCTCATTTCGACAGTATGGTAGAGAACAATCCTAAACCCCGTAGTTGGTCGGGCGAAGAGATTTTAGAGAGGTTGAGCTATTTCGACTTTGGTGTGTTGAGCAATGACGCGGATGTAAAGAAATGCAATCCAATTCCTACACATGATCTGAGCTATTGGGATCACAAGAGTATATTCTTTGAACTCCCTTACTGGTCGAAGTTGAAGCTGAGGAACAACTTGGACGCGATGCACATAGAAAAGAATGTGTGCGACAGCGTGGTGGGAACAATTCTCGGTATTAAGTTCAAGACTAAAGATACTCCCAAAGCGCGCAAAGATTTGGAATCAATGAATCTACGTCGTCCCTTGTGGTTGAGGAGGGATAGGAAAGGAGTGTACAACAAGATGCCAGATGCACCTTACACAGTGAAGCCGACGCTTAGACGTTCTGTATTTCACTGGTTTAAGGGCGTTCGTTATCCGGCTACGTATGCAGCTACTATAACTGGAGCAGTGGACGAGGTGCAACACAAGTTTGTTGGTCTAAAGACACATGACTATCACGTTATGCTGCAACGTCTGATTCCAGTGGTAATTCGACCATACTTGCCTCGGGACGTCGTAGAACCAATAGTGGCATTGTGCAGGTGGTGGCAGAGGTTATGCGCCAGAGAATTAAAGAAGTCAGATGTGGTGGAATTGCAACAACAAATTGTGCACATCATTTGCAAACTAGAGAGGATTTTCCCCCCTGCTTTCTTTGACATCATGATTCACCTAATGATCCACCTGCCCGAGCAGGTGCTCATTTCTGGTCCGGTCCAGTACACTTGGATGTATCCTCAAGAAAGGTACGTACAACTAATTAATTAATTTGTTCCACTGGAGATTATATATATACTAGCCAGCTAGCTATATGTACTTATGTAATGTGTACGTTTGATTTTGTAGACAGCTTGGACAATATAAGTCATTCGTCAAAAACAGGTCGGCCCCGGATGGCTCCATAGCAGAGACATACCTAATGCATGAGTGTGTTACTTACTGCAACAGGTACCTCAAAGATCCACCCCCTCCCACTGCCTCCGATCGCAGTGCCCGCATCAATCTTTATGTCGTCACCAATGTCGTCCGACCGTTTAGAGGAGTATTAAAGGAATCGTTAACACGGGAAGAACTTATTGAGGCACATTGGGTAGTGTTGCGAGACTGTGATGAAGTTGAGCCGTACATGATGTCATACAGGGAGAGGCTTCAGGCGTTAAATCAAAACAAGAGTTCGGCGTGGATTGAGAAAATGGTTAAGAAGAAGTTTCCTGATTATTTCTTCCAATGCGTACGTACGTACGACTCGGTATTAATTATTTAAATACATATTGCTCATGTTTGTAGAAAGTAAACCATTATATTAATTTGGCCTTTTTCGCAGATGATTGATCTGCAAAAATCTGATAACCACGGAGGGTGGTGGTCATGGCCAAAGCACTTGCTAGCAGGGAAGCCGGTTAAACACTATATTTATCCCGGATGTTTTGTGAACGGTGTAAAGTTCCATTCATTGGCCCGAGACGAAGGAAGAAGAACACAAAACAGTGGGGTAGCCGTTGGGAAAGACAATGATCTATATTACGGGGCTATTGTACGTATACGTGGTTCAGCTATGTTACGGGAATGATGTCAACGTTTTCCTATTCAAGTGCAGATGGTTCAAGCGTACAAAGGAAGACCTGGGACTATTATCTGTCGATACAAACTCGCACTGGTATGAGGATGAGCCTTTTGCTCTCGCCACCTTAGTTCGGCAGGTGTTCTATCTCGACGATCCGAAAGCCGGTGAAGGGTGGAAAATAGTGAACCATATCTCTCACCGAGGAATATGGAATACAGAGACAATTGAAGGGACACCGGCGACGACTGAAGATGCTGCTGAACCAGAAAGAGACATTCCTGCCTATCAAGAGCCTAATATTTCTATGGTCCGCTCCGATATAATGGACCTGGTTCAAGATGGTGAACGGTTACCCATGCCTGATGGTTGTACAGATCTAACTGAAGATGAGATTATCCATGAGGTAGATGAAGAAGACGAGCAGGAAGAGGACGCGGACGAGGACTCAGGTTATTCGTCGGACGATGTTGAGTACGATGACGAGGATGAGCCGTCGACTAACGGGGATGAGGACGATGATGATTATGACGAAGAGTACGGTCATACGACGAGGGAGATTAATTGGTAATTAATTACTGTAATTATTGTAATATATATATATATATGATCGATGCTGGTTTACGGTAAGAAATTAATCCGAATTATATATCCTGGACAACGGAGAAATTAATTGCAGATTAATTGGCGCCAAATCTCAATCTCATATAAAACCCTAGCTAAATCCTGTACCCTAAATCTAGCAGTTCGGATCGATCGATCAATTTTTTAATTATATTTTTGAATCAGAATAATTGAACGCACACACAAATGACCGGGGACGACCTAAACCGTAAACCCTAAGGCCCTAACCCCTGAATTCGGGGTTTTTACACCTGGACGACGGAGATGGTCATTATCCGTCGTCCAGGTACACACTAGGACGACGGAGATGGTCATTCTCCGTCGTCCAGGTACACACTAGGACGACGGAGATGGTCATTCTCCGTCGTCCAGGTACACACTAGGACGACGGAGATGGTCATTCTCCGTCGTCCAGGTACACACTAGGACGACGGAGATGGTCATTCTCCGTCGTCCAGGTACACACTAGGACGACGGAGATGGTCATTTTCCGTCGTCCAAGTTCACAAACCCTAAACCCTAAACAGTAAGGCCCTAACCCCTGAATTCATGGTCTATACACCTGGACGACGGAGAACGTCATTCTCCGTCGTCCAGGTCAGAACCTGGACGACGGATAACTTCATATCCGTCGTCCAGGTGATTACCTGAACGACGGAAACACTCATTTCCGTCGTCCAGGTGCAGATATCGTAATTTTTTCTAAGACAACGACCATCTAGACCTTCTTCCAATGCAAAGTCTTTTCATCAAGACTTTAGAGTAAACAATTCTTGGTGTGTGAGCTTCGACGGTTCGAAAATCGGAGTTACGAAATGCCTAGTATCCACGTTTCCGGTTTGTGAAATTATCGGTTTTGCAGTTGACTGTGCCGATCAAACCCTTCCCGAACTTATTATTTTATGATCCTTTGAAGACAATTATATATTATGTTACGACGAACATATCCAACGGTTGTTTTGTCCAAATTCAATTTCGTTAATACTCTGCTGCAAATGAGCGTCTACTCATGAACACTTAAGTCGTAAAGATTAGTCGATACTTAACATGTTTCAATATGTAAAATTAATCGTCGGTTCAAATTTAACTGTTTATATACACGATGCGTTCATCGATATTGTACGACTATTTCACTCGAATGACAGATCGCTAAATTCCTAGCGAATTATTTTTAAAATTTTTTTTTACGTAATTTGAACCTGGACGACGGATATGGTCATCTCCGTCGTCCAAGTTCAAAAACCATGGCGGTTCAAATTTATTTTTGTTTATTTTTTTTCATGACGGAGATGGTCAGGTTCAGAAACTGACCATCTCCGTCGTCCAAGTCCAAAATTAGGGCGGTTCAATTTACCGCTTCCGTTTTCGGCACCGCTTGAATTTTCACTTAGACGACGGAAACTGACCATCTCCGTCGTCTAAGTCCAAAATCATGGCGGTTCAAAACGTCCCGCCGATTAATTACGCGCCGATTGAAAATTTTTAAACCGCCACCTAGACGACGGAAAACACTATTTCCGTCGTCCAGGTGGACTTAGACGACGGAGAATAGTGCTCCGTCGTCTAAGTGCAACTCTATAAATAGAGTTGCACCCCCCCTCATTTTCTCATCATTCCATCTCCTCCTCTCCCTCTCCTCTCCTCTCCTCTCCTCTCCTCCGGCGATCCTCCTCCGGCGACGCTCCGACGACATTTTTTCCGGCGTGGTTCCTCCTCTCCGACGACTCAAGTCCGGCGAAATTCCCGTAAACTCCGCTTCGGTACATTTCTATTTTTCCCTTATTTAAATAATTTTCATTTTATTAATTAATTAAATTCTAAATATAATTAATTAGTAGAAATTAATTTAGTAATTAATTTTAAATATTTAATAAATGATTAATTGTTGTTATTTATTAATTAAATCATAATTATTGTTATTGTTTCCTAATTAAATGAATAATTGTAAATTTGTTGTTATTAAATAAATAAATAATTAATTATTGTTATTAATTAATTAAATAAATAATTATTGTTATTAATTAATTAAATGGTTAATTATTGCATGCTAAATGGAAAATAAATTATTGCATGTAATTACGTGTATTTTTTAGTAAATTAATTAGTAGTACGTGTTCGATTTAAATTTAGTACATAGGCTTGGTGTAATTAAGTCGCACTCTTTGGAATAGATGGCGCCTCTTTTCCTTGCTTATCTCCTTAACCCCTCGTGATGTGTGGATTTCATCACCGCACACCATAACCTAAGTGAAGTTATGGACACGAGGTTGAGGGCGGAGTTTGCAAAGGACTTGAGGGAGTGTAAATTTTCGAAAAATTGGCCGAATGTCGGACATGGTGTCTAGAAACGGGTTATGACTGGTGACAGGATTTGGACTAAGAAAGACTTTTGTCGAAATTAGTCCTGCCTCTCGCGTTATCTCTATCCCTAACTGGCCATGTTTTTCGATTTAACCAAGGCTGATTAATTGAAAATTTACACTTTATCGCGCGGGTCGCACGTCCATTGAACGACCGAAAATGCCAAGCTAGTGTACTCTATTTAAATCTTAAACGTACTTAATTAATTAGCGTAAATTTTTAAGTTGTAATTATTATGGTAAGTAGGTATTTTAACCCCGTACTCTTAGGTTTAAATGGCTCCGCCAAAGACGACATCCGGCAAGAAGAAAGCCCAACAAGAGGCAGAAGATGCCATGCTCCGCCGCTTGGCGGACCAAGTCGGTTGGGAATTACCACCGGAGGGCAACGACGCTCTCAATCCGGACGGATCATCTGGTCCGTCCGTAGCGCCCTCTGGGGAAATTCCCGCTCCCCCATTCATCTCGAGCGGTGATGACGTCGACCCCTTCCAATCTCTGACGCCCGGTACCCATTCAACGGGAAGTACTCAGGCGTCCTCCACCGCCGAATCAATCATGTACAGCGCCCGCCGTAGGCAAAGGAGGGCCCCCACTGACCCGGAACCGAAAAGGACTCGGGGTCTCGTTAAAGGGGGGAAAGCGGAGCGTATTTGCAAGGCGACCGGTAAAAAGATCGACTTGCCGTACGACGAATTCACCGGTGGCCCTCCCACAGCTCAACTAGCAAGTCTCTCGGCGCATGGGATAGGGTCAATCATCCGTAACCGGGTTCGTATCACTGCCCCTACTTGGAAGGAGGCGCCGGATCATGAGAAGGCGAAAGTCTTCAAAGATCTTTCGGTACGTAATACGTTCAATTTAGTTATTATATAATATTGTTAATCTCGGCCTAAAATTTCATAATATATACGATTATAATTTTCTATTTATTTTTCATAGGAACAATTTGACGTGGATCCGACACCGGCTATGTTGAGGCATATCAATCAAACCGCCAACTCCATCTACAAATATTGGAAGTACAGGCTCCATAAGTACTTCAAAGATGTCGGTCTCGTGCCTCCCCCGGTAGAGCTGCAAGGGGAGAGAGAAGATGAGTGGGAGTGGTTGTGTAACCACTTTGCCGATGAACAATTTAAGGTATTAATTTAATTTTTTTATTTCAATTAAAATAATTGAATTATTTAAATTGTAGTTATTCATTTTTTAATGATTTAATTATGTTGTGTAACAGAAATTCTCCGGTGTCAACAAAGCCAACCGGGGGAAGAAGGAGAAACACCATACTACCGGCGCCAAGCAGTTCATTCAAATTGCCAAGGAGCACAAGGATAAGGGTTCCAAACACCCTTATCTTGATGCAAGCGTAAGCGCGTACGTGACGCCAGGGCTCGATAATGAAGCGAGTCAATGCGGCGTAAGTGATATATATATATATATGTGCTTTTAATTATAGTAATTATTATTTAAATATGATTTCATTATAATAAATTAATTATTCTTTTGTAGGCAAGGGCGATAGAGCGTGCGCATGAAGAGTTGGCCAACACTCAGCTTGCGTTCCCAGATGTGCCGCCGGAAGACCTGCCTCCTCTATCCTTAGAGAGCCAAATTGCAATCGCGGATGAGGTCTACGGTCGTAGAGCTGGCAAGGAGGTTAGGCACTTTGGGCCTAGGGTGGTACGAGATTTGTCGACGACCTCCGGCTCATCATCTACGGGAGGTTCGAGGCAGCGGAGAATGAGTCAAGCTGCGGCCGTCGAAGCAGCCATTCAAGAGGCTCGACTGGCACGAGAGGAGAATCGACGGACACAAGAGCAGAATGAGTCAATGCGGCAAAGACTTGACGAACAACAAGCACAAATAGCCCAACTCATCGCGCTCATGAACCAAAATCGAGAAGTATGTCAACCTCCTCCGAACCTACACCCCGACGACAACGACCCGGCTTGAGGCGGAGGACTCGGCCCCGCATCTGCTCCTCCAGTGTATTAGATAGCACGTAGTATATTATCTCGTTTCTTTCCGCATTCCGAACAATATTTTAATTTTTAATTTATGGGTTTTTTCGTATGTACAAATTAATTTACTTTGATTATTTAATAATTATATATATAAGTTATTAATTTTAATATTCAAAATTTAGTTTATTTATTTAATATTAGCATTTTTCATTATTTAAATTAAAATAATAATAAATTAAATTAATAATATTTAATTTCAATTTATTTTTAAAAAAAAATTAAATATTCACTTGGACGACGGAGATTATGTTCTCCGTCGTCCAGGTGCACAAACCCTAAACCTAACCCCTAACCCCTAACCCCTAAACCCTGTTGTTCTCCGTGGCCCAGGTGCTCACCTGGACGACGGAGACTTAGTGTTTCCGTCGTCCAGGTGAACTCCTGGGCCACGGACACACGAGCAATGTCCGTGGCCCAGGTGTTCACCTGGACGACGGAGACTTAGTGTTTCCGTCGTCCAGGTGAAAACCAGGCCACGGATAATGTCCGAGGTCCAAGTTCACTTGGACGACGGAAACACTAAGTCTCCGTCGTCCAGGTGCTTGGACGACAGCACTTGGAGCACGGACCTTGGACGACGGAGTTTCCGTCGTCCAAGTACTTAGACGACGGAAAACTGCACTTAGACGACGGAAATGGTCCGTGGTCTAAGTGCAGTTTTCTTGTAGTGAGAAGACCCTTTCGTTCTTGCCTCATCAGTAAAACAAGTGTTTTACCTGGACGATCTTCTTAACAAAGTCCCGTGGAAGGTGGTTAACCATGTTGCTCATAGAAACATATACAGTGCTGCCACACTTGGTGATACCGCAGATGATGAGGAAGTTACTGCATACTAAGAGCCGAACGCTTTTGACATTCCGGAATCATCTACGATTCGCCTTAATAATGTGAGATCTGGGAGTGTGGTTCGAATTACTGGAGCAGAAGTTCTCGATGTTAATCCATATGAAGTTGACGCTGATTCAGATGACGAGGAGAGGCACATATTGCCAGAGGTTACCTATGAAACCGAGTCAGACTCAAGTGATGACGATGATTACGATTATCATCCTTAGTACGTTAATGATGTAGTCGGAAATTGTTGTCGGAAATATGATGTAGTCGGAAAATGTAGTCGGAAATAGTAGACGGAAATTGTAGTCGTTAATCGTAGACGGAAATTGATAATCGAAATTGTAGTCGGAAAATGTAGCCGGAAATCGTAGACGGAAATTGTAGTCGTTAATCGTACGTAGACGGAAATTGATAATCGAAATTGTAGTCTGAAAATGTAGCCGTAAATCGTAAACGGAAATTGTAGTCGTTAATCGTAGACAGAAATTGATAATGGAAATTGTAGTCGGAAAATGTAGCCGAAAATCGTACACGGAAATTGTTGTCGGATATTCTTCAGGAAATAATGACATTACGAACGAGTTATAAGCAACTCGTTGGTAATGACATTACCAACGAGTTATAAGAAACTCGCCGGCAATGTTGTCTGGATAGAAACTACCCAGTCGAGCCCGAGCCTTTCATTTCTCCTCCTCCTCCTCTCCCT
Organism: Geum urbanum; assembly: GCA_946800695.1. Lineage (NCBI taxonomy): Eukaryota > Viridiplantae > Streptophyta > Magnoliopsida > Rosales > Rosaceae > Geum > Geum urbanum. Next base: position 28,952,717 of record OX327010.1, read on the forward strand.
CTCCTCCTCCCCTCCTCTCCTCCTCCCAAATCGGTCCGGCGAGTTCAAACTACCTCACCTCTAGCTCACCTCCTCCTCCTCCTCTCCCTCTCCTCCTCTCCACCGATCCGGAATCCTCTCCTCCTCCGAAAATCTCCTCCTCCCCTCATCCCCTCCTCTCCTCCCCTCACCATTGTAGTCGGCAAAGCATTGTAGGTGGAAATCCATGGCAGGTCCGATGCTCTCTCTCTCCCTCTCTCTCTCTCTCTCAATTTTTAATTATTTTTGTGTATGTGTATGTGTATGTGTATGTGTATGTGTATGTGTATGTGTAAATTAATTAGGGTGCTAAGTTGGAAATTAGGGTGATAAGTTGTAAATTTATATGCAATGTATATATATGTGATGTATATATATATTTAGGTATGTGAAAATTAAGTGATGTATATATATGTGAAAATTATGTATATATGTGGTTTGGATGAATATGTGATGTATATATATGTGGAAATTAAACCTAATTAAGATGCATGATGTATATATATGTGTGAAAAATGTGGAAAATTAATTAGGGTTTGTGATTTGGATGAATATGTGAAAATTAAATTAAATTAAGATGCATGATGTATATATATATACATCGAAAATGTATATATGTTAATTTAGGTGATATAGTTGTTATTTAATCGTATAAATGAAGGTGGAAATCGGGATCGGAACGGTTTAGAACCAGAACGGTTTTAAACCGGAACCGCGCGGAACCGGAACCCTTTGGAACCGGAACTGTTTGTAACCGGAACCGTTATGTTACAGACGTTTCCGGTTACAAACAGTTCCGGTTTCTAACGGTTCCGGTTCCGATTTGTTATAGAACCGAAACGGTTTGGAACCGGAACCGTTTGGAACCTGAACTGTTTGTAACCTTTCCCGTTATGTTACAAACGGTTTCGGTTACAAACAGTTCCGGTTACAAACAGTTCCGGTTTCTAACGGTTCCGGTTCCAAACCGTTCCGGTTCCGATTTGTTATTGAACCGAATCCATGACTATTACGATGTCCAGGAGGTTTTGCAGCTAATTGGCTTCAGAGAGGTTCCCGAAATAGTGGAGGGAACAGTAGTCAAGCTTCCCCCTCGCCCGCAGTTAGCAACACGCCCAGTGGGCCAATGATGACTGCTCGTACGAGAGCCTTGCTAGAGGCGCGAGCTGAGGAGGAAGCTGCACAATCAAGAGCCGTAGAACCGGAAGTCGAGGCTCGAGCCTCAGTCTCCAGACACTCAATCAGCAGACGTCCCTCCGGTGGCAGAGCCTCAGACGAGCGACAGTCAACGGGGGCATCAGAAACTCCCTCAATCCGAATGCCCCATATTCACTCGGTGCCTACTCCCGTTTCACGGGAATCATCTGAGGCACATGGTGGTGCTGGTGCCTCATCGTCCAGGCCTCGTCTATCTCCGCCGTCCGGTCTCTTCCTACCCGACGAGATTCCTGTCATCCCTGAATTCGATGATAGGGGGATGCCTGTTTATGTTGAAGGACGGCCGGAGTTCCTGACCGTGGAGGAAGCGTATAACTTCCTCCCGTTCGACCCCGTGTATCTTTGGAGTGTGAGGTGCACCAACCAACAAACGGACGATGCAGGTAAATTTTATTTAACATCAGATTGATTACTTAATTATTACTTAAGACTTGCGATAGGTTCAATTAATGATATCAATTTGTTGACATTGTATTATTAGGCAATTTCGTTAATGGGACTGGAAAACGGAAAGGGGCTAGAGGCACCTGCACTAGGAAGAGACTTGAGCATGCCACCGGCGGAAGGAAAACGCCCATAAGGGTCAATGAGGATGGCGAGGTGATCGAGGCATTCGACACCACGCGCAAATATGTCAGCATGGCCGGTGCGATCGTGCGGGACAAGGTCCCAATGCTTTGGCCAGATTGGGAATCTGTGCCTATCTACGTGAAGATGCAAGTGCATAATGCAGTCAGTGTGAGTAAAATCGTATTTTCATTACGTAAATTTTACATTTATTAATTAAGTCCGAATAAATATATAATTTTACCTTTTATATATTCATATTGCAGGTATGGTTTGACGTGGATGAAGTTCTTATTCACACGTGGGTAGAGCGTCAACTGCATATGAGGTGATGTGCTTCGACTTATTTGAATATATATCGAGTTAGATTTTTGTTTATCAAGTGTTTTAATATCTCTAACTTTTTTTCTTGTTTTAATATAGGTATAAAGAGTGGAAGAACGAGCTTTCTTCCCATTACACTGTATACAAGGAGCTAGGCCGAGGTTCTACCCCTAGCGAATTCCGGTTTAGGGAGTACGAGTGGCTGTGGCTGATAGCCCACTTCGAGCACCCCAAAGAGAAGGTATGCATCCTTAATATATCTTACAAGCCTAATGTATCGTATCAGATTGAAATAGTTAGTTACTAATTTTTTTCCATATGTTTATCAAACAAGGCGATTTCGAAGACGAACCGGGCGAATAGATTGAAAAACACCAGGGCCCATCATGCAGGTTCACTCAACTACATGGGTTGGTCGACTAAGGCGCAGCAACAACAAGAAGTGAACCCCTTGGTGTATATTCATCAGAAGTTCTATCCGCAATGCCCTGACGAAGCGGTAAGTCTTTCGCCTCTCCATGTGTTAATAAAACTATTTTTCGATATTAATAGATTTTGTTAGTTAATACGTTGTTCATTTTCGCTTTTCAATTAGGCGAGAGTGGAGGAGGCGACCGCAGAAGTGACCATGAGTATAGCTCGGACTAACCATCCTGACTGCTCCGAGGAAGAAGTCACCCAGTATGCCTCTCAGATCGATCCGCTTGATCCCCCGATAGCGGCTCAGATCATGGCAAAAGCGTGCGGGACTGGAAAGAATACCTACTACTGTAGGGGAATGGGCTCGGCGGGCGAAGGAGTATTGAAAACCACTTCACAATACTCTACCGGGTCAAGAAGTTCAACTTCTAGTCGTAACCTCGCAGCGGAGCTTCATAGGACGCAGAGGGAGTTGGAGGAGCAAAAGAGGCAGATGGCCGAGTACCAAAACATGGTCCAGCAGCAGACACAGATGCAGGCTCAGATGTACACATGGATGCGGACGATGTACGAGGCTCAGACTACCGGACAACCGTTCCCCACACCTCCCCCGGTCCCGGTCCCTCCCTTCCCTAGCTATCCACCACCACCACCGCACCAGTCAACACCAGAGCAAGACCAAGGTAGCCACCGGAATTCAAATGAGTACATGGATTACTTCGACCCTGACCCGCAAGTTCCTCGACCCTGACCTGTAGTTGTAGTTAATTTTCGTATCGTCGTTGCTATTTGTACAGTACGTTGGGCATTTATGTGTACTGTTGAACTTTTATGATTGTACGGTTTATGTCTTTCAATGCAGGTTCTGGAATTGGGCCCAATCCAGAACTGCGTTTTTTTTCAAAATTTTTCCACACATTGCCGGCGACATGGACCTCAGTCGCCGGCAATGTCTCACATTCCGGCCACGGCAGCGCTGCCATTGCCGGCAACGGCGTCGCTGGTAATGTCCGAGACATCACCGGAGACTTGAGTCGCTGGTAATGTCTTGACATTGCCGGCGACGTGATGTCTCGGACATTACCGGCGACGCCGTTTCCCGTCGCCGGCAATGTTAACACTGGCGGGGAATTTCCGGCGAGGTCATTGCCGGCGACTTGTCGCCGGTAATGACAATTCCGGCGAAAAAAAAGACAAGGCCGGCGACGGTAGGTCGCCGGTAATGTCTCCATTTCTGGTAGTGCTGGGCGACGCCTATGCGCTGGGCAACATAACACGTATTGATTTGGCTCGAGACACCCCCTAGGCGGTTGGCCGATTAGGCAACGATTACCAGTGGGTATATATTCAACGGTTTCATCAATGAAGATATCAAGCGTGCCGCACTACCATTATTATAAATAAATAAATAAAATAATATTAATTTTGTTATTCAGTAGTTTTCTTTATTTATCACCTTGTGCCAATGTTTTGAAAAACGTTTTAGAGGCACGTTTCATAACGAGGTGAGGGGAAAATGCCCGGAGGCGTGTGTAGGGAGGTGCAAGTCATCGGAAGCATATGTTTCTTACGGCGAGGCGTGAGCTTTTGGCCAGAGGTGCTCGGAGGAGTGCGCTTCTCGTCGGAAGTGCATGCTTCAGGAGAGTCGATCGCCATATATATTTTCCGACCAAAATTATGTATTTCTCATGATTCCTAATCAATTCTCTGGAATCTAAACTCAAATAAACTCTCCTTCTTTTTCATCTGATTTTGACTTTTGAATGCTGGGTTCGTTATGTATTTCGAACTGATTAAGAAGTCTGGGTTTCAAAGAAAGAGATGAGATAGTATTTGGGAAGATGGATCTGCTATTTGCTGTTTGTCAATGTGTTTCATAATTCCACTTCCACAACTATGTTATCTTTTCAATTTATTGATATACTAACAAAAATATATATATATTTTTAATTTTTCATACAAAATATCTCATTATTTGCAAGTTTCTTACAAAAACAAATCTAATTTATATATTTATTATTTTCGCTTTATATATATACTCCAAAGACTTACTCTTTTTCGTCTCGCTCGGATCTTACGCTTTGCCTTTAAATACCCAAAACGCCTTGACTTGCGCTCTCCCCTCTAAACACACAGCGTTGTCCAATAGAAAGATGTAAAAGATGAAGAAGATATATGGGTAAATTAAGTTTCCATATATTGTACTCCTATGCATAACATATTCCACATATATATTATAACTCATAATTTTGATATCGCCACTTTCTTTGACGCGATTAGTTTCAGCCATGTTTATAGAGAAATCAACTTTGTGACCGACATTCTCGACAAACTTGCTAGTAGAGGTCATTGTCTAGGAAATCTTCACATTTGGGACACTCTTTACCTCCCCTGGTGAATTCTGTTGTTGTCTTTGATTGCATAAGATTGGGTTGTAGCAGAGGATCTTCTTTGCAGTCTTTCTTTTACTTTCTTTGTATAAAAAAAATACATGTTATATTATTTATTTGTGGGTGATTGATTTCGTAAATTCTAGAATTTCCGACATTCCGTACCATATAATGAGTATATTACAGGCGATCAACAAAAAGTTAGTGAGTCAACATGTAGTATGTACTCTCATCTCGTATTTTCAATTTACCTCTTTTTCTCTCTGTGAAATAAGGCTAGCACCCATATGTAAGTTTTACACATTCACTGTAGACATGTTAGTGAGTATGCCTATGTGCATCAGTGCATGTGTACTCTAGCTAGTGCATCTGATGACACCCGATCCATCCAAGAGAAAGATACTTTCTAGTTCAATAGTATAATACTTTCTGTGGTATTGCATTATTGAAAGAGAGTGCAGTGCGTAAGATCATCGAGCCAGACAGCATCAACAACGAGCTGAAACGAACCTAGACAAAGTGTGTACACTGGTGGGTGGACAAGATACATCACCAACCGTGCATTTGAGTATACATTTCTTTCTTTCTTTTTCATAAACATCTGGCATCTTATTTATTTAGGTACACATACACAATAAGTTTTATAATGCAAGACTGTATATTATATGATTCCCAGTTAGAAGGATCACTAATAAATTAAAGCTCGTTTGTCATCACAATCATTTCAATTATTGTATTCTAGATCAGTATAACTTAATAAGAAACACTTTGTTCTCTTATAATATGTACCCTCAATCTATGAGGCAAATAATTCGTCTTTGATCTGGACAAATATTATGTACTTCAATAAGAAATGTGACCGATACAGTAAAATCTTTTTAGAAGTATAGGGTCATACTGCTGAATATTTTGTTAGTTATAGTGATTGTTCTTATTGGAGGTGCATGTAGTTTTAAAAAAATAGTACAAACTTATGAAGATAAGAGTTTATTTCTAATTTTTAAAATGATCTGTTCATATGGATCTTATATAAAAGTTTTAAAATGATCATTGTAAGAAAACTAAATCCCATTCAAAAAAAAAAAACTAAATAGACAATTGGAACATACATTTATTTGACGATCGCTTTCAGCCTTCTGTTTGGTTTGATTATTGTATATCATGATTAAGTTGTGTACTTTCTTTTTCAATTTGCCCATCCTATTGGGATTACTAAGAAAATTCCCAAAAGCCAGAGCAGGCCCCGATTATATGTACTGACGTACACCACTAAGTTCGTCAGATATTCTTTACAAACATACACCAGCTCACAGCTTGGAATGATTGGGTAATATAGCTCTCCACAAAAGCAACATATACCAGGGATTAAAACTTTCTTCCTGAGCAATATTGCTACTGTAAGTCTGTAATGACTACCAGGAACTATATAGATTGTAAAACTTAACCAAGGTTTCCTGATGTTTTCAGGAAAACTCTATTCGGCTGTTCAACATTCGTGTCGAATCACTCGAATGTACCAAGAACTATTGAAACCAAGTCAGCCATGGCCGTTCAACATCAGTGTGGTTCAATATGATATATAGGAAATTAATCTCTTTCTTTCCAATAGAACAGTCATTTGTTCTTTGAATCTTTCTTCTAAAGTAGGATCTGTGAAGGTGGACTTCGATGGACAAAACAATATTGTTGTGTTAGTTTAGGTAAAACTGTCTTTGGTGGGTTTCTTTACTTGAAAATGCTTTTTCAAGAGAATCTCCATGAAAGTTAAGAGGGGAGATATTTTCCAAAAGAAAGCATTTGGAGCATCAGCAAACATATGTGGGTTGCAAAGTTTTTCCCCCTCCAGTAGTGCACAAGATCCAAATCATGCATGTCTTCACAAAAGGAGAAAATAGTTTCCAACACCTGCTCAGCAGTAAAGCCAAAATCCCATTTAGAGGGTGTGCATTTGCCCACACAACCACAGAAGTGTCTAGATCTAAAATGGTGAGTTGTGGAACAAGATATTCCATTATATATTCAAGTAATAATTGATGTCTCCTACCAGCTTAAAACGAAGAGATGGGCATGGCGGACTAACGATAGATTAAAAAAGGACTCAGAAAACCTCATATGTAGCATTTGAGTCCACTTTGTGGAAAATAAAGTTACTTGCACTCATCAGGGACATCATTGGGTGCCCTAAAAGGGACCTCAGACGCTCCAATTATAGCTTCCACAGTCCCAGTTAAAAAGCTAGAGTTTCATACAATACCAGTAAGCCAAAGAGGTGCTGGGAATGATGATGCTAATTAATCAAACTTGAGATTGCAGGTAAGAGTTGGGGTGATTAAGTTTTGGTGTACAAGAAAGTTGTTGCTTGTAAGAGTCCAGTGGAAGCTATTCCTATGGAAGCTGTTAGGTAAACGGTCATACAATGAACTGAAGAACATATTATTATTATTTATTTTATTTTTTGGACATAGAATAACATATTAGTTAGAAATAGGTTTGAAGTTGGGCAACTGGCTTAAAGCTTCTTGAAGTTAGAACTTTAGTAGTTCATACCACTATTCTAAAAAACGGGCGCCTAGACCGACTAATCGGCGCTGAGGCGGAAAAAACCAAGTGAAAGCCTAATTTCAGGCCTGGGCGGACTAACTAGGCGATGGGCGATTAATCGGAAATTAGGCAGTCCGCCTACCGACTAATTGAGAATTAGGCTCCTATTAGGCGTTTTTTTTCCAATCTTTTTTTAAAAAAAAATAAAAGATAAAAGTAAAACACCCAAAATAGAAAACCTAAACTCAAAACTGAACGCCGCTCGACTACACATTGTATTTTGAATTTTTGATGACATTTCTTCATAATTTTTCTATATTATTCATATTATAATATATCATATAAATATATAATTAATTAAATATATATATATATATATATCAAAAATAATCCGCCTAATTACTGGTTAAACTCCGCCTAAGCACCTAAGCGCTAGGCAGTAGCTCCACCGCCTAATTCTGCCTAGCACATTTTTAAACCTTGGTTCATACGTATTTTGTCTATGAATATGAATATAGCAGTTTTGAAGTCTCGAGGGATGCATTTGAGAGACAAAAAGATATGACAAATCACAGCCGTCTATCTAAGACTTTATCTCTCTTTTTAAATTTTTTTCTTTAAAAAAAAGAATGTTTTCTCTTCATGAATGGACATCAATTTTACCATCCCTTTTTGCCCCTTAAATGCCATCACGCAGAAGAGCCGGAATGATGAATATAGACTTTCTAATAAGGATCACAGGACTCCATCCTGTATATTTTGGCCAAATTTTTGCACGATCAACCTAAGTTGGCCTAATTCAAGTCGTGAAGAAGCCTAATGCATCAGGTGTTCGAGGGAAGTTTTATTTTCCCAGAATGTATCCTAATTTTTGGCCTAATTCTTCTTCTGATGATCGATTCAACCTCTGATCAAAAAGATATACCTCAAAATCAATGGTTTCGTTTTTGTAATTTTCTAATTGTTCTAAAGTCTTAGAAGTTGCATTAATTAAATTCAACTTTTCTCGTTCTATTTCAGAGTATCCAATCATTCGAAACTGATCCGCTTCCGTTTCTACTTTCCGTAAGCGGGCCCGGGCTTTTTCCAACTGATTTAGGGCCCCCTCGCGTAGTTCTTCTGAATTTCGAATAGTCTTCAATTAGGCTACCCCCGTAATGTTCCTCCCTTCTAATAAATATTGGCATAAAACATATGCATTAGCTTGATCAGATCGAAGGGATTCACTAAAAACTCTTAGCTTGATGTCTTTATAGAGCCTCTCGAAAAAATAGTTTACGCCACTGGAAGTACAAAAATGATAAAACTAAAACAAAAAAAAGAGCGAAGAGAAAACAGAATACAGAAGTACAAAGTGAATACTAGAGAGATCATACAGATCAAGCAGTTCCACTCCCACTTGCCATCAAGAACTCGCCCTCACAGACCACCTCACCTCCAACATATGCCTTTCCTTCCATCTTTGCAATTCCAAATCGTTTCTGGAACTTCGTTAGAGTCATTCTCATAACCAAAGTGTCTCCTGCAACCACAGGCTTCCTAAACCTCACTTTATCAATTCCTGCGAAGAAGAAACTGTCACGTGAGCCTCCAACTTCAGGTTGCAGCATAACTATACCTCCCACCTGAGCCATTGCCTGGACCAGAAAACCCACTTTCATCAGCACTTACTAAGTTGCATCAAAGAAATCAAATGACTCCGTGTCTTGTTATGTAACTGTCAGCTTGTGATATATACCCATCCAATAGAAGATCAAGGGTAAGTATACATATTAAATCTCTTGAAAGGTATGCAAATATGTGACCAACCAAATCAGGGAAACAAGAGCTAAACACAAGTTACAATTATACTGTATTCATCAAGGCAGATGTCTAATGCATATTCTGATTGTTCTGTTACATCATCAATGCGAGATGACCCAGAACCATGATCAATGCATATACTGTATTCATCAAGGCAGATGTCTAATGCATATTCTGATTGTTCTCTGTTGCAAATCTCTGTTGCATTTTTTTTTTTGGTCAAAGATGAAATTCATTAGAAAAACCAAAGGCAACAGCCCCAGAAGAACAAACAAGGAACATACATTGGCCCAAAGGCCATCGGCCGCTCAGTCCAAACTGAGCCCAAAAACCCAGTTAAACATTGACAGCCGATTTATTTGTTATTTCTTTCAACGAAAAAATGAAGGCAGCTGTAATTCAGAGTCATAAGAAACTTGATGCAACAAAATTGGATGATGAGCTCTGGTATTAATTGATCAGCAAGCACCATGAGCAGTGAGCAGTATAAAATGTTCAAATAAATATTTCATCGTCAGAAAGTTTTAGACAGACAGAACAGACAGAGAGCTCCGTTCAAATATAATCTGTTTGAAATAGGAAAGAGATAACATACATGTAGGTGATACTGTTTTTCTTTATTTTCACTTCTTACGTCCAGAGAAGAAGTCCCACTCCCAGACCCATCTCATACTACTTAACTAGATTGCAGCAAATAGTTTATTGCCAATTAAATCACTGATTAATTAGAACCACTGCATCCCCGAATTGAAAAACAGGATTCAATTGTACATTTTCAACTAGAAAAGTTAGACCATGATTTACAATACCCTTTGCAGGAAAGCAGTATCTCTTGAAGGATTATTCCTTTAGGAAATTGTTCTATGATTACTGCAATAACATATGGAGATTTGGGAAGCTGAACATGACTATATTAAGTTTAAACACAATAAAAGAATATACATTACTCTAATCACATTTAATTTATGTTCCAGCCTATGATAACCTTTTAGTTCTTTCAAAAAATAAGACCAGTCAATCAGTCTATTACAAACACTAAGTTGACCGACTCCGTGTCTGCCACATGTGAAGAGGCGTACTAATACTTTCCCCACCTGACAGTATATTCGGACTAACAATTTACCACATGAGCCGAGGTTCAATTACATGATTAAATTGGAATTGGGCTTTTCTCTCAAATATGGTTTGATCATGCATTGACAAATATCACACTGCTCAATTGGATTCGTCAATCAATAACAGGAATGTGGCAAAGTAAAAAAATTATGTCTTACAGTTCACAGAACACAGAAACTTGAACTAACAATACACCTTAGAATTACGGACTCCCTTTCAGCACATCCACAATGTTTGTCTAACCCAACTTAGCATTCAGTAATTCCATAAAAGTTATGTTAGTAACACAAAATTTCTTTCTAGAAACACTGAATGTGACCTTCATTAGCTTCCATGTGAAAAAACAAAAAAAATCAAGGTACATACCCGCTCCCCTACAGACCTAAATAATCATCTATGGCCTTCACATAATATAGGGAAAGAACCACGACATATCATTGTTACAACCCGTACTGAAATCACGCATTTATCGAACCACGTTACGCGTTATTGTGGATTAGGTGCGTTATTAGGGTTATTAACGACTTTTTCACCGGGCGAGAATTTGACTTGACCTTTTTCACCGGTTGTAGAGTATTTAATTTCGAGGTTGTAGGAATTTTCGGAGTTAACGATCGATGGTGCTCCGGCCGTTTTCCAGCGGCGAGAGTAGGTGGATTCGACTGGTTTTACGCGTATTTTGATATCTAATGATCCGTATTTACAGGAAATCGAGATCGCGACTTTAGAAGCGAAAGAAATTCCGCGGGACCCCAGCAGTAGCCACAGACTAGTGAGTGGACTTTTATTTTCACAGTTGATTGCGAGTTCATTATTTTTACGCAATACGCTTTACGGTATATTTTTAAAACGTTTATTCGAAGGCTTGCTTTGTGATGATTTGTTTAGTTGCATCGATGTGTTAGCTATTCGGCTGATCACCGGATAGTTGGTTAGGGGAGGTTAGGTGACCTCGTCTAACCTAGATCGACTCAGGTAGGTGACCTGGGGATGATCCCGTCACATATTTGCATATTTTTCATTACAGTTTAACACCTCAAGTTAAGTGGCCTGAGAGTGCATCTCCATTTATATTTCAATTATTCAGTTTAGAACTCGCATTATTTCACAGAAAATAGCAAAAATGCATGAAATTACAGTTTAGCGATTTACGCAGATTATTATATTATTTTTGTCCACTCACGCTAACATTTTATATTTTAAATGTTTTTCCTTGGGCTTTTCGGTTTTCCGTTGCCCAGGTTGTAGTGTTATTCCTGAGCATGGTTCGTATCGTCGAGAACTCTGAGTCCACCAGTCATCCTCTTATCAGTAGATTCCAGCTCACTATCAGTTTGTATCATATGTATATAGAAGTCGCTCTGGATACCAGTTTTCTTATATTGTTACAGTGAGATTCTTGTGAATAGTTTATTGCTCGAGTAGTCGTCGACTTTGCTTCTCCTTATATTTAGAACTAGTACTTTGTAAAATATGTTTTCAATCTTGAGTTTTACATCTGGTTTAGTTTCTGCTATATGTTGAGAATTCCGGATGAACATCGATGGTCCACGGTTTGTTTGTGGGATTTATCTGCGAAGTGTTATTCTTCTTGCAGGTTTTGGTTTTCTCAGTTTTAAGGGGAGCTATGTCAAAAAATTTACAAAATTTCATAGATTATGATGGTCAGTCGTTAGAGCTTGATCCTAGATTACTAGTTAATCTAGGGTTGAGTCATTTCAAATTGGTATCAAAGCCTTAGGTCACAGATTTTGTACTCTTCTGGTAATGCTAGTACAGACATTTGAGAACGTACGACACTTTTGGAAGGATGGCCCGACCAGCCAGCAGATGCCTATTATTCCAAGTGTTATGTATTGTCAGATGCTTAGAGTCTCTTAGTCGATCCAGTTTGTGACTTCGTTCAGTGAGATAATTTTTTTTTGGACTCATAGGTCAGTCAATATGCCTCGACGATGAGAGCATACTGACTGACCTCGGGTGAATTTTCGGTGCAAAATTCTGGTGGTGATCAGGGAGCCACTTCAGGAATTAGAGCAACAACACCACCTAAACAGCCAGTTTATCAGGATCGGAGCCAAAGAGGGCGACCGCCTGCACTGACAAGACAGACCCGACTTCACCATATGACCTTACAGGAGGGCAGAATAGCTTCAAATGTGATTATCGGCACGTTATATGTTTTTAGTTATGCTGTTTATACTTTAATAGATCTGAGAGGCGACACATTCTTTTATCTCTGTAAGATTAGCATCAATAGTTAACGTACCGGTCATTCCCTTACCGGTGATGAGGCAAGTGATTTATTCCACCGGTGATATTGTTTTAGTGGGGTTAGTGTATAGAGACTGTAGTGTCATGGTTGGAAGTTTCGGGTTGTCTGCTGACTTAATACCTCTTGATGTTGCGGACTTTGACTTGATTTTGGGTATGAATTTTCTGGGCAATCACCAAGCTTTAGTTGATTGTCATCGAAAAAGAAGTGGTGTTTGGAAGTCCAGGGTTACCTGAGATTTTATTTTGTAGAGAAAGAAATATTCTTTCTTTGTGCTTGATTTCAGCTATGCGAGCCGAAAAATTATTGCGGAAAGGGTGTACCGCATACTTAGCGCATGTTGTAAACACTCGTGTTTTCACTCCTAACCTTTAGAAGATTGCAGTGGTCAAGGATTAACCTGATGTGTTTCCTGAGAAATTATCAAGTCTTCCTCTAGAAAGGGAAATTGATTTCACGATTGAGCTTCTTCCGGGTACAGGTCTCATAGCTCAGGCACCGTACCATATGGCTCCAACTGAGTTAAAGGAGTTGCAGGTTCAGCTTCAGAAATAGATCGATAAAGATTTTATTTGTCCTAGTATATCACCATGGGGAGCTCCAGTTTTGTTTGTGAAAAAGAATGATGGATCTATGCAATTATGTATTGACTAGCGAAAATTGAATCAGATAACTGTGAAGAACAAGTATCCTCTGCCTCATATTGACGATTTGTTTGATCAGTTGAAAGGAGCTATGGTGTTTTCTAAGATTGATTTCCAGTCGGGATATCATCAGTTGCAGATTAGAGATTGATGTCTCTAAGACCGCATTCCGATCCCGTTACGGGCACTATTGAGTTTCGGGTGATGCCGTTCGGTTTGACGAATGCACCTGCTGCCTTCATGGCTTTAATGAATCGGGTATTTCAGGCTTATCTTGATAAATTCGTCATATAGTGTTTATTGATGATATCCTGATTTACTCGAAGGATGCGAGGCAGCATGTGAGGCATTTGCATATTCTTCTGAAGACTTTGAGGGAATCTCAGGTGTATGCCAAGTTCAGTAAATGCGAGTTCTTATTGGATAATGTGAAATTTCTTGGCCATGTGATTTCAACAAAAGGAGTTAGTGTCGATCCAGAAAAGATTGAGGCTGTGTTGAATTGGAACTGACCTGTGAGTGTGCCAGATATTAGAAGTTTTCTTGATTTAGTTGGTTACTACCGTCAATTTGTTCAGGACTTTTCACGCATTGCAGCATCTCTTACGAAACTCACGAGGAAGGGAGTTAAGTTTGAATGGTCAGAAGTTTGTAAGGAGAGTTTCCAGACTCTGAAGACAAAGTTGACCACAGCTCCAGTGTTGACGTTACCCAGATGATAGTGGGGAGTTTACAGTTTTCAGTGATGCCTCAAAGTTAAGTTTGGGGTGCATGCTGATGCAGCATGATAGAGTTGTCGCATATGGTTCACACCAGTTGAAACTAATGAGGTGAACTACCCCACTCATGATATGGAGTTGGCAGCGATAGTTCACTAAAAATTTAGAGAAATTATTTGTATGGTGTCAGATGTCAGATTTTTACATATCATAAAAACCTTACATATCCTCTCACTCGGCCAGAACTAAACTTACAACATAAAAGTAGGTGGAGTTGATAGGCGATTACGATAGTACCTTCGAGTACCACCCTAGACAGGTGAATGTTGTAGCTGACGCTCTTAGCCGGAAATCTGAAGTTTCCTCGTCTCACATTCAGTTGGCTCGGGTACCATTGCTTGCTGATTTACGAGCCACTAGAGCAATGTTGTATACTGATGTGAGCGAGGCTGGAGTTCTATTCGCCGGTATGCAGGTCCGACCTATTCTCATTGACAGAGTGCGTGAGTTGCAGGATTCTAATCCTTCCCTTCTGAAGTTAAAGGAAGCGGTGCATAATGGTGAATAACCAGATTTTGTGATAATGAGGCAAGAAATATCGAGGAATTAAAGCAAGAAATACTCAATGAGGCTCATTGTTCAGCTTAAGCAATGCACTCGAGTAGCACGAAGATGTATCGCACTCTTAGAGAGCATTATTGGTGGTCCAATAAGAAGAGGGAAGTAACGACCTATGTGAGTCAATGCCCTATTTGTCAACAAATAAAGACGAAGAGGCAGAAACCTTTAGGAATGATGCAACATCTGGAGATTTCTGTCTGGAAATTGGAGGATGTTACCATGGATTTTGTATACAAGTTACCTCGTACAGCCAAGGAGCATACAGGTATTTGGGTAATTGTAGATCGCTTCACCAAGTCTACATATTTTATACCAGTCTCAGAGAAACTGTCGGTGAGCAAGCTAGCTACGTTATATATGCAGAAGATTGTGAAGCTACATGGTGTGCTTGTGCCTGTCATTTCAGATCGAGATTCTCATTTCACCTCAAAATTCTGGAGAGCATTACAGGAGGCTTTGGGAACCAAGTTGCGGTTTAGAACGGCTTTTCATCCTCAGACAGATGGTCAGTCTGAGAGAACTATCCAGACGCTTGAGAATATGTTGAGATCTTATGTGTTGCAATTCCCAGGAAAATGGAATAAGTACCTGCATTTGATGGAATTTGCATATAACTACAGAGAGAACTATCCAGACGCTTGAGAATATGTTGAGATCTTATGTGTTGCAATTCCCAGGAAAATGGAATAAGTACCTGCATTTGATGGAATTTGCATATAACTACAGTTTTCACTCTACCATTGGCATGTCACCATATGAAGCGTTGTACGGGAAACAGTGCCGAACACCCTTGTGCTGGACAAAAGTAAGGGAAATGAGTGTCATTAGCCTAGACATAGTTCAAGAGACTACTGAAAATATTCAGATCATTCGAGACAGATTAAAGATTGCTCAAGACAGACAAAAGAGTTATGCCGACATTAGACGTAAGGATCTTGAGTTTGAAGTTGGAGATTGGGTTTTCCTGAAATTGTCTCCATGGAAAGGGGTGATGCAATATGGAAAGCGTGGTAAACTTCAGCCACGTTATATTGGACCTTATGAGATTACTGAGCATGTGGGCGCTATAGCTTATCGTTTGGAGTTACCCTCAGAGTTTGCGCGAGTACAAGATGTTTTCTATGTATCCATGTTGCGGAAGTACATCCCCAATTCCTCCCATGTCAACGTGCCTCAGCAAATTCCGTTACAAGAAGATTTAGTTTACATTGAGGAACCAGTGGATATTCTTGACCGTAGAGAGAAGGTTCTTCGGAACAAGACCATTTCTTTGGTAAAAGTGTTATGTAGGAATCATGCAGTCGAGGAAGCCACTTGGGAGCCAGAGTAGTTTATGAAGGAGCAGTACCCTCATCTTTTCTAGCAGGTATATAAATTTCGAGGACGAAATTTTTGTAGGGGGTGGATTGTTACAACCCGTACCGAAATCACGCACTTATCGAACCACGTTACCCGTTATTGCGGATTAGGTACGTTATTAGGGTTGTTAACTACTTTTTCACCGGGCAAGAATTTGACTTGACTTTCTTCACGAGAGTTGTAGGGTATTTAATTTCGAGATTGTAGGAATTTTCGAGGTTAACGATCGGCAGTGCTCCAACAGTTTATTGGCGACGAGGGTAGGTGGGTTCGACTGGGTTTTATCCCAGGAGTCGAACTCCTGTAATCTTGAGGACTAAGGAGCAGCGACGGCGACGATTTTGGCCGAAAACTGATTTTAGAGTTACGGGGTTTCGGGCCGTTTTTCGGCCAAACAGCAGCGATTCGGGGCTAGGCCCAATTGGGAAAGTTGTTGCTCGTGGCAACACCTTTCTAACGTGGGGTCGAATGCTCCCATTGTAGATGTTTGGCCACCTGTGGAGGAGCATGAGGGCCACGCGCCGCCGTCCACGGTGGTTTTTCGGCAAGTCAGTTTTCAGAAATTATTGGCGGGACTTCCGGGGTTGTTTTTAGGGTCAATTTTCATAGTTTTACGTGTATTTTGATATCTAATGATCTATATTTACAGGACATTGAGATCGCGACTCCAACAGTGAAGGAAATTCCGCGGGACCCCAACAGTAGCCGCAGACTAGTGAGTGGATCTTTATTTTCACAATTGATTGTAGGGCTGGGACCGGTTCGGTTCAATCCATTATTTTTAGGAACCGAAACCGGAACTGTTCAATGTATATACGGTTCGGTTCCTTGTATTTTTTAGGAGGAACCTATATGGAACCGAACTGCAACAAACCGGTTTGGTTCTACGGTTCTAACGGTTCCTAAATACATAAAGAAAAATCAATAAATAGCCTATTTTGGAAAAAAAGAATAAAAAACTAAAAAATAGGAAATCAAATACATCCACAAATCACTCAATCCGCAAGTATCCAACAATCATCAAGTCCTTTTAGTTCAAATATATTATAAATTGCAAGCTAAATAAGTTATGTCAACAAGTCTTTGAATTTCTTGTTGAATAAAATAATTAAATGCAGCAACTATAGTCTACGAAAACTTCTGAACCAAAGACTGCATATGTACCTCAAAGTTGCATTCTATTTAACAAACTAATTTTTGGTAACTTTTGTTGCCCTTGCATCATCCGCATTTTTTTTAAGCGTGAGAATTTTTTGGTGAGAGTGTGAAAGTTGTCGACTAGGTAGATTAACAAAATTTAGCATTTTGAGAGTTTTTTTTTCATATAATTTATAGTTAGAAAGGAATGGTCCTCTATACCTATGTCTATAATACATAATAGACTTTACAAGACTACTAATAATATATTGACATATGTTATTTTCATATTACCAGTTCTTTTTGGTTCCTTAAATTTTTGTAACTTAGGAATCGGAACCGGAACCGAAACATTTGCAATTGGAACCGAACCATCAATATTACTTTACAAAATTCAAAGAACCGAACCGAACCTAGCGGTTCCGGTTCGATTCGGTCCGGTTCTTCGTGGAACCAGTCTCACCCCTAGTTGATTGCGAGTTCATTATTTTTAGGCAATACGTTTTACAGTATATTTTTAAAGCGTTTATTTAGATGCTTGCTTTGTGATGATTTGTTTAGTTGCATCGATGCGCTAGCTATTCGACTGATCACTGGATAGTTGGTTAGAGGAGGTTAGGTGGCCTCGTCTAACCCTGATCTACTCAGGTTAGGTGGCCTGAGGACGATCCCGTCACATATTTGCATATTTTTCATTACAGTTTAACACCTCAAGTTAAGTGGCCTGAGAGTGCATCTCCATTTATATTTCAATTATTCAGTTTAGAACTCGCATTATTTCACAGAAAATAGCAAAAATGCATGAAATTACAGTTTAGCGATTTACGCAGATTATTATATTATTTTTGTCCACTCACGCTAACATTTTATATTTTAAATGTTTTTCCTTGGGCTTTTCGGTTTTCCATTGCCCAGGTTGTAGTGTTATTCCTGAGCGTGGTTCGTATCGTCGAGAACTCTGAGTCCACCAGTCACCCTCTTATCAGTAGATTCCAGCTCACTATCAGTTTGTATCATATGTATATAGAAGTCGCTCTGGATACCAGTTTTCTTATATTGTTACAGTGAGACTCTTGTGAATAGTTTATTACTCGAGTAGTCGTCGAGTTTGCTTCTCCTTGTATTTAGAAACAGTACTTTGTAAAGTATGTTTTCAATCTTGAGTTTTACATTTGGTTTAGTTTCTACTATAGGTTGAGAAATCCGGATAGACATTGGTGGTTCACGGTTTGTTTGTGAGATTTATCTGCGGAGTGTCACTCTTCTTGCAGGTTTTGGTTGTCTCAATTTTAAGGGAAGCTATGTCAAAAAATTTACAAAATTTCATAAATTATGGTCAGTCATTAGAGCTTGATCTTAGATTACTAGTTAATTTAAGATTGAGTCCTTTCAATCATGAACTTCAAATGTTTTGCTAAACTTGGTTGACAAAATGTAAGTTAAGTACTTAGTATTAAACTGAGTTTGTATGTGCTCCTGCACTATCAATTCCACTCATTTGCAACAGACTTAAGGCCAGATTCTATTAGACAAGACCAGTCCCATCTTTTATCCCAGGGGTTGATCCCAATCATTCACCATGGATCCTTCTTCACATGTAACCCATTCAAGTTGATTCTTTCTTATACAGTCAAAACTCAGAAGTCTCCAAAGCCATATATCAATAAAGAAATTTGATATCATCTATTTATGTTGATGTGGGCAAAAGACAAATACTGAAGTATGCACTATGGCTTGCCAAATAAAAAGACATTTGGCAATCCAGCCATGTACACTTTGATGTTATCCAAAAACCTTACAGTTAGAAGAGAACGGAATTTTGTTTTTATCTTTTAAGAAGAGAAAGCAAATTTTTTGAACTCCATTTTACATAAAAGCACCCTTCTTGAAATCAAAATGACAAAAATAAAATGTCAGAGAGTGTTGATTTTTAACAAAAGTACTATTTGATACTGCAAAAACAAAACTGTACATAAATCCTCTCCAAGTTTGGTTTTTCAATAAATAGTCAGATTAGCATAGAACTTAAAAGATGCACTCTCTTAGTATTTCTCCAAAGTAGAAATTCTAGCCCACTTTTTAACCAACCAGCCAAAAAGCCATAAAAAAAACACCGATATTCATATATTTGATACAGAACACAAGTAGCAATGGTTATCATTTAATTCATGCTCAATGATGGGTGCAAAAGATGGTCATACGTTCTATTACTTCCTTCAACGGAGACTCTGTGTCCTCTTTTATGCATATTTAAATGCTATTAATAGTCCTGTTTTCTATCAAAAAGACAATGTTCTTTACTTTGAATGGTTGTTTCAATTATGCAAAAGCACAACTTATAACAAAATAAACAAGCATAATGCACAGTACAGTATTTTGGTTAACACAATGACAAAGCTCTCAGCTTTTCCGGACATCCGATACTAGCAAGCATAATGCACAAGACCATTATTAGAGAATAAGCTGTGATAATATACCTCAAGGGAGGTTCTAGTTACATCTCCAAATTTACTTAATACACCTCCTATGCTAAGTACACCTCCACTTCACTTTTTGACATGCTTATACTTCTAAGTTCACCTCTTCATTCTTTACCAAAATACCCTTTTACTAATTCCTACATAACATATGAAAATTTGTCTCCAACATTTCCTTTTACATAATTAAGGAATTGAATTAATATTCTATCGAGGAAAAAGAATTGAATTGATACATTAACTATTGATTCTAATTAATCTGTTAATAGATATTAAATTTGTTTGATTCCTATACCCAAACCATAACAGTGAAACGATCGAGAAAATTTCATTGAGAATTATGAACTAGGAACCAACACATGAAAAAGATTAAGAATGAAAACCCAGTTCTTTCCTCTCAAATATGTTCTTTCAATTGACTCTTAAGATCAATATATAACCATTTGTTTCAACGCATGCAACATGATTCATATATGATCGATGTTTTAAGGTTTTCAACGCAGCATGATCTAACCTGCATTCTAGATCCCAGGAGTCAAAAAGAAGATTGAAATTAACAAGATCTCTAACAAAGACGCAAGTGATATGACTTGTTTCAAAATATCTTTTTCAATCTTGTATTACCTGGGAACATTATTTACAAAATTGCTTCTTATTGCTAAACACGATTTCTCTCAAAACAATGAACTTCTCACAAAAGTGTTTTAGCGTTTATGTCTTTTTATATCAGTTGACAAAGTCAACAAAATTAGAAAAAAAGAATGGAGATGTATTAAGTAGATTTGGAGGTGTAACTAGAACCTCCCATACCTCAATCATGAGAACTCCGGGCATAATAGGCCTCTCAGGGAAATGCCCAGGGAAAAAGTTATCATTAATCGTCACATTCTTAATAGCCACAGCTGAAACACCTGGATTGTACTCAATCACTCTGTCCACCAAAAGAAAGGGAAACCTACAATAACAAAAACCCAGAAACCAAACCAAAAAAAATAAAAATCGAAACTTTAGATGTGCAATTGAAAAGCTTCAAGTACCCACCTAACAAAAACAGCTCAGAAATGTAAAGACTGACCGGTGAGGCAAGATTTCACGTATCTGATTAATATCTATCACAGTCGGAAACGCTGGGAATCCTGTGATGAGATCCAGATCAAAATTAAGCACGTGCATAGGTTTCCCAACAATAAAACAAAATAGAGAATGAAAGAAAGAAATGAACTTGGAACCAAGAATGTGCTTACTCAATTCAATAGGTGTGTCTTTGGTGGTCTCTTCTTGG
This sequence comes from Geum urbanum, assembly GCA_946800695.1. Taxonomy (NCBI): domain Eukaryota; kingdom Viridiplantae; phylum Streptophyta; class Magnoliopsida; order Rosales; family Rosaceae; genus Geum; species Geum urbanum. The sequence continues at coordinate 28,973,628 of OX327010.1, forward strand.
CCATCGAGAGAAGAAGAAGAACAAGAAACAACGAGTTTTGGGAGGCGATTGGATTTGAGATAAGGGAGAGGAGAGGCTGAGAGGGAGAGAGAGGTTGGGGAATGGAGGAGGAGCTTTCTGGGTTGAATCAGAAACTGAGGAGGGGCGACAGAGAAGAGAGAACTGGAGGTGGCTGACATTGTTTTTTTCAAAATCAAAACTCAAGACTCTCTTTCTGGTGAACTGAAACAAGTGAAGTGTGTGGGGTTTTGCTCCATGAAGCAGTTGAACGAATTTTCCGCTGTCATACATTAAATGGTTAAATGACCAATGCCAATGGGTCAAAGGTGACGTTATTTTTCTTGATATTAATTTTATTTATTTGAAGAGCAATTATTGAAAAAAGATTAATATGTATTTTCTTCTTTTGAGTGAAATTGGTGTTTTGAACTTTGAAGTCTCAGGGTCGGGCAATGTTAAGTAGGGATGGTGTACGTTGAGAGAGGGGATCAGCATAGGGTAGGCAATTAGTGATAGAAAAATGCATTATATATACAAGTTCGATGTACAAATGATAATAATATATAGTGGTTTATCCGAGATTATAAATCGCTCAATATCCGAATTCTTTTATAAGAGATTATATGTGCGTTCGATTATATGAAATCAATTTGAATATTGATTATTATTGCAACTATTACAAATGTAGAATGTAGAAACGATCATTACAATCTTTATGTGCAACGAGTATGCTTGAACTTTACTACTTAATATTAGTGCTTAACTTTAGTGCTTAACTGGTTTTAAAAGTAGTTATAATTTGTTTGTAGTATATATATATACACATATATATACTACATATAAATTAAGAGACCATTTATGATTCTAAAAAATATCAAGCAATGGTATTTAGAATTTGTCTGTAGTATACATATATATACGCTCAGAGCAAAGCTTGGTTGTGGACGTTCGCACCATGCTTTTCGTACAGATTTTGACTTTTGGTCGGAATTTCAGTTACCTAATCCGATCTCTACCATTCAGATCATAGGTATACGTGTATAAATCAACCCTGTAAAATTTCATCTAATTCGGTGATCATTTGGATCCTCAAAAACGTGATTTATACGAATGGACAGAAATCAGTAAACTTGAACCGTTCGGATTCCGGTTGGTAAACCATGATTTTGGACCCAAATGATCATCGAATTGCATGAAATTTTACATACTTGATCTATTTACGTATACCTATAATCTGAACGATGTATATCAAATTTGGTGACCGAAATTCTGGCCAAAAGCTGGAACCCGTACGAAAGCTCTTGGTGCGAACGTTCGCATCCAAGAACTTTTGTGTGTGTTTGTATATATATATGTACACACACTTAGTATTGAACTATACCATATATATATATATATATATATATATATTGTAAAGCAATGGTATTTAGAATTTAAATTAAGAGAAATATTTACGATTTAGAGATAAATGGTCTTATAGTTTGAGAGACACTTTAAAAGATTACATATATTATCTGTCTGGTTTCATTATTATTATTATTATCATTTTATAATTTAAGACCTACAAGAATGATTATTCAGAATTAAAAACTAATATTAATTAGCTATGTAATGACGGTAATGTCCATGGAATAATAATTTTATAAACGGTCAACAAATCGAATTACCAAATTTTTTTTATAGTTGAATGTTTTTTCTTTTTAAATGGATGATTCATTCCTAATACTCTAATTAGAATGAGTTCCTTGAAAAATCACGAAAAAGACTAGGCAGCAATCTCATACAACAAAAATGATTATTGTTCCCTTGTTTTTTACCCCAAAGTTGAAAGATTGTTGTTTACCCACTAAAGCTGCAGCCAGCTAACTCAATCTCCTTGCTCCAGCGGATTAAGGCAATGTTGATTAGCTACTAATTTGTATTAGAGTAGGACAAGGACATGACCGTGCTCAAGATTTGGGCTCTTCTGCATGCAATATCGATCTGTATATTTTAGCCATATTGCCTCTTGCTCAGATGCCATTGAACTTATCGAACTATTGCATAATGTAACGATTGCTCCATCGATCTATGAAATTATATATATTATTATAGGTGAAACGGTTGAGAATTAGATTGGATTCTAGCCAGTGCAACAGGACCACTTCGATATTATCGTTCTTTGTTACAAGGGGAGTTTGATTAGGTTCTTATATACAGAATCATCTAGCACGGCCATTGGCGTTGTTTCTTAGCATAGAAAGTTTTGGCGGCCTACTCGTACCTTTTTTGCATGAGATGAAGAGTGGGCCTGTACGATGGATGGGCGTGGATCTGTTGTCATATGCCGAAAAACACAGATACAGCCACTCATGTTAAGCACAAATAAGAAAATGAACAAGAAATGAAGTATATTTTGGTTGTTTTATGTTCATGACCATCGAGCTTTGATAAAGGAAATCTTCCAAGTAATTTTCCAGCTCGCACCTTATGCATAGTTCTGAGAGCGTATCTAGAACTTACCTAAGTACCCCTTTATATACTAACTAGGTCATGAGACGTTCAACTTAATCTAGTTCTGTTTATTGATAATCAATGTATCGTTGCCTATACAACTCAACGTCCTTGTATTTATCCATTAGATTAACATATCAAGTTAATGATTTAATTTAACATCTTTTACTTAAATCAAGTCATCTCCAATTCACACCTAAGTTTGTGTACACTAAAACCCTAAGCTCTAGAGAGTGTCACACGCCCTTACAGAGAAAAACCTTCCTTATAGTCCGTTGCTCATCCGACGGCCTTAGACCTCATCGACAGTGGTCTCTGTCCTCGTCGACAGCCCAGGGTGCAGCTGGACAACCTCTGCTCGCGACTTGTGATGGGTAACGACGATCGTAGGAGTTTGCCTTGTGACGAGTAACAATGGGGTTTGTGTTCACGAATTCTCAGCGGAGGCAGCAGGCAGGAAGAAAGGATGGAGAAGAGTGGGTGGACGGGGCTGTGTTATCCCAGTAAAATTAGTTTGTCTTCCTGAGCCAAGTGTCGATAATGAGGAGGCGTGTTTGGCCACAGACTCGAGCTAGTCAACCGATGGTTACGATAGTTCGGCTATGGACTCATGTTGTTCTAAACAATTGCTTAGATGGCCAAGGGATGGGGGCAGGAGAACATGTGGCACGATCTTGGCCTAGTTTGGCTGGTGGTCGGCCGAGATTAAGCAGTGAGACTGATGGTGGCGTGAAGGATTGAGAAGAGAGGCTGGCAGCTGGAACTATGACCATAAAATGGGTTGCTTGTTTGTTCCTTGGTGGGCTCCAGTGTTGGGCCCGGGTCCAAACTCTGGGCCCATATTCTTGTTATTTTTATTTTAATAAGTTAAATTTTAGTTTCTTTTATTTTAAGGCTTTAAGGTTTTTGTTAAAAATAAGCTAATACCCTTTTGAGGTAGGCAAAAGTGGACTTGGTCCCAGACTATGCACCTTTGGTGCCTTATCTACTTTAGGTATGGTCGTTCGTCAATTCGTTGCATGGGCACATCCTCCTAGTGTCACGATAAGATGTAGTGTCGATAGAAGTTCTATCCAGTAGCATAGTTGGAAAGTTGTTTAAAGTGAATTGATGAATTGTCATAATCGTGTTATCTTTTGTACTATGTTGCCTTAATTGTAAAACAAATGGAGTAGCCAATGATGCATTGTTTGCTAAATGGTGCAGTTTAAGATACAATGTATAGTTGAGTCGTCTGATAGTATTTCACTTGTTTCTCTTCATACGGTGTTTAGGCTTTATGCCCCCATGTATTATACTATTTCATTAATCAAGGTTTAAGGAAAGCCGTAGGCCCTACGTAAAAAAATCAAGTCATCTCCAATTAAAGTAAAAACCTAGTGCACCGATATTCACTGTGATAGTTACCTGAGTTCTATCCCTCGTCTCTCTTTGTTCTTCCCAACCCTAATGGTGTCGCCGTCCTCTTCCTCACCGATCTATATCTTTCTCTTCTCGATTCCAAATCTAGACACATATTCTTGCTCTCCATTCAATTTCCTTTCCATTCATGTGCTTCCATGTCGACTTCGGTGGCCGAGGTCAACATCCCTCCTCACGGTGGTGAGAAGTCATAGCCACATCTCCTTGTGATGACATTCGAGGAGGTCGACTTGGCCTTCTCGAACGATGATGATGAAGAAGAGTGGACCTATACGGTAGAAAGGGTCTTCTCGGTCACTTCTCTTGCACCGACGAAGGTGCAATCCTTCAAAGTAAGTATGGCGAGCCTTTGGTGTGATGTACGTGGGTCTGGTAAGATTAGATTCACACAAATGGTAGAGGATCATTTTATGATTGAATTTTGATCATTGTTGGACCGAAAAAGGGATATCTCAAGAGGCCCATGGTACTTTCATAACGTGACTGTGGTGGTGGAGGCATTCGATGAGATGATAGATCCTATAGAGGTTCCAGCGGTGGATAGACATGCATGGATATTGGTAAACCATCAATGGGTAGGCTGATGGTTGGTGCTCTTCAAGTGAAGTGGTGTCGGTGGATTGACAACAACATCAGTGACTATCTTGAATATGATCAACAATTACTTTATTTGGAATCAGAAATGAGTATTCGTGTGAACTTGATTTTTCGTCATCCTTTGGTGGTTCAGAAGAGATTTATATTCAACGATGTTTATGTTGAATATTGTTTATTATGTATGAGAAGTTTCGTGGTTTCTATCCGGATTGTGGATCTTTTGTGCATGGATAAGATGGATGTGTGATTGTGCAGGAAACCTTGGTACTGAGCATTAACCCACCTCGGATGGGTATGGTGTCGGTAATGAAGGTGAAGCATCGGTGGCGACCTCTTTTATAAGATGGGAACACGGTGTTCTAGGCCGTGGGGGCCACAAGGTTTAGGCCATAATATTGGGAGCACAGGTGGGGCAACTATTGGGGTTTCTTAGTGCAGTGCATCTAGGTAGTGTTCCACTAATGAGTGGACCAAGAAGGGAATCAGTTGTATGACCAGCCACACCGAATGTGGTCTCTATACAGGCGGGGGAGGTTTTGGTGAAAGGGTTTCAGATGTTGTTATAGAACTGACAAGCTTTGTCATGGAGAACACTCTGTTTAGGGGAGCTCCAACTAACCAGTATATTCTTCTGCAGATGGAGGATCAGAGTTACATTCAAGTCTCAGGGTCATCGGGTCTGTAAGTGAAGGATGAAGAGCTAGTTTTGGCCACATATAATGCTCATACTATATTGCTTCCAGGTGTCAGTGAGACATAAGGAGAAGTTACTCTCATGCCCGTCAGGGTTCTTGAGCTGCCATCACCAGTTCTAGAGCTTCATGTAGGAGTTTCAGACTTACCCGCAAGAGCATTTGGTTCAGTAGTTGTGTAGCTAGAGGTTGATGGGGATACCCATATGTAATCTGAAACTATAAGAGCATTTGGCAAAAAGTAGTACAAAATCAGTGGCAGAGGGTCTTGCGCTCTCACGGGGAAAAGATGTTCCAAACTGAAAACTGGGGAGAAGAGGAGCAAGAACAAGATGGGACAGATTCATAGACACAAGAAAATTTCACCCAAAAACAGGTCTGTCATGTTACCCGCAGGAACGAATGTAGAAGATATATCTTGTAGCGCCGCTCAGTAGAGAAGTGATGCCCCTAGATGTTTTATAGTCTTATGCTACTCTGGTTTGTCTGTCTAGGTTTTTGAACTAAGAAATGAGTATATGATAGTAATGCTTTAGGATTTCATTTATCTGATCGGGTAATCTAATGAAACTCTATATTACTATTACCTATTGGAATGAAAGCTATTGCTTTCTCAAAGCAAAACAAAACAAAAACTTCTTTTACTTGTTCCTCAAGATGCACGTTGGATTCTCATGAGATATTCCATGTGTCCATATTATATATAACTCCAGCATTCTCCCACTTGGACTTGGAATAACTCACACAACAACATCAATGCTTAATCAGAATGTAATAAAATCTCTAGTGCACGTTTGAGATCAAAATTCAACACAAAAGGAATACAACATCAATGAAAATATTTGTATGTGTCCTTTGTATCCTGAAAACTAGAAAATTGCCCGAAAAAGGATAATACAATTAACATTGAGCCATATCATGATTCAATAATCACAATATTGAGATGTAACAGCCACTAAGTTCATAAGTTGCAAAACAAATAGGTTCAAATTGGAAAACAAAATAATTGAAAAATATAGAAATCAAAATTTGTAAACGTAGAAGTTTCAAAGCTAGAAATAAAAGACTCCCACTGAACCTATGCATAATGAGTTGGCAGAATGTCAATGCCAGATGCATGTGTCTTAAAAATAGCTATTGTTATAGGCTTGGTTGAGGGGTTTACAAACTGAACTAGAGTGCCAATTATCAACACATCCAACTCCCTATGCTTAACTCTTTGTCTAATACTGTAGTACTTAAGGTCTATATATTTGATACTAGTAGACCTCTTAATATTATTGTAGACTTGTCACAATAAAGTATCACAGGCTTCTTAACTATACTGTTAACTACATCAGTCTAACTTAGGAACTTTCTTAACCATATGTGGTTATGTGAAGTTAAGGTTAAAGATGTAGTTGAGAAAGGGTGGAGAGGTAGTAATGCATTGGAACCATTGCAAAGGGTTTGTTTAAAACTATGACTTGTTGTGCTGGAGTAAGTTGAAGTTTGGGGCTCTTCAAGAAGAGATATAGAAATTCAGAGGTGAATTAGCTCAATTTTATATGTCTAGTTTATCTTTTCCAATGGATGACGTACAACGTAATTTGGAGGGTAGGTTGGAGGAGCTTTTGCAACAAGAGCAGACATTGTGGTGTCTAAGGGCCAAAGTCTTTTGGTTACAAGATGGAGACATCAATACAAAGTATTTTCACCAACGAGCTTCGAATCGGAAGAAACGAAATACTATTAAGGGCGTTTATAATGAAGGAGTGTGGTGTACTGAGAATGATGAGATTGGACGGGTTGTGTTGGGATATATCTCCAACTTATTTCAAACATCTAACTTGAGTAATTTACAAGAGGTGTACAGTGTGGTCCCGATGGTTACTAATGCGCAGATGAATAAGGCTCTTTGTAAGAAGATTATAGAGGAGAAAATGTGGGATAGCGCTTAAGCAAATGTACCAGGGGAAAGCTCTGAGGCCGGATGGTTTTTCACCTGGCTTCTATCAACGCTTTTGGAAGATTATGGGGGATGATATGGTAGAGGCAATCAAGACTTTCTTGGGTTTGGTGGAGCATACAAGGAATATTAATTGTACTATTGTAACGTTTACTACCAAAAGTATAGATTTAGATGACGAAACCTTAAATGTTTCGTCGTCTATGTAAGGCTTATACGACGGAAATTTAATTCGTCGCCCAAGCAAATAATCTGTCGTCTAGGATGAACTTAGACAACAAATTATGTATTTCATCATCTAAGTTGAGTTTTTAGACGATGAATAAAAGTTCCGTCATCTAAGTTTAACCTCTTAGACGACGAAAATATTATCCGTCGTCTAAAAGCTCAAATTAGACAATGAATTATATATTTCGTTGTCTAAAAGCTAACCAGACGACAAAACTATATTTGTCTTCTAAGTTTGTACTTAGACAACGAAGTGTTACACTATATTCAATTATTTAGATCAAATTCTATTTCCAGATTGAGCAATTATTTAGATCAAATTCTCTCTCATCTCTCAACTTCTCTCAAAAGCTCTCAACACCACATCTGGCCACAATTTCAATTTAATCGGTTTTTCTACCTCCAGAGTTCTAGTTGACTCACTTATCTCCTTATCGGTGGAGGTATTAACTCGTTTCTCTCGATTAATTTTATTGAATTCTAGCGTACGGTGATTGAGTTCTCCGGTGAAGTATTCTGGCGAATATAGTTCCCGGTGACCTTGTTTGCATATTGTATTAATTAATTATTTAATTGTTAAGCTAATTGCATGCATGTGTTTATTAATTATATATACGATTAAATATGTTAGATTAATTAGTTAAAAAATTATGTATAATATGTAAATGCATATTAACTTAATAATATAATATATTAGATTAATTATAGTATTAATTAGATTATAGCATATTAACTTAATTGTGTTATGTAATTTACTAATATAGTATATTAGATTAATTAGTTGAAAATTATATAATATGATAATTAACTTAGGTAAAAATATGGACAAGAGTTGGATACAGTTGGTGAATAGAAGTGATGAGAGGTATATGGATGTAATCAGAGAGTTTATGTTGTTTGCGATGCAACATGGCTAAGGAAACAAGTGTTATAGGTGTCCGTGTAGAAAATGTCTGAACCATCAGTTTGTTGAGATTAATGTTAAGTCTCAACACTTGTATGATTACGGTATGTGGAGTTACACTACATGAAGTGAGCACAGTGAAGTAGTAGACTTTAGCTCAGAACCAGACTTTAGTTTAGGGTATAGTTACCAGGGTGCCTCATTCAACGGTAGTGTCGCCCCTTCTTGGAATCCCACTATGGATTTGGTCCATGATACTTTTTTTAAATTTAGTCAAGGTAGACACCAACATGAAGATGGAGGTTATGATGCTCCTTATTATGACACAATCCCTGTAGCCTTTGCCACTGACACTACTGAGATGAATAAGTACAAAATGATGCTACTTGAAGCCCAGATCTCGGTGTACCCTAGATGTCCAGAGAATGTGTTGCGATATGAAATGGAGAAAATTAAGATAAAAGTGAAGAACAAAATCTCAGGCATGCCTTTGATGGAATGCAGGAGCATATGTATAAGTTCCTTCCAAATCATCACAAATTCCCAAAACTCGTTATAAGGTTAGAATGATCATGAGCAGTCTCGATCTAAAGTACAAGAAAATTCACATGTGTAGGAACGATTGTGTGTTCTTTTATAAATAGTGTGCACATTTGGACTAATGTCATGTATGCAACCAATCAAGATATTTGCATCGGGGGAATAAGAGGAGTTTGAAGAAGCACATTCCTGTGAAGGTGCTTTGCTATTTTTAATTTATTCCTATACTGCAGCTTTTGTACATGTCTCTATATACAGCAGATGTGATGAGATGGTACGCGAAATAGAGAATAGATGACGGTGTACTCAGACATGTGGCAGATGGGGAGGCTTTTAATGATTTTGACAGGGAATTTTCAGACTTTGCAACAAAGGTTCGAAATCTTAAAATCAAACTTTCTACAAATGGATTCAACCCTTGGGGTGATAATATTGCTTACGTCAGCACTTGGCTAGTTATTGTCATGTTGTACAACCTGCCTCCATGGATGTGTATGAACAAGGAATTTAATTTCCTTACTGTGCTAATTTCAAGTCCTAAGTCTTCTGGAAAGTGTTTAGATATGTACCTCAGACCATTGATTGTTGAGCTGAAACACTTGTGGGAAAATTGTGTCCCAACTTATGATAAGTTCACTGAAACAATATTCATAATGAGAGCAGCCGTAATGTGGACCATCAACGATTTTTCTGCGTATGAGATATTGGAATCTTGCACAACTAAAAGGTACAATGCTTGTCCTGTCTGCTTGGACGACGTCAACTCCAGCTGGCATGCAGGGAATGTGTGTTACATGGGTCACCGTAGATGGCTTCCTTATGATCATCAGTGGTGACAGGATAGGGAGAATTTCGACGAGACAATAGAGAATAGTCCTAAACCCCTACAGTGGTCTGGTGAAGAGATTTTTGAGAGGTTAAACGACTTCTATTTTGGTGTGTTAAGCAATGACGATCATGTGAAAGAGCTGAATCCTCACCCTCCCCATCATCTTACATATTGGAAGCACATGAGTATTTTCTTTGAACTGCCTTATTGGTCGAAGTTGAAATTCATGAACTACCTAGATGTCATGCACAAAGAAAAGAATGTGTGTGATAGCATGGTGGAAACAATTCCCAGTATTAAGTTCAAGACTAAGGATACTCCCAAAGCACGAAAAGATCTGGACTCTATGAATTTACGCCGTCCCTTGTGGTTAATGATTATTTCCTCCGATGGGTATTTTCAAACCATATAGGTTTATGATTTATTTATTTTGAAATTGAGAAATTAGGATGGGAATAACTGCCCACGGTAAATTCGAACTTAATTTGGTGTTTGCTTATTCGATGTATTTTTCCTTAGTTTGTGCATACAGGTTTTTGGTTTCCTTTTGTTTTAGGGAAAACTGTGTCAAATTTTCGGTAGAAATTAAATACACATTCATATATCTTCTTCACAATTTTGCAGATGATCAATCTAGAAAAATTCAGTAACCATGAGGGGTGGTAGTCATGGGAAAAGCACTTATTGGCTCATAAGCCGGTCCAACACTATATTTACCTCATATGTTTTGTCAACAATGTAAAGTTTCATTCATTGGACTGAGATGAAGGAAGAATAACAAAAAAAATGGGGTCGCGGTTGGGGAAGACGCTGATGTATATTACGGGGTTTTTGTTAATGTCGTTCAACTACTTTATGGGAATGAAATCAACGTTTTTTTATTCAAGTGTAAATGGTTCAAGTGTACGAAGAAAGATCTGGGCCTTTTATCAGTCGATACAAACTCAAGCTGGTATGATGATGAGCCATTTACTCTTGCTACCTTAGTTGGGCAGGTGTTCTATCTGAATGATTCGATAGCGGGTAAAGGTTGAAAAATAGTTAACTATATGTCTCACCGAGGAATATGGTGTGCTAAAACACTAGAATAGACGTTGGCGATGGACACTGAAGCTCATAATGAAAATGCATATTAAAAGCCTGATACTTCTATCATCTCTGACATAATATAAAATAGTGTAAAGTTTACCTCAGATGTTTTGTCAATGGTGTAAAGTTTCATTAATTGGACCGAGATGAAGAAAGAATACACAAAACAGTGGGATCGTGGTTGGGGAAGGCGCTGATATATATTACGGGGTTCTTGTTAATGTCGTTCAACTACTTTATGGAAATGATATCAATGTTTCTCTATTCAAGTGTAAATGGTTAAAGCGTACGAAGGAAGATCTGGTCTTTTTATCAATCGATACAAACTCAAGCTGGTATGAGGATGAGCCATTTTCTCTTGCTATCTTAGTTAGGCATGTGCTCTATCTGAATGATCAGAAAGTGGGTGAAGGTTCGAAAATAGTTAACATGTCTCACCGAGAAATATGGAGTGTCACAACACTTGAAGGGACGTTGGCGACTGACATTGAAGTGCATAATGACAATGCATATCAGGAACCTAATACTTCAATCATCCCCGACACAAGGAAACTGATTCGGTCTAACAGAACACTTACCCATGCCTAGTCATGCCATAGATCTTACTCAAAAGTAGATCGACAACCTAGAGAAGAATGCCTCTGAAGAGGAGCTGGAGGATGATGACGACGACAATGTCATATACAATTTAGACGATGAAGATTATGATGATAATGATCATTCAGTTGAGAGTGAAGAAGATGATTCGAACGAGGATGATTATGATGATGGAAGTGATTGATATGTAAATATGTAATACTTCATTATACTTAATTAATAGATAGAGATAATTAGATCAAATTCGAACTTAATTTGTATGCACGTGCATGAATTTATATATGCGCACATGATTAATTAATTAATTAATTTTAAGGAACTAACTAAAAAAGATTTATTTAGAGTATTTGTAATACTTATTATGTCTTAAGCATGAATTATTTTAGAATAAACGAATGGAAAATGTTTTTTTGGTAAAGAGGACATCTTAGATGACGAAATCATAGGATTTTGTCGTCTAAGTTGAACTTAGACGACGAAATGAATTAATTTTTGTTGTCTAAGAACTACTTAGAAGTCAAACATTGTTTCGTCGTCTAAGAACTACTTAGACGATGAACATATATTCATTTTGTTGTCTAAGTACATGTACAAACCTTATACCCTAACCCTAAAATCTGAAAGTGTTAGACTATGAAAGCAGTAAAATTCGTCGTCTTAGTGCTAATTAGACTACGAAATTCAACCACTTTTGTCGTCTAAGTAAAGTTTCACAATCTAACCTCTAAGCGCACGATTATCTGTACCATGTTAGATTGCGGATTCTATTCGTCGAGGGCATAAAGTAAACAATTCTTGGACTGTGAGTGTTGACGGTTTGAAAACCGGAGTTATGAAGATTCGCATATCAACGTTTCTGTTTTGTTGAAATTTCGGTTTTATGGTTGACTAACCTGATCAAACCCTTAACGAACTTCGTATTGAATGAAAATTCATGTACTTACATATTATGTCGTGATAAATATATCTAATAGTTGTTTTGTCCAAATTCAATGTTCATTAATATGGATGTGGAGTGAATACAGACATACCAACACTTAAGTTATACAACATTAGTAGACGTACAACAAATCTTTACTCTCCCATCTAATTTTGTTCTCAAATTTTAGTTAATTTCTATTTAGTTGATAAATATAAATTCTATGTCAGTGGAAACACTCAAAACCGAGAAAATGGTGTACGAATTATATTTTTTTGATTGTTTTCGTCTTTTAACTAGTTGTCAATAATCACACATCAAATCGTAAAAAAAAAAATACAAATTGGGAGGGATTTATGTACACTTGATCAGGCATACATATATTAAACTAACATCTGTTGTCTATGTGTTTCATAAGGGAGAATAGATTCAGAGTTTGGAGGGGATCAACCTTGGCCGGAGAGTGGGGGATTATATGGCCCGTAACCAGTAACAGGATACAAATTCATTCACGGGCATGCTTCACATCTTATTTGAGGCTAGAGGACTACGCGCTCGTGAGCCACCTTGAGCGGATACAGTTTTACTAACACTTACATTTCCTATGCAGGAACTTGTTTCTGGTCTAAGAATTGGGGACTAAAACACTTTTTTAGGCATCTCATACTTATAAATACCTCACCGCACAAAACATGTGCGTCATCATATGCATGTGACATATATGTGCATCATCACATTCATAATTTATCACAGCTCATTATGTCGTGTATGCTAGCTCATTTTTGTCGTGTACGATTTACTTATGGCACATGGCCCAACATTTTATGCATACTGCCTTCGGTGCAACTCGACTAACATCATATTACACTATCTACTCTTTTTATATGCTCAAATTTGTTTAAATTATAAAAATTGTAAAGCAATTAAGAACGGCTATTCTTACTTGGAGAGTTAGGGGACTAGGGGGCCCGTACCCTCGCTTATGTTTAGTAATTTATTTTTAACTCCACAAGCAAGAATTGCCTTACTTGGAGAGTTAGGGGACTTGTGTCCACACACACACACACACACTATATTTAGCATATAATTACCAAGCATAATCAAGTTTACGTCATGAAAATCGACACCAGAGCTACCCATCCATGGTGCACACACTATATTTAGCATATAATTACCAAGCATAATCAAGGTTACGTCATGAAAATCGACACCAGAGCTACCCATCCATGGTGAGAGTCGGCCAAAATCATCACCGGAAGTCGTCCTCCTATGCAACCAAGAAAGCTTCATAGATTATTTGATAAAGGAAAAAGAGGAAAGCCTCCCACATTGAAGAAATGTAAGGAGAGATGCTACATAGGCTATAAAAGGAAACCTCTCTTCAACTCTTTAGACAATCCCAATTCACTTCCATTTTGGAGTCATCTTGGGCATAATCACATTTGGGCCCAAGAAAAATAGTGAAAACTCAAGTGGATTAGCCAAATTGGGTGAACCACTAGATTTCTCGTGTTATTTACTTATCGCACTTACTTATCATTACTCTTTTTTTTTTTCATTCTAAATCCCTCATGATTCTTGGTACTTACCAATGGCATCCTCTATGGGATTTTCTACGAAAAGTTAAACATGTTGTACTAGCGGAGGTAAGATAAGGAATTTTTTTTTCTTTTCCATAAATGAGAGTTAGAGATTAATTATTTGGGAGATGTGCGGAAACATAATCATGAGCGAGAGTTTTGAGAGCGTGAGCGGGAAGTTGGTAAGAGTGAGCGGGAACCAACTTGGAGGGCCATGTTGCAAGCATAACGGAAACCCAAAACTAGCGGCACATTGAAGCTAGCTGAAACCCAAAGCTAAGTCTTATATCTACACTATCATATGCCACTTGGTTATCAATGAATCCCATTTAAGTTCAAGATCGCTATACTTATAACTATGAACACATTGCTTAGTGAACTACTCATGTTGTGCAATAATACTCATCATTCATCACATCAGCAGGATTGCATCACGGCACCACTAACTCGATGAAACATGGGGTAATACACCAATCTCTCTCCCGCACTCCGAGAATGCCACTGCCGCCTCTGAGAGGACTTCCCAGAAGCCGCTCTGAGTACGACATTCCGCGCCACCATTTCAAGAGCGGAAACCCAGGTCCGTGACTACCTTGATTGCTGTGGCATTCATCTCCGTGACCATCACTACACACGACCTCCTGAACTTCTACTCTGCGACGACTTCAGTTGTCACCACTCCGGATGCAGGCATCACTACAACCACTATTTGCTACTGTCAGACACTAGGGGGCTTCACATCGACAGCTAAAGTCAAACTCGCTAGATCCCAACTCCGAATACGACTTGGCTCGAATACACAAGCTCAGCTCCCGAACCACCCGCTTCGCAACAACCTCCAACAGCCTTAACCCTGCGAAAACCACCGCGGCCTATACCACGATGATCCATGCCGAAATCAAACCCAATCTGTTACAACAGCATCGCTGCTACTGCCAATACCAAAAGACTGCACACTACGACAAAAAATACATTTTGTGATGGCAGGTTACCGTCGTAAAAAAGTAGAATGCCATAGCAAATACTCTTTTACGACGACAAAACCAGTTTTTACGATGATAACATTTCCATTGCAATTGCTATTGACGACGGTTTTTACCGTCATCCTAACTCTATTAAGACAGTAAAACTTTGTTGTGGCAAAAATTTTCTTTTTACGACGGTAGAATCACTGTCGAAAATTTGGTTGACCGCAATGTCATTTTTTGGTTTTTTCATCAGTAATTGCCGTCACAAAAAAAATAACTTTTGCAACAGCTTGATTTCCGTTGCGACTATAGGTTGCCGCAACAAAAAAATTACTCCATTGTTTTGAAATAGAGCTGATCAGATGTGCAAATTTGCAAATCAACTAGTATACTTACATCATATTACAATCATAATATCCTAAATATAATCATAGCTAGACATCACAATTAAATTCAATGCTATTATTAGGATAAGTTTTATGTAATCAATTTAATTTAATATTTATACAAATCTATCTCTTATCTCTTAAAAAATACACTTCCTTCATATAATGAGGATCAAATGTTTATAAAATTCAACAGCTTTCAATTAAATTTTACTATTTCAGTTTCTTCTCTTTCTCATTTTCTTCCAACAAGAGTAATGCAACTCTAAGTACTCTTTGATTTTTCCAAATCTTATTTTTTTTACAGCTCTACTTTAAGAGTTCTTTTTTATTTATTTCTTTTTGTTTGTCCGATGAGGTACGTTTATTCTTTTTTTCTTCTTATAAAACTTTTTGATTCTTACAAACTCTTCTTCTACCGTTAATGTGCTTGATACTATTTTTTTTATAATAAAAACGACAGCCAATGAAAGTTATAGTATTAATAATACAAAAAACTCAACCACAACCTAATTTAGACAATAAAGGACAGGGCCCGAAGCTCTAACGTAATATCAGCAGAGCTCGGTCTATTAAACAACCAGAAAAGACCATTTTACTCTTACTTATATATTGACCTACAAAAAACATAATAACAGCCATTTTGTTTACTCTCTCTCTCTCTCTCTCCCTCTCCTTCCCGACCGACCGAGAGAAAAATATCGTAGCAGCCCTTTTTTGACATCGTCGAGCTCTATCTAGCCCCGCTGCCGTCCACTTCCTCGGCCTCGCCACCTCTTCCTCGAGCTCCTACAACAGCTACAGCTCTATCTAGCCCCGCTGTCGTCCACTTGTGTCACCGCAGCTCCTCTCTCGGTTGCCATTAAGTAGCAGCAGCAGCGCCGCGAGCTCCTAGCAACCTTCACCCCGCCGTTATAGACTCACGGGGTCACAGCCTTCACCTCCACTCTCTGTCGCTGATCGAGGAGCGGCTCGACTTTATTTTTTGGCCGTTGCGACCTCCACCTCCAAACATAATCGATCTCTGCCATATCGATCTCGGAGCTCTTCAACAATTCACGATGATATTCAAATCTGTCAACCAGTAGTCTCTTGTTTAGATCATTCACAAAAAGGTATGAATTGAAACTGCATTTTTCTACTAAAAAATCAATTGTTCATAAAAAAATTCAGTCACGGCTTGTTTCTGGATGCTAGTTCGTTTGGGTTGTTGAAGTTCTAATCAATTTCACTTTGTTTTCGTTGATTTTGAAGTGATATTGTGTTTAATTTTGGAATGATATTGTGTTTAGTGTTGTTTGTTGTATATTAATAGAGATTGGACTTCTTTGTTATGACTTTGAGTTGATACTATGCTTTTGATATCTATTAGTTTTTTGCTAGAATTTTGAGTTGATATTGTGCTGAGTATTGTCTTTAGGTGTAGTTGATGGAGTGGTATTGTGTTTTTTTTCCTAGATTCAAAAGTTAATGCTTCATTGCTACTATATTTCTCTGCACTCACTTGATATCGTAAATGTTCTATTATTTGTGAATGGTTTCCACTTGAAAAAAAATGTTGCTATGGTACTGAGTTTTTCTTTTGTATTTGAATGGATGTGAAAGGACTCAACCCTAAATTAACTAGTAATCTAGGATCATGCCCTAACGACAAGATCTAAACTACGAATTTCTGTAAATTTTTTAACATAATTTCTTCTACGAAGTCGACTACCAGAAACCTGCAAGAAAATCACACTTCGAATTTTTCACAAACAATATTGTGGACCACCGATGCCCATCCGGATTTCTCAATAATACGCGGAAAGTAAATTCATTAAAATGCTGGAATAATAATATGGAACTGAAAACTCAGAATCCAGCAATACTAGCAATTCACTACCAATACTGAAAAATATTTACAACACTAGTGTTCAGAGCGATTTCTAGGAGCAGAATAAAACATATGAAAATACACTGCTAGTGGCCGAAACCTACAAGAAGGTATGATAACCCGGTAGACTCAAACCCTCAAGAGATCCAAATTTCAGCTCAGGAGAAGCACTGCAATCTGGACACGAAAAAACGAAAGGCCCAGGAAAAGGCAGATAAAAACATAAAAACGTTAGCGTGTGTGGACAAAATCTCACAATCAGTTAAACTAAACAAATATCCTATATGTGCCATTCCGCTGATTTCTGGAAATATACAGCTAGTTCAAAAAGAAATAAACTGAAATGCAATGGAGGTGGTCGTTCAGGGCTCCTGACCCAGTACGACTATAAACAAAAAATACAGGTGATGGGAGCATCTAAGGTGTTGTCTGACTCGAGACAATCAGGGTCGGGCAGAGATCCTAATCTGGTCCGACGGGCTATTCAGTGATCAGCTGAATAGCTAGAGCATCGATGCAACTAAATAAACCATCACAAACAAACCTTCAAATAAACACTCGAAAAAATATACCATAAAGCGTAATGCATAAAAACTATGAAATCACTATCAACTGTGAAAATAAAGGTGTCCACTCACCGTATTATGCCGGAATACTAATAAAGCCGTAACCTGCTAATTGATGCAATAATTATCCAACACGGTCCGCTAACTCGTAATCCTAAAAATACGATTATAATTAATATCTATTCGTTGATATTGAATAACCAAGCTCGTAATCCTACGAGCAACAATGTTGAGAAGCTCGCATTCTCGAATAACGTAATTTCTGACTAAAAACTCACTTAATCAAATTCTAAATTCTGTTACTTGCATTCCTTCACAATAACTAAATTTTAGAGTCGCAACATAAATCTCAAATATCAAGCGACTCGAATTTAAATCGATAGTCGGATCGTCCGTTAAAAATATCGTGAAATTAATTAATTATTACTCGATTAAATACATGTCTAAAATAATTAAATCCAGATCTACACAAGAACCTCACCATTGCATTCGACACGAAATTACGAGCGGAACGACATACAATTTTTCTGAAAATTCCACCTCACCAGAACTCCGCCGCGCATGGCGGCGCGTGGGCCAAGCACCACTGCTGGCGGCGGCCGAAATCTTACCGACTCCAAATCGAGCAACCTGCACATTAAATTGGTCATCTCAATAAGCCCAACAACATTTATAAAGAACACGACATCAAATACTAACCGAAAAGCCTCTAATTTGCCGAAAAATCAAAAACCCACCAAAAAATTCAACTTCTTCGATCGCCAGCGTCCGACCACGGCAAGGGCCAAGATGTGTCCCAAACGACTCGTCTCCGCCTGGGATTCAAAACTCTTATGGGTTTGACGTCCAACACCGACGTGAGCGCTGCCACTGTTGCCGTGAAATTCCACCCGAGTCCGGCAGATTTCTCTGCCTCGATTCGTCATCCTCCGGTGACCAACGCCGGAGATGTTGCCACCAAAAGGTAGAGGAGCCCAAGCCCAACAGAACACGATCAGTTTCAAGGCCAAAGGTGGCCGGAAATTGCAGCGCTACCGCCGTCACCCACGGTGGCGAAACTGGGTCGATAAGCCCGGTCAACGCAGGTCAACCCGCTTACCAAAAATGAAAACTTCTGACTCTCCCAAAATGGAAACCCGTATTTATACCCGGGATTTTGCGATAAAATGTTTTCCGATATTTCCATAAAATTTCCGTTCACTATAACTTCTTCGTCGTAACTTTGATTTCAACACTTGACGTGGTCACGAACTCGTTTCGACAAACTCTACAACTTTATCCAAAGAAATTTTTCAAAAACCATAATCGATAAAATCTCGACGAAATGCCAGCGACAGTTACCAACGGTAAAAATTAATTACCATTGATGATTAACGTAACTAATTAGCGACTAACTACATATGTTTCGATTATCGTATAATGATGTTCTGGATTGTAACAGGATGATACTGAAAAAGATAGTTTTGTATATAGGCTGGGTTGATATGGCTACAGCAAAATATGAGTGGAGACCGCAATACAGGTGCAACACATCGGGCTTGCCACTGCGCTCAAACTAGTAACAACTCGAGCTCGAGCACCTCGATCTAGCACCAGCGTAGTTCAGCCTCGAGCTCCTCAAACCAGGACTGCCTCTCTCTCTGAATAGATTTGCTTGTGTTTTGTGTGTGAATGATTTTTCTTGATTAACAGTAGCAGGTGGTTGAGTGTGCTATTGCATTTTGTAATACTCAATTTTTCGATCAGCAACAGCAGTGGTTGAGTTTCGTTGATATCAATTTCTGTTTGGAATAGTGTGCATTAGTGAATGGTTTTTATTTTGATCAGTAGTGGCAGTGATTAAGTGTGTTACTTCATTTTCATTTGTGTCACTGCATATTTCAATTCGTAGTAACAGTGATTGCAGCTTCATATTTCAATTCGTCGTAGCAGTGGTTGCAGCTCCCAAACACGATGGCTGCCATACGGTTTACAAAATAATGGGATCGACTTCTCTTCGAATTTAATTATCTGATTTCGTTGTCATTGGAGGACCGATAAGTGTATGAGCTTGGTCGAGTCAGATGAGTGACCATTGGTTGATAGTGTGGACAAAAATGTGGCTCTGTCTTTTGGTATTTGCATCACAGTTGGGCGTGTAGTCTCTAAACACCTAGTCATGCTACTGATAGCTTACTAATATACTACTTGAAGTCGGGCATATTGATTGTGTAAAAGTTCAAATAAATAAGACCACACTCTAGCACATGTTGCTACTTTGTTCTGATGGTCTTTAAATTTAATTTAATTTAATTTTATAAAATCAACACAAACATTGTAAAATATTAATATTGCACAATTTTGGTTGAGGAATCTTTTTGCTACTAAAAAATACATAGTATATCGAAAAATGTATAGCAGCATTCTCAATAACGTGCTATTAATTACTAATTTTATTGTGTTGTCATGTGTTATTTTTCAGGTGATATTGCATCATTTTGAAGTTTTTTATTTGTTTTTTCTGACTTTGTTATGGTTATTATATTTACTTTATTGAGTGTTATTGTTTTTTTTAAAGTTGTTTTGCACTGCGTTTTTCAAAATTGTTATTGTTACTGTGTTTTTCAAATCTGTCATTGTTGTGTTTTTGGTGAGTGCTACTACGTTTATTAAAAATACTATTGCACTTATCAATGGTTACTACATTTTTCAAAACTATTATTGCATTTTTTAAAACTGCTACTGCATATTTTAGAGCTGCACTTTTTGGAGATTGCTACTGTGTTTTCAGTTCAAAGATGGTTGTTGCGTTTGAAAGACTGCTATTATATTTTTGGGGATTAATACTGTGATCCTTGAGAATGAATTGTATTAGAAAATGTTATTGAATTTATATCGGAACTACTACTAAATTTGTATCAAATTGTTGCTCAATTTGTATCAAACTTGAGCCTATTGGATTTGTAATGAAATCGTTACATATTTTGTATTGAAATATGTAAATTGATGTTAAATTTTTATCAAAGTTGTTGATGAATTGTATTGCTACTATTTTTTTTTTGAACTGCTACTGTATTGTTCATCGAGGTTCTAATGATGTATTGTTGAGTTGCTACTACATCGTTTTTGATATTTTGTTATATTTATACAGAAAGTGACACAAAATTTTTTAAACTTTAAAGCCTAAACAATTCTCTAGATCTTATACGCACATTGTTGCATGTGCATGTTACCACTTGAATAAGAATGTAAACAATTATTGAAATTAAATGTGCATTAGGACTCGAAGAATAATGTACATTGCTACTTGAAAAGGAATGGACGCTGCTATTGAACTCTAAAATATTAAGAAAAAAAATTCACCCATGATGCCTGAACTCCATCGGTCAGGTCAAAAGAGTGCCCAAACTCTAAAAACTATCAAAATGATATCCGAACTCTTAAAACGCTTTTAAGTGTGATGCCCCCATATTTTTTCCGTCCATTCACCGTTATTTTTGTTGACGTGGCATTTTTTTGGTTCAAACTGAAGGGTAAATAAGTCATTATGCTAAACTTGAAAATTTTCTTTTGAAAAAAAA
This sequence comes from Geum urbanum, assembly GCA_946800695.1. NCBI lineage: Eukaryota > Viridiplantae > Streptophyta > Magnoliopsida > Rosales > Rosaceae > Geum > Geum urbanum. Next base: position 28,994,819 of record OX327010.1, read on the forward strand.
TTACCTATGATGCCTGGACTCTTTCAGTCAGGTCAAAAGGGTGTCTGAACTTTTTGTCAAGTGTCAATTCTTAAGTCACTTAAGCTCGATCCGCACCTAGTTTCTCATCATCGAGCATCAAAACTCGCGGCGCCTCTTTCTGAATCTTGGTCTCATGGCTAGCCGAAAATTTTACTCTTTTGTTGACATATTTTATGATATGGATGATTTCAATGTAGTGTTTCATGAACCTGAGAAGATCTTTGATGCGCATTTTTGTTTGGATTTTGGGGGCTGCTCAATTTTCAGGGTTTTTGGGTTGGCTAAAACTAAAATTAGGGTTCTTGAATTTAATCCAAAGGAATAAACTTTAAGGGTTTAATGTTGAAGAAAATGACCATAAGAGAAGAAATTGACACCGACTCTGGGATGATGAACTATTAGGTCTTGTGGATTGTCTAATCAGAGACTGACATGTGTTGATGGAATTGGTGGTGGCCCAAGACTGCAAGTCAATTTTTGCCGAGTTTTGGCATTCCGTGGCTGGCATCAACTAGGTGGAGCAAGGTGCAGAGGAGGACCACCATCACCACCCTTGCGGCGAGGTCGGAGAAGAAGAAGAAATCAAAACCTGGATTCACAGTTGAAAGGTGAAAGAATAAGCTAAGTTTTGACCTTTTGAACCGTGCATATGAAATCGTCACCTTTCCATTGATCCATTGGCGGCTTTAATTTTGGTAATCTAGAGTTTTTTAATTGGGAATTTGGGGAAGAAAATCCGAAATTGAAGTGCAGAAGCAACTCGATTCCCACTGCGAATTGGTTTTTTCTGAGAGAGAGAGAGAGAGAGAGAGAGAGAGTGAGTGAGAGAGAGAGAGAGAGAGAGAGAGAGAGAGAGAGAGAGAGAGAGAGAGAGAGAGAGATGCGAAATAGTCTAGGCATCATTTTGATAATTTTTAAAGTTCGGGCACTCTTTTGACCTGACCGAAAGAATTCAAGTATCATGAGTAAATTTTTTCCAAATATTAAACCCTAAACTACTAAACCACCCTAAAAATCCAATATGGACACTCTACTACTAAAAAATATCAGCTATTAAAAAAGAATGCACATAGTAACAGTTACTCATTTAGATTCATTCATAATCCAAAACTTTTATAAAATTTCTATATAAGTTTTCTGATAAAAAAAATTATGATACACTTTGGCTCTTTACATTCAATAACACCTATTTTTCGGTAGCAGTGTGAAAAAATTTCGATATGAATGCAATATAATCCACCCAAAAAATATAAAGTAGCAGCTTACAAAATTTCAGTAGCAACTCAAAGAACGATTCAGTAGCAGTTCCTGAATCATTTAGTAGCAGTTGGATAGAAAAATAAAATGCAAAAATAACTCGACAAAACTTTAATAGCGGCTCTTTATGATTCAATAACACTTGGAGAATCATTCAGTTATAGCTTAAAAAAAAATTAGTAGCAGCATGAAGAACTATTCAGTAACAGCTCGGTGAACAATTCAATAGCAATCCTCGAACCGAAAATGCAATAGCAATTCTCGAACCGAAAATGCAGTAGTAATTCTCGAACCGAAAATGCAATAGTAGTCCCAAAAACGTAGTAGCAGTACTCCAACCAAAAATACAGTAGCAGTCCTCGAACAGGAAACGCAGTAGCAGTCCTTGAACGAAAAATACAATAACAATATTTAAACCAAACATACAATATCTGCAAAAACATAGTACAATTAAATTTTTCACAAAGATAAGTTAAATTAGCATTACTATGCTGCCATTACTGTCCTCCTTAATCATCATCAAACTAAACTAAAACTTAACACGCACAATTGATGAAACTAAACTAAAAATGCAGTAGCAATTCCCGAAAATGTAGTAGCACTCCCAAAAAATGTAGCAGCACTAAACCAAAAATATGGTAACAATCCCAAAATTTGTCGCAGCAGTCCCAAAAATACAGTACTAGTTCCGAAAATGTAGTAGCAGTCCCAAAAAAAATTATAGTAACATCTTTGAAAATTACAATATCGGTCACCAAAGATGTAGTAGCAGTTTCCAAAAAATGCAACACCAAACTAAAAGTACAACAACTTCTAAAAACTCAATAATCACACAAGAAGCAGCAAATGTATACATGTATAGTAGCAATTAGTGGGACCACAACAACAATTAATCAAAATTTCAGTAACAATTTCAAAAATGTAAATGTAATAACAATTCAAAAATACAGCGAAATCCAATGACAATTCAGCAGGAATAAAATCAGTGGAGTACTACTCTTGTAACAAAAATAATTTGATAAAAGCAAGTGTGACGACCCGAATCAGAATTAGTATGTTAATCGGCTTGGTTTGCATATTTTACAAGTAATCACTGTTTGTCGTAATTGAGCAGTTTTAGTGGCTTTATTCACGACTAATGTATCGGGCGAGAATTTGGTATGAGTCTCTTCACGAGAGTTGTAGTATGCATGATTTCGAGTTTGTGGGCGGTTTCGGATAATTGTTTCGATAACCGAGGAATATGTTATGAATATTTGAAGTCGCGTGATTTAGTCGTGTTTACCCGATTAAGTTTGAGTTATCCGAAACGTGGATGAGATTCGATTTGGACTATCGATCGTATCGAGCCGCGAGTATAAATATCGGAATAGTCGTAAAATTGTCGAAAAATCACTGTTTGGAAGTTTGACCTCCGTTGACTTTGGTTGACCCTCATTGACTTTTTACTCGCCGGAGAAATTTTGCACCACCGATCGATTTTCCGTTTCCGGCCACTTCAGACCAAATCGTTGGGGATCGAGATCGTACGTTGGGCGAGGGATCTTCCGTCAGATCTCAGGATTAGCGCTTCTGCGCACTGTGCTTATCTGTGAGTGGACATTTATTTACACTGTCGTAGTGAGTTCTTGGTTTTAGTATTTATTTCCAGTACAGTATTGAGATTATTTATTGTTTTGGAGGTATTGTTTTATGTTTTATTAGTGATGGCATTTACTTAGCATCGATGCATTGACTACTCGGCTGATCACCGGTAGTCCAGTTCCAGGCTTGAGAGATTCGCCTGATGTGCCCACTAGGCTTGAGAGATTCGCCTAGTCTATCACCGTCGGGCTTGAGAGATTCGCTTGACACCTCCAATTATTTTAAGAACTCGCAATATTTTTATATTGTGTAAATGGTGTAAGACATATGTTTATTTTCGTCCACTCACTCTAACGATTTTATTTGCCTTTCCCCTGGGATTTTCTGTTTCCGTGCCCAGTTTGCAGTTCGGATTCTGGTGTCACACGTCGCAGTCGGAAGCTTAGTGTTCGAGCTACCTTTCTTTCTCAGTAGGTCTCTTGTTTAGCCTACTGCTGTGTATTTATGTATATATTTACTAGTGGTCACTCTGAATACTCTGATGTTCATATTTTCATATGATTTTCCCAGATTTCTGTAAAGTTACAGTTTTGCTTATTACCTTATATTATGATGATATGATTTTGAGAAATCCGGATGGGATTGGTGCCCACGGTTTGGCTTTTGTGGCATAGGATGAAGTGTGTTTTCGGGTGCAGGTTAATGATAATTCTGCGATATAGTGAAACTCTACCAAAATTTCTATGGTATTTACAAGTTTGTGTTTTTAGAGGGGTTTGATTTCGGTTTAGGAAACTAAATCGGGGTTGGGTCCTTTCAGCTTGGTATCAGAGCATTAGGTTTTAGGTTCTGTAGATTTCTGTAGTTGTGATACTAAGGATATTTGAGTATGTACAACATGTCTGGAGCGATGACCAGACTGGCCAGCGGTTACTCATCAATGCTTCGGGTGTTGTATGTTTTCAAATGTCTAAAGTTTCATGATTACGTTCTTTGTGCTTATGACTAATGCTTTTCTCTTATCATTAGGATGCCTTCTAGACGTGGTTCCCGTGTAAATAGGGATGTGGATCCTGATGAGGATCGCCAGACGCATGAATTGCTTATGCGAGTATTGCGTTTGGAGGAGCGTTTTGACCCTGTGGTCAAAGCTCGAACTGCTGGAGCGACTGTTTTCTCAGCTTCAGATGATCCAGAAATATGTGAGGCATGGTTGATTCAGGTTGAACGAGTTTGCAAGCGTCTGTGTTTTACTCTTGAGCAGATGACAGTGGCAGCAGTTGGTTTACTTGAGTCTGATGCTTACTTTTGGTGGGTTAGCACTGATAGAGTTCCGGGTTATACTCCATGGACTTTGTTCAGGGATTTGTTTATGCGGAGGTATTTCAACCAGGCTACACAGCAGCGGAAGTATGAGGAGTTCACCAACTTGAGACAGGGTAGTATGTCAGTACTTGAGTACCGGGACAGATTTACTCGCTTATCTCGGTTTGCTCGTGACATGGTGGCTACAGAGGAAGCCAAGTGCCAGAGATTTGAGTTGGGCTTGAACCTGAACATCAAGGGAACACTGACTACGATGCCTCAAAACAACTTTGATGAGTTTGTGAGTGTTGCACTTCGAGGCAAGGACATAGAAAAGGAAAGGCAGACGAGATTCCAGTCTCGACGATTCGAGGAGGGTGGACAGAGTTAGGGACCTTCTAAGAGACTGAGTTCAGACACTTTCAGATCGGCATCATCATCTGGCAGTGGACCATTTAGACCACCAGTTATTCAGGCTAGACAGAGACAGAGATGGAGGAGGGATCGACCACAGAGACCACAATCCAGTGGGAGTTCTAGCGGATCCAGCTATCCTCTACGTACCGGTGGCACTTTTGCTGTACCGAGGGAGTGTCCATTGTGCAATCTCTGCAATAGGCATAACTTTGGTCCTTGTCAGCGAGGCCCTATCATTTGCTATCGTTGTGGCCAGGAGGGTCACTATGTGAGGGAATGTTTCCAGTCTTCCGGTGTTGGTGGACAGGCAGCTCAGAGTTCAAGAGGAGATCGAGGTACCACTTCTGGGGCTCGACTAGTGTAATCTTCTAGTCAGGGTGGACAGCAGAGTCACCATCAATGTGGACGACCAGCTGGACAGGCCAGGGTTCATGCTATGTCATTGCGTGAGGGCAGAGCTTCACCGGAGGTTGTTATTGGTACGTTGCATGTTTTTGGCTATCCAGTACTTACTTTGCTAGATCCAGGTGCTACGCATTCATTCATATCATATAGATTGTCATCTTTAGCTACTATGCCTGCATCTCTACTTCCGGGGTTATGGAGAGTGTTGTATCCATCCGGTGAGGTTGTGAGTATTAATTGGGTGTATAGGGATTGTGAAATCTTTGTTGGAGGTTATGGTTTAGCCACAGATTTGTTGTTGCTGGATATTGTCGATTTTGATGTGATTTTGGGTATGGACTTTTTGGAGACACATTGGGCTATGTTTGATTGTCACAAGAAGGAAATGGTGTTTCGATGTCCAGGTTTTCCAGAGATACTGTTTCGCGGCGAGAAGAATACTTCATTGCCATGTGTGATTTCAGCGATGAAGGCCGAGCGGATGATGAAGAAGGGTTGTATTACGTACTTAGCTCATGTTGTGCATACACAGGCTGCTGTACCAGACATTGGTGATATTGAGGTGGTTTCCGAGTTTCCAGATGTATTTCCGGAGGAGTTACCAGGTGTTCCCCCAGTTCGAGAAATCGATTTTACCATTGAGCTTTTACCAGGCACTGGACCTATATCTCAGGCACCTTATCGTATGGCGCCAGCGGAGTTGAAAAAGTTACAGATTCAACTTCAAGAGCTGCTGGAGAAAAGTTTCATACGACCCAGTGTATCACCGTGGGGTGCCCCTGTACTGTTTGTGAGGAAGAAAGAAGGTTCCATGCAGTTTTGTATTGATTACCGGAAGCTGAATCAGGTCACCGTGAAGAACAAGTATCTGTTGCCGCAGATTGATGATTTGTTTGATTAGCTCAAGGGAGCTTCAGTCTTTTCGAAGATTGATCTTAGGTCTGGATACCATCAGTTAAGGATCAGGGAATCAGATGTGGCTATGACAGCTTTTAGGTTACGGTACGGACATTATGAGTTCTTGGTTATGCCGTTTGGGTTGACCAATGCCCCTGCAACTATCATGGATTTGATGAACATGGTGTTCAGGCGATTGTTGGACAAGTTTGTAATCATGTTCATCGACGACATCCTGATATACTCCAGGAGTGTGGGTCAGCATAAGAAGCATTTGCGAGCTGTTTTGCAGACTTTGTGAGATAATCAGCTGTTTATGAAGTTCAGCAAGTGTGAGTTTTGGTTGAATAGTGTGAAGTTTTTGGGTCACGTGATATCTGCTGAGGGAGTCAGCGTGGATCCTGATAAGATTGAAGTCGTGTTGAATTGGAGTAGACCTACCACCGTACTAGAGATCAGGATTTTCTTGGGTTTGGCTGGTTACTATTGGCGCTTTGTGCAGGATTTTTCACGGATTGCCGCTTCGCTTACCAGATTGACGAAGAAAGGCGTCAAGTTCGAGTGGTCCGATGCATGTGAGGAGAGTTACTTGCTCTTGAAGGAGAAGTTGACTACTGCACCGGTTCTGACTCTACCTGACGATAGTGGAGAATTTGTGGTTTATAGCGATGCATTGAAATTGGGACTTGGTTGTGTTTTGATGCAACATGGCAGAGTGGTGGCGTACAGTTCCAGGCAGTTGAAACCACATGAAGTCAATTATCCTACTCATGATTTGGAGTTAGCTGCTATTGTTTTAGCCTTGAAGAATTGGAGACACTACTTGTATGGAGCTTAGTGCAAGATATACACAGATCATAAGAGTCTCACTTATTTGCGCACTCATCCAGATTTGAACATGAGGCAGTGCAGATGGATGGAGTTAATCAATGATTATGATTTCACCTTTGAGTATCATCCAGGGAAAGCTAACGTTGTTGCTGATGCACTCAGTCAGAAATCGGGAGCTTCATTGTTTCATGTGTGTGTGACCAGAGTTTCCATGTTAGCAGAGTTACGGGCTACGGGAGCTGAGTTAGAGTGGGATAATGATGAAGCCTTCTTGGCTAGCTTCCAGGTTCGACCAATACTGGTTGATCTGGTTCGGGTAGCTCAGGATGCGGATTCCTATCTGTTGGACAAGAAGATCATGATTCGGAATGGTGTGCCAACATAGTTCCAGTTGAGTGATGATGATACATTGCTTTTCAGAGGCAGATTATGTGTACCCAGAGACGAGGGTTTGAAGAAGGAGATTTTAGACGAAGCTCATTGTTCTGCATACGCGATGCATCCAGGTGGTACGAAGATGCTTCGTACACTTCGAGCCTATTACTGGTGGTGAAATATGAAGAGGGAGATTGCAACATATGTGAGCAGATGTCTTATTTGTCAGCAGGTTAAAGCAGAGAGGCAGAAACTTGTGGGAAAGCTACAGCCCTCGGAGATTCCTTTTTGGAAGTGGGAGCACATCACCATGGATTTTGTGTATCAGTTGCCACGTACTTCTGCTGGTAACACGGGCATTTGGGTTATTGTTGACCGATTGATGAAATTAGTTGCCATGTACTTCTGCTGGTAGGTTAGCAAAGCTATATTTGGCGGAGATTGTTCGTCTGCACGATGTGCCTGTATCCATTGTTTCTGATCGAGACAGTCAATTTACTTCAGAGTTTTGGCAGGCATTGTAGCGAGCTTTGGGTACCAGATTACATTTCAGTACAACTTTCCATCCTCAGACTGATGGGAAGTCTGAGAGGACTATTCTGACCCTCGAGGATATGTTGCGGTCCTGCGTATTGCAGTTTAGAGGAAATTGGAACCAGCAACTGCATTTGATCGAGTTTACTTACAACAACAGCTATCAGGCCAGTATTGATATGGCACCGTATGAGGCTTTATACGGGAGGCAGTGCCGTACTCCATTGTGTTGGAGTGAGGTAGGTGAGCAATGGCTTGTTGGACCTGATCTAGTGAAAAGCACCACAACGGATATTCAGATTATCCGGGACAGATTGAAGATTGCCCAAGATCGCCAAAAGAGTTATGTAGACGTGAGAAGAAAAAGTCTCGAGTTCGAGGTGGGCGATTGGGTCTTCCTGAAATTGTCTCCTTGGCGAGAAGTTGTTTGTTTCGGGAAGCGTGGCAAGCTTCGACCACGGTATATCGGTCCGTATGAGATTACAGAGAGAATTGGTGCCGTGGCTTACAGGTTAGAGTTACCTTCCGAGATGGCTCAAGTACACGATGTTTTCCATGTTTCGATGTTGTGGAAATACATTCCGGATCCATCACATGTTCTAGCGCCATATCAGCTTCCTATCCGGGAAGATTTGACATATGTAGAGGAGCTAGTACAGATTCTCGATCGATGTGAGCAGGAGTTGAGACACAGAGTCATACCGCTTGTGAAGGTCTTATGGCAGAATCATTCAGTTGAGGAAGCCACCTGGGAGACCAAGCAGCATATGCGGGAGCAGTATCCTCATATGTTCACTTAGCAAGTACATAAATTTCGAGGTCGAAATTTTTCTAAGGGGGGCATATTTGTGACGACCCGAATCATAATTAGTATGTTAATCGGCTTGGTTTGCATATTTTACGAGTAATCACTGTTTGTTGTAATTGAGAAGCTTTAGCGGCTTTATTCACGACTAATTTATCGGGTGAGAATTTTGTGACGACTCGGACCAGAATCAGTAGTACGATCAGCTTGATTGATGAGTTACTGCGTAGTCGCAGTTGTCCGACAGTTATTTGAATCGCCAGGCTCGTTAACGACTAAATTATTGGCTGAGAATTGGAGCTGGGTCTCTTCTCGAGAGTCGTTCTATGTGTGATTTCGAGTTCGTGGGCGGTTCCGGATCGTTATTTGGACGACCGAGGAATTAATTATGAATATTTGAAGTTCGGATTTAAATGGTTTAAAGTTTGTCGAAAAGGATATTTATGAAGTTTCCAAAAACGGAAAGTCTATAAATTGAAGTTGCTATTTTGGGCAAGTCAGACCTTTCCTTTTTGGGTGTTGACCGAGTTGACTCGGTCAACTCGGTGGAAGGAGGAGGAGACCGACGGCATCCACGGTGGCTTGCGGTGGCGATCGATTCCGGCCACCCCGTGGGACGGGGTTGGTCCCATTCAATGCGCCTTGGGTCCCTCACCTTGTTTCCGGCCACCATCGACGGCGAGGCTCGCCGGAGGAGGAGTTATTTCCGGCCAAACTTTGGAGGAAACTTTGTGAATTCGGGTTCCATGTTTAAGGCCGATTCGAGCTGCAATTTTTAGTGGGCTTTGAAGCTCTCCTCACCTACATGCTACCCTGTAAGTTTGGTGCTCTAATTTTGCTTGAGCTTGGAGAATTTTGGGATTGAAATTTGTGTTCCATTTCGGTTTTACTTGAAATTGGATGTGTTAGAGTGAGAATTGGACTTCGGTGCAGTTGACAAAGTTGCTCAGTGCAGGATTTTGAGTGGAATAGGTGTAGATCTGCTGTGAAATTTCACGTCCGGCGGCGGCGCCGCCGTGGACGGCGGTCAACGGCGGTGGTCAACGGTCAACGGGTTGATTTTGACTTTCGACAAGTTGCATGTCATTTGACTCGAAATCGCGCCCCGATCGCAGTGGGGAGGTTTGTTTTTCGAGATGAGTGTCCGAACGTAAAGCGAGGTATTGTGGTGTACATATACGGATTTTCGACTATTCGTCGACATTGAATTTCGTGTTTCCGAGAACGGTGGTTTCTCGTGATTCATATTGTATTGTCGTATTATGACTTTGAATAATGGACTTTGTGAATATTCAGGTGTTCGTGATCGTTCTTTTGGCGAGGGACTTTCCGCCGGATCACGGGTTAACGCGAACTGCGTTACTCTAGTCTGTGAGTGGACAATTTCTTTTCACGGAAATGATTGCGAGTCTTTTATATGATTTTCGAACTTGAGCATGCGTACGAGATTACGAGTTATACGAGCATGTGTTAGCTGATTATGCTTATATCATTATATATTACGTATATGCATTTATATGCTGTATATTGCATTTGCATCGAAATGTTTATGATTTGGTTTACACAGAGTACAGTCTTGGTTATGTTGTTGTATCGATACACTTGCTTCTCGGCTGATCCCCGATGGTAGGCTTATTGCCAGGGGAGGCTGTGACTCCTGACCCGAGGTCTTTACCGGGGGGGGGGGGGGGGGGGGGGGGGGAGGCAGACCTCTGACCTGAGGCCTTTCTGGCTAGAGTCACGTGTGGGTCTGGGATCCCATGATTCGGACTGTACTAGCACGGAGGTGTCCATGAGTGGCCCCGTTAGATTTTTACTTGCATGCTCTGTACACTGGAGGAGTGTGAGTTTTACCTCATGTACTATGTTGTTTTTATTTACCTGGACTCGCATATTTTTTTATAACATATATATTAACTGGTGAAAGACATTCATTTTCGTCCACTCACTCTAACGTGTTTCATGTCTTTCCCCTGGGCTTTTCGGTTTCCGTGCCCAGTTTGCAGTTCAGGCTCTGGTGTCGCACGTCGTGGTCGGAGGCATAGTACTTGAGCTACTTTGTTTCATCCAGTAGGTTTATTGTTCTACCTACTGTGGTATGCGTATATGATTATGTATTAGAAGTCGCTCTGAGTTTCCTATTGAATATGTTATACGATTTTACCCGGATTTCAGTAAAGTATATATATATTATGTGTATTGTTTACTTTACTGTTGATATATTGAGAAATCCGGATGGGATTGGTGCCCACGGTTTGCTTTTTGTGGCATAGGATGAAGTGTATTTTCCGCGTGCAGGTAATGGCAATTCTACGTTAGTAGCGAAACTCTGCCCAAATTTCGAAAAGTTTTTGTTGATTCGTGTTTTCGAGGGGGGTTCGATTCCGGTTTAGGCAGCTAAATCGGGGTTGGGTCCTTTCAAATTTGGTATGAGTCTCTTCATGTGAGTTGTAGTATGCATGATTTCGAGTTTGTGGGCGATTTCGGATAATTGTTTCGATAACTGAGGAATATGTTATGAATATTTGAAGTCGCGTGATTTAGTCGTGTTTACCCGATTAAGTTTGAGTTATCCGAAACGTGGATGAGATTCGATTTGGACCGTCGATTGTATCGAGCCGTGAGTATAAATATCGGAATAGTCGTAAAATTGTTGAAAAATCACTGTTTGGATGTTTGACCGCCGTTGACTTTGGTTTACCCGCGTTGACTTTATACTCGCCAGAGAAATTTTGCACCACCGATCGATTTTCCGTTTCCGGCCACTTCAGACCAAATCGTTGGGGATCGAGATCGTACGTTGGGCGATGGATCTTTCGCCGGATCTCAAGATTAGCGCGTCTGCGCGCTGTGCTTATCTGTGAGTAGACATTTATTTACACTGTTGTAGCGAGTTCTTGGTTTTAGTATTTATTTCCAGTACAGTATTGAGATTATTTATTGTTTTGGAGGTATTGTTTTATGTTTTATTGGTGATGGCATTTACTTAGCATCGATGCATTGACTGTTAAGAACAATGTTGCAATAACAAGACCATTTCACATAGACATGAACACAACTGCTGTAACCAGCTTGTATACATAACCAGAAGAGTAAACAAAACGCTGAAAACTTACCACCATCAGCACCATAGTTGGAGAAGATCTTTGACATCTTGATGCTATTGTTTAGTACTGTACTGAGGAAGGCCTTCTATGCTTCAATACCTATGCTTCAGAATGGGGCTGAACCTTCTGCTAAAACGTATTGAACATAGGGGCTTTACTCCTGTATATATAATGATCTAAACCTCTGTATAACCCATCCCATAAGGAGTTATAGAGTTAGATATGAACTGTATGAGCTGTAATGCTGTAGTAAGAATAAGCCTATTCACCTAGACTAAATGTTGCTACAGATGCAACTAGTATGAGTTTCCTGCTTTGGCTAGGAGACAACTGCCTTGGCCAACACTGTATTAGAGTTTCAATCTGTTTATTCCTTGTGATGTTTCGATTTAATGCATCAATGTAGATTCCATTTCTAACATTCTCCCACTGGACTCACATTACATATGCATATCTGAACTTAAACAATCTGAAAGCATAACAACTGTAGTGTGCACTGGAAAAACATAAACACTCATAAACTCATCAGCCTGGTCAATAGGCAGATATGATACAGAACCAGAATCAGATTTAGCTATTATAACCAAAATGATTAAAGGTCACTAATATCACATCTGTAATCACATAGGCCTGTTGGTGAAAACGTGATATATTGACTGATGTGTCTACCTGCAAGTCAACTACTTACTTCCTTCTAAAAAAAAAAAAATTTGATTCAAAATCAAGAACTATAAGCAGCAAGTCACAGAATACTGTATTCTGAAACTGTTATACTTTGATCACTGTAAACATGATATGTTATTAATCAAAACTAAAATAAAACATTGTACAGTAACCTGAAAATATCTTTTTTTTGAAAATTTAACTACAAAGTCTCAAACTCTATTACAAATAAGATAAAAATAAAACCTTCTAAGCTGCTCCCACTGAGCTCAAGCTTCTAAATATGCCAGCAGTCCCAAATTCCTGATGTGTTTGTGAAAACAAGATGCAGATAAAGCCTTAGTGAATGGATCAGCAAGTTGATCATTAGTACCAATATTAAAAATTTCAATTTCTCCACGTTTGACATTCTGTCTCACACTATAGTACTTAAGATCAATGTGTTTAGAGTTATTAGACCTTTTACTATTCTTGCTAAAAAATACTGCAGCCTCATTGTCACAGAATATTTTTAAAGCTCCTGAAATAATTGAGCTTTAGGCTTCAGTTTGGATCAAAAAACTCTTCATCCAAATACTCTGACAGACACCTTCATATACTGCAATGAATTCAGCCTGCATAGTAGAGGTGGAAATTATTCCCTGTTTCATAGTTTTCCATGCTACAGCACCTCCTGCAAGCATGAATACATATCCTGAAGGTGATTTTTTAGAGTTGGGGTAATTTCCAGCAAAATCAGAGTCTGTATAGCCTATTAACTCTAACCTTTTGACTTGTCTATATACTAACAAGTGAGATTTGGTCTTCTGTAAGTACCTAAGAACCTTTTTTCCAGCTATCCAATGTTCTTGAGTTGGACTTGACTGAAATCTGGACAAAATTCCAACTGAAAATGCTAAGTCAGGTCTTGTGCAGACCTGTGCATACATCAGACTTCCTATTAATCTAGCATAAGGCTTACTCTCCATTGGAGACATCTTCCCCCCATTTTTAGAAATTTTGGACAGTTTATCACCTTTAGTCATAGGTGCATCTCCTTCAGAACATGTTTCCATGTTGAATCTTTTCAAAACTTTTAGTATGTAGTTATGTTGAGATAACCCCAGTAATCTTTGTGATATATCCCTCTTAATTTCAATTCCTAAAACATATGAAGCTTCTCCTAAATCCTTCATATCAAATTTGTTAGATAGAAAGGATTTTGTGTCTATAAGTAATTTTATGCTGCTGCTAGCTAGTAATATGTCATCTACATACAGTATCAAGAATATGAACTCATTTCTCACTGTCTTTATGTATACACATTCATCTACAATGTTCTCTGTAAAACCAAAAGATGACATAACCGAATCAAACTTCTTGTACCATTGCCTAGAAGCCTGTTTGAGTCCATAAATTGATTTTCGTAGTCTGCATACATGATTTTCTTTACCTGATTTTACAAAGTCTTCAGGTTGTTTCATATAAATAACCTTATCTAAATCTCCATTTAAGAACGCAGTTTTTACATCCATTTGATGTAGTTCCATATCATAATGGGTTACTAAAGCCATTATAATCCTGAAGGAGTCTTTGGTAGACACTGGAGAGAAGGTTTCATTATAGTCAATACCCTCTTGCTGTGTAAATCCTTTAGCTACCAGTCTAGCTTTATGTCTTTCTATGTTGCCATTTGCATCTCCTTTTGTCTTGTAAACCCACTTACAACCTATTGCTTTATGGTTTGGATCTAGTTTTACAAGTTCCCATACAGAATTTTGTTTCATTGATTTAATTTCAGCTTCCATGGCTATTTTCCATTCATTGAGTTCACTGCTTTCTAAAGCTTGTTTATAACTTAATGGATCATCATCATCTGCTAGTATATCTATCTCTTGCAAATATACCATAAAGTCACTATCATCTCCATATACAGGTTTTCTTTGTCTAGTTGATCGTCTAGGTTGAGGGATTTCCATAATCTGTTCTGGAATTTGTTGGTTCTCTATATTTTCATTTTGCTCAGGGTTTATCAAATGTTCAGCCACTTCTGGAACCATGTTATTTCCTAAGTTTTGATTCTGTACTGCTGTTGCTTGATGGATATCATGGTCTGTGTCAAAAGGCAGAATATTTACCAGTGCTTCAGTTCCAGTAATTTCCTCAAGTTCTAAAGATAAATCTTCAGAACTTGTGTTACTAACTCCTTCATCCGAAAACTTTGCTTGATTAGTTTCAAGTGTTCTGGAAGAATGATTTGGTGAATAAAATCTGAACCCTTTTGATTTTTCACAATATCCTATGAAATAACAGCTTGTGGTTCTGGAACTTAATTTTTGTGAATTGAGCTGTGGTATTCTAGCCTCAGCTTTACATCCCCACACATGGAAATGCTGCAGGCTAGGCTGTCTGCCACACCACATTTCGAATGGTGTTTTCTCTACAGATTTTGAAGGTGATATGTTACAGATATAATTAGCAGTTTTAAGTGCTTCACCCCACAAAAAGATAGGCAGTCATGAGCTACACATCATGCATCTAACCATGCTCATTAAGGTTCTATTTTTTCTTTCTGCTACCCCATTTTGAGATGGGTTATAGGGAGTGGTATACTGTGCTTTAATGCCATTTTCTTGCAAAAATAATGCAAACGGTCCCTTCTGTTGACCTGCATCAGTATGTTTTCCATAGAATTCCCCTCCCCTATCTGACCTTACTACTTTAATTCTCCTTTTTAATTGCAATTCAACTTCAATTTTAAAAATTTTAAAAGCTTGCAATGCTTGAGATTTTTCTGAAAGTAAGTAAATGTAGCAGTATCTTGAATAATCATCTATGAAGGTGATGAAATAGGTGTTTCCACACAGCGTTTTATGCTTAAATGGTCCACAAATGTCTGAATGTATAAGTTCCAGCAGGTTCTGACTTCTTAATGCTTTTAGTTTTCTGAATTTTGTCAGTTTTCCTTTAATGCATTCCACACAATCTTTTAAGTCACTGTAGTTTATATCAGTTTGCAAAGTACATTCTAATTTCAAATAATCATTTGTAAAAGAACCATAGCCAATATATTTTGAACTCTGAAAATTTTTTATTCCACTGAAATCAATAACAAGTCTACATCCAAGTTTAACCAAAAGACCTACTGAAATTAAATTCCTTTTAAGGGAAGGAATCTAAAAAACATTGTCCAAAAAGATAAAATTTCCTAAACCAAAATCTAACTTCAGAGTTCCTACTGACTTCACTGCTACCCTTGAGCCATTTCCAACACAGACATTAACTTCATTTGTCCTTGGAGCCCTCCTCCTTGTTAAACCCTGTAGAGACGTAGTTATGTTAATAGGAGATCCTGAATTTAACCAGTAGGTGTTCATATCAGTGTTAATGGAATTTAAACTTGTTCCTTAGTTTTCTTAGGCTTAAACTTGTTCCTTTTTCCCTTTGGATTTTCAACTAGGTTCACTGCAGTGGTAGGCATAGGCTCCTTCTTTATGTTATCTTCTTCATCTACACACACTGAAATAAGCTTGTTCAGATCCCACTTGGTTTCTGAGGCATTATAGGTAGTTCTAAGGTGACTGAAGGTCTGAGGCAGTGAGTCTAAAGCCACATGCATAATCTGTGCATCTGATACCCCCATATGCAAATCCCTGAGTTTGGCATTAAGTTCAATGAGGTGGAGAATATGCTCTCTCACGTTCTTACTGCCATCATACTTAAGCTCATAGAATTTCTTACTGAGTCTAGCAGCCTCAGCTTTCTCACTTGCCACAAATTTTTCACCTATTGCTTCTAGAAAATCAACTGCATCCTCAGGCTCCTCTATTGATCCCCTCACAATGTCTG
The DNA here is from genome assembly GCA_946800695.1 of Geum urbanum. NCBI lineage: Eukaryota > Viridiplantae > Streptophyta > Magnoliopsida > Rosales > Rosaceae > Geum > Geum urbanum. Next base: position 29,010,848 of record OX327010.1, read on the forward strand.
ACATGGTATTTCTAATTACATTCTTGGCCAACCTGTTAGTTCTAGTCCACTCTCTGAAATGCCATTTATCATCCTCACTGCTGTCATTATTTAGAACCCCAGGTTTTTCTTCGACAAGACAGTAATCCATCCCTTGATGCATAGAAAGATAAAATTCCACCTGGTTCCTCCACTTCCTATAGTTATTCCCGTTAAGCAGTTCTACCTGCCCTAAGGTTGCAATTTCAAGTCCTAAAAGAAGGAGAAAATAAAAAATGTGTAAGTGTTTTATCAAGCATTTGTTCTACACTATAAAACTGTGTTTTGAATAACAGAAACACATAACATGAAAATTGATCATAACAGTCTGTAAATTTTCCCTATACATAATGAACCTTTTAAAATAACATCTTTGTGATGCAAAATTTTAAAATGTTCTGTAATTAGTCTGTATTAGTACACTGTAATTGTAGAAGTCAGTTATTCAAGGAGCATCTGATGTCTTTGGACAAGAAAATATTCAAGGAATCCATATAAACTTCTGGTTTTTACATGTACCACTGTAATGTTTAAAAGCTCACACTTTAACACTTCTTTGGAAGACAAAATAAGTGAGAATTTGAAAACACTACACAAGATTGGTTTCTGTATATCGTATTTCATATTGAGTCAGACAAGGAACATTTTCTTTGTGCAAAATTATTCAGATACTAACCCAGTACATATGCTTAAAATTGATTAGACAGTATATGAAGGGACTTTGATTTCAAAACAGCATACAATACAATCAGGCAATCAGACATATCACAGAATAATTTCAGATTCATACTTTTTAACCCAGAAACTGAATGCAGAAATTTAATTTGAAACTTAAGAACTGATTTCAGTAAACATACCTTTGCCTCTGCAAAAAGCACAGCTTCAACCATAAAATAAAACAGATGCAGAAAACCATTTAAACAAGCTTTATTTCTTAATCTGTTTTAATCTTTAGCAATTTGACAGAACTATAAGAACATGTTTTAATGATTTGGTAAACAAAATCGATTCATGATTTGTGAAAATCCTAAACTCTGATACCATTTGTTAAGAACAATGTTGCAATAACAAGACCATTTCACATAGACATGAACACAACTGCTGTAACCAGCTTGTATACATAACCAGAAGAGTAAACAAAACGCTGAAAACTTACCACCATCAGCACCATAGTTGGAGAAGATCTTTGACATCTTGATGCTATTGTTTAGTACTGTACTGAGGAAGGCCTTCTATCCTTCAATACCTATGCTTCAGAATGGGGCTGAACCTTCTGCTAAAACGTATTGAACATAGGGGCTTTACTCCTGTATATATAATGATCTAAACCTCTGTATAACCTACCCCATAAGGAGTTATAGAGTTAGATACGAACTGTATGAGCTGTAATGCTGTAGTAAGAATAAGCCTCTTCACCTAGACTGAATGTTGTTGCAGATGCAACTAGTATGAGTTTCTTGCTTTGGCTAGGAGACAACTGCCTTGGCCAACACTGTATTAGAGTTTCAATCTGTTTATTCCTTGTGATGTTTCGATTTAATGCATCAATGTAGAGTCCATTTCTAACATTGACTACTCGGCTGATCACCGGTAGTCCAGTTCCAGGCTTGAGAGATTCGCCTGATGTGCCCACTAGGCTTGAGAGATTCGCCTAGTCTATCACCGTCGGGCTTGAGAGATTTGCCTGACACCTCCATTTATTTTAAGAACTCGCAATATTTTTATGTTGTGTAAATGGTGAAAGGCATATGTTTATTTTCGTCCACTCACTCTAATGATTTTATTTGCATTTCCCTTGGGTTTTTCGGTTTCTGTGCCCAATTTGCAGTTCGGATTCTGGTGTCGCACGTCGCAGTCGGAGGCTTAGTGTTCGAGCTACCTTTCTTTCTCAGTAGGTCTCTTGTTTAGCCTACTGCTGTGTATTTATGTATATATATACTAGAGGTCGCTCTGAATACTTTGATGTTCATATTTTCATATGATTTTCCCAGATTTCTGTAAAGTTACAGTTTTGCTTATTACCATATATTATGATGATATGATTTTGAGAAATCCGGATGGGATTGGTGCCCACGGTTTGGCTTTTATGGCATAGGATGAAGTGTGTTTTCGGGTGCAGGTTAATGATAATTCCGCGATATAGTGAAACTCTGCCGAAATTTCTATGATTTTTGCAAGTTCGTGTTTTTAGAAGGGGTTTGATTCCGGTATATGAAACTAAATCGGGGTTGGGTCATTTCAGCAAGTTTATTGACAAAAACGAAAACAAAAAGTAGTAGTGCTATATGTATCAATAGAAAACTAGTGTAGTAATACAAGTATGATGAATGCTACTATGTTGATCAAACATTTCGTACAGCAGTTAGAATCCTTTCAAAAAACAGTTAATAGCAACTTAGGAAAACAAAGTATCAAATCCCTACGACCTTCCTAAATCTCAAAACATACAACCTAATAATTCTAAACAAATCAAAACAATTACAAAACACAAAAGTAGCAGTTCCACTAGATAGCCATTCCACAACAGCAGCAGTTTCACAACATAGTAGCAGTTCACCTTCAAATCACAAATCAACAATCAAATCCCCCAGCATTTAAACAATCAAAACGACACAATAAGCCAAACAATGGCCAATCACAAATCAACCATCAAAATCACAAAATCGAGGGAAAACATACCACGAGCAACTACTAAGTTTTTCATAAAAGATTTAAGAAAAGAAAAAAGTAATAGCTAGCACACAGTTTCAATATGAATTCAACAAAAACAACTATCTCACCTTTTCTCAGCCACTGTTTCTTTATCGTATACCATCATTGATAGAGTGAGTTATCAAAGGAGTAGCATTGTTGCTTTTTAAATGTGACATCTGAATACAACAAGGCAACAAGGCGGAGTTGTACAGTAGCAGTCGAATCCCAGAGTGGGGCTACGTGGGCGCCGGCTCGACCGATAGTGGAGTCGGAGGACTGGAGGAAACAAGCCAAGTTGAAACGAGCTTGTGCATCGCACGACAGCAATGGAGACAAGGTGTAGCGAGCTTGTGCGGCAAGCGACGGCGATGCCGCACGGAGGCGCGAGGGGTTGATGGCGAAGTCGTGAAGCCGCCGCGTGGAGACGGCAAGACGACTTTGGGTTGATGCTTTGGCTCTGAATTGATTATAGAGATTTTTAGTATAAATAAAAGAGTAAAAAAGTAAATTTGTTGTTGTCACGTACATGGCAGTTTATAAAGATTTTGTTCTTACTAGTAAGATTTTGTCTTTATTTGTTCAAAATAAAGAACATTGTCCTTAAGTGTATTTGACACCTCCAAAGTATCATTAAGAATAGTTTGCTATTTTTTGTTTTGTTTTATGTTTCATAGGTATTGAAGTGATAATGATAAAAAAAATAAAAGAAAGCATATTTAAAATTTAAAAGAGGTGCAAAATTGGTATGGAAAGTATTTAATGTTCTTTTTTGAGAATGAGTATTTAATGTTCTTAATAGATTGATACATATTTAATTTAAAATGTGTGATATATCATGTCACATAAGATTGGGGTCTCCACCTCATAAGTTCCAATGGACCTCCTATCATTGCTGTTAAGCATAAATATGTTGGCAGACACCAATATCCAGCACTAATAAACCTGTTTATGTATATTTTACTTGTTAATTACGTGCAACGGTGAGAATCGAGTGCATTTACAGGGATATCATGAACCTTGCGTATAGTGTAGAGGGAGTGATTGACTCAACTAGAACATATAACATATTGGTCGAAGATGACCACGAGGACCAAATTTTTGAATCGGTCCTCGTTAGCAGCCCTATGGGTAACTGTAAAATACCTGACCCTGGACGCCGCCAGTCCAACGTGGTGCTCACCCGCTTCAACGGCGTCGTTAAGATCAAGCGTTATGCAAACAACGTGGGTTTCTTCAGGGACCAGGAACTGGCCGGGTGTCCCGAGTTGCTACGGTCCCGAGTTGCTAAAGCAATACTTGAACTATGATCAACCAGAATAGAAAGTCCTAACTAGCCAATTAGTCCCTTCTTGTTAGGCCTGCATGTATAGGTTGATCTATATATTTTAAATTTCATTTTAGATCGATGTTCTTAGTTGTTGTGATCCACCTAAATTATTCATCTCAATGATATGTTGTATGTGTAGGGTCTCTCGCTATTCTTTCTTTGATTTTTGTGGACATTATTGTAATCCAACTCGATAATGTAGTGTTTCACAACAATATAATGCAATTTGGTCACTTAACCGTGGCTTTAAATATAGGCCGGAGCTTCGTTTTCACAAATATAATGAGTACCTAGCCTGTAAAATCAATTACTGAAACACCAAATTGTGAAATATTTGCAGCAATTATCTAGTCGCTGTCCCCAAATGTAGGAGGTCCTCTGCTAAACAAGGCACTTTCCAAGAGGAGCCTCGAGCTATTTAGTTTTTCCGTCTCTATTTTTACTCATGACAGCTCCCTTTGCGCAAATCCTCTCAATAAGCTCCATTTCCAAACCTATATAATCCCCTCAACCGGCCTGCAGGAACTTCTTTTCTTCATATACTTACATTGGACACACACAAAGATCAACATGGACCGTCCTTCAATGTGTCTAGCCGGCGCCGCCTTCGTTATCTTTCTTTCTATTTCCATCTTGTTAATTGAATTACTTTAGCAGTATCTCCAAGTTATAAGGTATCTTATCATCATCTGCATGTTAATGTTGGCAGAGATATGGGCGACGCCGTCCAAGCGAAGCAATTGTAAAATAGAGGGCTTCTTTGGTGGCCGTTGCCGGGACTTCCTCTGAAAATACTATTGCACCAAACATTGTTAGCTAACGAGATTGATTACTTGATCGATCAATGTATGGCATTCATAAGAAATTTTGCTAAGATTAATCATAAATAAAGAGCATATGTGCAGTGGTCGGTTTATGCCCTTGCTAATTTTATGGGAAAATGAAAGAAATGTCCAGTTTAGACTTTCTCTTTTCACAAAAACTCAACATATGTTTTTGATCCCAAAAAGGCCCATTCTGTTTTTAAGTATGTAACAGACTTTCGTTTTCGTTATTTTTATGTTATTTGCCACTCTCTAACTCCCGCGTTCTACCTATACTCTCACTCTCTCTCTCTCTCTCTCTCTCTCTCTCTCTCTCTCTCTCTCTCTCTCTCTCTTTCTCGTGCTTTTTAAAATGGCTTCCGTCGTGTTTTTTCTCGCCATCGTCATATTCGAGTTTAGCCGTTTAGTTTGTTGTCGCCCGTTTTAGTGTCCGTCGTCGTCTCCGTTTAGTTCACCGTCTTGTGTTCTTTGTAAGAATCTTTATTCTGAAACCCTCGGTTTTTGATTTTCGTTTGTTATAACTAGTTTACATGTTCCTTTTCCGTTGTTCGTTTATGAAGTACTGAAATGTTGTTGTTTGCATGTCCCTTTTTCGTGATTTTCAGTTTATTTTCGGTAATTTTTCACTATATTTTTAATGATTTTTGTAGTAGGTTTTTGATGTATGTGTTCGGAATGCTATTTGTTTGTTATAGTAGTAGAAGTTGCTGTTGTGTTTGTGATTGAAGGCCTTTTGTTTGGATATATCGAAGTATCTGTCTGAATATCATTTTCATGTTTTTGAAATGTTGTTGTTGTTATTGTTGTTGTTTGTTGTTGTTTTTCATGTTTTTGAAATGTTGTTGTTGTTGTTGTTGTTGTTGTTGTTGTTGTTGTTGTTGTTGTTTGTTGTTGTTTTTCATGTTTTTGAAATGTTGTTGTTGTTGTTGTTTGTTGTACTAGTTTCTTGCGGTTGTGTTTGTGATAGAAGGTCTTTTTATGTACATCCTTTATAAGTATCTGTCTGGGTATCGGTTTGGGTATTTGTTTATCTTACTATTTTTGGATATCTGTTTTTGATTTTTGTCTAACTATATGTGTGTTGATCATTTGCAATTATTTTATAGGGATCAATGGAGAAACGCAATAGAGGAGTCTAAGAATCAGACAGTGAAGTCAAAAGAAGGCCGAGATCATCTAGGAAGAGAATAAAACAGTATGCTCAATCATCAGAATCTGATGTGCATTCTTCTTCATCTTCTTTTTCTTCTTCCGAGAAGGAGGAGCATATTGTTTTAAGGGAAAATGATTTGAAAAGAGCTAAAACGAACAGGAGAAGAAGAGTGGCTTCATTTTCATCTCGTTCTGCTGTTCCCGATGATCATCTTTTCAAGATGCACTACCACATATTTAACCATTGCCGGCGATTTTTAAATCGCCGGTAATGTCTTCTTTTTTTTAACATTGCCGGCGATTTTTCCGGCAAATCGCCGGCAATGTCCCGCTGGTAATTAAAAAAAAAAAAAAGACATTACCGGCGACTTAAATGTAAGTCGTCGGTAATGTCTTTTTTTTTTTAACATTACCGGCGACTTACATTTAAGTCGCCGGCAATGTTTTTTTTTTTTTTTTTTAATTTCCGGCGGGACATTGCCGGCGATTTGCCGGAAAAATCGCCGGCAATGTTAAAAAAAAAGAAGACATTACCTGCGATTTTTGGGGAAAAAATCGCCGGTAATGTTAAAAAACATTGCCGGCGATTTAAAAATCGCCGGCAATGGTTAAATATGTGGTAGTGATGATTAGGGTAGCTATGTGACGACCCGGACCGGAATTGGTATGGTAATCAGCTTAATCCGTGAGTTTTATGAGTAATTGTGGTTTAGCGTAAATTAATTGGATATGCAACTTCGTTCACGACTTAATTTTCGGACACGAATTTGATTTGGGTTTGTTCGTGGTAAATGTAGAGAATTTGATTTCGAGTTCGTGGGAGCTTTCCGAGGATTTTTCGGATAATCGAGGAATATAAAAAGAATATTTGAAATTATCGCCGAGTTAGTCGTGTTTATCCGTTTGAGTTTGAGTAATCCAAATTGCGGATATAGTTGATTCGCGACGTATAAATAGCCGAATAGTCGTAAAAATTATCGAAAAGTTGCATTTTGGGACGTTTGACTAGAGTTGACCCGTTTTGACCTGAGTTGACCCGTTGACTGAGTGGGTCGAGTTTACCCGGTTCGTTTCTGCCGTCGGACTTGACGTTTCCGGCCACCTCCGGCCACGGTGTTGGTAGGTATGGCTTCCCCTTGTAATTTGCTACTGTTTAGAACTTGATTTGGTGGAAATTGTTGGAGAATTGAAGGAGAACAGAGAACTTGAAATTGGGGGATTTCGCCGGAATCGGGTGGTGGATTCCGGCGAGATTTGGTGTCGGGGTTGTGGGGGGAAATGTTTCCCTCAACTCCACGATGCTTTCTGGGTAATTAGATTTGAGTTTGGTTGAGGTTGTGGTGATTGGGGACGGTGACCGGAGGAGGAATTCCGGCGTAGATTTCGGGCTAATTTTTGGCGGTTTGCGACGAATTTGGAGGATTGTATAGTGGAGAGAAGTCTTGGGCTCGAGGAGGAGAAGAAATCTAGGCTTTCCTCGCCGGAAAATCTCTCCGGTGACGGCGGTCAACGGTGGAACTCCGGCGAGGAGTTGACTTTTTGGATTTTGACAAGTTTTATGCCGTTTTGGTCGTAATCGCGCTCCGATCGTCGCCTTGAGGTTTTCGGGTTGATTTGGGTGTTGGATTTTAAGTCGAGGGTTTATGTGGAGTATTTTGGGATTTTCGACGATTCTTTTGTATCCGAGTTATATATTTCTGGAAATTGTTGGTTTCCGAGGTGTGGTTCAAAGTATTAAATTGTGATTTTGATCAGTGATATTTTGTGATTATTCAGGGGATCGAAATCGTACGTTGGGCGAGGGATCTTCCGCCGGATCTCGAGATTAGCGCGTTTACGCGCTGTGCTTGTCTGTGAGTGGACATTTCTTTTCACTGATTGATTGCGAGTCTTTATTATACGTTTTACGATCATGAGCATGCGTATGAGATTATGATTTATATAAGCATGTGCTTTACGATTATACATTTACGAATATGAATCGACGAATATACTTTCATAATTATATATTACGAATATGTATTTACATTATGCTTATTACACTTGCATGAAACAATTTATGATTTGGTTTACTGTGACGACCCGAAACATGATCAGTATTGTAATAGGCTTAATCCGCAAGTTAGCGGGAAATTACAGTTTTCCGTAAGTTAATTGAATTGGCGGTTCAGTTCACGACTTAATTATCGGACCAGAATTTGAGTTGAGTGTCTTCACGAGAGTTGTTGTACTCGTGATTTCAAGTTCGTGGGCGGTTCTGGATAATTGTTTCGACGACCGAGGAATATATTATGAATATTTGAAATCGCGGAATTTCGTCGTGTTTATCCGTTCGTATTTGAGTTATCTGAAACGTGGATGTGATCCGTTTTGGACCGTCGATCGTATCGAGCTGCGAGTATAAATATCAGAAATAGTCGAAAAATTGTCGAAAAACACTGTTTGGAAGTTTGACTGGCGTTGATCAGTCTTGGAGCGTTGATTCGCGTTGACCGAGGAGGAAAATTTCACCGCCGTTTGACTCGCCAGCGACCTTTAGTTTCCGGCCACCTCCGGCTCCGATTTGGGTATGAATCAATTCCTCTCTTGATTTGCAACTGTTAAGAACTTGGAATTGCTTGATTTGGTTTCGATTTGAGGGAGAACGAGTGAGTTAAAGTTCGTAGTTTTCCGGCCGGAATCGGCTCCGTTTGGGGGCGACGCTCCAGTGACTTTCTGGTGAGGTTCTTTGGTGGAATCGATTTGGTTTTGCTTAAGGATGATTTCAACATTAGTTTGGAGGGACGAGGTGGCGTGACGGCGCCGGAATCGCCCGAGAAACTTTTTAGGCGATTCTCGGCCGTGGATGTTTCGAGCTATTTTCCGGCGATTTGGGCCAGAATTGGAGGTTGTCACAGTTGAGAGATGTGTTGGGCTTGAGGAGGAGAAGCTTCTGTGAGCTTGACCGCCGGGAAATTCCTCCGGTTGACGGCGCGGCGGCAACAGCGGAGCTCCGGCGACCCGTTGACTTTTTGGTTTTTGACGAGTTATATGTCGATGTGCTCGTAATCACGCCCCGATCATCGCCTTGAGGTTTTCGAGTTGATTTGGAAGACGGATTTTTAGTCGAGGGTTTATGTGGAGAGTTTGGAGAATTTCGACGATTATTTTATATCGAGTTATATGTTTTCGAAAATGGTTGGTTTCCGAGGTGTGGTACAGAGTGATGAACTATGATTTTGATTAGTTATATTTTGTGATTATTCAGGGGATCGAGATCGTACGTTGGGCGAGGGATCTTCCGCCGGATCTCGTAATTAGCGCGTGTGCGCGCTATGCTTATTTGTGAGTGGACCTTTTTATTTCACTGTCGTAGCGAGTTCTTGATTTTCGTATTTATTTATGATACGATGTTGAGATTATTTATTGTTTTTGGAGGTATTGTTTTATATTTTATATGGTGATGGTATTTACTTAGCATCGATGCATTGGCTACTCGGCTGATCACCGGTAGTCCAGATCCAGGGTTGAGAGATTCGCCTAGTCTATCACCGTCTGGCTTGAGAGATTCGCCTGGCACCTCCATTTATTTTATGAACTCGCTTTTCTTTATTTTATGATATATGTTTGGTGAAAGGCATACGATTATTTTCGTCCACTCACTCTAACGATTTTATTTTCCTTTCCCCTGGGCTTTTCGGTTTCCCTGCCCAGTTTGCAGTTCGGATTCTGTAGTCTCACGTCGCAGTCGGAGGCTTAGCATTTGAGCTATTTTTCTTTTCCAGTAGGTTTCTTGTTTTGCCTACTGTTGTATATTTTTGTATATATACACTAGAGGTCGCTCGGATTACTTTGTCGCTATACTTTTATATGGTTTTCCCCGGATTTCTTTAAAGTACAGTTTTGATTACTACTTTACATTATTGTTATGATTATATAGATTATCATCTTTAGCTACTATACCTGCATCTCCACTTCCGGGGTTGTGGAGAGTGCTGTATCCGTCCGGTGAGGTGGTGAGTATTGGTTGGGTGTATAGGGATTGTGAGATTTTTATTGGAGGTCATGGTTTAGCCGCGGATTTGTTATTGCTGGATATCGTCGACTATGATGTGATTTTAGTTATGGATTTCTTGGAGACACATTGGGCTATGTTCGATTGTCACAAGAATGAAGTTGTGTTTCGATGACCAGGTTTCCTCGAGATACTGTTTCGCGGTGAGAAGAATACTTCATTGCCATGTGTGATTTCAGCGATGAAGGCTGATCGGATGATGAAGAAGGGTTGTGTTGCTTACTTTGCTCATGTTGTGGATACTACGGCTGTTGTGCCGGATATTGGTGATATTGAGGTTGTTTCCGAGTTTTCAGATGTATTTCCGGAGGAGTTACCGGGTATTCCTCCAGTTCGGGAGATCAATTTCACCATTGAGCTATTACCGGCCACTGGACCCATATCACAGGCACCTTATCGTATGGCGCCAGCGGAGTTGAATGAGCTACAGATTCAACTTCAGGAGTTGCTGGAGAAAGGTTTCATACGACCCAGTGTATCGCCGTCGGGTGCTCCAGTACTATTTGTGCGGAAGAATGATGGTTCCATGCGGTTGTGCATTGACTACCGGAAGCTGAATCAGGGTACTGTGAAGAATAAGTATCCGTTGCCGCGGATTGATGACTTGTTTGATCAGCTCAAGGGAGCTTCAGTCTTTTCGAAGATTGATCTCAGGTCCGGATACCATCAATTGAGGATCAGAGAGTCAGATGTGGCTAGGACAGCTTTCAGATCACGGTACGGACATTACGAGTTCTTGGTTATGCCGTTTGGGTTGACCAATGCCCTCGCAACTTTTATGGACTTGATGAACCGGGTGTTCAGACGGTTTTTGGACAAGTTTGTGATCGTGTTCATCGACGACATCCTGATTTATTCCAGGAGTGTGGGCCAGCACAAGAAGCATTTAAGAGCTGTTTTGCGGACTTTGCGGGATAATCTGTTAGTTGCGAAGTTCAGCAAGTGTGAGTTTTGGTTGGATAGCGTAAAGTTTTTGGGTCACGTGATATCAGCTGAGGGAGTCAGCGTGGATCCTGACAAGATTGAAGCCGTGTTGAATTGGAGTAGACCTACTACCGTACCAGAGATCAGGAGTTTCTTGGGTTTGGCAGGCTACTATCGGCGCTTTGTGCAGAATTTTTCATGGATTGCCACTCCACTTACCAGATTGACGAAGAAATGCGTCAAGTTCGAGTGGTCTGATGCATGTGAGGAGAGTTACTTGCTCCTGAAGGAAAAGTTGACTACTGCACCGGTTCTGACTTTACCTGATGACAGTGGTGAGTTCGTGGTTTACAGCGATGCATCGAAGTTGAGACTTGGTTGTGTTCTGATGCAGCATGGCAGAGTGGTGGCCTACGTTTTTAGGTAGCTGAAACCACATGAAGTCAACTATCCGACGCATGATTTGGAATTGGCTGCTATTGTATTAGCATTGAAGAGTTGGAGACACTACTTGTACGGAGCTCAGTGCAAGATATACACCGATCACAAGAGTCTTACTTATTTGCGCACGCAGCCATACTTGAATTTGAACCACCGTTTATAAATCAATTTTTGTGACCATACATCATGGATCACATTCTTATTCCCCACACTTGATATTAGTGATTGTAATTTTGGATCGTTACTAATCAACATCTTGTGTCTCTCTTGTAGATGACATCAATTAAGCCGGTTATGCCTGTATTTGATATCCTTGATCTTCAAAGAGCAGAATATTATTGTTGGGTGCATATGTTGAGAACGTGCTTCTCCGTATAAATCTAACGTTTACAACCCAACTACCACCACCACCTGGTGCTGAGCCACAAACTCTAGTCCGTAAAGCTTAAGCCCTCATGTTTTTTGAGGCATTATATACATTCAGCTCTAAAGAAACATTACTTGCTAAAGAATGAATCCGTAGTTTTGTGGGTGACTTTACAAGTCAAGTTCCATAATGTGCATTATACACAACTTTCTGAACTACGAAAAGGATGAGATTCCATCTGGTTATTGGATTATCCAAATATTTATGCTTGTAATCAAGCTATGTTAGAGCTTCAATTTGAGTTGAGTGTATGTGGCATTATCAAGACTGATCAGGCTATGATCGAGAAGTCTTTAAGCACCTTTCTTACCTCCACGAACATCCTTGCGCACCAATATCGCATAGATTATATGCAAGGATGACTCAGATCATTCTATGATCTCATAAGTGTGTTGGCTAAGAATGAATGATTTCACGAGATTTTTCTCACTAATAATGCTCGGCTAGCCGTTACTAAAAATATCCATGAGTCATACCATACTGGTGGGAAGACATGTAAGGATAGGAGGAATGGTTGTTCCAAGCCTTACAATAACCATGGTGGAAGAAGAGGATATGGCATTGTTCATGGTAGACAATATAGTCGAAACTTGACTTGGACTCACCATGACAATAGCCTTTACTCCAATATGAATCATTCAAATTCCAGTTCTAGGGATGGTGGGAATTTTTCACGTTCTACTCTTACTTTGTGCTTGTCATCTTGCTATAGATGTGGTTCTACTAAGCACATGCACAAACAATGTTGTGCACCGAAAGATATTCAACGTACCTACAAGAAGTGCAAGAAATATTTGGCATATGAGACTTAATTTCACTGAAATTTATGAGATGGAAGATTACTCTGCAGCAAATCTTATAATAGCAGACATACAAAAGCAAGTCTGGTGACTATTATTTTAGCATAGTCTACGGATTATGCTCATGTCTTTGCTATGTAACCAAGTTTTATTTTGACTTGATTTTAGTCATGTTTTGAGACATTGTTTTTTAGTCAATCTTGGAATAAGACATCTATGATGTATTTTTTACTTGTTGGCAAGTAATGAATATTTCTCTATTTTTCGGTATATGAAAATTTTGAGAATATTCTAATTTATACAATTCTTATGTATGGCTCGATGTTTAAAATTGTATATGACATAATGACATAATGATACAGAAAAGACGATACACGAAGATGGCAGTTTTTGATCTTAGAACATTTTTTGACCCGTCGAGATTTTCTTCGATCCGTTAAATGTTCCACTCTGGATTGGTTTTTCACATTTTTGACTCGTCGAGTTTTTCTTCGACCTGTCAAATATTTGCTTCTGCCTCAGACTATGTTCAATTTTGACCTGTCAAAAATTATCCTTGACCCGTCAAATGCAACAGGACATCATTTTTATCATGTGCAAATTTGAAAGGATATTTCCTCCAAACTTTTTCGACATCATACCTCACCTGATGCTCCATCTTCCGGAACAATTGTTGCTTACTGGTCCAGTACACTACACATGGATGTATCCTATGGAAAGGTACGTAATGCATCTCTGAATCTGGCTATATATGTCGATCTTTAATATTATTTATTCACTTATTTTACAATATTCATAACATGCTCTATAATTACCAATTTTATAGACAATTAGGGGACTACAAAGACTATGTGATGAACAAATCTGCACCCGAAGGGTGTATCGTTGAAGCATATATTGCGCACGAGTGCGTAACGTACACCAGACTGTATTTGGGATCGTTTGAGGACCCTCCACAACATATGCCAGTAGATGGAGCACAGTTCAACCTTTCAATCATCTCCGATGATGTTGAAGTTTCCGGAAAGTTGCCCAACTCGTACAATTTGGAACCATATGAGCTAGTCATTGCCCACTGGTCGGTATTGATTAACTGTCTAGAAGTTCAATATTGGAAAAATATGCACCTTTACTGCCCTGCCATTTCTGGTGATGTTAACTACCACAAGAAGACGTTCGCAAACTATTTTGGCAAATGGGTACGTATATAGCGGTATTGACTTGTATATGAATTTAATTGCATGTCTCGTATCATATTTATTGGAAAGTTAATAAATGATTATATTCAGATGAACCATGCACAAGATGATGGTATCTCACAGTGGTCACACGAATTGAGGCTCTTGGCGTAGAAACCGGTAACTTCCAGAGTGTATCCTATGTGTAAGGTAAATGGCGTGCTATTTATTTGTGAACATAGAGATGTCAGACGAAAAACACAGAATTCTGGGGTAATGGTGCATGGTGGGCAGAATGAAGTTGACTATCACGGTGTTCTCCATTCAGTTGTCGAATTAATATATGGGGAAGGTATGACCGTGCACTTGTTTAAGTGTAGATGGTTTGATACCGACCCTCAGAACACAAGGACCGATCAATACGACATTTTTTCGGTTAATACTGCTACAAGCTGGTATGAAGATGATCCGTTTGTTTTGGCCACGGCGGTGAAACAATTTGAAAGGACCCAACCCCGGTTTAGTTGCCTAAACCGGAATCAAACCCTATCGAAAACACGACCAACAAAAACTTTTCGAAATTTGGGCAGAGTTTCGTTACTAGCGTGGAATTACCATTACCTGCACGCGGAAAATACACTTCATCCTATGCCACAAAAATCAAACCGTGGGCACCAATCCCATCCGAATTTCTCAATATCTTAACAGTAAAGTAAACAATACATCCGGTTTAAAATCGTATAACATATTCAATAGAAAACTCAGAGCGACCTCTAATACATACTCATATACGCATACCACAGTAGGTAGAACAATAAACCTACTGGATGAAACAAGATTGCTCGAGCACTATGCCTCCGACCATGACGTGCGACACCAGAGCCTGAACTGCAAACTGGGCACGGAAACCGAAAAGCCCAGGGGAAAGGCAAATAAAAACGTTAGAGTGAGTGGACGAAAATAAACATATGCCTTTCACCAGTTAATAAACAAACTCAATATAAAACAGTGCGAGTTCGGAATACATATACATATGGAGGTTGTCGGGCGACCTCTCAAACCCGACGTCAGGTGAATCGCTCAAACCTGACGGTGATAGGCCATGGGACCACTCAACCCTGGCGGCATACAGGGGACCTCTCAACCCTGCCCAGAGGACCTCTCAACTCTGGTGGACTACCGGTGATCAGCCGAGTAGTCAAAGCATCGATGCAGTAATGCCATCACCAATAAATATAAAACAATACCTCCAAATACAACATATATATAACAATATCGTATAAAGTAAATACGAAAACCATTAAATTCACGAACTCGCAAATCAACAGTGAAAACATAAACTTGTCCACTCACAGTCTGGCGTAACGCGATACGCGTTAACCCGTGATCCGGCGGAAAGTCCATCGCCAAACGAATGATCACGAACCCCTGAATATTCACAATAACCATTTCTCAAAATCGTAACTCGACAATACAAATCAAATCACGAGAAACCACCGTTCTCGGAAACACAAAATTCAAAGTCGACGAATCGTCGAAAATCCGTATATAACACCTCAATACCTCCCTTTACGTTCGGACGCTCAACTCGAAAAACGAACCTCCCCACTGAGATCGGGGCGCGATTTTGAGTCAAA
The DNA here is from genome assembly GCA_946800695.1 of Geum urbanum. Lineage (NCBI taxonomy): Eukaryota > Viridiplantae > Streptophyta > Magnoliopsida > Rosales > Rosaceae > Geum > Geum urbanum. The sequence continues at coordinate 29,026,324 of OX327010.1, forward strand.
TGACATGCAACTTGTCGAAAGTCCAAAAAAGTCAAACTTTGACCGTTGACCGCCGTTGACCGCCGTCCACGGCGGCGCCGCCGCCGACCAAAGAATTTCACGGCGGAGCAACCCCTATTCCACTCAAAATCACCCACTGAGCAACTTCCATAACTGCACAGAAGTCCAATTCTCACTCTAACTAGGTCAATTTCATGTAAAACCGAATTGTCTCACAAATTTCAAATCCAAAATTCTCCATGTACAAATCGAATTAGAACACCATACTTACATGGTTAGAATCCTTGAGAGGAGAGCTTCAAAGCCCACTCAAAGTTGTAGTTCAATACGGCCTGAAAAATGGAACCCGATTCACCCAAAATTCCTCCCTTTTTTGATCGGAATTTCCCTCCATTCCGGCGAGCCTTGCCGTCGACGGTGACTAGGAACAGACTCGGGAGGCCGAGACGCACCATATGGGACAAGTCACGAGCCAAGAGGTGGCCGGAATCGATCACCGCCGTGGAACCACCGTACGCCGACGTGAAATCCTCCTCCACCGAGTTGACTCGGTCAACTCGGTCAAACCCCAAAATGGCAGGTCTTCGACTTGCCCAAAATAGCAGGTTTCTATTTATAGCCTTTCCCAAAACGGAAACTTCATCTTTATCCATTTCGACGAACTTTAAACACGCGTAACTTTCTCGTCGTATATCCGATTCCGATAATTCTCGCGGCCACGAATTCGACTCGACATAATCTTCCATAATCACCCAAAGTCAAACACATCGGCCAATCGGATAAAAAGTCAACCCTTCGAACCAACACACATTTAAATCGACTAAACAGTCCACAATCGGAAATAATCATAACTAAATCTTCGTAACTCAAAATCATGCTCCGGAAGTTCCCACAAGCTTGAAATTAAATTCTGAACAACTTCCGTGAAGAAGTCGAAACCAAATTCTCATCCGATAATTTAGTCGCAAACAAACCTGCCATTAAAATCCGTTTTCGTCGAAACTTCAAATATTCATAACTAATTCCTCGATCGTTCAAATAACGATCCGGAACCGCCCACGAACTCATAATCACACGTACAACGACTCTCGAGAAGAGACTCAGCTTTAATTCTCGGCCAATAATTTAGTCGTTAACAAGTTCCGCGATTCGAATAACTGTCGGACAGCTGCGACTATGCAGTAACTCACGTATATAGCTGATCAAACTGCTGATTCTGGTCCGGGTCGTCACACAATTGTTCTATCTTGATTATCTTGTGCATAAAGGCGCGTGGAAAGTGGTTAACCATGTTCTTCCAAGAAACATATACAGTGCCTCAACCCTTGGTGTGACCTGGGATAATGAAGAAGTTAGTGCATACCAAGAGCCGAACGCAACTGGTATTCCTGAAACCTTAACAATTCGCCTTAATAATGTGAGACAGGGCAGTGTGGTACGAATTCCTCAACCGAATCTTATTGATGTTAATCAAAATGAAGACAATGAAGACTCAAGTGACGAGGGCATACACATCTTACCTGAAATTAACTCGGAAACAGAGTCAGACTCAAGCAATGATTCTGACTATGCGCCTTAGTGTATGTATGTTAATTTGAGTTTGAGCGTGCAATGTAAAATGAATTATATTCAGATGATCGACTTTAACTTAATTGGATCGATGTAATGAATTAAAGTAGATATTTTGTTTAAGGAGCATTTTTTAATTGACTCGTGATAATATTATAATTGGATCGACTTTAACTTAATTGGATCGATGTAAAAATATAAAAGAAATAGAAATGTTTGATGAGTGGGAAAAAATTTCTTACAGTTTTTTTAAAATTAATTGCCTCGTGATAATATTATAATTTTATTTAAATTAATGAGAAAAAAAACAGAATAACCCGATCTTCAAAAAGACCTGCCTGCAACCCACCCAACGATCTAAATTGACAAATTAAGACGATTAAAGTTCACAAAGTTTTGGACCGCGTATATCCACGTGAATAATTAAGGAGTTGATCGATATCCAGGTGTTGTTTTCTCATTGGAGCATCACATGACGTGGATTAACGGTAATTTACAAAAATTTCTCGTTATAAGTCGGATTTTTGTAGAAACTAATTAATTAAATATATTTTTGAATTTTTAAATAATATCCCCTAAAAATTATTTATTCAAATAGTGAGAGGCCAAAAGCATAGAAGTCCGTTGGTAATTTCGCATTATTAATCGAGATGCAAATGAAAAAAAAAGGAAACAAACTATAACCGACGATATTCATAGTAAATATCGTCGGCTATAGTATAACCGACGATAAAACTTATATCGTTGGCTATAATATCGGGTTATATCCAAAGTTGCAGCCGTTTTGGGCAGAAACAAAACTGCCCAAAATGAAACTGCTCCTCTTCTCGTCGATTTCTGCCATTTCTGGTGTGTTGGGAGCAAGCAAGAAGTCCTCAAGCCAAAGTCCATCGATCCTCAAGCCTCTATTCTTGGATTCTAAACCCAAAAAACAGGTTTAAAATCCCTAAATCCCTAATTCTGTAATTTCAAATTTTTTTTATATAGGTTAGATTTGAAGTTGTTTAGTTTGTTGATCGATAATGTGGATGTTTGAATGAATTGTGTGAATATATATTCGATTATTGTTGAATTTTGTGGATTATTGGAATTATTGTTGATTTTTTTGGAATTATATATTGGAATTATTGGATTATATATATATTGGAATTATTGTGGATTTTATGGAATTATTGGAATTATTGTTGATTTTTTTGGAATTATATATTGGAATGATTGGATTATATATATATTGGATGAATTATATTGGATTATATATATATATTGGAATTATTGTGGATTTTATGGAATTATTGGAATTATTGTTGATTTTTTTGGAATTATATATTGGAATGATTGGATTATATATATTGGATGAATTATATTGGATTATATATATATATTGGAATTATTGTGGATTTTATGAAATTATTGAAATTATTGGATTATATATATATTGGATTTATATATTGGATTATTGATATATATTGGATTATATATATACATGATCATTTTATATATTGGATTTATGGAATTATTGAAATTATTGGATTATATATATATTGGATTTATATATATTGGATTTATGTTTAATTATTGCATTATACATTGGATTTATGGAATTATTGGATTATATATATAGAGGAGTTTAATTAATTTTTGGAATTATTGGATTACGAATTCAAATTTTTGGATGAATTAGGAATTATTTTGAATTTTTGTAATTTTATAGCAACGATGAATTGGTTGAATTGCGGTGCTTCCCAAGGGGGGTCGAGGGGGAGGTCGAGAGGGAGGTCGAGAGGGAGAGGGAGATCGGGACGTGGGGATGAGGGCACCGGAAGTTGGTCCGCATCAGGATCCACCAGCGTTGGCAACACTTACAGCATTCCTCCCACCTCTCGGCATCGTACACTTCTGGGTGAGGGACAACCTCAGCAGTAGCAGGTCGAGTCTGCTCGATCCTCAGGCGCGATGAGGCTTTATGAGGTCAGTCGCACGTCAGAAACGGATAGTGCGACTCAATCCTCGGTACGAATGCCGGAGATTCAGCGCGAGGACCCTTCCCCATTCACCCACCAGACTCCTCATTCTTCCGAGGAAGCTGGTGGATCGATTCAGTCCTCGGCCAGGATGCGACTATGCCCACCGTCTATCCTATTCTTACCGTTGGAAATGCCGACGATACCTCTCGTCGATTCCACGGGGATGCCTGTTCCAGGACAGCTAGGGTTCATTACTCCGGACCAGGCATACGCGTATGTACCCTTCCCGGAACCTCTCTGGAGTGTGAGGATTCCGGGACAACGCACCGACGAATCAGGTAAATATTAATTAGTGATATCTTTTTACTTAGTAATATTTAAATTCAATTAGGTGTTGATGTTTAAAAAATTGTCTACATATATATATGTGATAGGCGAGATCGTGCCCGGTGACAAACAAAAGAGAACCAGAGGCCCCGTCGTCAGCAAGTTACTGGACGACGCCATTCAGGCTAGCGGTGGTGGCCAAGTTATGATTCCGACCGGGGATAGAGGGCAGGTGATCGAGGGAAAGGTCACTCGAAGGTACGCGGGGATGGCGGGCAGCCTTATACGGGATAGAGTCCCAATGTTGTGGCCAGATTGGAATTCAGTGCCGCAATCCGTCAAATATGAGATGAATAATGCGTTGTCGGTGAGTTGAATTGTATATTCATTATGTAAATTTTCTAAATAAATTTTTAATATTATTGATATATATATATATATGCATTGCAGAGGTGGTTCCGTGTGGACAACGACATTAGACCCACGTGGGCGGATGAAGTGCAGGGGAGCAGGTTACTAGATTCATTTATTTCGATTTTGTCGTTTCTTTTGATTATGTTCATACAATGTTGTAAGTTACTAACGATTGATTTTATTAATATAGGTATAAGGAGTGGAATGGCGAGCTGAAAAAACATTGGAAAAAGTACGGCGACGATCGTTCGGGTACCCCTAGCGAGTTTCGTTATAGGGAGTACGAGTGGCGATGGCTTGTGGTTCACTTCAACAACCTGAAATTAAAGGTACGCAACCTTCGATCGATTAAATTTTTGTTTTATCGTACTTCCCTCAAATTATTTGGCTAATATTTTTTTGATGTTGGATTAATCCAGCAGGCTATTTCTGAAGTCAACACAAGGAACCAGGCCAAAAACACAAAAAATCATCATGCCGGTTCCAGATCATACTTGGGTTGGATCGAGGAGGCGGCCAACCACTCAGAAGTCCCTCCGCTTGTCTATACGATGTAGCACGCGTATCCGCAGTCCCCCGAATATGCTGTAAGTGTCCTTATAACAAAATAAACATATTTCTTATTTTTTTAGATTGTTTACATTAACTAATATTTTATTTTTCTTTGTCAATTAGGCGAGAGTTCAGGAGGCGATTTCGGAGGTGTTGACTCAAGTGGCGAGAGAGCGCTATCCCAACACCCCCGATGCGGAACTCCCGATTGATCAGATTGATCAATCTGATTCGATCATCAGGGCCAGGATTATGTCAACTGCGATCCCTCCAGGGAAGAACACTTTCTACTGCAGGGGTTCCGGAAAGTGGGGTCAAGGGCTGCTGAAGAAGGCCCCTGAATTCTCTCGCGGATCGGGATCATCTTCGAAGACTAATGAGCTACAGGAGCAGCTTCATAGGCAAGCGATTGAGATGGAAGCTCAACGGCGTCGGATGGAGGAGATGGAGCAGACGCGAGCCGCAGAGCAGAATCGGTTGGCCGAATAGCAGCAGATGATGGAGAACTGGATGCACCAATATTATGCACAGTTGCATGCATCTGGAATCTAGATAGCTCTCCCGCCCATTTTTGGTGCACCACAGCCACAGCCTCAGCCTCAGCCGCAGTCTCAGTCGCAGCCTCAGCCAGACCAGGACCAACCAAGTTATGACGATCCGTTTGACCACATAGACTTAGGACCCCCGTAGATTTGAACAATTTCGGTTTTTTATTTTAATTATTTACTACGTACGCATATGTATACAGATTTGAACGATTTCAGTTTTTTATTTTATTTATTTACTACTATAGTTTAAATAGTTGTTGATTTTCAATTTGAACAATATTGGTGATTTTTTGGGAATGCAGGTTCTGGGATAAAACCCAGAACCTGCAAAAAAATTTTAATTAATAATGACTATAACCGACGATATCTGTCAACATCGTCGGCTATAGTTTGAAACTATGCCCGACGATAATGTCTCGTTGCCTTTAGTCACCTTTTTTTTTTCCAACGAAAAACCTAATTCATCGTCGGTTATGGTATCACCAACGGTGCATTACCGACGAGACTATAACTGACAATGAGTCGTCGGGTATAGACTATACCCGATGATAAAACGGAACAGACCGACGACACCAAATCGTCGGCTATAGACATTCTTTTGGTAGTGTAAAGGCCGAGTTGCGGTGGTTATTGAACTTATAGTCTCCTCATACCATCGCACCTGTTCTTCTCTCTAAGCTCCTCATTCCAACCTTCGGTGATCGTCTCCAATGGTCGCGTTCTTGAGCCTCCACTTGCTTCGGTAAGTGCTGATTTTCGAAGAAACCCAAGGAAATTATTTTTTTAACCTTTGGATGTCCAAAGGAGGATGGCAACGACGCACGGGGCGAGGAAGAAAAGGGTGTGATCGTCGATCGAAGTGGGCAACACAGTTGCGTCGACGTTGATGTTCCGGAAGAGTGAAGGGAAAAAATGGAATATAGTTTTCAAAATTTCTAATTGGTTAGTATTAAACCAATAAGTGAATGTCATGTATGCTAGTGCAAGTGCACTACTGTGTGTTGAATAATTTTCCGCTCTACAGTACCTTCATTACTCTGACATGACCCAATATTGCTTTCTCTCTCAATCAAGTTTGCAAGTTTATGCATCAACCAACTACGATCCATTGGGCCGTTGTTACACGGATTATTCATTACCTCAAGCACACCTATAGTCCTACTCATGATATTCTTCTATGAACCTAGACATCTCTCCATTACTGCTTTCTTTGATGCTGATTTTGTGGGATATTAGGATGATCGCCATTCTATTGGTGGGTACGTACCATGTTTATTTTGGCTATGTTCACTTTTCAGTTGAGATTTCTTGGCTTCATTACTTCTTTCTTTTATGTTGATTACGCGGGTAATCCGAAAGATCATCATTCCATTGTTGGGTACTACTTTATCTTGGTAAAACATCATCTCTTAGAGCTCTAAAACCTAACACACAGTATCTCGCTCAAGAATGAAGGTATCGACAATTAGCATACACTTTCACCACTAGAGAACAACAACCAAACAACGAAGGTAAATTCCTTCGTCGCTAGAGGCCAACTGAGACGACGAAGAATGCATTCGTAGCCTTAGAAATATCATATGTCGCTGTAAGGTCTCTGAGGCGACCAATATTTTTCTATGTCACTTCATAAACATGATATAACCAAATTTAGGTATCTGAAGAGACAAATGGAAACTTGGTCGCCTCGAATAGATCTGATGTGATGAAGATTACTCAATATTCGTCGCCTCATTTTTTGCAACAAATCGTCGGCAATAGTACACTATTGCTGACGACTTAAAAATCGTCGGCCTTTGTTTCTCTAAGTCGTCGGCAACGAGAAGTTATGTGGTAGTGAAATAAGGTTGTTCTTGCCATCCATTTGATTCTTAAGTAAGGTTAGTTTGATTTTTTTTATCTCTTTAACCCTCTTTATGACCATATTATATGTTAATTGAGAAGTGAAATTGATGTTTATGTGAAACTTTTGAAGTTGAATTGAATTTGGTCTTATGTTGTACTTTTAGTATTTCAATCATTGAATTGTGATAAATCATGTTATGAGTTCATCAATAATGTTTGAATTTTGGTTAAATTTAGTGAAATTTGTGATGATTAGTGTAGATTAGGCTTATTGGTCTAAATTAGTAGTGTTATTAGTGTTAATCATGAAATCGAGTGTAGGGTTTATATAATTGTGGTGTTTATCAAGTTAGAACTCCCATTTGAGAATCAACAACTCATCTAGTTAATCAAGATGAGTTGTTGATTCTCGAATTGTCCCATTTTTGGACACTTTATGTGAATACGACTTTGTTGAACCTTTTGCTATTCATGTGGTTTCAATTTCTGTTTTGGGATATAGTTTCGACAATGTCTCATTACAATGTTCCTCGAGTGCAAATTAGGTTGTTTAGATATGTGTGCACTTGGGGAACAAGGCATGTCCAATTTGTTAAAGGGTACAAGGCATGTCCAATTTGTCTAGATGAGCTCACTTCAGAGCATATATGTGGGAGGATAGTTTATGAAGGCCATCGGAAATGGCTCCACCAGGACCACGCTTGGCGATTGAGTAAGACATTTAACGGGAATGTGGAGTTTAGCAGAAGACCCGTTCAGAAGAATAGAGATGAAATTTTGGAGGACGTTAGGTCACACGCTTACCCTATTCTTAGCCAACATGACGACTTGAAGGTGCCGTACAATCCAAATAACAGATAGTGTTGGACTCACGAGAGCATATTTTGGAAGCTGCCATATTGGTCATCATTGAAGATCAGAAATTGCTTAGATGTCATGCACATTGAAAAAAAATGTGTGACAACATCCTTGCAACCATTTTTACAATTGATAAGAAAACCAAGGATGGTCCAAAAGTTTGCGCTGCTTTAAAGAAGAGGAATGTGTGCAAAAACTAATGGCAAAGAGAGGGTGACGAGGGGACGGTGAAGGTTCCTCATGCATATTTTTTAGTTAAAAAGGATGTTATAGAAGATGTGTTCGAATGGTTCAGGGATGTTAAGTATCCTCTTGGTTATGCAGGAAGTTTGAGAAGTAAGGTCAAAGTTGCACCCCCGTCAAAGTTTTATGGATTGAAGACACATGATTGCCATGTATTGCTTCAACGTCTTCTTCCAGTGGTTATCAGAGGATTCTTGCCAAATAACATTCTGAAGCTATTGATAGCATTGTCAAATTGGTTTCGTAAATTATGTGCTAGGGAGCTGAAGAAGGAGGTTGTGCTTGACATGGAAACTGAGATAGTGATGATTCTCTGCAATTTGGAGATGATTTTTCCTTCGCATTTTTTTACATCTATGGTTCATCTCATGGTTCATCTACCAGAACAAATATTGCTGGCCCAGTACACTGTACATGGATATATCCAATTGAAAGGTATAATACTTTAGCTGCTAATATTACATTAGTTATGTAATATGTACTAACCATTTATATGATATTGCAGGCAATTAGGTCAATATAAAAAGTCAATGAGGAATACAAGTTACATGGAGGGTAGTATTGCAGAACGGTACCTCGCACAGGAGTCGGTGACGTACTGTAAGTCTTATCTCAGACGGGAAGACCACGAAGAAATTGACACTTCCCCAAAGTGGAATATTAGCAGTGTTTCACAACAAGGTCATAGATTATTGAGACTCGTAGCCAGTTTAGGTTAACTGAAGCAGAGACTGCTGAGGCTCACTAGCAAGTTTTGGTGGAAACAAACGAAGTTAAACCATACCTAGAAGAACATCTAAAAAGGTTCAAGGCTAAAAATGGTGAAGATTTCGATGATCTTCGTCGTCAGAGGAGTTTTCTTCGATGGTTCTTAACATGGCTATGAAAACTAACACTTATCTTTCACTTATCTAATACTTATATTTCACTTATCTTTTAGGTGTCTCTTAAGGATAAAAATAAGGACCAAGGCTTGGTGTCAGGGATAAAGTCATTAGCCCAACGACCTCAGCAATTCCGGGTTTTTAAGTCGTGTTATGTGAATGGTGTCAAGTTTACCTCGTTTGATACAGATCAAAAAACCCTCAAAATAGCAGTGTCATGATAGACATGGGTTCATTCAAGTTCTACAGCCATATTATCTATGTAGTCGAAGTATTATATGAAGGACGTATGCCAGTGGTGTTGTTCAAGTGCACATGGCACAACTCCGAGGATGAGGACAAAATTGACACCGTCAAGTTATATCATGGACTAATATCAGTGGATACAAATAGTAGTTACTATGAGGATTCACCCTTTATTATTGCAACCATTGCAAAACAAGTATTCTACATGGACGATCCATATGCAGGTGGTACTTGGAAGGTAGTATAAGAAATGTCGCACCGAAATGTCTACAGTGCCGAAGTACTTGCCATAGATGAAAGCAGGTCGCCTACAGGTATTCATATCACCGAGCCTTACCAAGAGGACACTTCCACGATGATACAGTTTTACCAAGATCTTCATCTAGTTTTGGATGAAGAAGGAGATGAAGATGACGACGAATCTAGCGAATACCTATTAGAGCAAGAAGAAGAAGATGCAGAAGAAGAAGAAGAAGAAGAAGAAGAAGAAGAAGAAGAAGAAGAAGAAGAAGAAGAAGAAGACGAAGATGAAGAGAATAATGAAGAGGACAAGGAAGAAGACTAAACAAATATTATTATGTATTTGAAAACTAATTTCGTATTTGTAAAATATGAATTATGTATTTGAAAACATTAAACCTAATATGTAAAAAGAAGACAAAATGAAGCGACCAAGACTTCAATCTTCATCGCTTCACATTGTACGAGGCATCGAGAAACTTCAATCTTTGTCGCTTCAGTTAGGTTTTTTAAAATATTATTTGTTCATGAGGCGACCAATCCTGTATCCCCTAGGTAACCCTGTGAATAAAACATTCGTCGCTTCATCTCTTTGAGGCGACCAAGAAAGTAATGTTCGTCGCTGAAGTACTTCCAGGCGACGAAGAAATCAATTTTCGTCGCGTTAGAACTTCCAGGCAACCAAGAAATCAATCTTTGTCTCCCCAGGCCCATTATATTTCCAGACTTGGCACAATTTCTTTCTTCTTCTTCGTTTCTTCTTCTTCTTCGCCCCCAAATCGCCTTTACCCTCACTACAAGAAAATGAAACATTACCGGCGAGATTCCGGCCAACAAGGCCGGCGATCGGAAAATTCGCCGGTAATGTCCATTATTACCGGCGACTTACTCCGTCGCCGGTAATGTCGCCGGATCTCGCCGGTAATGTTCCAAAACATTACCGGCGACTCCAACCGTCGCCGGCAATGTCAAGCCGAACATTTCCGGCGATTTTCCGGCCGAAATTTTGCCGGAAATGTGTGGCTAGACATTGCCGGCGACGGTTGGAGTCGCCAGTAATGTTTTGGAACATTACCGGCGAGATTCCGGCGTAAAGTCGCCGGTAATGTCTTCATTTCCGGCGACTTACTCCGTCGCCGGCAATGTGTCTTATATTAGATGCCGGATGCGGCAGCTCGATCATTCAATCATTTTGATCGAAAAAAATCCAGAGAAATCGAAAGAAGGAAAACGTACGCTCTGAAATCGATCATTCGGTATATTGTCAAAATTAAGGTGCGCGTCGAAAACTAGATCACTCGGGAAGCTATATATATAGGTAGGTGTATATATACGTATATGTGGTATATATATATGTGTGTGTGTTGATCAAATCCAATTCGTGAGATATATATGAAATGTTGTTGATGTCACCGAAACGAGAAAACAGCTTGTAGTTAATCTTGTGTCTGAATCAACGACTGGTATTATCGTATTGTTATCGGAGGCAGTCTTAACAGAGCCTCCTACCCAGTCAAATACGTTTTGAATTGAAAAAAGGAGAATACCATCATCGAGTACTGAATCGAATTCAGAGATTAGATCGATATATATATATATATGCATGCATGTGTTGCTTTAATTAGAGTTGAATTGAGACATCGCGTCGATTATTAGTAGTGAATGTGTGTATATATATAATTAATACGTAAAATTGTTAGAATTTTCAGGATGGACAAGAGTTGGATGAGCCTCGAAAGATGGGATGTCAGATATCACGAGGGAATTAGGAGTTTTGTGGATTTTGTGAAGGCTAATTGTGGAGACACTACACTTCATTATTGCCCGTGTAAAGAATGTAAGTGTTTCAGCGATCGATTTCGATTTCCCATTGATAAAGTCCAGAGGCACCTGAGTAAATACGGGTTTTGGGATAAGTACACTTGTTGGATTTATCACGGTGAAACATCGGTAGCGGGTCCGCATGATCATGGACAATTTGGTGAGAGGGCCAGTCCATGCTATGATCATGGAAATTTTGCTGAGAGGGGCAGTGCATCCTATGATCCAACATCGATGTTAATCAATGATATGTTTCCTCATGAGAGCGGTGTATTTGCTGATGAAGCACCAAATGTCCCTCCCGTCGTTGAGGGTTTCCCCCATATCGAGCCAGTAGAACCATTACCTGGAGCTCATGTCAACACAAGCGGTATGGACAAGTACAACAACCTGATTACATTGCAACAGACTCCGTTGTACGACGGTTGTAGTAAGACTGTTCTTGAAAGTGTGATGGGAGTGATGCAGCTCAAAATGGAGAACAAAATGTTGGAAATTAGGGTGATAAGTTCTAAATTTATATGCAATGTATATATATGTGATGTATATATATATTCAGGTATGTGAAAATTAAGTGATGTATATATATGTGAAAATTATGTATATATGTGGTTTGGATGAATATGTGATGTATATATATGTGGAAATTAAACCTAATTAAGATGCATGATATATATGTGTGTGAAAAATGTGGAAAATTAATTAGGGTTTCTGATTTGGATGAATATGTGAAAATTAAATTTAATTAAGATGCATGATGTATATATATATACATCGAAAATGTATATATGTTAATTTAGGTGATGTAGTTGTTAATTAATCGTATAAATGAAGGTGGAAATCGGGATCGGAACGGTTTAGAACCAGAACGGTTTTAAACCGGAACCGCGCGGAACCGGAACCCTTTGGAACCGGAACTGTTTGTAACCGGAACCGTTATGTTACAAACGTTTCCGGTTACAAACATTTCCGGTTACAAACAGTTCCGGTTTCTAACGGTTCCGGTTCCAAACCGTTCCGGTTCCGATTTGTTATAGAACCGAAACGATTTGGAACCGGAACCGTTTGGAACCGGAACTGTTTCTAACCTTTCCCGTTATGTTACAAAAGGTTTCGGTTACAAACAGTTCCGGTTTCTAACGGTTCCGGTTCCAAACCGTTCCGGTTCCGATTTGTTATTGAACCGAATCCATGACTATTACGATGTCCAGGAGGTTTTGCGGCTAATTGGCTTCGAAGAGGTTCCCGAAATAGTGGAGGGAACAATAGTCAAGCTTCCTCCTCGCCCACAGTTAGCAACACGCCCAGTGGGCCAATGATGACTGCTCTCACGAGAGCCTTGCTAGAGGCGCGAGCTGAGGAGGAAGCTGCACGATCAAGAGCCGTGGAACCGGAAGTCGAGGCTCGAGCCTCAGTCTCTAGACGCTCAATCAGCAGACGTCCATCCGGTGGCAGAGCCTCAGACGAGCGACAGTCAACGGGGGCATCAGAAACTCCCTCAATCCGAATGCCCCATATTCGGATGGTGCCTACTCCCGTTTCACGGGAATCATCTGAGGCACATGGTGGTGTTGGCGCCTCATCATCCAGGTCTCGTCTATCTCCGTCGTCCGGTCTCTTCCTACCCGACGAGATTCCTGTCATCCCTGAATTCGATGATAGGGGGATGCCTGTTTATGTTGAAGGACGGCCGGAGTTCCTGACCGTGGAGGAAGCGTATAACTTGCTCCCGTTCGACCCCGTGTATCTTTGGAGTGTGAGGTGCACCAACCAACAAACGGACGATGCAGGTAAATTTTATTTAACACCAGATTGAGTACTTAATTATTACTTAAGACTTGCGATAGGTTCAATTAATGATATCAATTTGTTGACATTGTATTATTTGGCCATTTCGTTAATGGGACTGGAAAACGGAAAGGGGCTAGAGGCACCTGCACCGGGAAGAGACTTGAGCAGGCCACCGGCGGAAGGAAAACGCCCATAAGGGCCAATGAGGATGGCGAGGTGATCGAGGCATTCGACACCACGCGCAAATATGTCAGCATGGCCAGTGCGATCGTGCGGGACAAGGTTCCAATGCTTTGGCCAGATTGGGAATCTGTGCCTATCTACGTGAAGATGCAAGTGCATAATGCACTCAGTGTGAGTAAAATCGTATTTTCATTACGTAAATTTTACATTTATTAATTAAGTCCACTTAAATATATAATTTTACCTTTTATATATTCATATTGCAGGTGTGGTTTGACGTGGATGAAGTTTTTATTCACACGTGGGTAGAGCGTCAACTACATATGAGGTGATGTGCTTCGACTTATTTGAATATATATCGAGTTAGATTTTTGTTTATCAAGTGTTTTAATATCTCTAACTTTTTTTCCTTGTTTTAATATAGGTATAAAGAGTGGAAGAACGAGCTTTCTTCCCATTACACTGTATACAAGGAGCTAGGCCGAGGTTCTACCCCTAGCGAATTCCGGTTTAGGGAGTACGAGTGGCTGTGGCTGATAGCCCACTTCGAGCACCCCAAAGCTCGGGTATGCATCCTTAATATATCTTACAAGCCTAATGTATCGTATCAGATTGAAATAGTGTGAGATCTAATTTTTTTCCATATGTTTATCAAACAAGGCGATTTCGAAGACGAACCGGGCGAATAGATTGAAAAACACCAGGGCCCATCATGCAGGTTCACTCAACTACATGGCTTGGTCGACTAAGGCGCAGCAACAACAAGAAGTGAACCCCTTGGTGTATATTCATCAGAAGTTCTATCCGCAGTGCCCTGACGAAGCGGTAAGTCTTTCGCCTCTCCATGTGTTAATAAAACTATTTTTCGATATTAATAGATTTTGTTAGTTAATACGTTGTTCATTTTCGCTTTTCAATTAGGCGAGAGTGGAGGAGGCGACCGCAGAAGTGACCATGAGTATAGCTCGGACTAACCATCATGACTGCTCCGAGGAAGAAGTCACCCAGTATGCCTCTCAGATCGATCCGCTTGATCCCCCGATAGCGGCTCAGATCATGGCAAAAGCGTGCGGGACTGGAAAGAATACCTACTACTGTAGGGGAATGGGCTCGGCGGGCGAAGGAGTATTGAAAACCACTTCACAATACTCTACCGGGTCAAGAAGTTCAACTTCTAGTCGTAACCTCGCAGCGGAGCTTCATAGGACGCAGAGGGAGTTAAAGGAGCAAAAGAGGCAGATGGCCGAGTACCAAAACATGGTCCAGCAGCAGACACAGATGCAGGCTCAGATGTACACATGGATGCAGACGATGTACGAGGCTCAGACTACCGGACAACCGTTCCCCACACCTCCCCCGGTCCCGGTCCCTCCGTTCCCTAGCTATCCACCACCACCACCGCACCAGTCAACGCCAGAGCAAGACCAAGGAAGCCACCAGAATTCAAATGAGTACATGGATTACTTCGACCCTGACCCGCAAGTTCCTCGACCCTGACCTGTAGTTGTAGTTAATTTTCGTATCGTCGTTGCTATTTGTACTGTACGTTGGACATTTATGTGTACTGTTGAACTTGTATGATTGTACGGTTTATGTCTTTCAATGCAGGTTCTGGAATTGGGCCCAATCCAGAATCGCGTTTTTTTTTCAAAATTTTTCCAGACATTGCCGGCGACATGGACCTTAGTCGCCGGCAATGTCTCACATTCCGGCCACGGCGGCGCTGCCATTGCCGGTAATGTCTTGACATTGCCGGCGACGCCGTTTCCCGTCGCCGGCAATGTTAACACCGGCGGGGGATTTCCGGCAAGTCGCCGGTAATGACAATTCCGGCGAAAAAAATAGACAAGGCCGGCGACGGGAGGTCGCCGGTAATGTATCCATTTCTGGTAGTGCCTCTGATCCGCTCCCCGAACCCGAAACCCCTAAATCCCGTCCACCACCAACCAATTTGTTCTTCCAGGTATAATTATTACAATTATTTTTGTTTACCATTTTTTTAATATTATTTAATTATTATGTTTTAATTGAGCATGTGATAGTCAAGTGAAGACTTGACGAAGTGTTGTCCCAACAAGATGATGCAGCAAGCGAGGATAACGATGATGTGGTTTCACAAGAGTTTCCTCTTCCTCTTGATACGCAAATAAATATCATAGAGGAAGAGATGGGTGCAAGGCCCGAGACCTCTGTAAGAGGTAATGTATAACATATAGTCGTTTGTCTCAATTTTTGTGTATGATCATTTTTCGTACATGATTGATACATATTTATTTGTTCATGTTTTTCGTGGCAGGGGTAGGGCGCGCAATCACACGCGAGCCTTAAACCAGAGGAGGCGCCTGGGTGAACAATAATGCTGAGGAAACAGAGATGCTGAAAAGGGAGGTGTGGAAGCGAAAGAGGTAACGTGCAAGTCGAGAGATGATTATAATGCGCTCGCCAAAAGGATGAGAGAAATGGAGGCCTTAATACGATCTATCCAATTTGGGGTCAACAAGTTACAGTTCCTACCCCCGCTCCTGGCACCCAATCTAGCTGCAATTTGAGTACGTACCGACCAAGACTCAAATTTGTGAACAATGGTAGAATGTATTTGTACAGGCATCAAACTAGTACGTTTAGATTTGAGGTCAATTTTTGTGTATGGATGATTATGTGTGTTCAATGAGTTTGTTTTGCTCATATTGTGTGTTGAGAAAGATTTTGTGCACATTGTGTGCATAATAGTGTATTGTCATAACTTGGTACGTAAAAACTAAAATAATTTTTTTTATTGTCATCCAATGGAGCGACGAAGATAGTTCAAACTCCGTCACTTCCTATAACCTGGAGGGATGAAGATAGGTCAAACTCCGTTGCTCTATGTAAGATCCTATAGCAGACCTTGGTTGCCCCAACCTCATCAATATTGGTCGCTAAATTTAGGAGCGACCAAAAATCCTCCTCAAATCTTTGCCGCAATATTATTTGGCGACTAATTTAGCTTCGTCGCTTCATTGATCTTTAGCGACGAAGATTTATAAAATTACGTCACCAAAGGGTGGAGAGACGAATATGAGGCGACGATGCTTAAGCGACAAAGACTCGATCACTAGCTGTCGAGGCGACCATTATGCTGCTTGGGCGGCATAAAATCTTCGTCGCCTCAGTGCTGGACTGTAGTAGTGTTCATTTGAAATCTCTTGGCTACATTCACTTCAGAGACTTGCAATTGTCTCTGACATGTACCGAATATGGTGTGACAACATTAACTCTGTTTCACTAGCTTCTAATCGTCTTTTTCTGCACGTACCAGTCATTTAAAAGGTGAAAAGTGAATTATCATTATATAAATTTGGCGTGACAACATTATAGCTCTTATCATTAGAAAAGAGCTTGATATATGTTGATTATATATGCACTCAATATTAGGCTGAGATATTCACCTGAAAAATAATAATTTAAGATCATATCGTGAAGTAGACCATTGTTACAGCAACCATTTATTTATTTTTTGAAAATAGGACGGGTACCAAGACCCTAGAGCAACCATTTATATAATCTTTGTACTATTATATGTTGTCTGTGGAAAAACCAATTTGTTTGAATCTTATCACTACATTTAGTATAATTAGTATAAGGGTAGTTTAACTCATTTGATATTATTACGAGAAAGAAATTGGGGATATTGACTTACAAAAGTTACTTTAGTGACTTTAGTACTAATTACTAGCTTATCCAGAGGAAATGACTTCTTTCAGCTCAGAGTTCCACGAAGACGACCTGCACTCAAACTTAGGTCTTCTACCTACTTCAGGCCTCTCATTCCTACATTCTCTCATGAGGATCTTCATGGCTTCCTAGCTTCCACCTTCTCTTCTTTTGTCTCCTCTCTTCCTTTGAAAGCGGGGGAGTCAATTAATAAGAGAATATGGTGTAACTCTCTCCCATGATGTTCTTGTCGATGGTGTTGGCGTCAGTTTGACTGCGCGTGGCGATCAATTGGCTAGATGCGACTTCTATAGTGGTGGTGGTGTGTTTCTTGCTGACGGCGTCTACGAGGTTGGTGGAGGCTCAAGAGTATTAGAAATTGTTGGTTTTTCCAATAATCCTAATGTTTTTTTAGTAGGATTGGGTTGCTTGCCTCAACCTAGTTTATTTGGTAGAGATGGTGCTAGTTAACTGAGGAGTGAGATTCTTGATCTTTTTTTTTGAAGGGGTGATTCTTGATATTTTCACCGTCTTGTATATTCTATTTTGATAGTTTATGGTTGGAGAGCATTGTATGGTAGTATGTGGAGATTTCGTTTTTATTGGGGGCAGATAATTCAATAAAATCTTTGTACTATTATATTATTATTTCGAATATCACAAACTGATTTATGTGAATCGATGTTTTTTAAATTGAAAATAGATAAATAAATATTACTTGGTAGTTAAATGATTAGGTATTGACCCTCTTCTTAAGAGGTCTGAGGTTCGAACCTCAACAATGCACAAGTATTTTTCTTATCAGGGACATTAGTTGAAATGGTTACTGAACTTTGTCAAAATCGACAATTTGATCACTGAACTTTCAAAAATATCAAAATGATCAGTGAAGTATTATCTCTTATATCAATTTGATCACTACGTACGAAATGGATGTTAAATCTCACATTTGCTGTTAAGTTAGAGGGTAATTATGCCATTTAACTATTGTGCACTATTTTTCTTTAAAACCTTTCAATTTTTCCATCAAATTTGAGCTTGAACGTCCAATATATTGCAACAAATCTGTCCTAAAATCTTATATATGCAGCAAAGTTTCAAAACAATTCAGATTCAAAATCGCAAGAAACAGACATGAACTAAATTCATAAAAGAAATTCATTGTGTTGATTACAAGCCATCCAAAACAGGCCTAGTTATATGACTTAGATTAGTTTACATGCCAGACATCTATAACTGAAATTCATGTCATACAAACAAAAGTGGTCAAATCACAATCTAAAAGATCAAGGGCTTCCATACTCCCCTCCCAACACTCCCACAACTGCTACCTCTTCTCCTTGAATTTATAGCCATGAAGACGGCCCTCGTTGTAAGAGGTGGCTAGGAGGATGAGCTAATTGCATTTGCTTGTTGTGAAATCTGAAATGTAGTTGGAGATGGTTGTGATGAAGAAATGACTGGATTCTGTAAACAATTAACACATAAAATACTTGTAAATCAACAATTTCTTTAAACAATGCTTAAAAGAATTGAACTATCATTACTAGGCAAAATAGAACAACTACCTCATCAACATCATCATTCAGAATTGAACTATCAACATTAACATCATCATTTGAAACTGATGTGTTGTTTATCCGCCAATAAATGCATCACATACTTAATTCTTTACACAAGCAAACATTACCGTAATCAGAAACTAAGCTAAAGTATATGAACTTCAACTTACAGCCTCTTGTGTAGGATGAGGAGTTTCCTAGTTATGTCTCCCACATGTTCTAGCATTATATCCTTATATATATATATATATATTTTCCATATTTATTGTTATTAAAATAAGTCCTCGGCAGTTTGGTGGTTCCAAGAGGGGGTGGTGCTTCACCTAAATTCATCAATATAGTACGCATCTAAATTAAAGATAAAGAGATGCAATAACAAAATAAGGAAGCAAGAACAAACAAACATGGTTCTAGTCTTCTAGATTGGTTTGAGGGCCTTCCTAGTCCTCTCTTATAAACTGGAGGCATGATAGGATTTGACAAAATTTCTCACTCATCAATGCCTAGAATAGCTTCTATTCCATGTGTATAAGCCCTCTGGTATGCCTCTTTTGAGTAGCATTCATGTACAAAGTCTTCCACCGCCAAATTGTTTGCATGTATGCCTGCTATGGCATGAGGACATGGTAAACCATTCATATTCCATCTCTTACATGTGCACTTGTGGTCCATCAGATTAACTGCATGTACAAATGTGACACCAGATGCACAGCCTGCACCTTTCCTTAGATTTGGAACTTCAAATGATTAGACTCATTTGCATCGTAGTCTTCACTTAAATCAACATTCTTCTTGAGCAGCTTTTGAATTCTTTCTCCAACCTTAGCCATCCATCTTTCCCCAGCAATACTTCGGTGAACTTGTCTCATCATGAGATTCAATTCAGCTCCTCATGCAACCCTAAAATTGGTAGTTTTCGAGCTTCTAAGATCTTTGAGTTGAAGGCCTCACATAAATTGTAACAAAGAATGTCGCACTTGAGAGTATCCTTGAAATGTGACCTACTCCAATGCTCCGCATGCCTTTTTTTCAACCAGTCATGGGCTTTTTTATTCTTCACACATATCATCCATGTTCTTGTGGAACTAGGGCATGGTAGTGCTCTTTGATGTTGCCCAAAAAAGCTGCTTCAATTCACTTTCAGTGAATCCATCATCTTTGAAGTTGGCATACAAGTGTCTTGCATAGTGTCTATGCTTAGAATTAGGCATAATGTCCTTCACAACATTTAACAACCCTTTTTTCTTATCACTTATAATTGTATAGCTGAAATCATTTTCAATCTCCAAATCCTCTCTCAAAAGCTGCATAAACCAAGTTCAAGTCTCTCTTATCTCTTGCTCTACTATTGCATAAGCAATGACATACATCCCGTTATTAAGATCAATCACAACTGTTGTTAACATAATACCTTTCAACTTGGTTCTTAGGTGAGTACCATCCAGCCCTATCAATGGCCTACACCTCTCTTTAAAGCCTTGTTTCAGACCAGCATAGCTAACATACATCTTGTTGAGCCTTCTGCTTTCTCCCTCTAATGGAGCATTAATCCACATTGTATTTCTTGGATTAGCCTTCCTTATCTCATGTGCCTAACTCTCTAGCAGGTTATATTGGTCTTCTATTGTTCCATGTATCAACTTATTAGTTGTCCTCTTTGCTCTATGACATTGTTGGTATCCCACACGTATGCGGAAGTCATTGTAAATAGAAGCTTGTATCCCTTTTCTTGACTACTTTGGATCTGCTATGACGTTGGCAAAGTACCTCTTAGCAAGAAATTTTGCATTGCAATGATACACTTTCACCTTGGAGCCCAATTGAATACATTGATGCTCTAACCTACAGGTCCTAATCACAAACTCAGGAGATTCTTTTGAAACCCTAGAAGCCCAAATCAAGCATGGCCATTTCTTGGAAGTTGTCGAAGTCTTGCATGACCATTTCTTGGAAGTCGTAGAAGTCTTCTTCTTACATGTTGATTTCTCGAAAGTCTTGCAAGTAGCCTTGACTCTTATCTGATCATTGGGTCTAAACCTGAGCTGCTTTCTAGTCTTGCAAGAAAGCACCTTTACAGCATCCTTAAATGCATTTGCATTTGGAAAACTTTTTCCAACTTCGAACTGAGGGTCCACCAAATCCGTATTTTGTTGAACTCAGGAAACTTGTGGAATATTTTCTTCACTCTCCTAGTCCTTACTCCATCATGCCGGCCTCACATTATTATCACTGTTTGAAGACTCACGTAAACACTGAAATTTCTCCGAGTCTTCACTACTACCATATGAAATGTTACTCCTCACTACCAGAACAAATACTATAGCTGAATTATTTTTTTAAAAACAGGTTGACGACACATTTTTTCGTCGGCTATACTTTACTTTAGTTGACTATTCTTTTCATCATCGGTTTTAGTTGGAAAAAATCGTCGGCCATAGTGATAACCATAGCTAACGATGTATAAAATCGTCGACTATACTATAGCCGACGAAATAACGATATAATCTCGTCGGCTATAGTTATCTGGTTTATATTCCCATATCGTCACTCCCCTCTCTCAAAAACCCTAACATTTTTTTCCTCTCTCTCTCTCTCATACCATCATCGCCGCCGCCTCTCCCTCTCCACCGCAACCTCCTCACCCTCTCCCTCCGTCGCCGCCGCCTCTCCCCGGCCTTTAATGAATTTTGTGAAATTTAGCGAAATTATGGTTTGGTGAAGGATCTGGATGGTGAAGTGATTCTGGATGGTGAAGGAATTGCATATTTGGATTTCTGGGAATATAAATCCAGATCTGCAGTTTTCTTTCTTCAGATCTGGAACTATAGCCGACGACATGCTTCCATATTTTCGTTGGCTATAGACTGATTTGGTCAATTTTTTGATCATCGGGGAAGGTTTGACAGACGAAATTATCATCGATAAAAGTGAACCCACTATAGCTGACGATTTTAATTCGTCAGCTATAGTCTAGACTATAGCTGACGATGACTAGAAAATTTCATCGGCTATAGTAATAGCCGACGACCTTCTGCCGACGACACTATAGCTGACAAAATTTTTTAACAGACCGACGAATTTACGTCGTTGGCTATAGTACTTTCGCTGGTAGTGCCTACACTCTTCATCATTTTGAACAATAGCTTGATCCATATTGCTAGCAAACACTTCATCATCATCCTCAGAAGTTTGTATCTCGTAATCAGAATTTGGTAAGTCCTCATATTTTGTATCATGACTATCACTACTCCCTAAAAGACCGAAGTGTTCGAAATCAACAACATCATATGTCTTCACTGGTTTTTTAGATGGTTTGACCCTTTCTGCAACCCTCTTTTCTCTGTGCAATAGAGGTGATGCCTCACTTGTGCCCTCACCATTAACTAAAACTAAATTTGTACTTGCCTTCCTTCTTTTTTTGGTTTTTTTGCCTTTCAAGCACTTTCTCTTTCTCTTTCTCTTTTCCAGCCACAACCTCTTGCTTTTCAATGTCTTTAATATTATAAACACAAAACCATGAATTAAAAACTAATTTTCATAACAAGTTGACAAAACAAACAATTTTTTTTTTTACAATATTCATGTTTTAAACTTATGTACCTCTAAACCCGATAAGCCTAAAACTCTCAATTCCAATTAACAAAGCCTAGTCCCATATTCCTATACTTTGCTGACTTACAACAATATTTCAACACCCCTTATTGATACAATGAAAGTTAAACCCTTGAATTAATGTATTTAAATAAAAAAACCATAAGTCCTAATCCCTATTTTGTTTTCTTCCCCTAACCGATAATGTTCGTAATAAATCCAATTCGATTGAATACCCCAAACACTGAAAATCCTTTATTCTGTAGACAAATAGAGAGCTTTAGGGGACCACAAATTAATGCAAACAGACCTAGTGAGCATTTACTTACCTCCATTGTAAGTTGGTCGATTCCCATTAATACGAAAACATTTCCACCGATTTGTTGGTATATTTTCGCGCATCGCACACAGTGAGAGAGTGAAAAGTCGAAAGTGAAAGTAGGGAAACCGAAATGTGGCGTAAGAGTAAAGTAAGAGTGAAAATTAGGTTTTAGCATCATAGCTTTGTAAAGACAAAGTTGTCCCTGTTATGATAGCATGTGTTTTTTTTTAAACTAACAGAGTGATTAAATTGATATACAGAGTTAAAATTTAGTGATCGTTTTGATATTTTTGAAAGTTCAGTCAGTGATCAAATTGTCGAATTTGACAAAGTTCGGTGAGCATTTCAGCTATTTTTCCTTCTTATAAAAAGGAAAGAAAAAAAGGAAATTGTTTTTTGAAAGAAAACAGTTGGATGAGCGTTCTGAACTTTTAACGGTTTCTTCTCTCTTTTCCCTCCCGTCCTATTAAAGTCCTCCGAAACCTTTGGCGCCAAACTCTCATCCTTTCCTAACAGAAAACAAGAAAAGAAAAGGGGAAAAGAAGAGAAAACCTTCGATCGCATTGAACAAGCTAAACACATAAAATTACAGATCATTCCGGTCAAGCACAGACCAAACCCAGAAGGAAAACTCTGCCCTTTTCAGAGATATCGGGTATCTTGGTATAAAAAAAATACACCTCCACTTAAAGTGTGTGCGACCTAATTATTCTCAAAACGACTTTTTCAATGAATGAATGTCTTACCCCGGTCGGGATGCCAACTTCGATATGACAAAACCCGCGGATATCGTCGTAACAACCAGCGTCGGCGTCGGCGACGTCACCACCACTACCGCTAACACCCCTTACAGCACTGTCAAGAACGAAAAGAAAAAGAAACATACGGTACAGATTATATTCGTTTTTGTTTTTCTGTTATGATCGCCATCTCTTTTTGTGTTTTCTTATCCAGTCATCCTAATATTTTTTTTGTGTGGGGGTGATAGTCTATCATTCCTAGGCTTTTTGGTTCAAAGCGAACTGGACGTGAAGTCTCAGAATCAGAAGGAGATGACGATCTTGGTAAATATCTCGTTTTCTTACCTTTTCTCTTATATCTCTATCTCTCTCTTCTAATATATTTTCCTTTTCTTAATAGATTTGGAGCAAAAGATTGCTCAAAGGAAAAAAGCTTTCATGGAGGCATCCCCATTGATGAGAAAGAGCTTTTCAGGTATGTTACATATTATGCCTAATAAATTAATTAGGTGCAATGATAATTTATAAATACAAAGATGTCAGAAACATACCATGTTATGGGAATTGTTTTCATGTATTTTAAAAAAATTATGGGTAAGTTATATTTGATTTGAATAGGAATGATGGAGACAGGCCACTTACCATGAATGGAGGGTATTTCCCTTATCCTCCATGAATGATTTTGGTAGCTTACCTAATACCGATGATGTGTTCTTGTTAGGGGTCAATATACATGTATATATAAGGGATAGACATCAATAGAAAGCTTGAAAATTTCTTGCTTGATATGACCCTTGGAAGTTAGGCCTTGCTTGACTAGAAATTTGAGTGTGAAATTGAGAGTTCAAACAAAAAGGAGCGTTATAATTATGGTGTCATTCTCTTCTCTACTGGCAGAAAGACAAACAAGTCCAGGGATCCAAAGCCTAAACCTATCAAACTTTGAACAGCACTCTATGTTGCCGACAATTGAGACCAAAGAGTTCAGGTAAGAATTTCTGTCATAAGAGAATGGCTGCATTGTATAGTACAAACATTGTAGATATTAATTTGAACGTAAATTGGATGCAGGATATTTGTAGCCACATGGAATGTAGGAGGCAAGTCTCCCAACAACGGCCTCAACCTTGAAGATTTCTTGCAGGTCGAGGGCTCTTCAGACATATATGTGTTAGGGTATGAATTTCCATATAGTAAAGCTTTATTGTATCATTTTAACGTTGCCAATTGATTTGGTTTTGATGTATCAAATGTACGGTAACATTGAACCTTTCTTCATTAGGTTTCAGGAAATAGTACCTTTAAGTGCCGGAAACGTTTTAGTGATCGAGGACAATGAACCAGCTGCAAAATGGCTAACCCTTATAAGCCAAGCACTCAATAAACCACCTCCAAATTCTTGCTCCATTACGTATTGTTGTGCATCAGATTCTTCTGGCCATGGTTCCAATAAGTCCTCACACAACAAGGAATCTAAGTCCCCAGGCAGTCTCAACTTCTTCCAGAAGCCTTCTCTCAAAGTCATCAGCAAAAGCTTCAAGGCAGACAGTAGAATACTCAAGTCTTGCAACTGTCCCTTAGAATTTCCAACCCGAGAGAGGCGGCGGCAACGAAAGCTCAGTGATCCCATCAGTGAATTAGACACTCATGGTTCATGTGAAAATAGAGTAGACGAGCTTCTAGAAACTGCAGGGATTCAATCAAGTGAGATGAGTTACTCCCTCGTAACAAGCAAGAAGATGGTTGGGATTTTCGTATCAGTTTGGGTTCGAAGAGAGTTGGTGCAACACATTGGCCATCTTAGAGTCTCAACTGTAGGTAGAGGAATAATGGGTTGCCTTGGGAACAAGGTTAGTAAAACCAAACATTCTTGTGCGTCTTATCATGTGCCTGTTCATATGTATCTAATGTATTAGTTATTTATATACTAAAGATCGATACATATTGTAGCTCATATCTCTGACATAGGTTGGTCCTCCTTACACATTAAAATACCTACTCTACAACATGATCCCTATTTGTGATATTTGTAAAGAGAATTGAATATATAGTCGAGAACTATATGAAACATGCATGACATGATTTTTTTTGCAGGGATGCATATCAATAAGCATGACGTTGCACCAGACAAGCTTTTGCTTCATGTGCAGTCACCTGGCTTCCGGGGAGAAGGAGGGTGATGAGCTGAAGAGAAACGCGGATGTGGCCGAGATCCTTAAGGGAACACAATTCCATAAGATTTGCAAGAATCCAGATCGTCGTCCTTGCGAAAGAATAATTGAACACGAGTAAGTCTAGCTACCTATCTAGCTAGTATTTTTCCAGTTATTTACTTTGCTGAAGTTTTTTTGTTTTTATTCGGATTAATGTAACTGTTGTTGCAGCCGGGTAATATGGCTGGGAGATTTGAATTATCGGGTGGCCTTGAGCTATGAAGAAACTAGGGTTTTGTTGGAGGAAAATAATTGGGATAAGCTGCTAGAGAAAGATCAGGTTAGTGCCAGAGCACCGTTCTAGATGAGCAATGCTAACTTTACTTATCAACAATATTGTGAAGCACTTAATTAAGTCTAGTTATTGCATTTTAGTATATTTATTTTTATATTGATTTTCGACTAATTACATAACATGTTTTTCTATTTATATGTACAGTTGAATATAGAGAGAGAAGCTGGTAGAGTATTTAGTGGGTTCAAAGAGGGACAAATCTACTTCGCTCCCACCTACAAGTATTCCCATAATTCAGATTCTTATGCAGGAGAAACCACCAAGTCCAAGAAGAAAAGAAGAACCCCTGCATGGTATATATCCTAAACCGTACGTAATTTTTAGATTAAATAAGATATAACTGATTAACCATATAAGTTTACAGGTGTGATAGGATACTGTGGCGCGGTGAAGGTTTTGAACAGTTGTCTTATATTCGAGGTGAATCAAGGTTCTCCGATCATAGGCCAGTTTGTTCTGTGTTTTCAGTGGAAGTGAACGTACCTAGAAACAACAAAAACAACAGATTCAGAAAGGGTTATTCATGTGCTGCTCCAAGAATCGAATTTGATGAATGCATACCTCAAAGGCATAGTTTTTATGAGTTCTGATAGAAACATCAACGTCAGCAGGTTCGGTCAAAATATTGTACATTTCATTAGGGGTGTTAGGAAATGTTTCCCAATCATACTTTGCCTTCTAACTTTTTCGGGTCATTTTGTAGAACTGAATACGAGTAAGCAAATGGACAAAAAAAGTGAACTAACTGCATTTATGTAATCATCGAGGCTTTTGTTAAGGTGTGAAAGAAGTAAAAAGATGGGTAAAATCCATTACGTACGTAATGAATGATCACATTGTAGATATATATACAGATGATCGAGTTGATCTATTAAACTTCTACAATGTGCATGTTCGTTATGGCGTTCTGAGGTCAGCGAAAAAGAGTAAGTTCTACAAGAAATTTATGCCATTAATAAAAGTAAAGCAAATAAACCAGATGTGATTCATACCGAACAAACAGAAAATGGTGGAACAAGCTACTAGTGAACTTAATTTGCATGATCACTATAATCATATCCCCAAGTCCTAAATTGAAGATGATTCTTGATTGATCTGTGAGATCCCTTCTTCTGGATATAGATTTAAGTCCTTGTTTTCCCTCTGAATCTCAAATGCTGCATCCATAGCTAAATCTTCCATACCTGCTTTCTAATAAGTACTTGAACAACCAGACACCTCTCCACCGGCTTCATTTACATTGGCCTTTTGTAGCTCCATATTAATCCAGTCCACCACACTTTCAAATCCTGAATCAGTAGATGAGGAATGATCATACCAAGAACTTGTATCTACCTGAATCAGAGAATTCGAAACAATTCTTATCATGATCTTGATCATGGTCTGCCCTTGATTTCTTATCCACACTCTTTGAAGCATTTTGAGAATCATTTAACTGGTCAGACTTGAAGCAATCTTCATCAAACACAGACTTCCTCTTTTCGCTACTATATAAAGTGTCACTCCCCTCAATCAAGAGGTCGGATGGTTTCTGATCAGCACCAAGTTGAATAAGTGCCTCTTCTTGATTGAAAATCCTGGACCAAATCGCAGTATCCTTAGCAGTCATCTTATCTTGCAAGCACTTAGACTGTCTCACCAGCCTTCTAACCCTGTCCAAATTAGGAACCATGTGCTTAATCACTGCAGCCAGAGCGCTCACTGTCCAAGCCTTTTTGAGATCATGAGGTTTCCTATAAGGAGGAGGTCCATGCTCTTGAGAAACCCCTTGTTCACCCCACCATAACTCATTTCCCGTCAGCCACCACGGCGGCGCCAAACCCCTTTCCAAAGGAAACCGTCTTTGCGGAGGCATGCAGTGTTGTATGAGAGCCGAAAGGAGAGACCCAAGAGTCGTGTCTTGCTAGTCATGAAGGAGATGAACATAAGAGGTGTCTTGATCAAGTCCACTAGTACCTACATAAGAGGTAGATACTTGGAAATTGCAAGTGGAGCGTTCTTGTCAAACCGGACTTTGTCTTTCCACCACTCTCGTAAACTATCCGACGAACCTGTTACCGGCTTCCCCTTCTCTGGAACGATCCCGTAGACAAAGCCTCGTGCTTTGCAAATTTCCATGATCTTCAATTCTTCACCATGTAATTGAGTATGGACTTTTGAGCTCTTGCTATCTTCTTTCGGTGAGACGCTTCCTCTTTGAGCAAAGAATCTGGTTTTTCGCTTTTTCGGATTTCCTTGAGCTTTTCTAAGTGCATACGATCCTTCCACATACGCTTCTTGAGATCTTCATAGCTGATATCTCCAGCTTCGTCATCTTCTAGGCTCATAGGATCAACTTCTTCAAGGATCTCTACCATGACTTTTATGTGTGTTTGGGCTCAAAATAAACATTAGGTTTATTCTAATACTTTTGGCCTCAGAGACAGAACGGGCCGACCACATGTGACCCGAATGGAGCTGCGAATCAGGAAATGATATATGTCTATGCGTTTCCTAAGTGATTTAGGAAAACCCAGATAATATTTCTTTCTTTCCTAGACAACAATATTACCTTGTCAAGCCAGGAAGGTTAGAGTGTCAACCTCTATAAATAAAGGAATCGAGGAAGATTTGAAAGGACAGACATATGTACAAATTAGCACAAAAGTAAGTACTTACTCCCTCAACGAGCAAACAATCAGCGACATCGAATTAAGGATCTAGGCCACCCGACAGAGCGTGGGAATTAGAAGATTCACTCAACCTACACCACCGACGATGACAATCAGAGGAGTCAAGGCCACCCGACAAAGCGTGAGGATTCTAAAGATCTACGAAGTCAACCTATGCACACCACCGACAATGGCAATCAGAGGAGTCCAGGCCACTTGACAGAGTGTGGGGATTCTAAAGATCTACGAAGTCAACCTATCCATTGTGCTCGACACTTTGTCCTTAGGATTGCTCTGCTTTGTATTCACACAGAATATAGAGTATCGATTCTTTGTGGCTTGGCAGAGAGACACGAAATTTACGTCTTGCAGTACATCAAAACAAGTAGGACTCAACGAGCGAGGTTGGTGCTCTCCTCGCTCCAATCGCTTGAACAAGAAGCAAGATACAGACACGGTGCTCTTCACAATAATATTCTGCCCTCGGCAGTGGCATGCCACGCACACAGTACTACATCAACGGATCAAAAGAGACAGTTTGCGGTACTCTCACTCGCAACGACCTGACTGGAGTAAAACTGACGCCAAACATTTTGGCATGCCCAGTGGGACTCAAGTTTAGTGTCTTACAACCATTGATCCATACAGAAAGACCTTTGGTAGTTGCCTCAAGCATCCAACATTGGAGTTCCAAGTTCACAACTCAGCTCATTGTAGAGGCTTAGGAAAAGAAGAAGTGCTACAAAGATTTGGAGCAACGATGCCACCTAAATCCACATCATCATCCAAACCTAAGTCAATAGACGAGATTAAGACCATGGACTTTGTGGCCTATCAAGATTTCTCACTTGAAACCATCGAACGATTGTTAAACACTGTGGAAGAAAGTGAGAAAACAGTAACGAAGATCAATCAAAGATTGGACAGCTTTCATGAGGAAAGGGAAATCGACCGTCTTGCTAATGATAAAAAATTCAATGACCTTACAACAGCTATTGCGAATTTGACCAATACCATGGCAGCAATTTTCGCAAACATCAACGAGAAATTGGTAAAGGTAGTTCCCTAGTTTCATGACGACGAAGAGATGAAGGATGACGATGTTCTAAATCATCCTCTATCACCACCTATAGGGAAACTGTGACGACCCGGAACAGACTCAGTAGTGTAATCGGCTTAATCCATGAGTTTACGCGTAATCGCAGTTCTCTGATAATTGGTTGAATCGCCAGACTTGATCACGAATTAATTATTGGCCAAGAATTTGAGTTGAGTCTCTTCTCGAGAGTTGTTGTACGCGTGATTTCGAGTTCGTGGGCAGTTCCGGATTATTATTTGGACGACCAAGGAATATAATATGAATATTTGAAATTTTGGAATGTTGTCGAGTTTATCCGTTCGTGTTCGAGTCTATCCGAATCGTGATTGTGATCCGTTTTGGACCTTTTGATCGACCTGAACCGTAAATGTAATGGTTATTGACTTGATTTGCGAGTTTCGCGATTTGTCGTGATTTCGACATAATCTGTTAATATGGCGGCCTTGTTAGCGACTAAATTATTGGGCGAGAATTAGATTTGGGATTCTTCGTGGAAGTTGTAGAGAATTTAATTTCGAGCTCGTGGGAACTTCCGGAGGATTATTCTGAGTTACGAGGAATAAGTTGTGAATATTTTCGGTCGTTGATCGTTTAATCGGATAAGCTTGTGATGAATTGACTTGTTGACTTTTTATCGGATTGGTCGAAGTGTTTAACTTCGGGTGGAAATTGAAGAATTTGTCGAGATAAGTTTTTTGACGCGAGAATTGGTGAAAACGGATTTACGACGCGAAAGTTACGTTTATTCGAAATTTGTCGTAAAATTAATTATGGTAGTTTCCGAAAAGGGAAAGTATTTAAGTGGGTTTCCTCTTTTGGAAAGTCAAATCTGGGCATTTATGGGAGTTGACCGAGTCAACTTGGAGGAGGAATGATGCGACGGTGCTGTGCCACGGCTCGCCGGTGGTAGGCTGCCGTCCGGCCACCCCCGGCTTTGGGCTTGGACCCGTTCGACTCGCTTCGGCGTCCCTGTGGTGTTTCCGGCCACCATCAACGGCGAGGATGCTGGGGGGGGGGGATGAATTTTCAGTCAAAAGTTGGTGGATTTTGGGGTTTTTGGTTGACATTTTTTCCAGCCAAATTGAGAGGCATGAAGCACTTGGCTTTGAAGCCCTCATCACCACGAATCTACCTATGTAAGTATGGTGTTCCAATTTTGCTTGTACATGGAGAATCGATCGATTAAAGTTTGTGTGAGAATTCGGTTTTGCATGAAATTGGACTAGTTAGAGTCAAAATTGATCATTGGTGTAGTTATGGAAGTTGTTTGTTGGATGATTTTGAGTGGAATAGGTCTAGGTTTGCTGGAGAATTTCACGGTTGGGTGGCGCCGCCACCGCCGACGGTGGTCAACGGTGGTGCTCCGGTCAAAGTTGACTTTTTGGGGTTTTCGACGAGTTATATGTCGTTTTACTCAGAATCGCGCCCCGATCGCAATGGTGAGGTTTGTTTTTCGATTTGAGCATCGAAAATTATAGCGAGGTTTTGTGGTGTGATTATCGGATTTTAACGATTTCGTCGATATTGAATTATATGTTTCCGGAAACAGTTGTTTCTCGTAATATGATTTGAGGTGTCGAGTTATGATTTTGAGCAGTGGATTTTATGATTATTCAGGGGTTCGTGATCATTCGTTTGGTGGGAGATTTTCTGCCGGATCACGGGATTAACGCGTATTGCGTTACGCTCACCTGTGAGTGGACATTTTTATATTTTCACAGTTGTTGCGAGTTCGTGATTTTTCGTATTTACTTTATACGATGTTGAGATATGTGTTATTTTCGGAGGTTTTATTTTATATTTATTGGTGATGGCATTACTGCATCGATGCTTCGGCTACTCGGCTGATCACCGGTAGTCCACCAGAGTTGAGAGATTCCTCTGGACCAGAGTTGAGAGATTGCTCTGGGCAGGGTTGAGAGATTCCTCTGGGCAGGGTTGAAAGATTCCCCTGTATACCGCCGGGGTTGAGAGATTCCCCTGACCTATCACCGTTGGGTTTGAGCGATTCACCTGACCGTCGGGCTTGAGAGATTCGCCTGGCAACCTCTATATATACTTTTCGAACTGGCATTGTTTTATATTGATTATGTATATGAAACTGGTGAAAGGCATATGTTTATTTTTGTCCACTCACTCTAACGTTTTATTTGCCTTTCCCCTGGGCTTTTCGGTTTCCCTGCCCAGTTTGCAGTTCGGACTCTGGTGTCGCACGTCGTGGTCGGGGGCATAGTGTTCGAGCTACCTTGTTTCTTCCAATAGGTTTCTTGTTCTGCCTGCTGTGGTATATTTATATAATTATATATTAGAGGTCGCTCTGAACATTCTGATGTTATATTTTATACGATTTTCCCCGGATTTCTGTAAAGTATAGTTTTATTGATTACTTTACATTACTGTTATGATATTGAGAAATCCTGATGGGATTGGTGCCCACGGTTTGATTTTTGTGGCATAGGATGAAGTGTATTTTTTGGGTGCAGGTAATGGCAATTCCGCGTTAGTAGCGTTACTCTGCCGAAATTTTGATGGTTT
Source organism: Geum urbanum (assembly GCA_946800695.1). Lineage (NCBI taxonomy): Eukaryota > Viridiplantae > Streptophyta > Magnoliopsida > Rosales > Rosaceae > Geum > Geum urbanum. The sequence continues at coordinate 29,058,510 of OX327010.1, forward strand.
TTGTTGGTTCGTATTTTCAGAAAGGGTTTGATTCCGGTTTAGGAAACTAAATCGGGGTTGGGTCCTTTCAGTTTGGTATCAGAGCATTAGGTTTTTAGGTTCTGTAGACTTCTTTAGTCGTGTTTACTAAGGATATTTGAGAATGTACAGCATGTCTGGAGTGATGACCCGACCGGTGGGCAGATACTCATCAATACTCCGGGTGTTGTATGCTTTCAAATATTTGAAGTTCCATGATTACGTTCTACTTGTTGCAAATGATGTTTTATTCATTAGGATGCCTCCTTGACGTGCTTTCTGTGTCGGTACGGTTGTGGATCCTATTGAAGATTAGTCGACACGCGACTTGACAGAGAGTGTGGGTTTGGATGAGCAATTTGAATTTAGAGATTTGTGTGGCATGGTTTGCCTGGTTGTGCGTGTATGGGCGTCTACATGTTGCCTCAGAGCAGAGAATCGTGGCAGTTGATGTTTTGCCTGAGTCAGATTATTGCATTTGGTGGGCTGGTATTGTGTGAGTTCCTGTTGCGACTCCGTGGCCTATATTCGGGGTGTTGTTTATACGGTAATGGTTCAATCAGGCTACCTAATAACGGAAATATGGAGTGTTTACCCACCTAAGGCAGAGATGTATCGTTCATATGTTTGTTTCCATTTGCACGTGTTATGTGGCTTCAGAGGAAGCAGTGCACGAGGTTCGAGATGAGTTTGAACCTGAGCATCAGAGGGATTTTGACTGATATGCCTCGAGACAACCATGAGGAGCTTAATGTGCTGCACTCAGAGGCAAGGATATTGATAAGGAAAGGTATACGCGGTTTCCAATGTGTTGGTTTGAGGAAAGTGGACTTAGTCGAGATATTTGATGAGGTTGAGTTCAGGCGCCTCGGGATCAGTGGCTTCATCAGGCTGTGGCCTTTCCGATTATGTTGAGGGTCATCAGATCAAGCAGAGAATCCGTTTGTTGATGGAGATCACAGAGTTGTGGACTTGTTCCTATGGCATGAGTCTGGATGGTCGTTGGTGATCCTTCCACACAGCAGGTGTCGCTGTGATTTGTGTTCATGGGGCAGTCTCAGTTGCTATTGTGGTGGCCAGGAGGGTCACGTTGCGATGGAGCATCCTTAATCAGTTGTTTTTAGTGGTTCGGCAGCTCAGAGTTCGTGAGGAGGTCATGATGCTGTTTTTGGAGCTTGACCAACGCGACCTTCTAGACGAGTCTATCTGAATGTCGCAATCTATGTGGGCGGCTGGTTGGGCATATCAGAGTTTATGCCACGACCTTGTATGAGGACGGAGTTTCTTTGAGATTACTGTCGCTTGACATCCATGACTATTGTATCTGCATCTCCACTTTCGAGGTTTTGGAGAGTGTTGCATCCATCCAGAGGTTGCGGGATCTTTGTATGAGGTTATGGGTTAGCTGCGGATCTGTTATTACTGGATATCGTCGATTTTGATGCGATGTTGGGTATGGACTTCTTGGCGACACAGTAGGCTATGTTCGAGTGTCACGAGAAGGTGATTGTGTTTCGACGACCAGGTTTCCCCGAGATACTGTTTCACGGTGGGAAGAATATTTTATTTTCATGTGTGATTTCAGCGATGATGGTCGAGCAGATGGTGAAAAGGGGTTGTGTTGTTTGCTTAGCTCATGTCGTAGATATTACGGCTGCTGTGCCAGACATTGGTGATATTGAGGTGGTTCCAGAGGTTCCAGGTGTGTTCCAGAGGAGTTACCGGGTATTCCTCTAGTTCGGGAGACCGACTACACCATTGAGCTTTTACCGGGCGCTGGATTCATATCACCGGCAATTTTTCGTTCGGTGCCAACGGAGCTGATAGAGATACAGATTCAACTTCAGGAGTTGCTGGAGGAGATTTCGTGCGACCCAGCGTATCATTGTGTTGTGCTCTTGTATTATTTGTGTGAATGTAGGATGGTTCGACGAGGTGGTGCATCGACTACCCGAAGCTGAATCAGGCTTCAGAGAAAAGCGAGTATCCTCCGCTTCGGATTGACGACTTGTTTGATCAGCTCACGGGAGCTTCAGTCTTTTCAAAGATCGATCTCAGGTCCGGATACCATCAGTTGAGGATCGATGAGTCAGATGTGGCTAGGACGACTTTCGGATCATGGTGCGAGCACTACGAGTTCTTAGTCACGCCGTTTGGGTTGACCAATGCCCCCGCAGCTTTTACGGATTTGATTGACCGGGTGTTCAGACGGTTTCTGGACAAGTTTGCGGTCATGTTCGTTGGTAATATCCTGATTTACTCCAGGAGTGTGGACCAGTACCTGAAGAAATTGCGAGCTATTTTGCGGACTTTGCAAGATGATCAGCTATTTGCAAAGTTCAGCCAGTGTGAATTTTGGTTAAGTAGCGTGAAGATTTTGAGCCACGTAATGTCAGCAGAGGGAGTCGGCGTGGATCCTAACCAGATAGAAGCCGTGTTGAGTTGGAGTTGACCTACCATTGTACTAGAGATCAGGAGTTTCTTGGGTTGGCAGGTTATTATCAGCGCTTTGTGCAGGATTTTCTTGGATTGCCACTGCACTTTCCGGATTGACGAAGAAAAGCGTCAAGTTCGAGCGGTCCAATGTGTGTGAGGAGAATTACTTACTCCTGAAGGAAAAGTTGACCGTTGCACTGGCTTTGACTTTACCTGAAGGTAGTGGAGAGTTCGTGGTTTATATTGACGCGTCGAGATTGGGATTTGGTTGTGCTTTGATGCAGCATAGTAGAGCGGTGGCTCATGGTTTTAGGCAGTGGAAACCTTATGTAGTTGCATATCCTGTGTATGATTTGGGAGTTGCTGTCCTTATGCAGCATCGGAGAGTTCGAGACACTACTGTTGTGGCGTGCAGCGCAGTGTAGGATGTACACTAATCACTTGAGTTTCATCTACTTGCATATTCAGCTGGATTCGAGCTTGAGGCAGTGAAGATGTATAGGGTCAATCAACGACTATGGCTGCACATTTGAGTTTATCCGAGAGAGAGGCTAATGTTGTTGCTGATGAAAGGACCCAAGCCCGATTTAGCTTCCTAAATCGGAATCAAACCCCTTCGAAAACACGAACCAACAAAAACTTTTCGAAATTTGGGCAGAGTTTCGTTACTAGCGTGGAATTACCATTACCTGCACGCGGAAAATATACTTTCATCCTATGCCACAAAAAGCAAACCGTGGGCACCAATCCCATCCGGATTTCTCAATATATCAACAGTAAAGTAAAACAATAAATATATATATACTTTACTGAAATCCGGTATAAATTCGTATAACATATATCACAGAAAGCTCAGAGCGACATCTAATACATAATCGTATACGCATACCACAGTAGGTTGAACAATAAACCTACTGGAAGAAACAAGGTAGCTCGAGCACTATGTCTCCAACCACGACGTGCAACACCAGAGCCTGAACTGTAAACTGGGCACGGAAACAAAAAAGCCCAGGGGAAAGACAATAAACACGTTAGAGTGAGTGAACGAAAACAAATGTCTTTCACCAGTTAATATATATGTTTAAAATAACAAATGCGAGTCCAGGTAAATGAAAATAATAAAATACGCGAGGTAAAAATCATACTCCTCCAGCGTACTGAGCATGCAAGTCAAAATCTGACAGTTAGAACCACGGGGTCCCTAGCCCACACGTGATCCTAGCTGGGTAGTACAGTCAGAACCACGGGGTCCCTAGCCCACACGTGATTCCAGCCGGTGACATCCTCGGGGATCAGCCGGGATGCAGTGTATCGATACAACAACGTAACTGAAACTGTACTCTGTGAAAATCAAATCATAAACATTTCGATGCAAATGCATGAAACAATATATAAGTGTATGCATATTCGTATACGTATATCCGTATAAGTATAATCGTAAAATCGTAAAACACATGCTCATGTAATCCGAAATCTCATACGCATGCTCAAACTCGTAAATCATATAAAAAGACTCGCAAGAATTCCGTGAAAAGAAATTGTCCACTCACAGGCTGGCGTAACGCGATACGCGTTAACCCGTGATCCGGCGGAATGTTCCTCGCCAAACGAACGATCACGAACACCTGAATAATAACAATAACTATTCCTCAAAATAATAATTCGACAATACGAGACAAATCACGAGAAACCACCGCTCGGAAACACGAAATTCAATGTCGATGAATCGTCGAAAATCCGTATATGTACACCACAATACCTCGCTTTACGTTCGGACGCTCAACTCAAAAAACGAACCTCCCCACTGCGATCGGGGCGCGATTTTGAGTCAAATGACATGCAACTTGTCGAAAGTCCAAAAAAAGTCAAAGTTTGACCGTTGACCGCCGTTGACCGTCGTCCATGGCGGCACCGCTGCCGGACGTGAAATTTCACGGCGAAGCAACCTTCATTCCACTGAAAATCGTCCACTGAGCAACTTTGTCAACTGCAACAAAGGCCAATTCTCACTCTAGCTAGGTCAATTTCACGATAAACCGAATGAATACACAAATTTCAAATCCAAAATTCTCCTAACTCAAGCAAAATTAGAGCTTCAAACTTACATGGTAGCTTCAAGAGGATGATTCAAACTTACATGGTAGCTAGGTCAACTGTTCAACCAAACATACATTTAAATCGACTAATTAATCAACAAACGAAAATAATCACAACTAAATCTTCGTAACTCAAAATCATGCTCCGGAAGTTCCCACAAACTGAAAATTAAATTTTGAACAACTTCCGTGAAGAAGTCGAAACCAAATTCTCGTCCGGTAATTTAGTCGTTAAGAAGGCCACAATTATAAACCAAACTTCAAATATTCATAATTAATTCCTCGGTCGTCCAAATAACGATCTGAAACCGCCCACGAACTCGAAATCACACGTACAACGACTCTCAAGAAGAGACCCATCTCCAATTCTCGGCCAATAATTTAGTCGTTAAGAAAGCTGGCGGTTTCAACACTGTTGTAACTCTGCGACTATGCGACTTAACTGCTGATTCTGGTCCGGGTCGTCACAAATCCACCCCCCTTAGAAAAATTTCGACCTCGAAATTTCCAAGTCTGTCAGCTAAACATAGGAGCACTGCCTCTGCATACTGCTCAACTGCCCAGTGACAACCTCAACTGAACAACTCTGATATCCGACTCCACAATAGGAGATAGCTCCGTGCTGAAATCCCTGTACCCCCAAATCACAAATCTGAACTGGCTCCACACAATAGCCAAATGTTCCTGCATAAGGAACAGATAGGGTACACAACACATAACAAACCTGAAACACAGTTCCGCCACATGAAACACTACACAACTCATAAACAAAAGTCAACAATATAGGCGACGTCGAACTATACGGTACAACACAAACTCGCCTATAACCACACGCGGTTAAAAATAACATAGCAAATCACTACTCAGTCTGCTTACATCAACACAACTCACACACTCATATCAACACAGCTCAAACATCGGACTCGGACAATTATCAACCTGTTTCCGCTAATCCGAAAGTCTGTGGTAACGCATTTCACAAAATCAGGATCAAACATCAACACAAACCCAAACCAAACTCACTCCAACACAATGGAGTACAACATCGTTCCTCGAAACGACATCAAGCAACGTCAAAATCATAGTGGTCCACAAACTGGTACTACAAGCAATTTTGAACAAGTGAAACTGCGAGATCCAAATCCTCCGGAACTGCAATACCGAAGTCCACAACATGCCCTCCAAGGCCTGAATAGTCCTCAAAGATCGCTTATCAATCTGAGGCTAAGAACCGGTACTAACTCGTAACCTGGTCCCCAATGCTCGTCAACACATTGTTGTAGATAATTTCCTCGATCGGCGAACTAGGACATAGATACACCACGTAGATGGACAACCTCTATCAAACACAGCCATGACCGCCTGCCACTGAAATCGTCTCCGAAAGTATAGGGGAAACGTACTAAATTCATCAAACGGTTCACAAAGGCCTGACAACTGGTATCACAAACCAAAGTGCATACAAACACACACAAATACAGCAGCAACCGCCCCGTCTAACCGGAAATCTCGAATGGCTGATACACCGCGGCAAGTTTCTGCCTCCGAGCCATGGCCAGCTGACAAATGTGGCATCTGCACACACATGTTGCGCACACACAAACTGCTACATTGTTCTTCATGTTGCGTCATGAGTAATAAACTCGGAATATCTGATACATCTCTGCATCCCTAGCGCCAAACGCGTGCAAAAATCACAAGCCTCAACACTATCATACTCGAACTCAGCTCTCGTAGCCCACACTCGGCTAACACGGAAACTCGAGCCACACACACATGAAACACTGAAATCCCGACTCTCGACTGAATGCATCAGCAACAACATCCCAGACGGATGGTCAAGTACAACCACTAGCCTTCCTCGAACAAATTCAAATGTGCAGCCATAGTCGATAGTCGATCTCATCCATCAGTACTGCCTCCAGTCCAAATTTGGCCGAAAATGCAAGTGGAGGAAACTCAAATGATCAGTGTACGTCCTACACTGAGCTGCACGCCATAGCAGTAGCATCTCGATCTCTCTGATTCTAACATAAAGACAGCTACACCCAAATCAACATAAGACACGTAGCTATACAAAGTTCCACTGCCTGAAATCATGAGCCACCGCTCTGCTATACAACATCAAAACATTACCAAATCCAAATCTCGATGCACCGCCATAACCCACGAACTCATCGCGATCGTAAGGTAAGGTCAAAACCGAAGCAACAGTCAACCATCTTGTAGGGGTAAGTAACTTTCCTCGCATGCATCGAACCACACGAACTTGCCGCCTTCTTCGTCAATCCGGAAAGTAGAGTGGCAATCCGGAAAAATCCTGCACAAGCCATCGGTAATAGCCTGCTAAACCCAAGAGACTCCCGACCTCTGGTACAATGGTAGGGCAAACCCCAAATCAACACGGCTTCGAACCGGTCAAGATCCACGCCGACTCCCTCGGCTAGCATCACACAGCCCGAAATCTTCACGCTAACCATCCAACACTCCCACTGGCTGAACTTCGCAAATAGCTGATCGTCTCGCGAAGTCCGCAAAACCGCTCACAATTGCTTCAGGTACTGGCCCACACTCCTAGAGTGAATCAAAATGTTGTTGACAAACATGGCCGCAACTCGTCCAGAAACCGTCTGAACATCTGGTCCATCAAGTCCAAACGATCTACGGGGCACTAGTCAACCAAACAGCGTGACCAAAAACTCATGATGCCCGCACCGAGTTCCGAAAGCCAACATAGCCACAACTGACTTATCAACCTCAACTGATGATATCCGGATCCGAAATCAATCTTCAACAAAACTGAAGCTCTCACAAGCTGATCAAACCAAACGTCAATCCAAAGTGGAGGATACTCACTCTCCTCTGAAGCAAATCAAGCTTCCGATAGTCAATACACCACCTCATCGAAACATCCAACATCCGTACAAACAATGAAAGAGCACACCACGCAAATATGTGGGGCTGCATGAAATCTCTTGAAACCTCCTCCAGCAACTCCTGGAGTCGAAACTGTAGCTCCATCAGCTCCGCTGGCTCCGAACGACAAGACGTCGATAAAATGAGTCCAGCGTCTGGTACAAGCTCAATAGTGTAGTCGGTCTCCCGAACTGGAGGAACACCTGGTAACTCCTCCAAAACATACCTGGAAACTCGGGAACCACCTCAATATCACCAATGTTGGGTACAGCAACTATAGTATCCACAACATAAGCTAAGCAACAACACAACTCGTCCCCACCATTCACTCGACCATCACCGCGAAACAGCATCTCGGGGAAATCTGGTCGTCGAAACACAACCTCCTTCTCGAGGCACTTGGACACAACCAAATGTATCGTCAGTAAGTCCATACTCTCAAACACACCAAAACCACAATGTCCAGCTATAACAGATCTGCGGCTAACCCATATCCTCCAACAGGGATCTCATAACCTCCGGATGGATGCAACACTCTCCAAAACCTCGGAAGTGGAGATGCAGGTACAATAACCATGGATATCAAGCAACAGTAACCTCGGAGATAAGTCTGTCCTCAAACAAGGTCATGGCACGAACTCCAACATGCCCAACTAGACGCCCACGTCAATTGCGAGTTGCTGAATAACTCATCAAAAGAGTACATTGATCAGACTGCAGGAACAACATGAGGATCTTCTCGCGAACTCTGAGCTGTCAAACCGCTAACTCGGCTGGCTGAGGCCGCTTCCTCGCAACGTGACCCTCCTGGTCACCGAAACAACAACTGAATGTGCTCCACAACACAAATCGCCGCAGCACCTGCTGCGTGAAAAGATCACCAACGATCACCCAACTCATGCCACAGGAGCAAGTCCGCTACTCTGTGATCTCCACCAGTGTCAAACGAATCCTCTGCTCGATCTGATGACCTTCAACATAATCAAAAAGGCCACAGCCTGACAAAATCACTGATCCCGAAGTGCCTGAACTCAACCTCATCAAATCTCGACTAAGTCCACTTTCCTCAAACCATCACATCGAAAACCACACACATCTTTCCCTCACAAACACCTCGCCACTGAGTGCAGTACACTAAGCTCCTCACGGATATCTCGAGGAACATCAATTAAACTCTCTCTGATACTCAGGTTCAAACTCATCTCGAACCTCGTGCATAGCTCCCTCTGAAGCCACATAACACATGCAAACAAGAACAAACACGTGGACAATGCATCTCTGCCTCAGGTGGGTAAATACTCCACATACAAATGCTGGGTATCCTGATAAAACCATTACCGTAAATACCACATCCTGAATGTAGGCCATGGAGTCGCAACCGGAACTCACACAATAACAGCCCACAAAAACACAATGATCTGACTCAGGCAAACATCACTGCCGCAATTCTCAGCTCTGAGGCAACATGCAGACGCTCATACACACATAACCAGGCAAACCGTGCCACACAATTCTCTGAACTTGGAATACTCATCCAAATCCACTGTTCTCTGGCAAATCGCGCGTCGATTGATCCTCAACAGGATCCACAACCGAAACGACACGGAAAGCACGCCAGGAGGCATCCTAATGAATACAATATCGTTCACAACAAGTGGAACGTAATCATGGAACTTCAAATATTTGAAAGTATACAACACCCGGAATTTGATGATTATCCGCCGGCCGGTCGGGTCACCATTCCAGACATGCTGTACATTCTCAAATATCCTTAGTAAACACGACTACAGAAGTCTACAGAACCTATAACATAATGCTCTGATACCAAGCTGAAAGGACCCAACCCCGATTTAGCTTCCTAAATCGGAATCAAACCCCTTCGAAAACACGAACCAACAAAAACTTTTTGAAATTTGGGCAGAGTTTCGTTACTAGCGTGGAATTACCATTACCTGCACGCGGAAAATACACTTCATCCTATGCCACAAAAAGCAAACCGTGGGCACCAATCCCATCCGGATTTCTCAATATATCAACAGTAAAGTAAAACAATAAATGTATATATACTTTACTGAAATCCGGTATAAATTCGTATAACATATATCACAGAAAGCTCAGAGCGACATCTAATACATAATCGTATACGCATACCACAGTAGGTTGAACAATAAACCTACTGGAAGAAACAAGGTAGCTCGAGCACTATGCCTCCGACCACGACGTGCGACACCAGAGCCTGAACTGCAAACTGGGCACGGAAACAAAAAAGCCCAGGGGAAAGACAATAAACACGTTAGAGTGAGTGGACGAAAACAAATGTCTTTCACCAGTTAATATATATGTTTAAAATAACAAATGCGAGTCCAGGTAAATGAAAATAATAAAATACGCGAGGTAAAAATCATACTCCTCCAGCGTACTGAGCATGCAAGTCAAAATCTGACAGTTAGAACCACGGGGTCCCTAGCCCACACGTGATCCTAGCTGGGTAGTACAGTCAGAACCACGGGGTCCCTAGCCCACACGTGATTCCAGCCGGTGACATCCTCGGGGATCAGCCGGGATGCAGTGTATCGATACAACAACGTAACTGAAACTGTACTCTGTGAAAATCAAATCATAAACATTTCGATGCAAATGCATGAAACAATATATAAGTGTATGCATATTCGTATACGTATATCCGTATAAGTATAATCGTAAAATCGTAAAACACATGCTCATGTAATCCGAAATCTCATACGCATGCTCAAACTTGTAAATCATATAAAAAGACCCGCAAGAATTTCGTGAAAAGAAATTGTCCACTCACAGGCTGGCGTAACGCGATACGCGTTAACCCGTGATCCGGCGGAATGTTCATCGCCAAACGAACGATCACGAACACCTGAATAATCACAATAACCATTCCTCAAAATAATAATTCGACAATACGAGACAAATCACGAGAAACCACCGTTCTCGGAAACACGAAATTCAATGTCGACGAATCGTTGAAAATCCGTATATGTACACCACAATACCTCGCTTTACGTTCGGACGCTCAACTCGAAAAACGAACCTCCCCACTGCGATCGGGGCGCGATTTTGAGTCAAATGACATGCAACTTGTCGAAAGTCCAAAAAAAGTCAAACTTTGACCGTTGACCGCTGTTGACCGCCGTCCACGGCGGCGCCGCTGCCGGACGTGAAATTTCACGGCGGAGCAACCTTCATTCCACTGAAAATCGTCCACTGAGCAACTTTGTCAACTGCAACGAAGGCCAATTCTCACTCTAGCTAGGTCAATTTCACGATAAACCGAATGAACACACAAATTTCAAATCCAAAATTCTCCTAACTCAAGCAAAATTAGAGCTTCAAACTTACATGGTAGCTTCAAGAGGATGAGAGCTACAAAGCCCACTAAAAAATTCAGCTCGAATCGGTCCGAATCCAAGAACCCGAATCACAAAGTTTTCTTCCATTTTTGGCCGGATTTCCTTCCATTTCCGGCGAGTCTCGCCTTGAACGGTGGCCGGGGAAAGGATGAGGAGGCCGAGGCTCTTTGAACGGGACCAACCCCGACCCACAGGGTGGACGGAATCCTCCGCCGCCGTGAACTCTCCGTCGAGCACCGTGGAGCATTCCTCTCTCCACCGAGTTGACCGAGTCAACTCGGTCAACACCCAAAAAGGAAAGGTCTGACTTGCCCAAAATAGCAACTTCTATTTATAGACTTTCCATTTTTGGAAACTTCATAAATATCTTTTTCGACAAACTTTAAACACGCGTAACTTCTTCGTCGTAATTCCGATTCTGATAATTCTCGCGGCCACAAACTCATCTCGACGTATTCTTCCAATATCACCCGAACTCAAACACATTGGCCAAATGGATAAAAAGTCAACTGTTCAACCAAACATACATTTAAATCGACTAATTAATCAACAAACGAAAATAATCACAACTAAATCTTCGTAACTCAAAATCATGCTCCAGAAGTTCCCACAAACTCGAAATTAAATTTTGAACAACTTCCGTGAAGAAGTCGAAACCAAATTCTCGTCCGGTAATTTAGTCGTTAAGAAGGCCACAATTATAAACCAAACTTCAAATATTCATAATTAATTCCTCGGTCGTCCAAATAATGATCCGAAACCGTCCACGAACTCGAAATCACACGTACAACGACTCTCAAGAAGAGACCCATCTCCAATTCTTGGCCAATAATTTAGTCGTTAAGAAAGCTGGCGGTTTCAACATTGTGGTAACTCTGCGACTATGCGACTTAACTGCTGATTCTGGTCCGGGTCGTCACAGCTGATGCATTCAATCAGAAGTCGGGAACTTCATTGTATCATGTGGTACGGAGATGTATCAGATACTTCGAGTTTACTACTCGTGATGCAACAAGAAGAGGAATATAGTAGCTTATGTGAGCAGATGCCACATTTGTCGGCATGCGAGGGCTGAGAGGCAGAAACTTGCTAAGAAGTTACAGCCATTGGAGATTTCCGATTAGAAGTTGGAGCTTGTCACTGTGGATTTTGTGTGCCAGTACGCACTTCGGTTTGTGGTACCAGTTGTCGGGTCTTTGTGGACCATTTGATGAACCTAGTTGTTTTCCTTGTACTTTCGGAAAAGATTTCAGTGGTAGGCTGGCATAGCTGTGTTTGGCGGAGGTTGTCTATTTTCGTGGTGTGCCTGTGTCCCACATTGCTAATCGAGATAATAAGCTACAACAGAGTGTTGGCAAACATTGCACTGAGTATTGGGGACCAGATTACAGGTTAGTACCGTTTCTTATCCTCAGATTGGTGGGCGATCTTTGAGGACTATTCAGACCTTGGAGGGCATGTTATGGTCTTGTGTATTGCAGTTCTGAGGGATTTGGGACCAGCAGTTTCAACTGTTCGAGATTGCTTGCAGTACCAGCTTGTAGACCACTGTGATTATGACGTTGCATGATGTCGTTTATGAGAAACGATGTTGTAATCCATTATGCTGGAGCGAGTTTGGTTTGAGCTAACGTTTGATCCTGATTTAGTGGAATGTGCTACCGCAGACCTTCGAATTAGAGGAAACAGGTTGATAATTGCCCGAGTTCGATGTTTGAGTTATGTTGATGTGAGTAGGCTGAGTTGTGAATTGCCACATTATTTTGGTCCGTATGTGATCATAGGCGAATTTGTGTTGTGCCGTATAGTTTGGCATTGCCTATAACGTTGGCCTTTGTGTGTGTTGTGTTCCATGTGGTGGAATTATGTTTCAGAATTGTTGCGTGTTTTGTACCCTATCAGTTCCTTATGAAGGAAGACTTGGCATTTGTGGAGGGGCCAGTTCAGATTCGGGATTTGAGGGTATAGAGATTACAACACTGAAATATTACCTATTGTGAAATCTGTTGACAGAGTCGTTCAGTTGAGGTTACCACTTGGGAGTTGAGCTCCACTTGGGAGTTGAGCTGTATGCAGAGGCAGTATTCCTACTTTCCAGTTGGCAGGCTTGGAAATTTCGAGGTCGAATTTTTTTTAAGGGGGATAGATTTGTGACGACCCGGAACAGAATCAGTAGTGTAATCGGCTTAATCTATGAGTTTACGCGTAATCGCAGTTCTCCGATAATTGGTTGAATCGTCAGACTTGATCACGACTTAATTATTGGTCGAGAATTTGAGTTGAGTCTCTTCTCGAGAGTTGTTGTACGCGTGATTTCGAGTTCGTGAGCGGTTCTAGATTATTATTTGGACGACCGAGGAATATAATATGAATATTTGAAATCTCGGAATGTTGTCGAGTTTATCCGTTCGTGTTCGAGTCTATCCGAATCATGATTGTGATCCGTTTTGGACTGTTGATCGACCCGAACCGTAAATGTAATGGTTATTGACTTGATTTGCGAGTTTCACGATTTGTCGTGATTTCGACATAATCTATTAATATGGCGGCCTTGTTAGCGACTAAATTATCGGGCGAGAATTAGATTTGGGATCCTTCGTGGAAGTTGTAGAGAATTTAATTTCGAGCTCGTGGGAACTTCCGGAGGATTATCCTGAGTTACGAGGAATAAATTGTGAATAATTTCGGCCGTTGATCGTTTAATCGGATAAGCTTGTGATGAATTGACTTGTTGACTTTTTATCGGATTAGTCGAAGTGTTTGACTTTGGGTGGAAATTGAAGAATTTGTCGATATAAGTTTGTTGACGCGAGAATTGTTGAAAACGGATTTACGACGCGAAAGTTACGTTTATTCGAAGTTTGTCGTAAAATTAATTATGGTAGTTTCCGAAAAGGGAAAGTATTTAAGTGGGTTTCCTCTTTTGGAAAGTCAAATCTGGACATTTATGGGAGTTGACCGAGTCAACTCGGAGGAGGAGTGGTGCGACGGTGCTGTGCCACGGCTCGCCGGCGGTGGGCTGCCGTCCGTCCACCCCCGGCTTCGGGATTGGACCCGTTTGACTCGCCTCGGTGTCCCCGTGGTGTTTCCGGCTACCATCAATGGCGAGGACGCCGGAGGAGGATGAATTTTCGGTCAAAATTTGGTGGATTTTGGGGTTTTTGGTTGACATTTTTTCCGGCCAAATTGAGAGGCATGAAGCACTGGGCTTTGAAGCCCTCATCACCACGAATCTACCTATGTAAGTATGGTGTTCCAATTTTTCTTGTACGTGGAGAATCGATCGATTAAAGTTTATGTGAGAATTCGGTCTTGCATGAAATTGGACTAGTTAGAGTCAAAATTGATCTTTGGTGTAGTTATGGAAGTTGTTTGTTGGATGATTTTGAGTGGAATAGGTCTTGGTTCGCCGGAGAATTTCATGGTGGGGTGGCGCCGCCGCCGCCGCCGGTGGTGGTCAACGGTGGTGCTCCAGTCAAAGTTGACTTATTGGGGTTTTCGACGAGTTATATGTCGTTTCACTCGGAATCGCGCCTCGATCGCAGTGGTGATGTTTGTTTTTCGATTAGAGCATCGGAAATTATAGCGAGGTTTTGTGGTGTGATTATCAGATTTTAACGATTTCGTCGATATTGAATTATATGTTTCTGGGAACGGTTGTTTCTCGTGATATGATTTGAGGTGTCGAGTTATGATTTTGAGCAGTGGATTTTATGATTATTCAAGGGTTCGTGATCATTCGTTTGGCGAGGGATTTTCCGCCGGATCACGGGATTAACGCGTATTGCGTTACGCTCACCTGTGAGTGGACATTTTTATATTTTCACAGTTGTTGCGAGTTCATGATTTTCCGTATTTACTTTATACGATGTTGAGATATGTGTTCGAGCTACCTTGTTTCTTCCAATAGGTTTCTTGTTCTGCCTGCTGTGGTATATTTATATAATTATATACTAGAGGTCGCTCTGAACATTCTGATGTTATATTTTATACGATTTTTCCCCGGATTTCTGTAAAGTATAGTTTTATTGATTACTTTACATTACTGTTATGATATTGAGAAATCCGGATGGGATTGGTGCCCACGGTTTGATTTTTGTGGCATAGGATGAAGTGTATTTTCTGGGTGCAGGTAATGGCAATTCTGCGTTAGTAGTGTTATTCTGCCGAAATTTTGATGGTTTTTGTTGGTTCGTGTTTTCAGAAAGGGTTTGATTTCGGTTTAGGAAACTAAATCGGGGTTGGGTCCTTTCAGAAACCGAAAGAGGTATGCAGAGAAGTGACTCCGGCGGTACTTTGTTTTCGGTGCAAGGCAGAGTGTGGCCTCAAGATGACCTATAAAAATTTCGTGGAAGTAGTGCGAGTAGGGCCACCAATCAAATCTCCACCTGAAAATTACCAACCATTAAGCCCAAAGGAATCACGTACAATTGCCAGGGAGTCTAATTTGTTCAAAAGAATACGAATGGTAGAGAAGAAGACTGAGGCAGTTGGTAATAAACAACAAGCGGAATAGGACAAACCTTACATCCATCCAGCAAGCCAATCTATGATCAAAGAAGACGTGTGGTATGTAAATTCAGGAGGAAAGACTGTGGAAATTAATCCTACCAGAAAAAAGGATGCGACAATGACAGTTCGGAGCAGCGAGGAGGACTTTGGAAGCCTTAGACAAATGGTTGATCAAACCAGACCAGTTAGTAGATTCACCAGAACAAATTCAGAAGAGAATGAATAGGCTCACAGCTACCTCGGTAATTACATTTGACAAAAATTCCAACAGGCCAAAGATACGAGCAGCCAGACCAAGCATGTTTTCCAGGATAGACAAAGCAGAGCCTGCTGTATAGGCACAACGAACACCGAAGAAAGCTCGAAAGGCGTTTGAGTCAGAAGACAAACCAGTGCGAAAATCAGTCTTTAAACGCATAGAATCAAAGGCAAAACCAGTTTGCTGAGCCAAGCAAGAAGTCGGTGCTGCTATGGAGACCAAAGCCTTTGGTAATTGAAGAACAAAATAAGCTCGCTAGCACTTCTTCCAGCGTTAGTGTCAAGGAAGTAATGGCTAGTGAATCAGAACCCACAACAAAGATAGACCTCTTAAGAGGACCTAAATCAGAGGTTTACATAGAAAAGCAACAGAACCCTCCCATTGAGGACTATCAACAAGAACCACTATTGGTTGAGACTGGAGCAGGTAATAATGAGGATGAGCAATTGGTCAACTATGGGGAAGAAAGTGAGGACATCTACACTGAAGACATGCACGTAGGCATGGTGTACATGTTATCAGCCAAATTTGCCAAACCATTCAAGGCAAAGCAGGTGGTTGTCATAAGCAAAGAAGTTGATGGAGTAATTCTGGCAAAACTAGAAGAACCTGAAGAACGGGGACTAATCGTCAATCCTGTTGTGCGAAAGTCCTACATGATGTTTTCCAAGCCAATAACTACAATGGCATCGCACATGATGCCATTGTACATTACTACGAGCATGGGAGACATCCAACTTAGCAAGGTCATGGTAGATACCGGAGCAGAAGTGAATGTCTTGACTACTCGAACAATGGCATTATTGAGTATTCCAAGATCAACCATTCAGGCTACATCCATGACGATCAAGAACTTCGCAAGGACAGTCTCGCAAACACTGGAATTGCTGATCATAAAAGTAAAGGTTGGTCCAGCGACAAGGATTCACACTTTCTTTGTCATTGAGTGAAATTCACCATTCAGTGCAATATTAGGCAATGATTGGATCCACATAAGCTACTGTGTACCTTCATCACTTCATCAACAGCTCCTTATCTAGGACATGGAGACATCAAAATCGCACATAATCAACACAGACCCAAGACCTTACTCATTCTCTACGAATGCATTGGATGCCGATTACTACAATGGAAACCTCCGACCATTGGAAGTGTGAGGCGTTGACAAGAGAGCCTATTAGAGTCACGGCCTCAGAACTAGCTCAACGGGGAATAGTGCAAGCAAAAGAAGACAAAGCACGACCATACTTCCTTGAGCTAGCCTCCACAAGCCATCAATGATAGTACCGTCCAATGACGAGGAAGCGGAGGCTTGTACTTCTCTAAATGCGAGATTGCAAACCTATTTGATAAAGTCGCAAACCTACGATTGTTTGCCAACCATCACAATGGCATAATGTATCAATGAAGATGTGCAACAGGAAGTGATTAAGGAAGATATCATCCAGCTCGCATTTGCAGCCTTGGATGACACACCACCTAAAGTAAGAGATCCCACTAAAAAAATCAATTTATGAACACTGGATGAGCCAATGGAAGTGGCTATTAGCACCTCTTTAGAGCCGGACAAAAGAAAGAGGCTCATTGACTTGTTATTCGAATACAGACCGCTAAAAGACAGCAGTCTCATATTGAGAATGAGAAAGAAGTGTTGTCCTCAACTATCCATATAAGGAAGGTATTTGTGACAAGGCAAAAGTAACAAAATAACCCATTTTCCTATTTCACTCTTTCCTTACTGCAATAACCATTTCTGACTTAGGTATCAGAACGTTAAAGGTAGACCAATCCTATTTCAACTTCCTAACGCTTGTCTTGTGTTTTGCAGCTTAAGCGAAAACATGAAAGATAACCATCTGAGCGTTTGGGAGCGATCCTGCTATAATATCCATTGCACTTTTGGCAAAATTAGCATACACATTCTAGTAGAAACAAAAATGATTAAAAAATCAAAATTAAATCGTAATGTGTGTGTATATATATATTGCAGCATTCTGACAAATTAACGTAGAAAAGTATAAACTATATACTTGGGAAGGTTTTATGACTGTTCAGTTTTTCACGATCGATCTCCAGTTTTGAAGTTTGAGCTACGTTTTCTAGGATCTTGCTCTTATTCTCTACTTTATTGGTTTCACGGTAATTTCTTCTTCTTGTTGCACACAACTTTTCTTCAATTTATTGTTTTTACTTGTTAGTTTTTATTTCGATAGTAAATATATAAAAGAACAAGATTGGTTTTGTACGTTACATAATTTCTCATTTTTTAAGAATTTATTTATTTATTTATATAACATGTCATGCCACGTAATATTGAGACGTACATGTTATGGCCCCATTAAAGTCTCTTAGTATTACCCTTTTCCAAATTGTGCTGGGAACACCATTTGTCGCTACCTCATTGCCAATGGTAAAACCAAAACATGTTAGACTAGGACTCAAGTCCCACTCAAAATTTGGACAAAAAAATAATACCTACATGTATATGTAGGAAAAATGTCAAATTAAGTTTAAACTTTGAAAGTTTCAAGGCATAAATATGAATTAAACTATAGTTCTCTATTTACTAAATAAAATTAATGTACCGGTTTTTTTTCCAAGACTAATTTCAGTTGATCAATCGCATAATTAGTTTTGTATTTTTAATTTTTTTCTTCATTGATATCATTATAAATATATCTAATATAATTTGTTCAGTTTAAATACTGAATATTGTATATTGGGGCCACAAAATTAGAGTTATCTTTTATATTGAACTTATAATCTATCAGTCATATATTAAGCTTCATTAAAATCACATATTTTTTATATAGTTTTCACATTTTGTGTTATCTAATATAATATAGATATCCATTGAAATTGTAGTTTTGTACTTACAAAATTTTGTACAATCTATGTCCTCCGAATTTTTTTTCTTACTAAAAATTTTAGTCTCACCAAACTTTCATTCCTAGATCCACCTTTACTCACTGCCCTCGCAAACAAACATTTTCTATTTGAGCGGAGTAATTTGGCTTCTAGTTCTTTATAAATGATTAACTAAAATCAATAAAATGATCATGTTAATATTACGTTATAAAGATTATGTATGAATGTTATGGCTTGTCTAGTTGAATATCTTTGTACGTTTATTTTTATTTGCTAGCTAGGATGGTTTGTTTTTGTTGAATCCCCGAAATTATAAAAGATTAGTCGTTTATACAAACATGCATAGACGCTCTAACACTAAATGACATTTCCAACTATTGAAGCTACGACTATGTTATCACAAGTTTTAATCTAACTTGTAGGTGTAATGCAAAGCTGAAAACGAAAGCTATGCAACCAGCTCAATCAGTACGTATGACTTTTTCAAAGCACTGTTCATAAAACACATATTTCCTGCTTATTCCCCTACACATGCTGTCAATGTCTTTTTGTCGGAAATTTTTTGTCAAAAGACATTTTCTTGAGGACAAAAAATATCTCGATGAAAATCTCTCGTCGATCTTATACCATTCTATTGTTTGGTATATTGGCCTCTCTACGGTCCATATGCCCTTGGTTTTTGGTTATATGCTCGTCGAGAATCTCTCGTTGAGCGTCTACATTGATATGCTCTCAGGTTTTCGATCTTTATGCATTTCTAATTTTTTAAGCTTTTATGCTTGTTAATCCCCATTATGCCCGAGACTTTTTGGGTCACATGGTCGTTGAAAACTTCTCATTGAGCACTTTCATCGATATGCTCTCGGCTTTTCGATCTCTATGCATTTTTTGCTCTTAAGCTTTTATGTCTGTTAATCCCCATTACGCCCGAGGCTTTTTGGGTTGTCTTCATCATAAGGCCATATCAACGCAGTTTTGACCTCAACTAAGACTTTATTTATTTCACTTGCCTTTTCCATAAGCATTTTACAATTCTAAAAATAAATTCAAAGTACGTCGCAAATTAAAACAACTTTAATGCTTTGGTATACCTCCCCAGGTTCACTGGTAGTACTTTTTTAGGTAGACGGTGCTCCATGGTCTTGGGAGATAACTCCCAGTGCCAACTTCCTTGAGCCTATAAGCTCCTTGATTGTACACTTTCATTATACAGAACGGTCCTTCCCATGCGGCTTCGAACTTTGCAGTTTCGTGAGCTCGTATGTCCTCTATCATTCTCTTCAATACTAGCTCGCTGAGATGAAAAATTCATGGTCGACCATTTTTATTGAAGTACCTCTGAACCTGTCTTTGGTACTCAGCCACTCGAGCAACAACTTCTTCTCGCCGTTCTTCTACCAAGTCCAACTCGACAACCATGCGTTCGTCTTTGCCACCGGCATCGTATACAATCGTCCTTGTTGTTAGGAACATATTCTCGACGAGAATTATTGCTTTGACCCCGTATACCAACGAGTAAGGAGTTTCCCTCATTTTTTTCCTTTGAGTTGTTCTGTATGCCCACAACACTCTTGGAAACTCCTTAGCCCAAGCACCTTGTTTTCCATCTAACTTCTTTTTCACCCTATCGAAAATAATTCGATTGGTGACTTCTGCTTGACCGTTACCTCAAGGATAACTTCTCGATGAGAACCTCGACTTAATTCTATACTTGTCACAAAAGTTGCAGAATGCCGCATTGTTGAACTGAGTTCCATTGTCACACATAATCTCACGAGGTATCCCGAATCTGCATACTATTTTCTTCCAAACGAAGTTGACCACATCTTTTGAGGAAATGGTGACAAACGGCTCTGCTTCCACCCATTTTTTTAAAAGTAATCCGTTGCAACAAGTACCAATTTGAGTCCTCCGGGCGCCACTAGTAATGGTCCCACACTACTAGAAAAAGTATTTCAGAAATCGGTTCAGAACCGATGTAAAAAATCATACCAGACCGATGTCTTAGTGGGTGATGTAAAAGATCGGAAAAATGGGACATCGGTTAGGAACCGATGTCAAAGGTTACAATAGACATCGGTTGCTTATGTACATCTCACTATTCCAGTGTGTGTAGGTACTTTCAAACATTCATATTTAGAGTGAAAGACCCAATGAAATCGAAGTCTACATTACAATTTATTACCTTTACATCGATATTCCATTTATAACCGATGTAAGATGTATGTTTTGACATCAGATTTTGTTTTTGTACCTGATGTTAAATATCGTTTTTGACATCAGATGTTGAGTTTGTACCTGATGTTAAAAACTATATTTGACATCAGAATTTGGGTTATTATAAGACTATATTTGACATCAGAATTTGTACCTGAAATGCATGTTGAATAGTGCGACAAAAAGATGATAGATGCACAAACACAATTGCAAAGACCGGAGTACTGTTTAAAATGGTTAAAATGTATGTTACAACTAACCAGTATGTTACAACTAACCAGTATGCTTTAACCAGTACTACCTGAGTACTGTTTCGGCAAATCACTATTGTTATCTCTTTTTCTTCCTTCTAAAACAAAAACCGAATGACAACTTATCACTATTGTTTCTAAAACAAAGTCTTTCTATCTCTGATGATTGGTAATCGATCTGCCACAATTTACAGAGTGAAATTGCTGTGCAACAGCTTACAAATGAAAGATAAAAATATCCATCCCATAAGAACCATAATTGAAAAATGTATTGCCAAGACTACCTCCATTAAAAGCTTCTGTCTACTGCTTTCCAGTTTCTCGATCACTATAGCCATGTCATGCAACTGTTTCTCAAGTTTCTCCTTGTCTTCCTGTGGCCATTGATAACAGAGAATTATGTTTGATTTGTTGGGACACCAAGAAGGTAGAATCGATTAGTCATCCTATGATCATACAAAACATGCTTTTAATATGCCATTGTGTTCCATTGTGCAAGTTTAGTGAGTTAAGAGTTATGACATTTTGTTACTGAGATTAATATGCCATTGTGTTCTATGTACTCCATCTAACTTGTTTCTACGTCCAATCATAGACAAAGAGACTACAAACAAAATTTTATAAAAAAAAGACATCAAATGTATATGACTTACAAATGAAAGAGCCTTGCTAGCCACTTTTTCTGAGACTTCTGCAATGCAAGCACCAGGGACAACAGCACAGAAACAGCAATCAGAAGCTCTACCACATATGTAAATGCTATAGGACAAGAGTATAATCTTACTAAAAGGCCATGCATCAAAATTGACAGATTATAGAAGGACTACAGTAAAATAACACAGCAGAAGACAAGATGAATAAAAAATTGTAGAACTAAACAGCCAAAAACAACTATCAGGAAGTCTCTGATTACAGTAGATATAGCTCAAAACATGACATAGCCACTCCAGGTTGAAAATTCTAATATAGAAATTATAAGCTACGGCACCTGAAGACTTTCTAGACATAGCGGCAAGCTTTTCTTCCAATTCTTGCTTCTCAGATGCAAGGGTGGAAGCTCGAGCTTGCTCCTCAGATAATTGCTCTCTTTCTTTCTGTCTCAGCATTTGTTTGCATTTGATTAGATGGATTAGCAATTGAGTTTAGTGCACCAAGTGAGCCACTCATTGTTTGTTGCTGTATCATATTCAGCTCTGCTCTAAGGGACACTGCATCTTCCTCAGCCTGTTTCAAACAAATTTGTGAGAAAATATTGTAATTTTCTATTCCAAGAGAACTGGGACAAGAACAGAATGCGTACTTGATACTGTTCTTCTTCAGCATCCTTTAGACGTTTTTTTAGCATACGAAGCTGGGCCGAGAGATCCTCCTACACTAGGAACTCAACCTCTGAGTAACACTATACAAACTAAAAAAGTGAAACGAAGCACCAACTAATACACAGAATCATTACCCGTGCAACAACTGCTGCGTCTTTCTCCATTGCAACATCGTTGAGAGCTTTTCTCAATGACAGTACAGTGTTTTGCTCCTACAGAATCAAAACAAAAAAAGTAAACAGAAGCAGCCTGGAAAAAAGTGAGAATGTTAAGAGGTGGTAAACTTACCTGATCATTCAAACGTTTCTGCAACACTCACTCGCGGCTTCCTTTGTTTCAAGCTAGAATACTCAGACAATGGAATAATCAGGCACAGCCAAATCAAACATTTCCGATGACTAAAAACAAACAAAAAACCATTACAAGAAGTCCTACCATGGATGCTACCATCACTTAAGATCACATGATTTATAAACTGATCGTAGTACAAATGCCACACAAATAAGCAGTAGTCCCACAATAACAGACAAAATAAACACTCTCAAATCTGACATCACTAGAGTTATAGAGACCTAATTACACTTCCTAACATCAATAATCTTTAAGTCCCAATACAAACACAGCAAGAAAACTCAAGGTACGAAATGCACATTTTCAACTACATGCTTAGTTCCATCATAATAGTGACAAAATGACCATTACTGTTCAAAGCTCTTTGCGAAAGAAGCTTTAAGCCACAAGCAGACAGAGGAAACTCCACAACCACATATTGCAAACCAAAATTACTCAATCCAATTCAATAATAAACTCACATGGCCATGGTGAGTCTTCAAGCCTCGGTCCTCCACATATTCATCTAAAACTTGAAACCGAGAGGGATTGAAGACATGAATACGTGTATATATCTATAAAATCGCAGTGAGTGAAATCGAGAATTGAAAAACGTGAACAAAAATTGAAAACGAGTGAAGGTCGAGTAACTTATGCTTGTCGATGAATTCGACAAGCTCATCCTCTTCGCGTTCGACGAGCTGGAGCTGGCCTTGTTCTTCAGTTCTAAGCACCATCAGAGAGAAATGTTAGGTCAATTTTTTAAAGTGAAAGACGATTCGAATTGAAGCAAATAGAGAGAGATATGTGACTTACTTCATCTTTGCGGCCATCGTTCCCAAACCATTCACACACACATACATACCGTGCTCGGCCATCTTTGGCTCAGCTCCACCGTCTGCCACCTCGTCGGCAGAATCAGGAAGCTCCACAGCATCATCGAAATCACGACCTCCCTCACCATCCAAAACCTCGCTGCCTCTCTCGACATCCCTCTCTGACCTCGACTCCCACCCCGTCCTCGACCTCGCTGTTGACGGCGTTGACGAGGTCGAACCCAATCCCAATCCTGGTCTAGATTTTGTGATTTAGGAATGTCGATTTGGGTAGAGAGAAGATCGATTCGGAGAAAGGGCGAGACGCAACTCACGGGAGTGAAGAGAAAGGACAACGTGAGATTTTTTAGGTCATAGCCGATCTGGGTTTCAAAGATGAGGTGAGAGGAAATGAGAGAGTGAGTGAGAGAGGAAGTCAGTGGTTTGTGAGAGAGAGAGAGGTCGAAAAAAACTAAGTAATATAACCCTAAGTTTTGGGAGGGAATGAAAATTTTGTTTCCCTCCAACATAACCCGCCCGACACTTAGGTTTTTTTTTCGCGCTTTCAAAAACCAATAATGGGATACCTAACATCAGTCTGACTTAAAACCGATGTAAATTATACAAATGACATCGGTTTTTAAAAATCTGATGTCTAAAAACTTTTTTACATCAGGGGTTTTTCCAACCGATGTTAAAGGTGCGATGTCTAAAATACTTTTTCTAGTAGTGCCACAATGTTCATTCCCCAACGAGCAAAAAGCCACGAACCTGATTGCGCAACGAGCTCTTGTGCAGGGGCATGACTTACAAGTGCATACTTCTGACATCAAGGACATTTCCTGACATATTGCTCTGACAGTCTTGCTATGTGGGCCAAAAGTATCCTTGC
The DNA here is from genome assembly GCA_946800695.1 of Geum urbanum. Taxonomy (NCBI): domain Eukaryota; kingdom Viridiplantae; phylum Streptophyta; class Magnoliopsida; order Rosales; family Rosaceae; genus Geum; species Geum urbanum. The sequence continues at coordinate 29,082,819 of OX327010.1, forward strand.
GTGATTATTCTCTTCGCCAAGCTCCTTCCACCAATATGACTTCCACACAAACCTCCATGGATTCCCCCCATGATGTCCTCAGCTTGTCTTGGCCTTGCACATCGCAATAGTGGCCTTCTGAAAGGTTTTCGATCAGGAATGTCATCGAGCAATACGTACTATGTAGCCATCAACCTCAACTTTCTTGCTTTGATGGGATCCTTGGGTTGAATGTCAAACTCCAGAAATTGATTATCTCTCTTCTCTAATCATTTGGAATCGATTCTATTGCCATTGCATTTCTTTCAACTTTCCTGTCAATCCTTGGGATTTCGAGCACGTCGAGCAGGATTGTCATTGCACTTCGTTCAACTTCACTTGTATGGCAAGACCTTATTTTCAGGGATGTTCAATGCCATCATTTTCCACAGACAGCGGCACTTGTTGGGGGTAAAAAGTACATTGAAGATTGATTACCTCAACAAAAACTTCTTAATAAACACCGTACGATTTCACACCTTTGACAAGTCTGAGTCTGACTTCCTTGTGCCAAAATGAGGTTGGGGGGGGGGGGGGGAATTGATTCAATTCCTCCCACCCACACATCAAAATTAACATCTCAACGAGCCCAACAAGATAGTAGTACAATACAACTTCAAAAACTAACTGAAAACTAACGAAATTACCCGTTGAAATCAGGAACCCTCGCTGAATTTCATGGTGACCGATCGTCGGCGTCAGGCTATAGTAATGCCTGGGACTGGTCGCGTTCGACTCCCTAGACGTTGGGCTTCAGTAGCTCCAAGGTCGAGCCAACCAACTCCGGCCGTATCTCTGTCTTCGAAAACGACAAAAAATCACCATGAATCGGTCTCGATTCCTTCCCTAGACGTCGTGCTTACCCAACGCGTTTTTGAAGTTGAAACCTGGGGAGGGAGAACTTCCATTTTTGGGAGGAGACAAGGCGAGGCGGCTTCACCGGTCGGCGACGGCACCATGTAATCAATGGCGAGGAGAAAGAAGAAGAAAACTGGGCTTCACCCAATTAGTAGCATCTCACTTAACTCAATCATATGGATGGCCCAGATTAGATTTGAGGACAATCAAACGGTCCACAAAATTTACCCAAAGGTAGATCATCAATCTTTAGTTTTTACCCTAAACTTCAACAATTCATAGAAATTAGCTCAGGCCTCGGAAAAATAAGATAAAAAATAGGCCCGAGTTCGTAATAAAATTCTCTACAACTCCCATGAAGAAAAAGTGTCAAAAATTATAACTTATCAAAAGTCGATTATTAAAACACGACTAATCTTGATAAACGTACCATATGCTGATTAATGCGATAACTACACAACTAACAATGATTAAGTCGCGAATTGGGTTCGGGTCGTTACAATTTACCCCTATAATAAAAATTTCGTCATCGAAATTTAAATCTTGGAAACCCAACGAGATGAAAAGGAAAAACCATGACCACATCTCCAAAAACATTAACGAAATATCACTTATATGCCAAACTTACTTAACTAAACAAACTCTAGCAGTCTGATTGATTGCGAGAAGTCAACATCGATCTCTCGATATCAACCGCTCAACATGCCACAATTGGTCATGTAGCCTAAATACAAAAAAAATCGATTTGATATAGGCTCTGACCATCCGCCCACGGCGTAACCTTAGAAATTAGCACTGCTGTGTTAATATCGGAGTTGATCCAATGCCATACTCCTAGGCTGAAAAATGAATACAAATCTTCTATGTCCTTTTTAAATCCGCCTCTTGCCTATGAATGGAAGCGACGAAACGCAACAAAAAAAAAAATCTTTCTCATGCATATGTATATTGTTGATTGCTCAAATGCTTATGCTTAGAACTAATGCATGAATTAACTCAACCATCCGCTTGGCCTATTTTCATGTTTCAAAGATTATTATTCCACCGAGAATCGAAAGCACCAAGTCTCCTACGAGATGACATCCCCACGTACAAAGCTTAAGCTTCCATGTACGAGTTTACCAGAGGATACCGACCTTTCGAAGTCAAAAAGTAAATTAACTTCGGCTACCCCATATATTTTCCGAACCCCAAGTTTGAACGAGTCCCAGCCCCAAAAGGTCCAACATGAGAAATTTCCATCTTACTATGTTGTGAACTCTTCTACGCATAGTACGTGTACTATGACCTCGAAAGGCAAGCGTAATAATAACCACAATGTGTCATAGCTTCCGTTTCGTAAACAAGAATTCTACTCTTATCGTATACTCCACGTGAACATTGTACGAAAAATTTGTCAACTTAATGGCAATTCATACATCTATAAATCACATTGATTCAACTGGCAACTTCATCACATTCATTCAACTGATAATTTCTTATACCGTGAATCTTACATAGCCATACAAGGTATAGACTACAAAAATCCTTGACAAGCTAATCATAGTTTGTAACCTTATCATTAACCGAGGAATACCTGGTCGGAGCTAGATTTATTATCAAAAACAAAATATCAATATTGTAGTCATCAAAGCATCAAGATCAATGTACTCGCCTTGGAAGAAGCCTACCCATGACATCCCACAACTGATATAAAAGGAAACTCTAAGTTGCCGGTACACGCATACGAAATATCGTGTACAACACCGCCTACACGTTACAACATTCAACGTATTCTTGTCTCATTGAACTCAATAAGAGATCTACCCTTGACTCCTCCCAATGCACTCCTAATACACATCTCCTAGAAAGTCATTTTCTACTGAAGAACACACGAGATTTCACATCTAATCATACTTCGGAAAAAGAGCGATATCAACGACCCTACATCGAAAGAATTTCTACCAAAAATTTGACATGACCTATTCATTTATGGCCGAACCCAACCCTGAAAAATTTCAAAACATTTCCACCAATACAACACCATCATTCTCCACAATGACAAGATACAATTAGCCATAATATTACTTAGCATTCCAGAATACAACAAGTCTGATGTTAGTATTGTATCATTAGTTGTACGATTAACATACTTATCCACTTAAGCAGATTAGCAACACCTACCACACCACACGCAAGACCACCAAGGAGGCTCTAACTTCACTCACCAGACCGGCCCCATCCGAGCGCACACGCGCCCGATATGCGCACGCCCGAATGTGCGGATCATGCACCAGTAAGTACACCAGTCCCACATCGAAGAACATCACCAAGCACCAAGCTCAACCACCTATATAGGTAAGGCATTAACTATAGGTAAGATCATCCCATCGAGAGCCAGCTGACTCACTCGATTCATATCACTCTACTCGCACGTTCGATTGACTGTTATATTCGATACATCATCTGACTTAGGCATCGGAGCGTTGAAGGCGGGCCACTCCATCTCGACCCCTGACTGCCTGTTTCGTTGTTGTATTCTTCTGACAGCCGTTCGTGAACCCGCCCATCCGACCACCCGACAGAAGAGAGGAAACGCCCGACAAGAAGAATCCGCCGCCCGAAGGAAGAAGCCCGCAAGCACGAAGGAGGAGAGCGAGCGCCCGTTCACCCGAACAGCCCCATCGTTCAGACGCGTCGAGGGAAGGAAGGAAGGAGTATCCGTGGAAGTGTATTCGTGTTGCTTCTGCCCCGTTACGCCCCCGCGCGTAATTCGGTAGAAACATCTGGCGCCGTCTGTGGGAAACTTACAAATTGCAAACCTCGTATAAACACCACAAAAATCAAAGGTCCACATGCTCAACCCGGTGGCTAACGGCAGCAACACGCCCAATGGGGAGACGCCGCCAGACTCGTAGGGGCAGAATGTACTAGCGACCGACAGAAACGATGGCGAGGGGCGCATCAGCAGCCTGGTCCAGGAGCTACGGGAGGCGGCGCTCGAGAGAGCAGAGGAGCGCCAAATCTGCCAGAGGTTGGAGGAACGACTGGACACGCTCATCAGCCAGCAAATGGAGCAGCACGAGGAGACCCAGGAGACCACCAGCGAGGAGCAGCGCCCGTTCAGCAGGACCAACGCCCAGGCGGCCCTAGCGCCCTCGCCCGTGGAAGAATCGGCGCCCCCGACGAACAATGCTCTGATCCTTCGAAGGATAGAGGAGCTGGCAGAGGAGGTCTCGCGCCTGCGCAAGGACAAGTTGGCCGGTCAAGGTGGGACGTTCGCCCCCCGGGTCAGTCCGTTCTCGGCACACATACTGGAGAGGGGAAGGGACCCCCATGCCAAGATAACAAAGATCGCTCGGTTCGACGGGAGTGGAGATCCACGCGCGCACGTGAACGAGTTTCGGTCCACCACGGATGGAACCTGGTACTCGGACCCAACCTTGTGTTTCCTATTCCAGGAAACGCTGGTGGAGGAAGCACGGAGCTGGTTTTACGAGATCCCGCCAGGATCCATTCATTCCTTCCTCGAGCTGGCGGAGAGCTTTCAGAAGCACTATCGGCTCCAGGGGAAATACAACACCACGGGCATCCTCCTCAAGGTCCGCCAGGGGATGGACGAGAGCTTGTCGAGCTACATCAACCGATGGAGGACGCTCGCAAGCACATGTAGGGACCTTGATAAGCGAGTGGCCAAGGTAGCCCTGATGGACAACCTGCTCGCCACTCCATTCGTAGAGAAACTAGTAAGGAAAGAGCTTCTCGACTACGACGAGATCATGGACCTGGTCGTGCAGAAGGCGTTAGTAGAGACGCGAGTGTACGGGTCCGCCTCCGAATCTAGCACCAACAGACCGGAGGAAAACGCTCAGCCTCAGTGACCCTCGGACGGCGGAGGGACTCCAATCCAAGGATACAAGAGGTATCGGGACGCGCCGGGGCAGAACAATCAGAAGCCCTTTGTCTGCAACCACCGGGGCAACCACTACAACCGGCCGAGGGGACCGGCGCAGCAGGACGCTGATCTACGCATTTTATGCTTGATTCTTAACGTCTTTCTCTTTACATTTAGCTTTGTTTTGACCTTAGTACTATCATTTCTTACTTACTTTATGCTTTTAGGTAGAAATAAAGGAGAAAATAATAAATGAGGCGATTTGGAGCTAAAAGCGTGCTAAGGAGGAAATTCCTAATTTCGGAGAAGAAATGGTCCGAGGAATGGTCTTCAAATGGTTACTAAAATGCATTCCCATATGGTGTCAAGAATTGGAAACCAAATGCCAAATGAAATGGATACCAATATGGTGCACAAAAAGATGAAGACATTTCTCCCGCGCGACCCAGGAAAGAGCAAATATGGCGGAATATATGGAGCATATAATGGACGAATTTTGGGAGGATATTCCATGAAGATAAATACCTTATTTGAGGGCCAAAATATGTGCAAGAATATGGTATATTCGGCCAAGAATTATTAGGGAATAAGGAATGCAAGATCTGAAGATATGAAGATTTCCTTTTCCTTGAAGAAGAAGAAAACAGGGCAGCCAGGTCACTTGACTTCTAAAATCCGTAGTAAATCCAATTCAATTCCAAATATGGCGTTCCTTATATGGATTTTTATAGCCCTTTGAATAAGCTTTCCAATGAAACAAGAATCAGAATTTTCCAAGATCTGGAACTCCGGGAAAACGCGTTTGAAGACAGACTGTCAGATTTACCCGGGTACATAAGCAAAGTCTTATTTTGGTAGGAAAAATCCTAATCTTCTTCTATAAATTGGGGAGCTCGACTCATTCATGACCATCACTCATTCTAGCCTCTCAAGCTCTGCCTAAACACTTTCCCCTCTCCACAAAGCCGAGACATTCTCCAAGAAGAAGCTTACACCATCCTACCGCCACAAAACTGCCTCCATCGACATATAGGGCGATCCCGAGTGTCTCCTCCACCAAAGAAGAGTCATCTACACCTTAGCTCCATAGGGCGATCCCGAAGACTAAAAAGTGTAACATGAATCCTCTTTACTTTGTAACTTCTCCTTGTATGAACTATTGGTTGAGTGAAGTAGTTTTTAGTATTTCGGTTCTTCTTTACTTGCAACGTTTTCCACTGTTTTTCATGTGTTCTAGTTCCTTAGTTTTTATCATACATGTTCATCTATGCTTAATGCTTTGGCTTAGATATAGGGCGATCCCGAGTCTAAATCAATGGTATGTGTATAGGGCGATCCCGAGCACGACTAATTATGAACATGTGTTTTATAGAATTGAGAAGTTAGGATTTCGATTAACTTTGTTTAATTTGCAGGTTAGGATTGAGCAAGGGTAAGCTAGATGAGTCGATCACATGTAAATAATAGTCTAGTGTTTATTTTCGGTCTAGTAAGCATGTTTAGGGTTCTTTGTTCTTGATTGTTTTATACTTGTCTATGAGTGAAGCATGTTAGAACCTAGGATTTCTCGATGTGTTTGCTATGCCATGTTTTAGTCTTTATTTTCGTAGAGTACAAACAACCTTTTTAAACCCCCTTTTAACCATAGCGTAAATATGCATGCACCATCAATCCCCGGTTAAGAACGATACCCTATTTACCAATGCTACATCTACACAAAAGGGTTTTAATTGTATGCGTTTTTGTTGATTGTTAAGTGTTAATTTAATGGTTGCAGAAGTGTGTATCAGACGCCCATCTGCCGCCAGCTTCACACTGACAACCAGCGGGACGGGAGGTCTTCACGATCGACGGGCAGTCGCCCGAACAGCTTCTCCACCTACATCGACGCCGGCTCCCACCACCGAGCGACGTAACAGCAGCAATGGCCCCGGCTGGTCGGATCGCGAGCATTTGGTGCGAATACCACAACGCTGTCGCCCACCACACCAACGACTGTCCCATGCTAAGGAGGGCCTTTAGAATATGAGGAAGAGCGACCAGACCACTCCCAGGGCGGAAGGACAACAACGCCAGACAAACACCAGGACCCGTGAGACTATCAACACGATATCCGGGGGCAAGTGCAAGGAGAGAACGTCATCACCCGATCACTCGAGCAGGGAAGTGCTGGCGATCGGGGGGGGGGGGGGGGGGGAAGAACGCCCAAGGAAGGAAGGAGGGGGGCGCCCACCATTAGCTTCATGGCGAGGGACGAGGAGGAGAACCCGAAAGACAGCACCCTACCGTTCGTGATCGACGCGATCATTGACCAATTCCTTGTGAAGAGGGTGCTGGTTGACAATGGGGCGTCTGTCAACGTAATCTATTTCGACGCATACAAGGCGCTCGGAAGGCCCGTACGCAAGATGACGCAGGACCACGAGTGCGTGGCCAGCCTCACGGGCGAGACATCGTATCCAATTGGGAGCGACAGCCTCCGGGTCGATATTGGCGCGCCCGACTCCCCGCACGGCGAGATCCGAACGGACTTCATCATCATGGACACCCCCTCCCCCTACAACGCCATACTCGGGAGGCCAGGGATCTGCAGGTTGAGGATGATCATCGCAGGGTACATGCTCTTGGGACGATTCCCAACCGAGCACGGAGTCGGACATGTCCGAGGATATGCCAGCGAAGAGATAACAAAACCCCGAGACAAGCATGAGGTCCTCGCCCTGGAACCCACGCCAGGGTCAGAAGTACCCGACGATCCACGCGACGGGCTGATGGCCGTATCACCCGTCCCCGAGCGTGAAGAGCTGAGGACGATTCAGCTATCCCCCGAACACCCGGAGAGAACGGTCCAGATCGGAGCATCGCTGGCTCGCGCGATAGCAGAGCGACTGATCACGCTACTAAAGGAGAAGCAGGAGGTGTTCTCTTGGTCGTATAAAGACATGCCCGGGATCAGCATGAATATCATATCCCACCGACTGAGCGTCAGCACCAGCGCCCGGGTAGTGAAGCAGAAGAGACGAGCGTACAAAGCGGAGCATTACGCGGCCATGCACGAGGAGGTGGACCGATTACTGGGCATCGGGTTCATCCAGAAGGTGGACTATCCCAAGTGGATTTCCAACGCTGTGATGGTACAGAAGAGCAACAAGAAATGGAGAATGTGCATCGATTACAGTGATCTCAACAAGGCGTGCCCAAAGGACAGCTTCCTGATACCAAGGATCGATTAGCTGGTGGACGCAACGGCAGGGCACGAACTCCTATCGATGATGGACGCCTACTCGGGCTACAACCAAATCTTCATGGACCCCGCGGACCAGGAGGCGACAACGTTTGTCACGGACAAGGGCCTTTATTGCTACGTTGTCATGCCTTTCGGGCTGAAGAACGCCGGTTCCACGTACCAGAGGCTCATGAACACGATGTTTCACGGCCTGATCGGCAATATCGTAGACGTGTACGTGGACGACATATTGGTGAAGAGCGTCCAGGCGGTCGACCACGTCCAGAACTTGGGGACTGTGCTCGACGTCCTCATCAAAAACGGCATGAGGCTAAACCCCGCCAAGTGCACCTTCGGAGTCACCAACAACAAGTTTCTGGGGTATATTGTCAGCCAGTGGGGAATCGAAGCCGCGCCAGCCAAAGTCAAGGCAATCATCGACATGAAGCCGCCCGTTAGAAGGGTGGACCTGCAGAGCCTCACTGGCAAGCTCGCTTCCCTTAACCGTTTCATCTCACGCTACTCGGACAGGTGTGCCCCGTTCTTCAAAGCCCTAAGAACCACGAACAAACGCGAGGTTGTGTGGACGCTCAAGTGTGAGGAATCTTTCCTTCAGATCAAGGAATACTTGGCATCCGTTCCGCTCCTCTCCAGGCCCGTCCGAGGGGAAGTCCTGTAACTCTACTTGGCTGCTTCCCTCACCGCCGTCAGTTCTGCCCACGTCCGCAGGGAGGACTGCACGGAGTTGCCCGTCTTCTTCTCAGGGAAGGGCATGACAGGCGCTGACACACGATATCCGACAATCGAGAAGATGGCGCTCACACTCAAAACCGCTGCCCGACGGTTGAGGCCATACTTCCAGGCGCACAGCATCCACATCCTCACCAACATACCCTTGCGCCAGATACTCCAATCGCCCGATCATATTGGCCGCCTGGCGAAGTGGGCCATCGAACTTAGTGAATTCGACCTCGAGTACAAACCCCGCACGGCAATCAAGGGGCAGGCCGTGGCGGACTTCATCGCCGAATACACAGAGGCAGAGGGGGCACCGGCCCAAGCGCCCGATGGTCCGACGGTAGAAGCGTCCGACAAACCGGAGGTCAAGGAGCGACCGGTGTCGGAGTGGAACCTCTACGTCGACGGCTCCTACACGAAGAAGGTGAGTGGCGCCGGCATAATCTTAACCGGGCCAGGAGGGGTAAACGCAGAGTACGCCCTCAAGTTCGAATTCAAGGCGACCAACAATGAGGCCGAGTACGAAGCGCTCATCGCAGGCCTACAATTGGCCAAAAATTCAGAGGCGCCCGACCTCAACATATTCAGCGACTCACAGTTGGTGGTGAGCCAGGTCGGAGGAGAATTCCAGGCAAAGGAGGAGTCCATGATCGCCTATCTAAAACATGTGCAGGCGCTGATCAAGGGGTTCAAGTACGTCAACGTCAACCATATTCACCGAGGATTCAACGCGAAGGCAGACAAATTGGCCCGACTGGCCACGGCGCCCGTGCACACGGGGCCAGGGCAGCACATCGTCAAAGTACTGCGACGACCGAGCATCTTAGGAGCGGAGTAGGTCCTGGAAATCGAACCACACGAGCATAGTTACATGGACGTGCTCATTGCCTATAAAACCAGGGGAGAGCTGCCAGGGGATAAGCGAGAAGCCAGGACCATCGTCGCACGGGCGGCCAACTTCAGCGTACGGGATGGGGCACTTTATCGATAAGGGAGGACTTGGGCCAGCCTCAAGTGCATCACGCCGACGAAGGGCAGCTCGATCCTAAAGGAGATCCACTCGGGCACGTGCATCCATCATGCGGGCGCCAGGTCAATCGCGCACAAGGCCCTTCGACATGGCTTCTGGTGGCCCACCATCCATGCAGACGCCACGGCACTAACGAACAAGTGTCACCAGTGTCAGCTGCACGCACATCACCACCACGCACCCGCCGTCCCACTGTCCATCCTCATGTCGCCCGTTCCATTCGCGCAGTGGGGACTGGACCTGATCGGAGAGCTTCCAAAGTCAAAGGGGCAGTACAAATAACTGATCGTCATCATCGATTACCACACGAAGTTCATCGAAGCCCAACCCATGGCAAAGATCACCACGGAGAAGGTAGAACGCTTCCTCTGGAGCATCCTTTTCTGTCGCTATGGGACGCCGATCAGCATCATCACAGACAACGGGCCACAATTCAACAACCCCAGACTGATAGCCTTCTGTAAACGTCAGGGAACAAACCTCATCTTCGCATCGCCAGCGCACCCCCAGACGAATGGACAAGTGGAAGCAGCGAACAAAATCATCAAGTCTGGGATCAAGAGAAAAATTGAAGATATCGAACGTGGGGATGCGGGTTACGGGCGCTGGCCCGAGGTCATCTCAGAAATTCTGTGGTCCATCCGAACGACGGCCAATGCAGCTACAGGCGAGACCCCGTTCAGTCTAACGTTCGGAACGGAGGCCGTGGTACCCCTGGAAATTACCCATCAGATCCCACGGATCGAGGGGTACGATCCACGCACGAACAGTGAGGGGTTAAGGCTCAACAATGATCTGTTGGAAGAACGAAGAGATATGGCGCACCTGCACAATGCCGCGAATAAACAGAGGATCGCCCGGTTATACAATCAGTGCATACGGGCTCGCCCAATCCAACTGGGGGACTGGGTGATGAAGGCGATCCAACAGAAGGTGAAGGCACTCCGCCCGTTATGGGAAGGCCCGTACGTTGTTGACCAGGTGATAAGCGATAACACTTTCTACCTAAGGGACATGCAGGGTCAACGATTACGCCACCCATGGAACATCCAGCACTTGAGGAAGTACTTTCATTAGGTCTTACTCTGTACTTTCATTAAGTATGACCACTGTTGCGTTTGTTTGTCCTTACCCCGCCCGCCCACATACTCGGGGGACTGGGGATAGGCTACTCGCAAAGATGTAAAAGGGAAGCGCGCGCCTGCACAAGTTACTCAAAGGATGCCACACAAAAATTCAACAAAAAAGGGGACAAGGCATACAAACGGACAGAAAAAGGAATTTCATTCATTCGCCAGGTTACAAAAAAAAAACGCCCAGCGACAATCAAAGGTACGAAGGCCCGATTACAAAAAGACCTGCTCTATTACAAAAAGAAAGGAAAAGAAAAAGCTACTCTACTCCGCGCCCGCGCCCGCCCCACCAGCCCCGCCCGTCAGCCCCGCCTGCTCCGCCAGGAAAGCATCATACTCCTCCATCTTCAGAAAAGGCACTACCATCTCCTGGAACTGGGCGACTTGAACATCGGCCTCAGCATCCACCAACTCCTTAAACTCCAAAGAATTCTTGAAATCGGCGACCGCCTCCGCTCGCGCCTCCGCCCGCGCCCTCTCAACTTGGGCTTGCGCCTCAGCCATCAGGCGGGACTCCACCTCCGCCACCCGGTTGTCCGCCAAGGCTTTTCCCTCTTCCAAGGCAGCAAGGGCTGTATCACGTTCGGCCTTGAGCAGCGCCTCCCGTTCACTCGCCTCCTGGCCTTTTTCCGTCACCACCCGGGCTTCTTGACGCAGGCGACCCGCCAGCTGCTCACACTTACCCAGCTCATACTCATACCTCTTACAGGCATCGGTGAGCTTGCTTATCTCCGCATGCGCCTCCTCTGCACAGCGCCTGTTGGTGAAGCGCTCGCGCGCCAGGTACATCTTGCGTTGTAGCACCATGCAGAGATTGAAGGCCTTATCCATATCATCCCTATTACCCTGCGCCACCTCCGGCGCGATCGCATCAACAGCCTTCACGCTCAGGTCGATGGACCGCATCAACGGCGTGTAGAAGGCGAACAGATCGGACGACTCGGCGGACGGATTGACGGCCGGATTATCCATCCGGGGACGCTTCAAAGAAGGACCACTGGCTCCTCCCTGCTCCGATACCCGTGGGGGGCTGGACGGACGGACGGACGCTTGGGGCGTCGGGGGGGGCACGAGCAGACGATTTGGGCGTAGGAGAAGAATGAGCAACTGTGTGGGGCGTGCGAGATGTCTCCCGCCTGTCCCGCTAATCGTCCCGGTCCTGCCGGTGCTGGTCGCGGCTCTCCTAGCGCTTCTCCCGGTGCTGTTCAGCACGATCAGCCTTGGCCTGCGACCTCGAACCACCAGCGTGGCTTGGCGGCGGGCGGGGGGCACCCGCCGGGATGGCTGGAGCGAAGTCAGCCACGTCAGGAATGGGGATCTTGGGCTGCATGGTCTCCCCCAACACCAGACCACCTCGTCCGTCATCACCCACCTTTCGAACCTTGCAGGCAGTTTCTCGAAGGGCGATCAAGCGGCGCTTGGCCACATCATCTGCAGCAACATTCTTGCCAGACATCTTCTTCTTGACTACAAAAACAACAAACGGAAGGTTAGCGACAGATGAACAGCTGGTCAAATCTACTCCTACTCCTAGACAAAGAACTACAAGGGCCACGTACGCGGCAGCTCAGCAAGGTGCGTCTGCTCGATGAGATCCCAATGGCAGGCGGCGAAGAACGACCTTGCCTCGGGCGCTGGGTCAAAAACAAACCTCAGACGGTTGACCCGGGCCTCTTCAACAGGCGTCATCGGGTACTCGTTCGTATCAAGGGGATGGAAGGCTTGGGGGACTCGATCAATCAGGTGGGCGTTGGCAGCATACTCTTCCGAGAAGGAACCCAACTCCCAATCACCACCTACCAGGCAGTTGATCTTACGCCAGGAGGTGGAAGAACTCGGCTGATCCGTCAACCACCACTTCACGCGGGGCTCCACGGTGATGGTCCCCCAGTCCCCCTTGCTCGTAGAGTAACGAAGACCGAAGAAGTAAAGGAACTCCGCCCGCGTGGGCTGGTCCAAGCCGCTCACCCGAAAGATGTTGAACATGGCCACGAGCGTGCGGGTGAGCGTGGGCCCGCATTGACCAAGCGAGATCTTCAGCAGCCAGCATATACTGAAAGAACCGGTGCAGTGGCAACTTGATCCCTGCCTTGAGATGGAACTCGCTCAGGCACACGTGGCCGGGCGGCGGGCGGGTAAACGTGTCGCCCCCGCCAGGCATTCGCAGCTCCACAGAGCCCGGGATATGGTACTCCCTCGCCCACCTGGCCATCTCCGAGACGGATGGCGCACGCTCAGGCTCCTGGACGGGCGTCCCATCAGGAAACACCCAGTGGACGGGCCCACCTCCCACAAGTCGAGGAAGCGAATCTCCTCCCTCCGCCCTCTCCTCACCCCAGGGATTCGAACCACCCGAGTGCCCGCCCGACGATCCAGACGAGCTCTCCAATCCCACATTAACGCACGCTTGCCTAGCTTCCATTGACTGCACGGGAGAGGTATCAGGAAAAATACATTGCAGGGGTGGGACACTCAAAACAGACTCGTACGACGACGTACTCGACGTACTCGACCCGCCCGACCCACAACTAATCCACCCCAACCCCGGAATGTAGTTCCGCTCACGTGACTGATCACTCGGTATCTCTATTGGCTCCATCCTAAAGACGAACGCACGCACACAACCAACACTTAGTAAAAAATCCTTCCCCACACAGAAACACCAAAACCCACAAACAATCCCCCACAAACAGATCAAACACACCCCACCCAAGAACACACCCTATCCTTTAGTTCAAAAACCCAGAAAAACGCAAACCATAGAAAAAATAACAACAAAACAGAACCAGGGACGAGAGCCTCACCAGATTTAGTTTGTGGACTAAATCTTTCACGTTGAGCAAGTATTCCGGTAACCGAGGACATGAACACAGAGAAAAGCTTAAAACGGATGCAGGTCGCAAGGTAATTCCGGCAGAATTTCGGTATGTTATGAAAGCGATGAAGAAGACGGAGGCAAGGGAAGCCCTATTTATACTGCTCGAACGGGATACGCGAACGAACGCCAGTCGTCCGTTTTTCGCGTGTCCACCGTCGGATCGTGACGCATGGCCCGGGCGGTTTACTTGCCCTCCTCAGTAACCGCGCCAACTCTTCCACTTCCCGCCTCGATTTCGAACCTTAGCTCGGTCTCCAACAGTTCGACACGTGGCGCCCATGCCCCACTCCCACGCTCCCTCACGCGTGACGTCTGCCCTCCGAGCAATCATCACAACATCAGCATTTAATGCAAGGGCACGCTTGCATTAAATGCGACGGCTAGCATTTATTACACCGGTTCCCAAAGAGAAGTCAAAAGGAATGTCACCTCCAAACGTCTCATCGGAGCACCACCAAACCCAAGGCAAGGACAACACACCACGATATCAACCATTCCTACTGGCGCGCACACCACCCACACGACCGGGCGCTCGAGAAACACCATCAGGTTAGTACATGTACCACTCGGGCGCCCCGAAAGAGGGCTAACGCCTGAATTCCCTTTTGGCCGTGCCCCGAGTGAAGAGCTGCGCCATACGGGATGGGGTTCTTCCTCTACGTACGCGCACGCATTAGCAAGCCGGATCAGGCGGCAGAGGCATGGGGTCCGCCCCCTCTCTGAGCGCGCACTGAGCCCGATGGGCGGCACGGGCATGGGGTCCGTCCCCTCCGTGAGCGCACCGTTACATGATCGAAGAGCAAGCCGGCTGTCATGACAGAGGGATGGGGCCAACTCCTCTCTGGGCGTGCTAAGTCGATGGGCGGCACGGGCATGGGGTGTTTCCCCTCCGTGTGAGCGCAACGTTAACATTCGGCCCCGACTCGGAGCGCCAAGGGCGTGCGGTCCGACCCCTCCTTGCGCGTTCTGGGATTGATGAGCGCGGGCAAAGGTACGCCCTCCCCGGTCGCGAAAGCAAGCCGGCTGTCATAACGGAGGCATGGGGTTCGCCTCCTCTCTGAGGGTGCTAAGCCGAAGAACGGCACGGGCATGCGGTCCGTCCCCTCCGTAGCGCGTTACTTATAGGTCGCGGTCTTGATCCCTCCGTTGACGCTATACCGTACGGAACGGCATCCCCGTTGATGTACGCGGTGCACCGCGCCATCCCAACGCCGGTGTCACGAAAAACATTTGCATACACACACATCATACCACACATTCATGCATCATAACATACATTCATACATCATAACCGTATATTCATACTTACATACTTATATACCTACATATCTGTTGTACTTGTGTATGTTTGCAAGACCGATCCCATCTGGGCGCACGGCTCCAGAATAGCAAGTCTTGTTCTGGAGGCCAGGCCCGTAGGTACACGAACGCACGAACAGGCAACACCCCACGGGCGCGCGGGTCCAAACTAGCAAGATCAGTTTGGACGCCGAGCCCAGAATACAGGAACAGGTACACGATTGAACGAACAGGTACATACTCGGACGCCCAGGTCCCACTCCGTCATGCGAGCCCTTTCTTGACCGGAGAGTTGGAGGACTTGGGGGTTACAGGATCACACACCGCTGCTCAATCGGATAAGTATTCTTGTTAATCGCACGAACCCCTTTTCAACTCCCCAGTCAAGAAAGTTTTCTTTGACTTGGGGACTTGGGGGACTTGTTAGTATTGTATCATTAGTTGTACGATTAACATACTTATCCACTTAAGCATATTAGCAACACCTACCACACCACACGCAAGACCACTAAGGAGGCTCCAACTTCACTCACCAGACCGGCCCCATCCGAGCGCACACGCGCCCGACATGCGCACTCCCGAATGTGCGGATCATGCACCAGCAAGTACACCAGTCCCACATCGAAGAACATCACCAAGCACCAAGCTCAACCACCTATATAGGTAAGGCATTAACTACAGGTAAGATCATCCCATCGAGAGCCAGCTGACTCACTCGATTCATATCACTCTACTCGCACGTTCGATTGACTGTTATATCCGATACATCATCTGACTTAGGCATCAGAGCGTTGAAGGCGGGCTACCCCGTCTCGACCCCTGACCGCCTGTTTCGTTGTTGTATTCTTCTGACAGCCGTTCGTGAACCCGCCCATCCGACCACCCGACAGAAGAGAGGAAACACCCGACAAGAAGAATCCGCCGCCCGAAGGAAGAAGTCCGCACGCACGAAGGAGGAGAGCGAGCGCCCGTTCACCCGAACAGCCCCATCGTTCGGATGCACCGAGGGAAGGAAGGAAGGAGTATCCGTGGAAGTGTATTCGTGTTGCTTTTGCCCCGTTACGCCCCCGCGCGTAATTCGGTAGAAACATCTGATATAATACATAATACCGAATATCAGAGAACATCCTCGATTTGTATAATTGAACCACTGTTATCAACAACTTAACCAAAGAACGAAACGTTGATTAGGCGACTAGGCAATGACAGGACAAGTCTACAACAACCATATATGATAAGAGTCGAAAATGGTTGCAGCTACAAACAACAATCTTGACCGAGGTGAATCATGAACATTTATGTGTGACTTGGTATCACCTTGTACATTATACCCACAAGGAACCACTTTTCTAATTAGGACTCGCAAATCTTCTCGACAAATAAACTTGAGAAACATAAGTAACAAAATAAAATAGTCATAATCAAAAGGAAAGAAATTAACCGAAGCTGTACCCTGCGATTTCAGAAAAAGTTTGTGTGCGATATTCACAAGGTTATAGTCTCTATGTAACTGTGATGATATGTGACGACCCGAAACAGAATCAGCAGTGTAATCGGCATAATCCACGAGTTTGCGCGTAATCACAGTTTTTCGTAAATTGATTGAATTTCCGGCTTTGATCACGACTTAATTATTGGCCGAGAATTTGAGTTGAGTCTCTTCTCAAGAATTGTTGTACGCATGATTTCGAGTTTGTGGGCGGTTCCGGATTATTATTTCGACGACCGAGGAATATAATATGAATATTTGAAATTTCGGAATATCGTCGAGTTTATCCGTTCGTATTCGAGTCTATCCGAATCGTGATTGTGATCCATTTTGGACTGTCGATCGACCCGAACCGAAATTAGAATGGTTATCGACTTGATTTGCGAATTTCGCGATTAGTCGCGATTTCGACGTAATTGGTTAATATGGCGGCTTCGTTAACGACTAAATTATCGGGCAAGAATTTGATTTGGGATTTTTCACGGAAGTTGTAGAGAATTTAATTTCAAGCTCGTGGGAATTTCCGGAGGATTATTCCGAGTTACGAGGAATAATTTGTGAATATTTTAGACCGTTGATCGTTTTATCGGATAAGCTTGTGTTGAATTGAGTTGTTGACTTTTTGTCGGATTTGTTGAAGTTGTTTGACTTCAGGTGGAAATTGAAGAATTTGTCGAGATAAATTTGTAGACAGGAGATGAAAGAACCCAACTCCGATTTAGTTTCCTAAACCGGAATCAAACCCCTTCTGAAAACACGAACCAACAAAAACCATAAAAATTTCGGCAGAGTAACGCTACTAATGCGGAATTGCCATTAACCTGCACCCGGAAAATATATTTCATCCTATGCCACAAAAATCAAACCGTGGGTACCAATCCCATCCGGATTTATCAATATCATAACAGTAATGTAAAGTGATCAATAAAACTATACTTTACAGAAATCCGGGGAAAAATCGTATAAAAGTATAACATAAGAATGTTCAAAGCAACTTCTAGTATATATATATAAATAGTAGGCCAAACTAAGAACCTACCATAAAGAAACATCGCTCGAATACTAAGTCTCTGACCGCGACGTGCGACACCAGAGTCCGAACTGCAAACTGGGCACGGAAACCGAAAAAGCTCAGGGGAAAGGCAAATAAAATCGTTAAAGTGAGTGGACGAAAATAAACATATGCCTTTCACCAATTTCATATACATAAAAAAATGTAAAGCAAAGCGAGTTCAGAAGGTATATATATAGAGGTGCCAGGCGAATCTCTCAAGCCCGACGGTGATAGGCTAGGGGAATCTCTCAACCCCAGCGGCATAACAGGGGAATTTCTCAACCCATCCCAGAGGAATCTCTCAACTCTGATCAGACTACCGGTGATCAGCCGAGTAGCCGAAGCATCGATGTAAGTAATGTCATCACCATATAAAATATAAAATAATGCCTCCAAAAGTAATAAGTAATCTCAATATCGTATATAAATAAATACGAAAAATCACGAAAAAATCACGAACTCGCAACGACAGTAAAAATAGAAAAGTCCACTCACAGATGACCATAACGCATACGCGTTAATCCAGTGATCCGGCGGAAAATCCCTCACCAAACGAACGGTCACGATCCCCTGGATAATCATAATATCCACTGCTCAAAATCATAACTCAAAACCTCGAATCACATCACGAGAAACAACCGTTCCCGGAAACATATAATTCAATATCGACGAAATCGTCAAAATCCAATAATCACACCATAAAACCTCGCTATAATTTCCGATGCTTAATTCGAAAAATAAAGCTCACCACTGTGATCGGTGCGCGATTCCGAGCGAAACGACATAAAACACGTCGAAAAACACCCCGGCCAGAAAGTCGCCGCCGCGCATGGCAGCGCCGCCACCACTGCCGCTGCCGCCGGCCGCCGGAAAATCTCACCAGCCCAGAAAAATGCAACCTATATATGGATTTGAAGATCTCGACATTTTCAACAACTTTCCAGTTCAAAGTTAAGGCCAATTTTGACCGAAAATGGTTCAAAACTCACCTCAAAGGTGCAAACTCTCGCATGAATTTCAACTTCTCCGATCTCCCTCCTCCGGCCACGGCAAGACTTGAAACCACTTCTAAAAGCTTCCTCTCTCCAAGGCTAACAAAACCCCTCAAACCCCGAGCTCCATCTCGGCCGCCTCCGCCACCTCCAACGTCGCCAAAACTCGCCGGAATACTACCCAAAATTCCCAAACTTTGACAAGCCATAACTTCTTCATCCGGCAACCAAATTGAACGAATGACCTATCAAAAGAAAGAGGAGCTCAAGCCCAAAAATTTTCATGAAGACACCCTGGCCAAAAGAGTCCGGAATCAAGCTCAACGAAGGCAAACAAAAATCAGCCTGGAATGGGTCAGTTTTGACCCACGGGTCAAACTGGTCAACGGGCCAGATTTCCCAAAATGGAAAGTTTCCAAAATCGGCAAGTATTCTCCCTTATTTATACCGTACGCGTATCGAATCCCAAACGGATAAATACGACAATATCCGACGCCCGAAAATATTCATAACTTATTCCTCGTAACTCGGAAAAATCCTCCGGAAGTTCCCACGAGCTCGAAATTAAATTCTCTACAACTTCTGTGAAGAATCCCAAGTTAAATTCTTGCCCGATAATTTAGTCGCTAACGAAGCCGCCATATTAACCGATTACGTCAAAATCGCGAAACTCGCAAATCAAGTCGATAACCATTCCAATTTCAATTCGGGTCGATCGACGGTCCAAAACGGATCACAATCACGATTTGGATAAACTCGACGATATTACGAAATTTCAAATATTCATATTATATTCCTCGGTCGTCGAAATAATAATCCGGAACCGCCCACGAACTCGAAATCACGCGTACAACAACTCTCGAGAAGAGACTCAACTCCAATTCTCAGCCAATAATTAAGTCGTGATTAAAATCGACAATTCAATCAATTTACGGAAAACTGTGATTACGCACAAACTCGTGGATTAAGCCGATTACACTACTGATTCTGTTCCGGGTCGTCACACGAGAATCGTTGAAAACGGAATTACGACGCGAAAGTTACATTTGATCAAGGTTTGTCGTAAAGTAAATTTAGAAGTTACCAAAAATGGAAAGTATAAATAGTGGGTTTCCTTTTTGGGAAGGTGAAACTTTGACATTGGGGGAGTTGACCGAGTCAACTGGGAGAGAGGGAGGTGCGACGGCAGGGTGGCTCGGCTCGCCAGCGGTGAGTCGCCGTTCGGTCACCTCTGACCTCGGGGTATGGCTCTTTCAACTCGTCTCGATGTCCCCGACATGTTCCCGGCCACTATCGACGGCAAGGACACCGAAAAAAGGAGGAATTTCCGGCCTAAAGTTGGAAAATTTTGGGGGTTTCGGGTCCACATTTTTCCGGCCAAATCGAGCGGCGTAAATCACTGGGGTTTGAATCCCCCATCACCACGAAGCTATTCATGTATGTATGTATGGCATTTCAATTCCACTTGTACATGGAGAATATCAATTGAAGTTTTGTGAGATTTCGGTTTTGTATGAAATTGGACTAGTTAGAGCTAGAATTGGACTTTGGTGTAGTTATGGAAGTTGTTTGTTGGATGATTTTGTGTGGAATAGGTATTGGTTCGCCGGAAAATTTCTCGGTTGGCATCGCGTCGCCGCCGCCGCCGGCGGTCAACGGCGGAGCTCCGGCGAGGGTTGATTTTTGGGATTTTTGAAGAGTTATATGTCGTTTCACTCAGTATCGCGCTCCGATCACAGTGGTGAGGTTTGTTTTTCGAATTGAGCATCGAAAATTATAGCGAGGCTTTATAGTGTGATTATCAGATTTTGACGATTTCGTCATTATTGAATTATATATTTCCGAGAACAGTTGTTTCTCGTGGTATGATTTGAGGTTTCGAGTTATGATTTTGAGCAGTGGATTTTATGATTATCCAGGGGTTCGTGATCATTCGTTTGGCGAGGGATTTTCCGCCGGATCACGGGATTAACGCGTATCGCATTACGCTCACCTGTGAGTGGACTTTTATATTTTCACAGTCGTTGCGAGTTCGTGATTTTCCTTATTTATTTATATACGATGTTGAGATTATTTATTACTTTTGGAGGTATTATTTTATATTTTTATGGTGATGGCATTACTTGCATCGATGCTTCGGCTACTCGGCTGATCACCGGTAGTCTGACCAGAGTTGAGAGATTCCTCTGGGCAGGGTTGAGAGATTCCCCTGTTATGCCGCTGGGGTTGAGAGATTCCCCTGGCCTATCACCGTCGGGCTTGAGAGATTCGTCTGACCGTCGGGCTTGAGAGATTCGCCTAGCACCTCCATATATATACTTTCCGAACTCGTATTGCTTTACATTGTTTTATGTATATGAAATTGGTGAAAAGCATATGTTTGTTTTTGTCCACTCACTCTAACGTTTTATTTGCCTTTCCCCTGGGCTTTTCGGTTTCCGTGCCCAGTTTGCAGTTCGGACTCTGGTGTCGCACGTCGTGGTCGGAGGTTTAGTATTCGAGCGATGTTTCTTTTATGGTAGGTTCTTAGTTTGGCCTACTATTTGTGTATATATATATACACTAGAAGTCGCTCTGAGCATTCTGATGTTATATTTTCATACGATTTTCCCCGGATTTCTGTAAAGTATAGTTTTATTTATTACTTTACATTACTATTATGATATTGAGAAATCCAGATGGGATTGGTGCCCACGGTTTGATTTTTTGGCATAGGATGAAGTGTTATTTTCCGTGTGCAGGTAAAGACAATTCCGCGTTAGCAGCGTTACTCTACCGAAATTTTTATAGTTTTTGTTGGTTCGTGTTTTCAGAAAGGGTTTGATTCCGATTTAAGAAACTAAATCGGGATTGGATTCTTTTATGATACGACTCACAATCATATCATTAACACCATCTTTGATATTCCTAATCTGTAAGTTCGATGATTGTGCATCTAGACGCGCAATAATTCAATGCGTAACTTATAAAAATGGACTGAAATGAACATAACTAATCAAGATCAAGCGGAACGAATTGCAAGAAAACACCTTCACCAATAAGGGTATAAACGGCTCAGTCCAAGTTACACAAACCTCCCATAATAATGCAACTAATCATAACGTCCATTATGTGGCTTCACATCCCATAACTCCATTATTGCCGGAATTATCCGGGTAGTTCCTGGTTAAACAACTTTTCAAGCCACAGAGTAATGAAACATGTCGTAAGGAACTTGGAAGTGGAATATGACATAGATGACTAGAGAGCTAGATATAGCTGACAAAACTTTAAAGATGAATATAGCTAAAGAATCCGCGATGTTGAACGTGACGATAGGAAGGGTGTTGAGTGTAAAGACTCACTCACATAACTATTAGGTCACTATCTCGGTAGCACACCATGACAATTTAGATAGGGTTTTAGTCCATACAGTTCTGTCTAGACGTTCATAAGACTTAAATAACTCATAGAATTACAAATTTTTTGGCCTAACCTCCTTGCAAATTCAAGATTAACCATAACCTGCAAAAATAACCACACATCGAAATTCACGAGTCTCACAACATTCAGAGAGCCACCGTTGCTCATCAGGATTTACGTAGCTTAAAATGTGGGATTTCATACTTTATGGATAATAAAAATTACAACACAGGTGTGGTTTAATCCAATTTAGAGAGGTGCCAATTAGACCGCTGATACAATCGTCAAAGTTTATTGATGATCAACATAACAAATCACCCAAAGCACCCTGACTAGAAATGAATAATAATCTACTTTCTGACTAAACTCGAGTCAGTAATCAGCTCAAAAAAATGAAGGCAGGTCATAGAATTCCTTCGGCTAAAGTTGACATACATTTGCACTAGACCCCACTAGTGTAATAATATCTCCGCAAATCTACTAATCGCCATATAGAGAATCGATACTCATCTAAACCTCACTACTCTTAAAGTCGCATCCCATAAACTCACCACATACTAAAAGAGGATTATGTGTAAAATAGGCTCACATGACTTGTGACGACCCGAACCAGAATCTGATGCATATTCAGCACGATTCTCGAGATTGAGTTTAGTCGCAGTTTATCGTCGTAATTGTGGTTTGCCGATTCGATTGGCGACTATATTTTTGGTCCAGAATTTGAGTTGGGTGTCTTCACGGAAATTGTAGAGTGCGTGATTTCAAGTTCGTGGGCGGTTCCGGAAGATTTTTCCGATAACCGAGGAATATTTTATGATTATTTGAAATTTTGGTACCCGACGAGTTTATCCGATTGTTTCGTGTTTATCCGAATCATTTCGTATATCCATTTCGAATCGTCGATCGACCCGAGGCACGAGTATAAATAGAAGAATAGTCGAGAATTAGTCGTAAAACACTGTTGGACCGTTGACCGAACTTTGACTTTCCGAAAATAGTAAGTTGACCTGTTTGACCGAGGAGGAAAGTTTCCTCTTTGAGCTGTGACGTCCGACGACCCATTTTCCGGCCAC
This sequence comes from Geum urbanum, assembly GCA_946800695.1. Lineage (NCBI taxonomy): Eukaryota > Viridiplantae > Streptophyta > Magnoliopsida > Rosales > Rosaceae > Geum > Geum urbanum. Next base: position 29,105,883 of record OX327010.1, read on the forward strand.
CTCCGACTTCGGCGAGGGTATGGTTCGATTCCTTGTTCAATTTCGAGTTGATTCATACTTGAGTTTGTCGAAATTGGTTAGGTTTTGGTTGGGTCCGAATTGGGGCCGTTTTGGGTTGATCGCCGTTAATGGTTTGGGTGGTTCCGGCGAGCCACGGTGGTGGTGGTGATGGGGGTTCGACTCCTCTTGCCTCTCTGAATCTATTGGTGTGCATGATTTAGGCTGTAGTTAAGATTTTGGGGTGCTCCGATTAGGTTACCGGAATTAATATTCCGATTGGTTTCGAGCTTGATTTGAGGGGGTTCTGTTCGGAATTGTGCTTAGGGGTAGAAGAGAAACTGATTCAGCTCATCGAGGCCATGAATTCTGGAGCTTCCCGCCGTGTGATTTCACCGTTGACTACGTGCCGCCGCCGCCGGCGGCGGTCAACGGTGGTCAACGGCGAGGGAAAAGTCAACTTTTCAGATTTCGACAATTTTAATGTCATTTTTCTCGTAATCGCGCCCTGATCGTCGTCCAGAGGTTTCTGGGTCGATTTGATTAGCCGATTTTCAGTCGAGGTTTCGAGTGGGGGTTTCGGGATTTTCGTAATTCATTTTGTACTGCATTTCGTATTTCCGGGAACGGTTGGTTTCCGTGCATCAGTACAGCGTATTGGATTCTGATATTGATCAGTTATGTTTTGTGAATGTTCAGGAGATCGAGATCGAGATCGTGATCGTTCTTCTGGCGAGGGATCTTCCGCCGGTCAACGAGATTAGCGCGAGTGCGCGTTACGCGAGTTTGTGAGTGGACAATTTATTTTCACGGATTGATTGTGAGTCTTTTATTTATGATTTATGAACTTGAGCATGCAGCATGATTATGTTTATTATGAGCATGTGTTTTACGATCATACGGATATACTTATACGAATATACGTATACGAGTATACATATACTTATATGTTGTTTCATGCATTTGCATCGAACTGTTTATGATTTGATTTACACAGAGTATAGTCTCAGTTACGTTGTTGTATCGATACACTTGCCTCTCGGCTGATCCCCGATGGTAGGCCACCAGGAGGGGCAGTACCCCTACCTGACCGGCGAGGGGCAGTACCCCGAAACCGAGGCTTTTCTGGCTATGGATCACGTGGTATTCTAGGACTCCGTGATTCTGACTGTACTAGCACGGATGTGTCCATGAGTGACCCCGTGAGATTTTCATTGCATGCTCTGTGTACGAGTTGGAGTTAGCGTCTCCTCGTATACTATTGAATTGATTTATTTATATTTAGACTCACATATATCTTTATATCATATATTACTCGGTGAAAGACATTTATTTTCGTCCACTCACTTTAACGAGTTTCATGTCTTTCCCCTGGGCTTTTCGGTTTTCGTGCCCAATTGCAGTTCAGGTTTTGGTGTTTTCACGTCGCGGCTTGGAGGCTAGTGATCAGAGTTACCTGTGTTTTCCAGTAGGTTCTTGTTTCGCCTACTGATGTGTATATTGTATATGTTTTACTTTAGAGGTCGCTCTGATATATTCTGACACTTGTTTATACGGATTTTCTTGGATATACATATATACATAGTACAGTTTGTTTACTGTTATTGATTATATTGATGTTGAGAAATCCGGATGGGATTGGTGCCCACGGTTTGGCTTTTGTGGCATAGGATGAAGTGTTAATTTTTGGGTGCAGGTTATGGTAATTCCACGCTAGTAACGAAACTCTGCCAAAATTTTGAAAAATTTTTGTTGGTTCGTATTTTCAAAAGGGTTTGGTTCCGGTTTAGGTAACTGAATCGGGATTGGGTCCTTTCAGCTTGGTATCAGAGCATTAGGTTGTCAGATTCTGTAGACTCTTGTAGTTGTGACGCTTAGGGTATTTGAGTTGATACAGCATGACTGGAGTGATGACTCGACTGGCCAACGGTACTCATCAATACTTCGGGTGTTGTGTGTCCTCAAATATCTGCGGTTTCATGATTACGTTCTTTCTGCTTGTACCTAATGCTTGTCTTGTATCAGTAGGATGCCTCCTCGACGTGGTCCCCGTATTGATCGGGATGATGATCCTGATGAGGATCGCCGAACGCGCGACTTGCTGATGCGAGTGCTGCGTTTGGAAGAGCATTTTGACCCTGTGGTCAAGGCTCGCACAGCTGGTGCTACTGTGTTTTCGGGTTCAGTTGATCCAGAGATATGCGAGGCATGGTTGGTTCAGATTGAACGTGTTTGTGAGCGTCTGCAGTTTGATAACGCCTAAAGTGACTACTAAATTAACACTCAATAATCAATCTAGACGAAATGCAATTTAAAACCCTTTTGTGTAGATGTAGCATTGGTAAATAGGGTGTCGTTCTTAACCGGGGATTGTAGGGTGTTCACCTGCATGAAAACGTTAGAAAGTATGGGGGGAGTTTGAATTGGTGTTCTAATGACCTACGAAATTAAAGACAAAAAAAATGGCAAGTAAAACACACTTAGAAATCCTAGGACTCTATCATGCTTTATACTCATAGACAAGCAAAACAAACAAGAATCAAAGAACCTAAACATGTTTACTAAACCGAAAATAAAACCTATCTAATATATACATGTGATCATCTCATCTTTTTCTCTGACTCTTTATAACCTAACCAATTTCATGCAACCTAAAAGTGCCTACGTCCTCAACTATATAACTCATGTTAATTTCGTGATTAAGTGCTTCGGGACTCCCCTAACACATCAATAATCTAAACCGGGACTCCCCTGCATTCAGATTAAGTATTAAGCATAGAATAAACATGTATAGCAAAAACGTAAGAACTAGAAGATGGCAGAAAATTAACTAGAATTATATAACCAAAATCCTTTACAACTTCATTCCAAAGAATGCCAAAAATACAAAGAAATAAGAGAAGATTTATGGTTACACTTTTTGTTGTCAGGACTCCCCTAGACTACTTGGTGTAAGCTGCTCTTTAATGGAGATGGCGAAATACTTCGGGACTCCCCTAATATTTCGGTGGAGGATGGTGTTTATGGCGTTGGAGGGATGGCTTCTTCAGATTTGGTGCAAGGGAGGAGAGGTAGTGTTTTGGGCAGAGCTTTGAGTACTAGAATGAGAGATGATGATGAATGAGCCGAAGTCTTCAATTTATAGGCACAAGGATGAGCTTGGTGCACAAGGAAAATCTCTTCTTTCTCTTTCCGGACAGATCTGACCCTTTTTGGTAAAACGGACATTCCGGGAGCTGTAGATCTCCAAAAATTGCGATCTTGGTGTCGTTGGAAAGATAATTCAAAGATCTTTCCAACGAGATATCATATGCATTAATCAGAGGTCTGGGCTGTTCGCAATCGTCTGAAGAAGTTGACGGATTATTTTCCTGATTTCTGATTTGAGATATCTTGCCAGATTTTGTTCTTCTTGATTCCCAAGGAATATCTAGTCCGAATTTGGGCATAATATCTTGGATATTTCGGTCTCAAATATGGTAGTGAAGATACACATGATTCGGCAATGAATTAGGCAAGCAAGATATGCAATATTCGGCCAGAATATACTCCATGCGCACCATCTTCTTTTCCTGGTTTGACCGGGATAAATGACACCATTTTTCATTTCATTTGGGTTACTAATTCTGGAAACCATTTGGTCACACTTTTTAGAAACCATTTGGAACCCAAAATTAGTAACTTTCGCACATGATCCCGTCATCATTTTTCTGCTCTTCCGGAAATTCCTAGTGAGATTAGGAAACTTCGTTTCTTCTTCGTTTTAGCTTCAATGCTTCCTTTCATGATGTAGACGTTAATTTCATGGCTGACATTCATTCCTAATTCGGGTAGGGAAAAATCATTTTCCTAACCAAATTGGGAAAATCTCCGCTTAGTGCATTTTAAGTTCAATTCTGCCTCTTTTATTGATTCATCTTTATTTTGTACCTAAAACGTTAAAGTAAGTTAGAAATGAAATACTTAGAGCCCTAACGAAGCTAAATGAAGGGAAAAACATATTAAGAATCACGTAGAAAACGTGTAGATCAAATCCCCCACACTTGGACTTTGCTAGTCCCTAGTAAATACTTGGACACAAGTTAAAAGAAAAGCAAAAGAAAGAAAGAAGGAAAGGTTCCAACGTTGGAGCTAGTCTCCAAGTTGGAAAAATCTAAGACTAAAAACAAAACAACTAAGCCCTTAAGTTAAAGATGTCTCAGAAATTTTTATAAGTGTATGGCGATGACATTGCAAAATTTCAAATGATAATCAAGCCATGATTCATGTAATGAACAAGTAAGACATGGTGTAAACAATGGTGATGTTTAAGGCTATGCATGTTTCGAATGAGGTTCAAATCAACTCACATGGATTCTCTCATCATATTTTCACTCAAAATGGATAGAAGTATTTGAAAACCTCATGAATGAATACTTGCACAAATGAACCAAACCATATGCTTACTCATGCGATTTACTCCACAGATTAACTGCTACTCATCTTAAGGATCAAAAAGGTCTTTTGAAGGGTTGTAATGGGGCAAGGCTAAGGCATTTGGAATATAGATATATGGTGGTAAACACGTTCCAAAGACTTAGTCGAGATATCAAAAACTTCTTGAAATCAAACTCCTTCATCTTTTCCACGCCTCCATGGTCAATTCTTCATAAACAAGGGCCAAATTTCATTGTGTTGGACCCAAACTTCATTATTTTCTTCTCTTGATCCAAACTTTGTTCTTTGAACATATCGCCAGAGAGCTTATTTTCTATCTTCTTTTTTTTTTTTTTTTTTTTTTGGCAATCACACTTTTTCAGCTTTTGGACAAGAATTCCCCTCTCTTTTCTCCATTCACATGCCACATTCCTTGATACTAGCTTCGAACTTCTTCACCAAGTCTTTAGAATAAGGGTATGAACTCTACACTAGGCTAAGTGTTTAGATGCATATAAGGTCAACGAAATAAAGGCTCAATGTAGGCTCAAAAGTGGCTTTCTAGGGGTGTCGCAACTCGTGCGCTCATATAGGACTCATGGCAATTTGGCTAAGTGGTGGAAAACCTAAGTGCCTTTAATCATATCCAAAATCAGAGTATATGTCAACTATAAGCTTTGCAAATTCGACATGAGTAAGTTCTAGTAATCTCTAGTTCATTAAAATCTATGGCAAGTAATCATATGATGCACATGCTTAGTTTTGAGACTAATGCACGAAATTCTCTCCAAAAAGAAATATATAGGCTCAAAACTCACGTTTAAGGTTCATATGACTTAAACTTATTCTCACATGCGAAATCTGTACCACGTTTAACTATCCATATCTACTACATGTCATGACACTCAAAATAACTCAATTAACACAAGAATCATGAATGCAACGCCATATTGTTCAAATTTGATCCATTTTCATCATAGACTAACTATGGGCATCCTAAGATTCTTTAAAACACTAAGTTAAAACAAAAAGACTCAAGACTCTCAAACAAGCGTAGATTTAGTCCTCATCTTCTTTGGGCAACCTTAATAACATGGCCAGTTGGCGAGAGAGACCAAGAGAGGTAAGAGTGATTTCGAACAAGTTCTTTCTCACATCCAAAACCCGTCCTAGCAACCGTCCCCTTCTAGACACCAAGTCACAAGGATATCTTACTAAAAGACAAGTGTTCATCCACTACACTAAATTAGACTCTAGAAAACATTTTTTTTAGGGCATCATCCGCCGGAAATCCATTGTCCGCCCGGTTTTTACAATTTATGACTCAAATAAAGTTGTAAACCCCTCCCCCACACTTGAACTCTACATTGTCCTCAATGTAATCAAGTAAAACATAGAATCAAGATGGAATATAGGTTTTACGAAAAAGCTAACTAAGAAATGTAAAAGCAACGAAATTTAAAAAGATAAGGGGAAGAAAATGCAAATCTGATTGTAGACTCCTCCATTGGGTTGCCTCCCAACAAGCGCTTGTTTTTTAACGTCTTGCAGCCTAGACGAGATGTGCTCCATGTTATCATGTGTTTGAAGTGGCCGGGTCTTTAAGAGTGTCCTCTTCCACGTTATGCTCCTTGAATTTCTCATAATACGGCTTCAAACGATGGCCATTAACTTTGAATTCATTCCCGGTTGTTGGATTTTTGATAAGAACAGCTCCATGTGAGAAAATTTCAATAACAATGAAGGGTCCCATCCACCTAGAGCGTAGCTTTCCGGGAAATACATTAAGTCGAGAATTGAAGAGTAGCACTTGCTGGCCAATTATGAACTCCTTCCGACGGATCATTTTGTCATGAAAAGCCTTTGTTTTCTCCTTGTAGATCCAAGCATTTTCGAATGAGTCATTCCTAATTTCCTCGAGCTCACATAGTTGTAGCTTTCGATGTAGACCAGCTTCATCTCGATCCATGTTAAACTTCTTCACAGCCCACCATGCTTTGTGCTCTATCTCCACCAGAAGATGACATGCCTTCCCATAAACCAATCGAAAAGGTGACATACCAATGGGAGTTTTGTAGGCAGTCCTATACGCCCACAACGCATCATCTAAGCATTGACTCCAATCTTTCCGGTTCGGCTTAACGGTTCTCTCCAAGATCTTCTTGATCTCACGGTTGGAAACTTCAGCCAATCCATTTGTTTGAGGATGATAAGGTGTCGAAACCTTATGTGTAACTCCATACTTTCTCATCAAAGCTTCCACCGTCTTGTTGCAAAAATGGCTACCTCCATCGCTGATTAGAACGCGTGGCATTCCAAACCTTGTAAAAATGTTAGCCTTTAGAAAATCTGCAACAACTCGCGAATCATTAGTACAGGTGGCTTTTGCTTCCACCCATTTCGATACATAATCAACAGCGAGTAAAATGTAAGTAAAACCGTTAGAGGGAGGAAAAGGTCCCATAAAATCAATACCCCAGACATCAAAGATTTCGACATTAAGAATGTAAGTTTGTGGCATTTGATCTCTAGGTCCTATATTACCGGATCTTTGGCACCTATCACATTTAGAACAGAACTCATGAGCATCACGAAAGATACTAGGCCAAAAGAATCCACTCTCCAACACTTTCAGGGCTGTTTTTCTCGAACCAAAGTGTCCTCCACATGCTAAGTTGTGACAAAATTCAAGTATAGACTGAAATTCACTATCCGGGACACACCTACGAATTACTAAGTCTGAACATTGTTTCCATAAGTAAGGTTCATCCCAAATGAAAGACCTAGCATTAAATCTAATCTTGTCACGATGGAAGCTATGCATGGAAGATGGAAACTTATCGGTTACTAAGTAATTAACAATATCTGCATACCAAGGAGTTTCTGAAGCACTTACCTGAATTCCGAAGAGTTGTTCATCCGGAAATTTTTCCTCAATAGCCACGGCTTCCTTCTCATGCACAATCCTTGACAAATGATCAGCCACCACGTTTTCTACTCCCTTCTTGTCTTTGATTTCAATGTCAAACTCTTGGAGCAGAAGTATCCATCGAATTAGGCGTGGCTTGGCATCCTTCTTAGCCATCAAATACTTCAATGCCGCATGATCCGTGTACACAATCACCTTACTTTGCAGCAAGTATGATCGAAACTTGTCCAATGCAAAGACCACAGCAAGAAGTTCCTTCTCGGTTGTTGTGTAGTTCATTTGAGCTTCATCCAAAGTCCGAGAGGCATAGTATATGGCGTAGGGCTTCTTTTCCTTCCGTTGTCCTAAGACAGCGCCCACGTCATAATCCGAGGCGTCACACATCAATTCAAATGGTAGAGACCAATCCGGTGCACAAAGTATAGGGGCTGTCGTGAGTAGCTCCTTCAATTTTGCAAAGGCAACGTTGCACTCTTCATCAAACTCGAAGGTGATGTCCTTTTGAAGCAATTTGCACAAGGGACGAGCTATGTGGGAAAAGTCCTTGATGAATCTTCGGTAAAATCCTGCATGACCAAGAAAAGAACGAATCTCTCTAACCGAAGTCGGAGAGGGTAAGTAGCGAACAAGATCTACCTTAGATTTGTCAACTTCTATTCCTTTTTTCGAAACTATGTGACCTAGAACTATCCCTTGAGTGACCATGAAATGGCACTTCTCCTAATTCAGCACTAAGTTAGTTTCAACGCATCTTTGCAAAATAAGTTCTAGATTTCCTAAGCATGCATCGAAATCCCTCCCAAATACACTAAAATCGTCCATAAAGACTTCTATAATCTGCTCAATGTAATCAGAAAAGATAGAAAGCATGCAACGTTGAAACGTACCGGGAGCATTGCATAATCCAAATGGCATGCGACGATAAGCAAACGTTCCAAATGGGCATGTGAACGTTGTTTTCTCTTGATCCTCCTCCGCTATGCTGATTTGGTTATATCCGGAATATCCATCCAAGAAGCAATAATATGCGTGACCAGCCAACCGCTCTAGCATTTGATCAATGAATGGCAAAGGGAAGTGATCCTTCCTTGTGGTGGCGTTGAGCTTCCTATAGTCAATGCAAACTCGATGACCAGTGACGGTTCGTTGAGGAACAAGCTCATTCTCCGCATTCTTCACAACTGTAATTCCAGACTTCTTTGGCACAACTTGGACGGGGGAGACCCACCTACTATCGGAAATTGGGTAAATAACTCCATAATCTAAGAGTTTAATTACCTCTTTCTTCACAACTTCCATCATTGGCGGATGGAGTCTCCTATGCGCTTCACGTGTAGGTTTGGCGCCATCTTCCAGCAAAATCCGATGCACACATGTTGCCGGATTGATTCCTTTGATATCCGCGAGCGTCCAACCTATGGCGGTCTTGTATTTTTGAAGCATAAGCACCAACTTGTCCTCTTGATCCTTCTCCAACGTTAATGATATGATTACCGGCAAAGTATCATCTTCTCCTAAGTATGCATACTTCAAGTGATCCGGTAACACTTTGAGCTCAAATTCTGGTGCCTTAACAATGGAGGGAACTAGCTTGTTAGTACCATAAGAAATAGAAAGAGGACGTGGTATACCTTCATAACGTGGTGCTTCATTTAGTGCCATGGCCATTTCACGAATCCTTGGCTCCAAAATCTCAATTACAGCATCAAAAAGGGCTTCATCCCCGAGTCGAGTCAGCCCCGCTCTTAATTGGATGGCCATTTCGAGTTCATCCTCTCCAATTGTGTCTAAGTGTTGCTGCGCCATGTTTTCCACAATGTCATATGAGGTAATGGCAGCCACACTTGTTGTTGGGAATTTCATCGCGTCAAGGATGCTGAACTCAATCCTTTCTCCATCGATTTCCATGGAAAAGGTACCTTCAAACACATCTATCTTCGTTCTTGCGGTTCTCATGAAGGGACGTCCAAGCAAAAGTGGCGTGCTATTCAAAGGACTCTCCTCCATGTCAACAATGTAGAAATCTGCTGGAAATATGAGGTTGTTGACTTGAACCAGAACATCTTCAACGTATCCCCTTGGATACTTATGCGAACGATCGGCTAGTTGTATGATGACATTATCTTGCTTCAGCTCTCCAAGCTCCATCGATTCGAAGAGGTAGTATGGCAGAACGTTGATGGAAGCTCCAAGATCAAGCATGACATCTTCGAAATTCTTGTCACCAATAACACACGGGACTGAAAAACTTCCCGGATCCTTCAATTTTGGGGGTAGCCGACGTTGTAAAACCGCTGACACGGTTGCATTCACCTTCACCACCTCCTTCTCCCTCGTTTGCCTCCTCTGGGTGCATAACTCTTTGAGAAATTTTGCATAAATCGGCACTTGCTTTATGCACTCAATCAAGGGTAGGTTCACTTGCACTTTCCGGAAGATATCCAAAATGTCTTCATATTGCTCATCCTTCTTCTTGGACTTCGAAAGTCTGCTTGGGAAAGGTGCACTAGCAAACTGGGAATTAGTAATAACCGTACTTGAAGGGATAGGAATTTTACCTTTTGTTGGGGATGATGGCGTGGGTGATTGTGCCTTAGTGACATTTGGCATCACTTTCTTCTTCTCAGCCTCCATTGTGGCTGGATCACTCTCATCTTCTTCCTCATGAGTGATGTCTTCGATTGTAACTTCATCAAGATGAGATCTCTTAGTCTTTGGTGCTTCTAGTACTTTCCCACTCCGTGTTTGTATGGCATTCACATTCCTCAGATTGGGGATAGTATTCGGTGGTAGCTGTCCGGTTTGTCGGATTTGTCCCATGAAGTCCACAAGTTGACCCATTTGCTTTTTGATCTCACCAATATCTCGGCCATGAGACTCCAACGTGTCCTTCGTCTTTGCTTGTCCATCCAAAAGAACTTGTGTAGAAGCGGACAGTTGGGAAAGCATTTTATCGTAGTCCGGATTGGTGAAGTGTTGGGCCGGAGCTTGCTGCATAGGTGGCGGCATTTGTGGAGGCATTGGTGGCCTAGACTGAAATGGGGTACGTTGGTAGCCTTGTTGAGATGCCGGAGGGTTGAGACATCCCTCATTTGATCCCCACTTGAAACCTGGATGATCACGGTTGCCAAAATTGTTGTTGTTATAATTGTTGTAACGTTGGCCCCCTTGATATCCCCCTATGGCGTTGGCTTGTTTCATGTCTCCTTGTTGTTGCTCCATCATGCTAGGACATTGATCATCGTGGTGTCCTTGCATATGACAAACGCCACAAACTAGTCCTTGAGCTCCCTTGGCTCTCTTAGCTTCGAGTTCAAGTACTTGTTCTAGCATAGAGGCTAGCTTGTCATACTTCTCATCTGCAACCTTGCTTGAACTCACTTCATTCACTTGTTTTCGAGGAGCCATCCCATATTGAGCATCATTGTTAGCTCGATTCTCCAAAAGTGTACGGGCTTGAGTCTCATCCAAGTCCATAAATGCTCCATTCGCAGCGGCATCAAGAAGTTCACGATCAATCGGTTTGAGACCATCATAGAAGTAATTCATTAAGTTGGTCTCCGAGAATCCATGGGAAGGGCAAGTGGCGCAAAGAACCTTGAAACGGTCATAGTATTGGCCAAAGGATTCATCCGAAGCTTGGGTAATTCCCGTGATTTTCTTCCTCAAAACAGTAATCTTCGAGGCTGGAAAGTACTTAGCCAAGAAACTATCCGCAAGTTGTTTCCATGTGATGATGTGGTTTGGCGGAAGTTCCAAGAGTGAAGGGAAAAGCTTTGAGCTTGAAGATTTCCTCATCGGCTTCCGTGGGCTTCATACTCGAACAGATGAACTGAAATTGTCTTAAGTGCATGTTCGGATCTTCATTGGACAGCCCATGGAAGATAGGCAATCGGTGGAGGAAACCACTCTTCAACTCAACATCTTTCTTGTCTCCGACAGGCTCCGGAAACGCAATGCATGATGGACCACTACTCCATGCATTTGAACAAGTAGATTGGCGAAGTGTAACTCGTGGAGGAGCCCCAATGTTTGGAGGAATGTTGTTGTTCGCTCCGTCGCCCATATCTTGTTCTTCTGCAAATGAAATTTTGGTGGAGTGTGATGAATGAGGAGATTCAACTACCACTTCTTCAAAAACAGGCTGTCCTAAACCGTAGCTCTCTTGATCCTGTAGTGCTTAAGATTTAAGTCGTGCTAAACGGTCGGTAATCTCTTGGAGTGTAGAAGATGATGCGTTGGACATACAAGAATAGCCTAAATCATCCACCAAAGACCAAGTGTTAGTATCAAAAGAATACACAATGAATGCAAGATACTAAGCCAAAACGTACAAAAGACTCAAAGAAAACAAAACAAAGGAAACACTCAAACTACTAAAACAAACTCAAAAACACACAAAAGACTCGAAACTTAATAAGAACACTAAAAACACTAAGTTATGACATTTTATACACTAAATGCAATCTACCATGTAATGCAAATGATCTAGACATCCTAAAGGCTATGCATATGAATGAAATGAACTAAGACACACACTAAACAACGTTTTCTGCAAATTAAGGTTAGTAGTATGTGTAAGCCACGAAATTTAGTATAAACACATATAAACAAAGTTCAAATGCAAGCAAACAATAATTCACATCGAATTCATGCATAACACACTTTCATTACAAAAAATGCATCAAACAACAAATCCTACGTGAAAGATGGAGTGAATGCATAAGAGAAAACATGTTAGAACCTGCAGAAAACACAAAAGTTACGTGCTAATTCATGATGCAAAACGTGACCTATCTCTTGGCCTCATGTCCCTAACTTCACTTAGGTTAGGGTACTCGGTGATGAAATCCGAGCATCACAAAGCCGCCAGAAGGTTATGCAAGCTAAAAATGCAATGTGGTTAATCCTTTTACAAGTTAATATGCACAAACACACAATTTCGACATAGTATTATGTCCAAGCATGTCCAAATTGAGTACACGAATCTGGTTTTTAGGTCTTTCAATGGACGTGCGACCCGCGCGATAAAGTATGCATTCTCAATCAATCGGCCTTGGATCAATCGAAAAACATGGCCAGTAGGGATAGAGATAACGCGAGAGGTAGGACTAATTTCGAGAAACAACCCGAGGCTACCGTGATCAAGGGATGTACTCCAATGATGTTTCTCTTTCTTAGATCCAAAACCTGTCACCAGTCATATCCCATCTAGACACCATGTCCGACATTCAGCCAATATTTCGAGAATAACACACTCCCTCAAGTTCTTAGTAGACTCCGCCCACAACTTTGTATTTCGAATGAAACACAAAGGGTTAAGGAGATAAACCAGAAAAAGAGGCGCCATCTATTCCAAAGAGTGAGACTTAATCAACCAATTTCATGTACTCAATGTAAATTGAAGACTTCCTTTAACGTGTTAGATGGCTGCAAAACAAAGGTTAGTATGAACAAAAATTAAAATTATAAACATGTATGTATTATTTACAAATTTCAGAACAACTACACAATCCAGAATCGCACAGTTTGAACACAGCTGCATGTCAGAATTTTCCAGAATTATTGGTTAGTCCGATTTCAATGAAATTTTACAACCAGAAACTAGACACACCAATGAACAACTCTGTAAATTTTCATAATTTTCTAAGACCTCTAGCTACGTCAAATAAATTTCACAAAAATGGGACAGTAGGTGTTCCGAAAACTGAAAACCAAAATAAACTTATTTACACAATTTCACATATGCACAAACGAAAACACACAAATAAAACTTAACAATCCCCGGCAACGGCGCCAAAAATTGATAACGCCTAAAGTGACTACTAAATTAACACTCAATAATCAATCTAGACGAAATGCAATTTAAAACCCTTTTGTGTAGATGTAGCATTGGTAAATAGGGTATCGTTCTTAACCGGGGATTGTAGGGTGTTCACCTGCATGAAAACGTTAGAAAGTATGAGGGGAGTTTGAATTGGTGTTCTAATGACCTACGAAATTAAAGACAAAAAAAATGGCAAGTAAAACACACTTAGAAATCCTAGGACTCTATCATGCTTTATACTCATAGACAAGCAAAACAAACAAGAATCAAAGAACATAAACATGTTTACTAAACCGAAAATAAAACCTATCTAATATATACATGTGATCATCTCATCTTTTTCTCTGACTCTTTATAACCTAACCAATTTCATGCAACCTAAAAGTGCCTACGTCCTCAACTATATAACTCATGTTAATTTCGTGATTAAGTGCTTCGGGACTCCCCTAACACATCAATAATCTAAACCGGGACTCCCCTGCATTCAGATTAAGTATTAAGCATAGAATAAACATGTATAGCAAAAACGTAAGAACTAGAAGATGGCAGAAAATTAATTAGAATTATATAACCAAAATCCTTTACAACTTCATTCCAAAGAATGCCAAAAATACAAAGAAATAAGAGAAGAGTTATGGTTACACTTTTTGTTGTCGGGACTCCCCTAGACTACTTGGTGTAAGCTGCTCTTCAATGGAGATGGCGAAATACTTCGGGACTCCCCTAATATTTCGGTGGAGGATGGTGTTTATGGCGTTGGAGGGATGGCTTCTTCAGATTTGGTGCAAGGGAGGAGAGGTAGTGTTTTGGGCAGAGCTTTGAGTACTAGAATGAGAGATGATGATGAATGAGCCGAAGTCTTCAATTTATAGGCATAAGGATGAGCTTGGTGCACAAGGAAAATCTCTTCTTTCTCTTTCCGGACAGATCTGACCCTTTTTGGTAAAACGGACATTCCGGGAGCTGTAGATCTCCAAAAATTGCGATCTTGGTGTCGTTGGAAAGATAATTCAAAGATATTTCCAACGAGATATCATATGCATTAATCAGAGGTCTGGGCTGTTCGCAATCGTCTGAAGAAGTTGACGGATTATTTTCCTGATTTCTGATTTGAGATATCTTGCCAGATTTTGTTCTTCTTGATTCCCAAGGAATATCTAGTCCGAATTTGGGCATAATATCTTGGATATTTCGGTCTCAAATATGGTAGTGAAGATACACATGATTCGGCAATGAATTAGGCAAGCAATATATGCAATATTCGGCCAGAATATACTCCATGCGCACCATCTTCTTTTCCTGGTTTGACCGGGACAAATGACACCATTTTTCATTTCATTTGGGTTACTAATTCTGGAAACCATTTGGTCACACTTTTTAGAAACCATTTGGAACCCAAAATTAGTAACTTTCGCACATGATCCCGTCATCATTTTTCTGCTCTTCCGGAAATTCCTAGTGAGATTAGGAAACTTCGTTTCTTCTTCGTTTTAGCTTCAATGCTTCCTTTCATGATGTAGACGTTAATTTCATGGCTGACATTCATTCCTAATTCGGGTAGGGAAAGATCATTTTCCTAACCAAATTGGGAAAATCTCCGCTTAGTGCATTTTAAGTTCAATTCTGCCTCCTTTATTGATTCCTCTTTATTTTGTACCTAAAACGTTAAAGTAAGTTAGAAATGAAATACTTAGAGCCCTAATGAAGCTAAATGAAGGGAAAAACATATTAAGAATCACGTAGAAAACGTGTAGATCACAGTTTACTCCTGAGCAGATGTTAGTAGCCGCAGTTGGTTTACTTGAGGGTGATGCATACTTTTGGTGGGTTAGCACCGACAGAGTTCCGGTTGATACTCCGTGGACATTGTTTCGTGATCTGTTTATGCGGAGGTATTTTAATCAGGCTACCCAGCAGCGCAAGTACGAGGAGTTTACGAACTTGAGGCAGGGCAGTTTGTCTGTACTTGAGTATCAGGATCAGTTTACCCGTTTGTCTCGTTTTACGCGGGATATGGTGGCTACAGAGGAAGCCAAGTGTCGTAGGTTTGAGCTGAGATTGAATCTGAACATCAAGGCGACCTTGACTACAATGCCGCGGAACAACTTTGATGAGTTTGTTAGTGCTGCACTCCGAGGCGAGGACATTGAGCAGGAGAGACAGCAGAGGTACCAACCGAGACGATTTGAGGAGGGTGGACCGAGTCAGGGGCCTTCGAAGAGACTGAGTTCTGATACTTCCGGTTCAGCTTCATCTTCTGGCGGTGGATCTTATCGCCCACCAGCCAGTGTACCGAGGCGGAGATCATTATGGAGGAGAGATCGACCACGACGACCACAGGCTAGTGGGGATTCCAGCGGCTCTAGTTACCCTCGACGTACTGGCGGTTCATTTGCTACACAGAGGGAGTATCCGTTGTGCAACTTGTGTAATAGGTATCATGTTGGTCCGTGTCAGCGAGGCACCCTCAACTGTTATCATTGTGGCCAGGTGGGTCACTATGCGAGGGCGTGTCCTCAGTTATATGGTGGTGATGGACAGGCGGCCCAGAGTTCCGGAGTTGAGCGAGGTGCCACTACGGGAGCTCGACCAGCACAGTTTGCAGGTCAGGGTAGTCAGCCGGGACAGCCCCAGCGAGGACGACCAGCCGGACAGGCGAGGGTACATGCTATGACTCTACGTGAGGGCAGTGCATTACCGGAGGTCGTTATCGGTACGTTACATGTTTTTGGTATTCCTATACTTGCATTGTTAGATCTGGGCGCTACACATTCATTTATATCATTTAGACTGTCATCATTGGCTACGGTACCTGCATCTCCACTTCCGGGGTTGTGGAGGGTGTTGTATCCGTCAGGTGAGGTTGTGAGCATCGGTTGGGTTTACCGAGATTGTGAGGTGTTTATTGATGGCCATGGTTTAGCTGCAGATCTTTTACTGCTTGATATTGTGGATTTTGATCTGATCTTGGGTATGGACTTCCTAGAGTCGCACTGGGCCATGTTTGATTGCCATAGGAAGCAGGTCGTGTTTTGACGACCAGGGTTACCAGAGATATTGTTTCGAGGTGAGAAGAACACTTCACTACCGTGTTTGATTTCCGCGATGAGAGCGGATCGGTTTATGAAGAGGGGTTGTGTTGCTTACTTAGCCCATGTTGTGGACACTACAGCTGCAGTGCCGGACCTTGGTAGTATTGAGGTTGTGTCTGAGTTTTCGGATGTGTTTCCAGCGGAGTTACCTGGTATACCCCCTGTACGGGAGATTGATTTTACTATTGAGTTATTGCCGGGTACTGGACCGATTTCCCAGACACCTGAAAGGACCCAACCCCGATTTAGCTTCCTAAATCGGAATCAAACCCCTTCGAAAACACGAACCAACAAAACTTTTCGAAATTTGGGCAGAGTTTCGTTACTAGCGTGGAATTACCATTACCTGCACGCGGAAAATACACTTCATCCTATGCCACAAAAAGCAAACCGTGGGCACCAATCCCATCCGGATTTCTCAATATATCAACAGTAAAGTAAACAATACATATAATATATACTTTACTGAAATCCGGTGTAAAATTGTATAACATATATCACAGAAAGCTCAGAGCGACATCTAATACATAATCATATACGTATACCACAGTAGGTAGAACAATAAACCTACTGGATGAAACAAAGTAGCTCGAGCACTATGCCTCCGACCATGACGTGCGACACTAGAGCCTGAACTGCAAACTGGGCACGGAAACCGAAAAGCCCAGGGGAAAGACATAAAACACGTTAGAGTGAGTGGACGAAAATAAATGTCTTTCACCAGTTAATATATATGCTATAAAAACATATGCGAGTCCAGGTAAATAAAAACAACATAGTACACGAGGTAAAACTCATATTCCTCCAGTGTACAGAGCATGCAAGTAAAATCCCACGGGGTCACTCATGGACTCCTCCGTGCTAGTACAGTCTGAACCACGGAGTCCTTGACTACCACGTGATTCTAAGCCAGAAATGGCCTCGGTTCCGGGGAATACGCCCCTCACCGGTCTGGTTGGGGAAACGCCCCTCCAGGCGGCCCTCCGTCGGGGATCAGCCGACGAGGCAAGGTGTATCGATACAACAACGTAACTGAGACTATACTCTGTGTAAACCAAATCATAAACAGTTCGATGCAAATGCATAAAACAGCATATAAGTATATGTATGCTCGTATACGTATATCCGTATAAGTATAATCGTATAATCGTAAATCACATGCTTATAATAAACATGCTTATAATCGTATGAAATCTCATGCTCGTAAAACCATAATCATGCTGCATGCTCAAGTTCGTAAATCATATATAAAAGACTCGCAAGATTTCCGTGAAAAGAAATGTCCACTCACAGACTAGCGTAACGCGTATCGCGTTAACCCGTGATCCGGCGGAATGTCCCTCGCCAAACAAACGATCACGAACACCTGAATATTCACAAAATCCATATCTCAAAATCATATCTCGACAATGCAAGACAAATCACGAGAAACCACCGTTCCCGGAAACACATAACTCAAAGCCGACGAATCGTCGAAAATCCATGTATAACACCTCAATACCTCGCTTTACTTTCGGATGCTCAAATCGAGAAACGAACCTCCCCACTGCGATCGGGGCGCGATTTCGAGTCAAATGACATGCAACTTACCGAAAGTCCAAAAAGTCAAACTTTGACCGTTGACCGCCGTCCACGGCGGCGCCGCTGCCGGACGTGAAATTTCACGGCGGAGCCACCCCTATTCCACTCAAAATCACCCACTGAGCAACTTTCATAACTGCACCGAAGTCCAATTCTCACTCTAACACATCCAATTTCATGATAAACCGAATTGAAACACAAATTTCAAATCCAAAATTCTCCTTCCACAAATCGAATTAGAACTTCATACTTACATGGTTAGAATCCTTGAGAGGAGAGCTACAAAACCCAGTCCTTGTTTGAGCTCAACTCGGCCCGAATCAAATTTTCGTCCGGTAATTTAGTCGCGAACAAACCCGCCATTTAAATCCATTTTCGTCGAAACTTCAAATATTCATAACTAATTCCTCGGTCGTCCAAATAACGATCCGGAACCGCCCATGAACTCGAAATCACACGTACAACGACTCTCGAGAAGAGACCCAGCTCCAATTCTCGGCCAATAATTAAGTCGTTAAGAAGCTTCGGCGATTAAAACGACTGTCGCAACTCCGCGACAACGTGCAAGCTCATCAATCAAGCTGATCATACTACTGATTCTGGTCCGGGTCGTCACAAATCCACCCCCCTTAGAAAAATTTCGACCTCGAAATTTCCGAGTCTGCCGACTACAAGGTAGGAGCACTGCCTCTGCATACTGCTTAACTCACAAACGGCAATCTCAACTGAACAACTTTGATCACAACTCCACAATAGGAGATAATTCCGTGCTGGAATCCCTGTACCCTCAAATCACAAATCTGAACTGGCTCACACAATCGCTAAGTGTTCCTGCATAAGGAACCGATAGGGTACACCACACGTAACATACCTGAAACACAGTTCCACCACATAGAACACAACACACATAAAAGTCAACGCTATAGGCGATGCCGAACCATACAGCATAACACAAAGTTGCCTATGGCCACATACAAGTCAAAACAACGTGTCAATTCATAACTCAGTTCACACATCAATGCAACTCACATACTCATATGAGCATAGTTCAAACATCGAGCTCAGGCAATAATCAACCCATTTCCGCTAACCTGACAGTCTGTGGTAGCACATTCCACAAAAATCAGCATTAAATATCAACTCATACTCAAACTAAACTCGCTCCAGCACAATGGAGTACAACATCGTACCTCAAATCGACATCAAACAACGTCAATTCATTGTGGTCAACAAACTGGTACAGCAAGCAACCTCAAACAAGAGAAACTGCTGGTCCCGAATCCTCCCGAACTGCAATACCGAGGTCCACAACATGCCCTCCAAGGTCTGAATAGTCCTCAAAGATCGCCCACCAATCCGAGGATAAAAACTGGTACTAAACCGTAATCTGGTCCCCAATGCTCGCTGTAAAGCTCGCCAACACTCTGTTGTAGCTGATTACCTCGACCAGCAAACTGGGACACAGGTACACCACGTAAATGGCCAATCTCTGTCAAACACAGCTATGCCAGTCTGTCACTGAAATCCTCTCCCGAAAGTACACGGAAATGTACCAAGTCCGTCAAATGATCCACAATGGCTTGACAACTGGTATCACAAATCAAAATGCGCACAAACACACACAAGGTCACAGCGACAAATGCCACGTTCAACCGGAAATCTCAAATGGCTGGTACTTCTCGGCAAGTCTCCGCCTCCGAGCCATGGCCAGTCGACGAATGTGGCATCTGCACACGCAAGCTGCTATATTACTCTTCATGTTGCGTTACGAGTAGTAAACTCGAAGTATCTGATACATCTCCGCACCACTAGTGCCAAATGCGCGCCAAACAATGAGCTTCAACATCATCATACACGAACTCAGTCTCCTTAGCGCATAACCCGGCTAACACGGAAACTCGAGCCACACTCACATGAAACACTAAAGCTCCTGATTCTCGACTGAATGCATCAGTAACAACATCCCAGACGGATGGTCAAGTACAATCTCTAGCCTTTCCCGAAAAACTCAAATGTGCAGCCATAGTCGTTAGTCGACCCCATCCATCTACACTGCCTCAAGCCCAAATCTGGCCGAAAATGCAAGTGAAGGAAACTCAAATGATCAGTGCATGTCCTACACTGAGCTGCACGCCATAACAGTAGTGTCTCGAACTTTCCGATGCTAACATAAGGACAGCTACACCCAAATCATACATAGAACACGTAGCCCCATAAAGTTTCTACTGTCCGAAACCATGATCCACCGCTCAGCTACACAACATCAAAACATATCCAAATCCAACCCTCAATGCATCTCCATAACCCACGAACTCATCACGATCGTCAAGTAAGGTAAAAACCGAAACAACGGTCAACCATTCTGCAGGAGTGAGTAACTCTCCTCGCATGCATCGAACCACTCGAACTTGACGCCTTCTTCGTCAATCCGGAAAGTAGTGTGGCAATCCAGGAAAATCATGCACAAGCCGTCGGTAATAGCCTGCCAAACCCAAGAGACTACTGATCCCTGGTACAATGATAGAGCAATCCCCAAATCATCACGGCTTCAATCTGGTCAGGATCTACGCCAACTCCCTCGGCTGACATCACACAACCCAAAATCTTCATGCTAATCAGCCAAAACCCATGCTGACTGAACTTCGCAAACACCTGGTCGTCTCGCAAAGTCCGCGAAATAGCACACAATTGCTTCAGGTGTTGGTCCACACTCCTGGAGTAAATCAGGATATTGCCAACGAACATTACCGCAACTAGTCCAGAAACCGTCTGAACACCTGGTCCATCAAGTCCACACGATCTACGGGGCATTGGTCAACCAAACAACGTACCAAGAACTCCTGATGCCTGCACCATGATCTGAAAGCTGTCCAGACCACATCTGACTCATCAAACCACAACTGATGGTATCCAAATCCGAAATCAATCTTCAACAGAACTGAAGCTCTCACAAGCTGATTAAACCACCCACGCATCCGAAGCAGAGGATACTTGCTCTCCTCTGAAATGAATCAGGCTTCGGTATTCAGTGCACCATCGCGTCGAACAATCCATCATCCGTACACACAATGCATGAGCACACCACGCAAATATGCGGGGTCGCACGAAGTCTCCTGAAATCTCCTCCAGCATCTCCTGGAGTCAAAACTATAGCTCCATCAGCTCCGCTGGCTCCGAACGACAAGATGCCGGTAAAATGAGTCCAGCGCCTGGTACAAGCTCAATGGTGTAGTCAATCTCCCGAACTGGAGGAACACCTGGTAACTCCTCCGGAACACACCTGAAAACTCGGGAACCACCTCAATGTCACCAATGTCGGGCACAGCAACCGTAGTATCCACATCATGAGCAAAGCAAACCACACAACTCGTCTCCACCATCCGCTCAACCATCACCACGAAATAGCATCTCGGGGAAATCTGGTCGTCGAAACACAACCTCCTTCTCGAGGTACTCGATCACAGCCAAATGCATCGTCAGTAAGTCCATACCCAAAGTCACACCAAAACCACAATGTCCAGCTATAACAAATCCGCGGCTAAGCCATATCCTCCAACAAAGATCTCGCAACCTCCGGATGGATGCAACACTCTCCAAAACCTCGGAAGTGGAGACGCAGGTACAATAGCCATGGATATCAAGCAACAATAACCTCAGAGAAAAGTCTGTTCTCAAACAAGGTCATCGCACGAACTCCAACATGCCCAACTAGTCGCCCACGTCATATGCGACTTGCTGAATAACTCGTCAAAAAGGTGCATTGATCAAACTCCTGGAACAACATAAGGATCTCCTCGTGAACTCTAAGCTGCCGAACTGCTACAACAGCTGGCCAAGGGTGCTCCCTCGTAACGTGACCCTCCTGGCCACCGAAATAGCAACTGAAAGTGCTCCTCGAACACAAATCACCGCAACACCTGCTGCGTGAAAGGATCACCAACGATCACTGAACTCTTACCACAGGAGCAAATCCGCTACTCTGTGATCTCCACCACCACCAAACGGATCAGCAGAGGATCCTCAACACAATCAAACAAAACCACAGCCTGATGAAGTCACTAATCCCGATGTGCCGGAACTCAACCTCATCAAAATCTCGACTAAGTCCACATTCCCCAAACCATCTCATCAAAAACCGCGTACATCTTTCCCTCACAATAGCCTCGCCACTGAGTGCAGCACACTAAGCTCCTTACGACAATCTCGAGGCATATCAATCAGACTCTCTCTGATGTTCAGGTTCAAACTCATCTCGAACCTCATACACAGCTCCCTCTGAAGCCACAATACACGTGCAAACGGAAACAAACATGTGGACAATGCATCTCTGCCTCAGGTGGGTAAACACCTCTCAGTCAATTACTGGATAGCCTGATAAACCATTACCGTACACACAACACTCTGAATGTAGGCCGTGGAGTCACAACCAAAACTCACACAATATCAGCCCACCAAACACAACAATCTGACTCAGGCAAACATCACTGCCACAAATCTCAGCTCTGAGGCAACATGTAGACGCTCATATACACATCTACAGGCAAACAGTGCCACACAATTCTCTAAACTCTGAATACTTATCCGAATCCACTGTTCTCTGGCCAATCGCGCGTCGATTGATCCTCAATAGGATCCACAACTGAAACGACACGGAAAGCACGTCAGGAGGCATCCTAATGAATACAATATCGTTCACAACAAGTGGAACGTAATCATGGAACTTCAAATATTTGGAAGCATACAACACCCGGAATTTGATGATTATCCGCCGGCCGGTCGGGTCACCATTCCAGACATGCTGTACATTCTCAAATATCCTTAGTAAACACGACTACAGAAGTCTACAGAACCTATAACCTAATGCTCTGATACCAAGCTGAAAGGACCCAACCCCGATTTAGCTTCCTAAATCGGAATCAAACCCCTTCGAAAACACGAACCAACAAAACTTTTCGAAATTTGGGCAGAGTTTCATTACTAGCGTGGAATTACCATTACCTGAACGGGGAAAATACACTTCATCCTATGCCACAAAAAGCAAACCGTGGGCACCAATCCCATCCGGATTTCTCAATATATCAACAGTAAAGTAAACAATACATATAATATATACTTTACTGAAATCCGGTGTAAAATCGTATAACATATATCACAGAAAGCTCAGAGCGACATCTAATACATAATCATATACGTATACCACAGTAGGAAGAACAATAAACCTACTGGATGAAACAAAGTAGCTCGAGCACTATGCCTCCGACCACGACGTGCGACACCAGAGCCTGAACTGCAAACTGGGCACGGAAATCGAAAATCCCAGGGGAAAGACATAAAACACGTTAGAGTGAGTGGACGAAAATAAATGTCTTTCACCAGTTAATATATATGCTATAAAAACATATGCGAGTCCAGGTAAATAAAAACAACATAGTACACGAGGTAAAACTCATATTCCTCCAGTGTACAGAGCATGCAAGTAAAATCCCACGGGGTCACTCATGGACTCCTCCGTGCTAGTACAGTCTGAACCACGGAGTCCTTGACTACCACGTGATTCTAAGCCAGAAATGGCCTCGGTTCCGGGGAATAGGCCCCTCACCGGTCTGGTTGGGGAAACGCCCCTCCAGGCGGCCCTCCGTCGGGGATCAGCCGACGAGGCAAGGTGTATCGATACAACAACGTAACTGAGACTATACTCTGTGTAAACCAAATCATAAACAGTTCGATGCAAATGCATAAAACAGCATATAAGTATATGTATGCTCGTATACGTATATCCGTATAAGTATAATCGTATAATCGTAAATCACATGCTTATAATAAACATGCTTATAATCGTATGAAATCTCATGCTCGTAAAACCATAATCATGCTGCATGCTCAAGTTCGTAAATCATATATAAAAGACTCGCAAGATTTCCGCGAAAAGAAATGTCCACTCACAGACTAGCGTAACGCGTATCGCGTTAACCCGTGATCCGGCGGAATGTCCCTCGCCAAACAAACGATCACGAACACCTGAATATTCACAAAATCCATATCTCAAAATCATATCTCGACAATGCAAGACAAATCACGAGAAACCACCGTTCCCGGAAACACATAACTCAAAGCCGACGAATCGTCGAAAATCCATATATAACACCTCAATACCTCGCTTTACTTTCGGATGCTCAAATCGAGAAACGAACCTCCCCACTGCGATCGGGGCGCGATTTCGAGTCAAATGACATGCAACTTGCCGAAAGTCCAAAAAGTCAAACTTTAACCGTTGACCGCCGTCCATGGCGGCGCCGCTGCCGGACGTGAAATTTCACGGCGGAGCCACTCCTATTCCACTCAAAATCACCCACTGAGCAACTTTCATAACTGCACCGAAGTCCAACTCTCACTCTACCACATCCAATTTCATGATAAACCGAATTGAAACACAAATTTCAAATCCAAAATTCTCCTTCCACAAATCGAATTAGAACTTCATACTTACATGGTTAGAATCCTTGAGAGGAGAGCTACAAAACCCAGTCCTTGTTTGAGCTCAACTCGGCCCGAATCAAAAGTCACCATTAAACCCAAAAACCTTGAACTTTGGCCGGTTAATTCTCTCTCCACCGTGAGATATGCCGGAAAACGAGACCGGAAACAAGATAAGGGAAGCTAGGCGAGTTGATTGGTGTATGGTATAGGCCGTGGGGTGGCCGGAAAAATCCCACCGCCGGTGAGCAACGTACGGCGTCGAACTCTTCTCCTCCACCATGGTCAACCCGAGTTGACCAGGTCAACTCCCAAAATGGCAAGTCAAAGACTTGCCCAAAGGGGAAACTGCTATATATAGACTTTCCCAATAAGGAAACTCATACATATCCATTTCGACGAACTTCAAACGCGCGTAACTTTCTCGTCGTATATCCGATTCCGATAATTCTCGCGGCCACGAACTCATCTCCACGTACTCTTCAATAATCACCCAAAGTCAAACACATCGGCCAATCAGATAAAAAGTCAACCATTCAACCCAAACATATATTAAATCGACTAAATAACCAACAAACGGAAATATTCGCAACTAAATCTTCGTAACTCAAAATCATGCTCCGGAAGTTCCCAGAAACTCGAAATTAAATTCTGAACAACTTCCGTGAAGGAACCGAAACCAAATTCTCGTCCGGTAATTTAGTCGCGAACAAACCCGCCATTTAAATCCATTTTCGTCGAAACTTCAAATATTCATAACTATTTCCTCGGTCGTCCAAATAACGATCCGGAACCGCCCACGAACTCGAAATCACACGTACAACGAATCTCGAGTAGAGACCCAGCTCCAATTCTCGGCCAATAATTAAGTCGTTAAGAAGTTTCGGCGATTAAAACGACTGTCGCAACTCCGCGACAACGTGCAAGCTCATCAATCAAGCTGATCATACTACTGATTCTGGTCCGGGTCGTCACAACACCGTACCGGATGGCGCCTGCGGAGTTGAAGGAGTTGCAGATTCAGCTCCAGGAGTTGTTAGAGAAGGGATTCATTCGACCGAGTGTTTCTTCGTGGGGTGCTCCAGTGTTGTTTGTGCGGAAGAAGGATGGGTCCATGCGTTTGTGCATCGACTATCGGAAGCTGAATCAGGTTACAGTGAGGAACAAGTATCCGTTGCCGCGGATTGATGACTTGTTCGATCAGCTCAAGGGAGCATCAGTCTTTTCGAAGATTAACCTTCGATCCGGATATCACCAGTTGAGGATCTGAGATTCAGATAAAGCCAGAACAGCTTTCAGGACGCGGTATGGGCATTATGAGTTTTTGGTTATGCCGTTTGGATTGACCAACGCCCCCGCAGCTTTCATGGACTTGATGAATCGGGTGTTTCGGCGATTCCTGGACAAATTCGTGATTGTATTCATTGACGATATCCTGATTTATTCCAGGAAATTGGGCCAGCACAAGAAGCATCTGCGTGTAGTATTGCGGACTTTGCGGGACCAACAGTTGTTCGCGAAGTTTAGCAAGTGCGAGTTCTGGTTGGATAGTGTGATGTTTCTGGGCCACGTGATTTCGGTCGAGGGAGTCAGTGTTGATCCTGACAAGATCGAGGCCGTGCTGAATTGGAGTAGACCCACTACTGTGCCGGAGATCCGTAGTTTCTTGGGGTTAGCAGGCTATTATCGACGGTTTGTACAGGATTTCTCCCGGATTGCTACACCACTGACCAGATTGACGAAGAAAGGCGTCAAGTTTGAGTGGTCTGATGCATGCGAGGAGAGTTATTTGCTCCTGAAGGAGAGATTGACTACCGCACCGGTTCTTACATTGCCAGACGACAGTGGTGAGTTTGTTGTATACAGTGACGCGTCGAAGTTGGGCCTTGGCTGTGTGTTGATGCAGCATGGTAGAGTTGTGGCATATGGTTCCAGACAGCTGAAACCACATGAGGCCAACTATCCGACACATGATTTGGAGTTAGCCGCTATCGTGTTAGCGTTGAAGAGTTGGAGACATTACCTGTATGGTGCTCAGTGTAAGATTTTCACTGATCACAAGAGTCTCACCTACTTGCGGACGCAGCCGAATCTGAACATGAGGCAGTGCCGATGGATGGAGTTGATCAACGACTACGACTGCATGTTTGAGTATCATCTGGGGAAGGCCAATGTTGTAGCAGATGCACTTAGCCGGAAATCCGGAGCCTCGTTGTTCCACATGTGTGTGGCCAGAGTATCGATGTTAGCCGAGCTTCGAGCTACGGGTGCTGTGTTTGGATATGATGATGATGGAGATTTGTTGGCCAATTTTCAGGTTCGACCCGTACTAGTTGATCAGGTACGAGAGGCACAGGATTCAGATCCTTACTTGTTGGGCAAGAAGACCATGATTCGGAATGGTGTGCCTACAGAGTTCCGATTGAGCGACGACGGTACGTTGTTGTTCAGGGGCAGGTTATGTGTACCCAGGGACGAGGACTTGAAGAAAGAGATTCTGGACGAGGCCCACAGTTCAGCGTATGCGATGCATCCCGGAGGTACGAAGATGTTTCGTACACTTCGAGCGTACTATTGGTGGCGCAACATGAAGCGGGAGATTGCCGGGTATGTGAGTCGATGTTTGATTTGTCAGCAGGTGAAGGCGGAGAGGCAGAAACCTGCAGGGAAATTACAGCCACTTGAGATTCCGGTTTGGAAGTGGGAGCATATTACGATGGATTTCGTCTATCAGTTGCCGCGTACTTCGGCGGTCAACACAGGTATTTGGGTTATTGTTGACCGATTGACGAAATCCGCACATTTTCTTGCACTTCCAGGGAAGATTTCTGTGGGCAGATTGGCCAAGTTGTACTTATCTGAGATTGTTCGCTTGCATGGGGTGCCTGTGTCCATTGTTTCTGACCGAGATAGTCAGTTCACTTTTGAATTTTGGCAGGCGTTGCAGCGAGCTTTGGGTACGAGGTTGCGATTTAGTACAGCTTTCCATCCTCAGACTGACGGGCAGTCCGAGCGGACCATTCAGACTCTTGAGGATATGCTGAGATCGTGTGTGTTGCAGTTTCGCGGAAACTGGGATCAGCAGTTACATTTGATTGAGTTCGCCTACAACAACAGCTATCAGGCCAGTATTGAAATGGCACCGTACGAGGCTCTGTACGGGAAGTAGTGTCGTACTCCATTGTGTTGGAGTGAGGTGGGCGAACGTTGGCTCATTGGTCCTGATTTGGTGAAAAACACGATGGAGGACATTCAGGTTATTCGGGATCGCTTGAAGATCGCCCAGGATCGGCAGAAGAGTTATGCAGATGTGAGGAGGAAGAGTTTAGAGTTTGAGGTTGGTGATTGGGTCTTCCTGAAACTATCTCCGTGGAGGGGAATTGTGCGTTTCGGGAAGCGTGGCAAGCTTCGACCGCGGTACATTGGTCCGTATGAGATTACGGAGAGGGTTGGAGCTGTTGCTTACAGACTTGAGTTACCGGCTGAAATGGCTCGTGGACATGATGTCTTCCATGTTTCGATGTTGCGGAAGTACATCTCAGATCCTTCATATGTGTTAGCCCCACAGCAGTTGCCGATCAGGGAGGACTTATCGTATGTTGAGGAGCCAGTGCAGATTCTCTATCGTCGTGAGCAGAAGTTGAGGCACCGTGTGATTCCGCTGGTGAAGGTCTTGTGGCAGAACCATTCAGTTGAGGAGGCCACCTGGGAGACCGAGCAGCGTATGCGGGAGCAGTATCCTCATCTGTTCACATGACAGGTACGTAAATTTCGAGGTCGAAATTTCTTTAAGGGGGGTAGATTTGTGACGATCCGAACCAGAATCTGATGCATATTCGGCATGATTCTCTAGATTGAGTTTAGTCGCAGTTTATCGTCGTAATTGTGGTTTGCCGATTCTATTCGCGACTATATTTTCGGTCGAGAATTTGAGTTGGGTGTCTTCCCGGAAATTGTAGAGCACGTGATTTCGAGTTCGTGGCGGTTCCGGAAGATTTTTTCGATAACCGAGGAATATTTTATGATTATTTGAAGTTTCGATATCCGACGAGTTTATCCGATTGTTTCGTGTTTATCCGAATCATTTCGTATATCCATTTCGAATCGTCGATCGACCCGAGGCACGAGTATAAATAGCGGAATAGTCAAGAATTAGTCGTAAAATACTGTTGGACCGTTGACCGAACTTTGACTTTCCGAAAATAGTAAGTTGACCTGTTTGACCGAGGAGGAAAGTTTCCTCTTTGAGCTGTGACGTCCGACGACCCATTTTCCGGCCACCTCCAACTTCGGCGAGGGTATGGTTCGATTCCTTGTTCAATTTCAAGTTGATTCATACTTGAGTTTGTCGAAATTGGTTAGGTTTTGGTTGGGTCCGAATTGGGGCCGTTTCGGGTTGATCGCCGTAATGGTTTGGGTGGTTCCGGCGAGCCCCGGTGGTGGTGGTGATGGGGGTTCGACTCATCTTGCCTCTCTGAATCTATTGGTGTGCATGATTTAGGCTGTAGTTAAGATTTTGGGGTGCTCCGATTAGGTTACCGGAATTAATATTCTGATTGGTTTCGAGCTTGATTTGAGGGGGTTCTGTTCGGAATTGTGCTTAGGGGTAGAAGAGAAATTGATTCAGCTCAGCGAGGCCATGAATTCTGGAGCTTCCCGCCATGTGATTTCACCGTTGACGGCGTGCCGCCAGCGACGGCGTGCCGCCAGCGGCGGCGGCGGTCAATGGTGGTCAACAGCGAGGGAAAAGTCAACTTTTCAGATTTCGACAATTTTAATGTCATTTTTCTCGTAATCGCGCCCTGATCGTCGTCCAGAGGTTTTTGGGTCGATTTGATTAGCCGATTTTCAGTCGAGGTTTCGAGTGGGGGTTTCGGGATTTTCGTAATTCATTTTGTATTGCATTTCGTATTTCCGGGAACGGTTGGTTTCCGTGCATCAGTACAGCGTATTGGATTACGATATTGATCAGTTATGTTTTGTGAATGTTCAGGAGATCGAGATCGAGATCGAGATCGTGATCGTGCTTCTGGCGAGGGATCTTCCGCCGGTCCACGAGATTAGCGCGAGTGCGCGTTACGCGAGTTTGTGAGTGGACAATTTATTTTCACGGATTGATTGTGAGTCTTTTATTTATGATTTATGAACTTGAGCATGCAGCATGATTATGTTTATTATGAGCATGTGTTTTACGATCATACGGATATACTTATACGAATATACGTATACGAGTATACATATACTTATATGTTGTTTCATGCATTTGCATCGAACTGTTTATGATTTGATTTACACAGAGTACAGTCTCAGTTACGTTGTTGTATCGATACACTTGCCTCTCGGCTGATCCCCGATGGTAGGCCACCAGGAGGGGCAGTACCCCTACCTGACCGGCGAGGGGCAGTACCCCGGAACCGAGGCCTTTCTAGCTATGGATCACGTGGTAGTCTAGGACTCCGTGATTCCGACTGTACTAGCACGGATGTGTCCATGAGTGACCCCGTGAGATTTTCTTTGCATGCTCTGTGTACGAGTTGGAGTTAGCATCTCCTCGTATACTATTGAATTGATTTATTTATATTTAGACTCACATATATCTTTATATCATATATTACTCGGTGAAAGACATTTATTTTCGTCCACTCACTTTAACGAGTTTCATGTCTTTCCCCTGGGCTTTTCGATTTCCGTGCCCAGTTGCAGTTCAGGTTTTGGTGTTTTCACGTCGCGGCTTGGAGGCTAGTGATCAGAGTTACCTGTGCTTTCCAGTAGGTTCTTGTTTCGCCTACTGATGTGTATATTGTATATGTTTTACTTTAGAGGTCGCTCTGATACATTCTGACACTTGTTTATACGGATTTTCTTGGATATACATATATACATAGTACAGTTTGTTTACTGTTATTGATTATATTGATGTTGAGAAATCCGGATGGGATTGGTACCCACGGTTTGGCTTTTGTGGCATAGGATGAAGTGTTAATTTTTGGGTGCAGGTTATGGTAATTCCACGCTAGTAACGAAACTCTGCCGAAATTTTGAAAAATTTTTGTTGGTTCTTATTTTCGAAAGAGTTTGGTTCCGGTTTAGGTAACTGAATCGGGATTGGGTCCTTTCATGACTACCACATGTCCTGCTATATTTATCCACAGACACTATAACCTCAATCTTAAGCGTAGTAAACCGAGTATGAAAATTCGTCCCACTCCAAGTGTCTGAATCTAAAAAAACTTGTCACTCACTCTAAGAACATTTATCTTGGACTAATTGATGAAATAGTTGATTGAGGTCAGCTCACACAAGGCATAGCGATAAAGGGAGCACTGAATCACAAGCTGGGTTAGTACTCGATTGTTTTCGCTACGTACTCGACGATGATCAACACTGTGAGTATTCGATGGGGATCCTCCGGCCGGTCGGGCCATCACTCCAGAAGTGTTAAGTGTAATCGAATACATAAGCGAAAGGAATCAGGTATGGTCTACAGAACCTATACATAATTCTCTGATACTAACTGTGACGAGCCGAACCCGATTCAGCTGCCTAAACCAGGATTGGACCCTTAATACTCTTATTGCCTACTTAAACTAAACCACAAGTCGAAGCAAAGATAAAATAATGACACGACTAAAGATAACTTAAATTATTTTTTAATGCTAGAATACATAAACTCTATTTGACATCAGAGCAGCTAGACATACTAAATTAATATAAATAAATTACTAGCGTGTAGGATCAACATCAGATCCTACGACGGATACCATTATGCCTCAATCCATGTGCGCTCCTGACCTTTACTAACAATCCTGCAAATCTGGGCATTTGAAACCGAATGGCCCGGGGAAAGGCATATAAAAATATAAAAATCGTTAGAGTGAGTGGATGAAAAATAATAATGACTCGCTATGCCTCAACACTAAATACTAAAATCTATATACTGCAATTGAAACTGAAATTGATCCTTGCACCGCAGTAAATAAAAATAATAATAACTCGCTATGACTGTAAAAATAAAGGTCCACTCACCTCGACCATTTGTAGAATCATAATCGATCCTCTAACTCACACTACAAGAAAAAGTGACTTAGACGACGGAGAATTTCCGTCGTCTAAGTGCCTATCTCCGTCGTCTAAGTACTTGGACGACGGAAAATCCGTCGTCCAAGGTACGTGCTCCAAGTGCTGTCGTCTAAGTACTTAGACGACGGAGAATTTAATCTCCGTCGTCCAAGTTCACTTGGACCGCGGAGAATCTCCGTGGCCCATGTAGGGACTTAGACGACGGAGATTAATGTCTCCGTCGTCTAAGTCACCACCTGGGCCACGGAGATTGTTAGCTTCTCCGTGGCCCAGGTGGTGACTTAGACGACGGAGATTAATGTCTCCGTCGTCTAAGTCCCTACATGGGCCACGGAGAAGCTAACAATCTCCGTGGCCCAGGTGGTGACTTAGACGACGGAGACATTAATCTCCGTCGTCTAAGTCCCTACATGGGCCACGGAGATTGTTAGCTTCTCCGTGGCCCAGGTGGTTACCTAGACGACGGAGATTAATGTCTCCGTCGTCTAAGTCACCACCTGGGCCACGGAGATTGTTAGCTTCTCCGTGGCCCATGTTGGGACTTAGACGACGGAGACATTAATCTCCGTCGTCTAAGTGAAAAATTAATTTAAAAAAAAATTAAATTCAAAAATATTATTAATATTAATTGAAAAAAAATTAATTAAATTAATTAAATACACTAAATTAATAAAATAATTAAAATTAATTTGTACATACATAATCGAAAAAACCTATAATTAAAAATGAAAATATTGTTCGTAATGCGGAAATTAAGAAACGAAATAATGAACTACTAGCTAGCTAAAACACTGGAGGAGCAGATGCGCCGCCTCGTCCTCCGCCTCCAGCCGGGTCGTCGTCGTCGGGGAATGGGTTCGGAGGAGGTTGACATTGTCTTTGAGCTTGTTGCATAAGGGCGATGAGTTGGGCTATTCGCTCGTCTTGCTGGTCCATTCTTTGGCGCATGGCAATATTCTCCTCCCGTGCGATTCGAGCCTCTTCATAGGCTGCCGCAGCTTGAGAACTTCTCCGCCGCCCCGAACCTCCCGTAGATGATGACTCAGAGGTCGACAAATCTCGAACCACCTTAGGCCCGAAGTGCCTAACCTCCTTGCCAGCTCTACGACCGTAGACCTCATCCGCAATTGCTATTTGGCTCTCCACAGATAGAGGAGGCAGGTCTTCTAGCGGCACATCTGGGAACGCAAGCTGAGTGTTAGCCAATTCTTCCTGCGCACGCTCTATCACTCTTGCCTACAAAAGAATAATAAATTTATTATAATGAAATAATATTTAAATAATAATTACTATAATTATTAGCGCACACACATATATATATATATGACTTACGCCGCGTTGACTCGCTTCATTATCGAGCCCAGGCGTCACGTACGCGCTTACGCTTGCATCGAGATAAGGGTGTTTGGAGCCCTTATCCCTGTGCTCCTTGGCAATTTGAATGAGTTGCTTGGCGCCGGAAGTATGGTGCTTGTCCTTCTTCCCCCGGTTGGCTTTGTTGACACCGGAGAATTTCTGTTACACAACATAATGAAATCATTAAAAAATTTATAAGTAACTAAAATTTAGAGTATTCAATTATCTTAATTGAAATAAAAAAAGTAAATTAACACCTGAAATTGCTCATCGGCAAAGTGGTTACACAACCACTCCCACTCATCTTCTCTATCCCCACGCAGCTCTTCGGGGGGAGGCACGGGACCGTTAATTCGGAAGTACTGATGGAGCCTGTACTTCCAATCTTTGAAGATGTTGTTGGCGGTTTGGTTGATATGCCTCAACATCGCCGGATCCGGATCCACCGCAAATTGTTCCTATCAGAAATAAATTGGAAATTATAATCGTATATATTATAAAATTATATATAACTAATATTAAAAATAGTATATAATAACTAAAATTGTACGTATTACGTACCGAAAGATCCTTAAAGACTTTCGCCTTCTCCGAATCCGGCACCTCCCTCCAAGTAGGGGCAGTGATACGAACCCGGTTACGAACAATCGACCCAATGCTATGAGCCGAGAGACTTGCTAGCTGAGGTGTGGGAGGGCCACCGGTGAATTCGTCGTAAGGCAAGGCGATCTTGCTCCCGGTCGCCTTGCA
This sequence comes from Geum urbanum, assembly GCA_946800695.1. Lineage (NCBI taxonomy): Eukaryota > Viridiplantae > Streptophyta > Magnoliopsida > Rosales > Rosaceae > Geum > Geum urbanum. The sequence continues at coordinate 29,139,385 of OX327010.1, forward strand.
AATTTTCTCCGCCTTTCCACCTTTAACGAGACCCCGAGTCTTTTTCGGTTGGGGGTCAGTGGGGGCCCTCCTTTGCTTACGGCGGACGCTGTACATGATAGACTCGGCCGTCGAAGACGCCTGAGTACTTCCCGTTGAAGCGGTACCGGGCGTCGGAGTTGAAAAGGGGTCGACGTCATCACCGCTTGAGAGAAATGGGGCAGAGGGAATTTCCCCAGAAGGCCCCGGATTGAGGGCGTCTACCTGCGGTTGAACCCAACCGACTTGGGCCGCCAACATTTGGAGCATCTCATCTTCTGACTCCTGTTGGGCTTTCTTCTTCCCGGATGTGATCTTTGGCGGAGCCATTTAAACCTAAGAGTACGTACGGTGTTAAAATACCTACTTACCATAATAATTACAACGACGGAGAATTTACGCTAATTAATTAAGTACGTTTAAGATTTAAATAGAGTACACTAGCTTGGCATTTTCGGTCGTTCAATGGACGTGCGACCCGCGCGATAAAGTGTAAATTTTCAATTAATCAGCCTTGGTTAAATCGAAAAACATGGCCAGTTAGGGATAGAGATAACGCGAGAGGCAGGACTAATTTCGACAAAAGTCTTTCTTAGTCCAAATCCTGTCACCAGTCATAACCCGTTTCTAGACACCATGTCCGACATTCGGCCAATTTTTCGAAAATTTACACTCCCTCAAGTCCTTTGCAAACTCCGCCCTCAACCTCGTGTCCATAACTTCACTTAGGTTATGGTGTGCGGTGATGAAATCCACACATCACGAGGGGTTAAGGAGATAAGCAAGGAAAAGAGGCGCCATCTATTCCAAAGAGTGCGACTTAATTACACCAAGCCTATGTACTAAATTTAAATCGAACACGTACTACCATGCAATTTACTAGAAAATACATATAATTATCAATTAATTATTATTTATCATGCATTTAATAATAATTATTCATTTACCAATATAATCAATTATTATTATTACTATTATTTAATTTTAACTAATAATTATTCATTACCAAATAATTAACAACTAATAATGATTACTAAATAATAATAATAACAAGAAAATAATTATTATAATTACAACTATTTATTATTTAAAACTAATAAATTAAAAGTATTTAGAATTTAAATAATTAAACAAATAAAAAAATTGTTAAAGAGTTAAAATTTCGAATTATTACCTCGTCGGAATTTCGCCGGAATATTGGAAGAGTAGAGTCGTCGGAGAGGGGGAACCACGCCGGAAAATTGGTCGTCGGAGCGTCGCCGGAGGAGGATCGCCGGAGTGAGAGAGAGAGGAGAGGAGAGTATAGAGGAGGAGATGGAATGATGAGAAAATGAGGGGGGGTGCTCCTCCTTATATAGAGTTTCACTTAGACGACGGAGAACTATTCTCCGTCGTCTAAGTGAACTTAGACGACGGAAACAGTGTTTTCCGTCGTCTAAGTGAAGGGTCAAATTTTTTCGAACCGGCGCCAAATAAATGGGCGGGCCGTTTCACCGCCATAAATGTTGACTTAGACGACGGAGACAGTGTTTTCCGTCGTCTAAGTGGAATTTCAAGCGGTGCCGAAAATTGAGGCGGCAAATCGAACCGCCATGTTATTTCGACTTGGACGACGGATATGTAGTTTTCCGTCGTCCAAGTGAACACTTGGACGACGGAAAACGACATATCCGTCGTCCAAGTCAATATTTACATCGAAAAAATAATAAAAAATTATTCGAACCGCCATGGTAATTAGAACCTAGACGACGAATACGGTAATTTTCCGTCGTCCAGGTGAACACTTGGACGACGGAAAATGACCGTATCCGTCGTCTAGGTTCAAATTATGCAAAAAAAATATTTAAATTAATTCGCTAGGAATTTAGCGATCTGTCATTCGAGTGAAATAGTCGTACAATATCGATGAACGCATCGTATATATAAACAGATAAATTTGAACCGCCGAATAATTTTACGTTTTGAAAGTTGTTAAGTATCGACTAATCTTTAAGACTTTAGTGTTCATGAGTAGTTGCTGATTTGCAGCAGAGTACTAACGAAATTGAATTTGGACAAAACAACCGTTGGATATGTTCGTCGTAACATAATATATAATTACTATAAAGGACCAGGAAATAATAAGTTCGGGAAGGGTTTCATCGGCACAGTCAACCGCAAAACCGAGAATTTCACAAACCGGAAACGTGGATACAGGACATTTCGCAACTCCGATTTTCGAACCGTCGAAGCTCACACACCAAGAATATACTACTCTAAAGTCTTGACGAAAAGAATACGCATTCGAAGATGGTCTAGATGGTCGTTGTCTTAGAAAAAATTACGAAATTTACACCTGGACGACGGATACGACATTCTCCGTCGTCCAAGTAGACACCTGGACGACGGAGACGCTAATATCCGTCGTCCAGGTGTGTACGTGGACGACGGAGAATGTCGTATCCGTCGTCCAGGTGAATATACCCTGAATTCAGGGGTTAGGGGTCCTTAGGGTTTAGGGTATAGGGTTTGTCACTTGGACGACGGAGACAGTCATTCTCCGTCGTCCAAGTGTGTACCTAGACGACGGATAATGCCTGTCTCCGTCGTCCAAGTGTAAAAACCCCGAATTCAGGGGTTAGGGCCTTAGGGTTTACGGTTTAGGTCGTCCCCGGTCATTTGTGTGTGCGTTCAATTATTCTGATTCAAAAATATAATTAAAAAATTGATCGATCGATCCGAACTGCTAGATTTAGGGTCCAAGATTTAGCTAGGGTTTTATATGAGATTGAGATTTGGCGCCAAAGGTGAATCTGCAATTAATTTCTCCGTTCTCGGTTAGGGGTCCTTAGGTTTAGGGTATAGGGTTTAGGGTGAATATACCCTGAATTCAGGGGTTAGGGGTCCTTAGGTTTAGGGTATATATACGACTGTCTCCGTCGTCCAGGTGAATATACCCTGAATTCAGGGGTTAGGGGTCCTTAGGGTTTAGGGTATCGGGTTTGTCATCTGGACGACGGAGACGACATTCTCCGTCGTCCTAGTGTGTACCTAGACGACGGAGAATGACTGTATCCGTCGTCCAAGTGTAAAAACCCTGAATTCAGGGGTTAGGGCCGTATGGTTTAGGGTTTAGGTCGTCCCCGGTCATTTGTATGTTCGTTCAATTATTCTCATTCAAGAATATAACTAAAAAAATGATCGATCGATCCGATCTGCTACATTTAGGGTCTAGGATTTAGGGTTTGAAGGGCTGCGTGAGCGAAATGTAGAGCAGCTTCAGCTTACTTTTAATAAGATCAGAGAATACACCGATGAAGTTGAAAGCAAAGAGAGGGGCCGGGACTAGAAAAACAGTCCAAAGACATTCAATTGAAACAGAGAGAAGTCGACTTAAAATCTGAGGAAGTTAAGCTGGCGGAGATCGATGTTAGTCCAGGTACAAACAACTTTTATATATATATACTACAATATTTGTGCTCTCAATAATACTATCACAAGTCAATATATATAATCATATATAGGGACCCATAATTAATCCAATTTATACATAAATAGTATTTAAAAACAATAAAACCAACCAAAGCTGGACGAGGAATCTTAAAGTCTCGACATAATAGAAATCTTTCACCTTTTTACGATGCATCGATCGATCATATATATATTACAATAATAAATTAGGGTTTACCAAGTAATGATCCTCGTCGTGTGACCGTACTCTTCGTCATAATCGTCATCATCATCATCACCGTTATCCGATTGCTCATCCTCCTCATCGTACTCAACATCGTCCGAGGAATAACCAGAGTCGTCGTCATCGTCCTCATCCTGCACGTCTTCTTCATCTACCTCAATGATCTCTTCTTCAGTTAGATCTGTACAACCATCAGGCATGGGTAACCGTTCACCGTCTTGAACCAGGTCCATTATGTCGGAGCGGATGACAGAAATATTAGGCTCTTGATAGGCAGGAATGTCTCTGTCTGGTTCAGCAGCATCTTCAGTCGTCGCCGGTGTCCCTTCAATTGTCTCTGTATTCCAAACTCCTCGATGAGAGATCTGGTTCACTATTTTCCACCCGTCACCAGCTTTCGGATCGTCGAGATAGAACACCTGCCTAACTAAGGTGGCGAGAGCGAAAGGCTCATCCTCATACCAGCTTGAGTTTGTATCGACTGATAAAAGTCCCAGGTCTTCCTTTGTACGCTTGAACCATCTGCACTTGAATAGGAAAACGTTGACATCATTCCCGTAACATAGCTGAACCACATATACGATCATTCCGTAATATAGATCAGGGTCTTTCCCAACCGCTATCCCACTGTTTTGTGTTCTTCTTCCTTCATCTCGCGCCAATGAATGGAACTTCACACCGTTCACAAAACATCCCGGATAAATATAGTGTTTAATCGGCTTCCCTGCTAGCAAGTGCTTTGGCCAAGACCACCACCCCCCGTGGTTTTCGGATTTTTGCAGATCAATCATCTGCGAAAATGGAAAAATGTAAGGGTTTACTTTCTACAAATTAAACATGCATGATCTCAATATGTATATAAATCACTAAATACGTACCCATTGGAAGAAATAATCGGGGAACTTTTTCTTAACCATTTTCTCAATCCACGCCGAACTCTTGTCTGGATATAACGCCTGAAGCCTCTCCCTGTATGACATCATGTACGGCTCAACTTCGTCACAGTCTCGTAACACTACCCAATGTGCCTCAATAAGTTCTTCCTGTGTTAACGTTTCCTTTAATACTCCTCTAAACGGTCGGACGACATTGGTGACGACAGAAAGATTGATGCGGGCACTGGGATCGGAGGCAGTTGGAGGTGGTGGATCTTTGAGGTACCTGTTGCAGTAAGTAACGCACTCATGCATTAGGTATGTCTCTGCTATGGAGCCATCCGGAGCCGACCTGTTTTTGACGAATGACTTATACTGTCCAAGCTGTCTACAAAATTAATCAAACGTACAATAAAAATAAGTACATGCATATAGCTAGCTAGTAATCTCCAGTGGAACAAATTATGAATCGAAAAACCTGTATAATTAATTAGTTGTACGTACCTTTCTTGAGGATACATCCAAGTGTACTGGACCGGACCAGAAATGAGAACCTGCTCGGGCAGGTGGATCATTAGGTGAATCATTATGTCGAAGAAAGCAGGAGGAAAAATCCTCTCTAGTTTGCAAATGATGTGCACAATTTGTTGTTGCAATTCCACGACATCTGACTTCTTTAATTCTCTGGCGCATAACCTCTGCCACCATCTGCACAATGCCACTATTGGTTCTACGACGTCGCGAGGCAAATATGGTCGAATTACCACTGGAATCAGACGTTGCAGCATAACGTGATAGTCATGTGTCTTTAGACCAACAAACTTGTGTTGCACCTCGTCCACTGCTCCAGTTATAGTAGCTGCATACGTGGCCGGATAACGAACGCCCTTAAACCAGTGAAATACAGAACGTCTAAGTGTCGGCTTCACTGTGTACGGTGCAGCTGGCATCTTGTTGTACACTCCTTTCCTATCCCTCCTCAACCACAAGGGACGACGTAGATTCATTGATTCCAAATCTTTGCGCGCTTTGGGAGTATCTTTAGTCTTGAACTTAATACCGAGAATTGTTCCCACCACGCTGTCGCACACATTCTTTTCTATGTGCATCGCGTCCAAGTTGTTCCTCAGCTTCAACTTCGACCAGTAAGGGAGTTCAAAGAATATACTCTTGTGATCCCAATAGCTCAGATCATGTGGAGGAATTGGATTGCATTTCTTTACATCCGCGTCGTTAGTCAACACACCAAAGTCGAAATAGCTCAACCTCTCTAAAATCTCTTCGCCCGACCAACTACGGGGTTTAGGATTGTTCTCTACCGTCCCGTCGAAATGAGCTTCATCCTGTCGCCAAGGGTGGTCGTGAGGGAGCCATCTACGGTGACCCAAGTAACACACCTTCCCTGCGTGCCAACTAGAGTTCACGTCGTCCAAACATATAGGACATCCATTATATCCTTTTGTCCTGCACGCTGCCAACATCCCATACGCTGGAAAATCGCTGATCGTCCACATTACGGCAGCCCTCATCGTGAACATCGTGTCAGTGAATTTGTCATAAGTTGGGACTCCATTTTCCCACAACAGTTTCAGCTCGTCGATCAAAGGTCTGAGGTAGACATCTAAGCACTTCCCTGGAGATTTAGGACCTGGAATTAGTACAGTAAGGAAATTAAATTCCTTGTTCATGCACATCCACGGAGGCAGGTTGTACGGCATCAGAATTACTGGCCAAGTGCTTACGGCGGAGCTATTACTTCCCCAAGGATTGAATCCGTCTGTAGATAGGCCGAGTCTAACATTTCTAACCTCTGCAGCAAAGTTTCCGAATTCTCTGTCGAAATGTTTGAAACCCTCCCCATCCGCGGCGTGTCGCAGGACATCGTCATCTATTCGCTTTTCTGCGTACCATCGCATCGCCTCTGCTGTGTGTAGAGACATGTACAGGCGCTGCAATCTGGGAATCAAGGGAAAATATCGAACAACTTTCACAGGAATTCTCTTTTTCGAACTCTTCCTATTCACCTGGAATCTGCACTGGCCACATACGGGACAATAGTCCAAATCTTTATACTCTTTGTAAAATAGCACACAATCATTCGGACATGCGTCAATTATCCTGTACTTTAGGCCGAGGCTGCTCAAGATATTTCTAACCTTATAATGAGATTTAGGAAGATTGTGATCATCAGGAAGCAACTTACATATTTGCTCCTGAATTTCGTCAAAAGCACTGACTGACATTTTGTGCTTCACTTTTATCTTCATTTGCTCCATCACATATTGCAACACATTCTCTCGACATCCAGGGAACACCGGGGTCTGCGCTTCAAGTAGCATCCGGTTGTACTTATCCATCTCACTGGTGTCAGTGGCCAAGCTAGCAGCGGGGAATGTGTCATCATGCTCATGAGTGGTACTGTAACCTCCGTCTTGGTGTTGGTGTCCACTATGACTAAATCCCGGAAACGCATCATGGACCAAATCTACAGTTGGATTGCAAGCTGGGGGTCCGGCACCACTGCCGCTGGATGAGGCACCATGGTAACTGTACCCTGAGCTGAAGTCTGCTGCGCTGAACTCTACTGCTTCACCATGCTCGCTCCATGTAGTGTAAATCCACATCATACCATTTTCGTACAGGTGTTGCACCATAACATTAACTTCCGCATACTGACAATTAAGACATTTCTGGCACGGACACCTGAAACGCTTCTTTCCATGACCATGTTCTATCGCAAAATTCACAAATTCGCTAATTCCATCCATATACCGGACATCACATCTATTCTTTAACTTCATCCAACTCTTGTCCATACTGCTACAAAATATGCAAAAAAAAATAATTATTACATATATATATATTAGTCCATTAATTTACCATTAATTATACGTACTCGATCTACATCGATCCATCAAATTACGTACGTAATTTAATCTGTATATATAGCTAATTAACATTCATGCATGTATGTACGCACGTACGGTTTCCCTAAATATATATATATTTAATCATGCAAATTTTAACTGCCTACGTACGTACCTGCTGGCCTTCTCGATATCTGCAGTTAATTAAGCTAGCTAGTGATCGAACACCGGAGATCCGATCCTTTAATTAATTTCTAGCCCCGGCCTAGCCTAATCCGGCCTTCTCCTTCTCCTTCGATCTCAAAAATTCCCCACGGGAGAAAATATAATGGAATGATCGAAGCTAAGAGAGTTTGGCATGGCCTATATATATAATGCTTCACTTAGACGACGGAGGTGTCGGTACGTCGTTTAAGTGGAACTTACACCACGACGTGTCGGTCCGTTGTCCAGGTGATCACTTCTCCGTGGTCCAAGTCACACTTAGACGACGGAGAATTACATCTCCGTCGTCTAAGTGTTACTTGGACCACGGATATTTCTCCGAGGTCCAAGTAACACTTAGACGACGGAGATGTAATTCTCCGTCGTCCAGGTGATAACCTGGACCACGGAGAAGTCTCCGAGGTCCAGGTTCTTACCTAGACGACGGAGAAATTTCACATCCGTCGTCTAAGTGTTACTTGGACCTCGGAGATTTCTCCGTGGTCCAAGTAACACTTAGACGACGGAGAATTACATCTCCGTCGTCTAAGTGTGACTTGGACCACGGAGAAATCTCCGAGGTCTAAGTGTAACTTAGACGACGGAACTAATACTGTTCCGTCGTCTAAGTCCTCTTTTCTTGTAGTGTCATAAGTGGTACTCAGTCCTCTTAAGCCAAATCATAGATCTAAATTAATTAATTGAAGTTCTATCATACAATTATTAAAGTAGATACAATAATCGGAGACAGAATGTCAATCGAAAACTCATATTTCCATTTTGATAAACGAGAGATGCTACCCAAGCTCCTCGTATCGATGAATCCAAAGCTTGATCCTAGTTGTCATGCCTTGCAAACAAACTCGACCGAACATAAGCCTTAACTTGACAGACAATGCTCGACTGCGTCGAATTGTTGAGTCACTTCGAATCGTGAGCCGAAGTCAAGACATTACAAAATTTGACAAAAGACATAAAACTACACGAAAATGACTACAAAATGGTTTAGAAAACTTCTCGTGAAAATTCAAAATTTTCGATCGCCAGAGCTCCGCCACGCACGGCGGCGGCCGAAATTCTACCATCACTGATTCCTCCAACCTGCATATCAAAATGAACATCTCAACAAGCCCAACAACATTGTAGTACAACACAACTTCAAATACTAACCGAAAACTAACGAAATTACCCGTCGAAATTTGGAACCCTCACCAGCGTCAAGCCACTATGATGCGTAGGACTGGTCGCATTCAGCTGCCCAGATGATGGGCTTCAGAAGCCCCAAGGACCAGCCAACCGACTTCGACCCTAGCTCCGTCTTTGACAACGATGAAAACTCATTGCAAATCTGTCTCGATTCCTTTTCTAGCAGTCGTGCTTGCCCAACGCATTTTGGAGCTGAAACCTGGGGAGAGAGAGCTTCCATTTTTGGGAGGAGATGAGGTGAGGCGGCTTCACCGGTCGCCCACAGCGACAACATAACACAACCAATCGCGAGGAGAAAAATAGGGTGGGGGAGAAAGAAGAAGAAAACTGGGCTTCACCCAGTTAGTAGCATCTCACTTAACTCAATCAGATGGATGACCCAAATTATATTTTAGGACGATCAAACAGTCCATAAAATTTACCCACAGGTAAATCATCAATTTAATTAATTTTTACCCTAAAATTCAACAATTCATAGAAATTAGCTTAGACCTTGGAAAAATAAGATAAAAAAATATGTCCGAGTTCATAATAAAATTTTCTACAATTCCCATGAAGAAAACGGGTCATAAATCATAACTTAGCAAAAGTCGATCATTAAAACACAACTAATCTTGATAAACATACTGTATGCTGATTGATACGATAATTACACAACTAACGATGATTAAGTCGTGAATTGGGTTCGGGTCATTACACATTCTTCTCTAGGTCGTTGATCTCTTTTTGAGTAAGATCCATGGAGTGATCACTACCGAGAAAAATCACTTAGGCGACAAAGCCTTTAAGGTTTCGTCGCCTAAGTTCCACTTGTTCAACGAAAGTATTTCATCGCTCAAAAAACATTGTTCGTCAGCTAAGTAACACTTAGGCGACGAAACGTATCATCATCGCCTAAGAAATTTCTTAGATGACGGTTTACGTCAGTCATTGAAAGGACCCGACTCCGATTTAGCTGCCAAAACTGAAATCAAACCCCTTCGAAAATATGACCTTAAATTTTTTTTGCTAGAGTTTACTTTGAAGTACGTGAATCATTATTAGAACCTGCAAAGAAACACACTTCGAATATTCCACAAAAGTCAAAACATGGGGCACCGTTCCCTATCCGGATTTCTCAACAACACATATATATATTAACCAAAAGGTTTACAAGAAATCCAGAAACATTCAGGAGTAAACTCAACTGAAAACTCAACATAAGTATTCAGAGCGACGCCTATATACATCATATACATCTAGTAGGTTGAACAAGGAACCTACAGAAACTGAAGAGTGATCCGAACTCTATGCCTCCCCCATTGACGTGCAACACAGGAACCCAAACTGCAAACTGGGCAAAGGAAATCGAAAATCCCAGGGGAAGACGAATACAATTGTTAGAGTGAGTGAACGAAAATAATAATACATTTCCCACCAATATAAATATAAAATCATGATGCGAGTCTAAAATCATCAATCACAGGTAAGGTGGTTGTCATAACCTTCCTGGATACCGTATAAAATGTGGAGGTCGTAACTCGAGTACATTTTCCTCAGAGTTACAATCTTGCTCAACCAAGGTAAGGGGTTTGTCATAACCTTCCTGGGAGCCATATAATCACGGGTCAGGCGTTTGTCATAACCCCCCCCCCCCTCCCCCGGAGCATATCGGGGATCAACCGAGAATCTATGCATCGATGCATCCATATATCCATAATCCATGTAAAACAAATCATGCATGTGCCTCCAAGTAAAATACATAACCGCATACAGATAATTATAAAAGCATAATCATAATTGCATACTTGTAAAATGCATAACATAAAATGCATAACCAAGACTCGCATATCGACAGTGAAAATAAAGTGTCAACTCACAGTACGAGGCTAACTCTGAGGTCCCTCATCAAACACTCGATCCCGATCACCTGAATATAGGGATATGATCAATATATAATGAAACACAACATACGGAGATAATACGTCGAGAACCCCGCATTCTCGAAAGACGTATCGCTCGAAATATTAACGAGAATAACAAAATTCCCAAAATATACCCCAATTAACCCTCGTCCCCAAATAGAATACTCAAATCAACTCAAAAACCTCACGACTACGATCGGAACGCGATTACTAGCAAAACGGTATAAAAATCTTCAAAATCCCAAAAAGTCAACCCTAGCCGGAGCTCCGCCGTTGACCGCCACCGCCGGCATCAACGGTGTCCAACTCCTGCAGAAAAAGCCCAGAACTCCTCTTCTCCTCAAACTCAATGACTTTCCCTTCTACCATCAAAACCAATTCCAACCATACCGGCCGGAATTGAGCTCGAAAGCTCACCGGAATCCTCCTCTCCGGTCACCACCACGGCGACCACCAAAACTCATTCTTAACCAAAATTAAATACCCAGAATTCATCTATGGGTTTAGGGAAGCAAAACCCCTACCAACCCGACACCAAAACTCGCCGGGGCACTGCCCCCGACGACGGCGAAACTCTCAAACTTTGCCGAGCTCGTTCTCCCTCAATTCTCAACCAATTCTCACAAAATCAAGTCTAAACTAATAGAGAATCATGAGATGATTCTAACCATATGAAGATTGTGGCCGGAGGTGGCCGGAAACGCCGGGTCGGACGGCGACAGCTCGCGGGTCGCGGTGGAGCTTCGTGCAACTCGGGTCAAACTTGGTCAACGCTGGTCAAACGGCCCAAATGCAACTTTTTGAAAATTTTACGACTATTCCGATATTTATAGGCACGACCAAAATGATCAACGGTCAAAAACAAATCAAATCAAAACGGATAAACACGACTAAATCCGAGGACCGGAAATATTCATAACTTATTTCTCGTAACTCGAAATAATCCTCTGGAAACTTCCAAGAGCTCGAAATCACGTACACTACAACTCTCTTGAAGGAACTCATATCAAGTTCTCGCCCGATAATTTAGTCGTAACAAACCCGTCATATCGACCAATTATGACAAACTGAGACTAATCGTGAAACTTGCAAATCAGGCCAATAACATACCATTTTCGGTTCGGATCGTTACAGTCATCACCTAAGTCTGCACTTAGACGACGTATATTATTTTTCATCGCCTAAGATGCACACTAAGACAATGGCCATATGTTGTCTTCGGCTAAGTATTACACACTTAGGCGACAAAATCCGTTTTGTCACCTATGTGGTCACTTAGGCGATGAACTTGTTTCCATCGCCTTGGTGAGAACCTAGGCGACGAAATAGGCCACTTAGGTGATGAAATTATTCATCGCCTAAGAAAAGTCAATTATTATATCACTCGATCAGATTCCTAGCCTTATCTCATTCTCATCACTTCTCTCTCTCTCTCTCTCTCTCTCTCTCTCTCTCTCTCTCTCTCTCGATGAAGATATTAACTCGTTTCTCTCGATTATTTTTTTTTAATTTAATTAATACTCCTTACCGGAGTTCTCATTTTTTGATTGAATTTTCTGGCAAATATATAGTACTTTCCGGCGACCTTAGCTTAATTACTTGTATTGTTGTATATATTGCATTAATTTTTAATTAACTGGTATATATATTTAATTTGATTATTAGTTAAAATTAAACATGCATGTTAGATTAATTGGTTCATTAATTAATTGTCAAGTTAATGCCTAAATTAATCGAGCGCTACCTAAGCTTATAATTAATTCCATATATATTTAATATATATTGTTAATTAATTAAGCTAATTTTAAAGTAATTAAAGGTAATTAATTAATATATAGTTTAATTAAGGTAATTGTACGTTATATTAATTTAGGACTTTGTTAATTAAGGTAATATATAGTTAATATATATGTTAAAATAATTAGTTGAAATATATATATATAATTCATGCATATATATAGTATATTAGATTAATTAATTATTGGTTCAAAAATAATATAATTATTAATAATAATAATTACGCAGAAATATGGACAAGAGTTAGATAAGGTTGGCGAATAGAAGTGATGTGCGGTATATGGTCGGCATCAGAGAGTTTGTGGATTTTGCGCTGGAACATGCTCAGGGATAGAAGCGTTTCAGGTGTCCATGTAGAAAACGTCTCAACTATCAGTTTGTCCGTTTAACGTTATGACTCAACACCTGTATGAGTACGGTATGATGTGGAATTACACTATGTAGAGTGAGCACGGTGAAGTAGTAGACTTCAGCTCAGGACCAGACGTCAGCTCAGGGTATAGATACCATGGTACCTTATCCAATGGTAGGGACGCCCCTACTTGGAACTCAACTGTGGATTTGGTCCATGATACTTTTCCAGGATTTAGTCATGGTGGACACCAACACGAAGAGGAAGGTTACAACACCACTCATGATAACACATTCACTACTGCCAGCTTGGCCAGTGACACTACAGATAAGGATAAGTACAACAGGATGTTATTCGAAGCCCAGACCCCGGTGTACCATGGATGTGCAGAGAATGTGTTACAATATATAATGGAGGAAGTTTAGATAAAAGTGAAAAATAAAATGTTAGACAGTGTTTTTGATGAAATACAGAAGCATATATATAAGTTGCTACCTAATCATCACAAACTTTCGTAATGTCATTATATGATTAGAAAGATTTTGAGCAACCTCGGCCTCAAGTACAGGAAAATTGACGCATGCATAAATGACTGTGTGCTATTTTACAAAGAATATGTACATTTGGACTACAGTCCTAACCAATACAGATATAAAAATTAGAATAGGAGTAGTTCAAAGAAGAAAATTCGTGTGAATGTACTTTGCTAATTTTTGTTGATTCTCATATTGCAGCATCTGTACATGTCTCTATATACAGCAGAGGCGATGAAATGGTATGCGGAACAGCGAGTAGATGACGATGTGCTCCGACACGCAGCAGATGGGGAGGCTTTTAAAATTTGGAGACTTTACAGCAGAGGTTCGAAATGTTAGACTCGGCCTTTCTACATATAGATTCAATCACTGGGGTAGTAATAGTGCTTCCATCAGCACTTGGCCAGTTATTCTCATGCCATACAACTTGCCTCCGTGGATGTGCATGAACAAGGAATTTAATTTCCTTACGCTGCTTATTCTAGGTACTAAATCTCTGGAAAAGTGTTTAGATGTCTACCTCAAACCATTGATCGACGAGCTAAAACTGTTGTGGGAATATGGAGTGCCAACTTTGACATCATGATTCACCTCATGATCCACCTATCGGAACAAGTGCTCTTTTCTGGTCTGGTCCACTACACTTAGATGTATCCTCAAGAAAGGTACGTACAATTGTTTATAATTAACAGTTGTTCATCATTTACAATTCTTTTCCTACTATTCTTCATATTATTAATTTCATGAATTTGCAGACAACTCGAACAGTATAAAGAATTTATGAAAAATAAATTTTCCCCAGATGTCTCCATAGCAGAGACATACCTAATGCACTAGTGTGTTACCTACTGTCATAAGTACCTCAAGGATCCAGTCCAGGCCAAGCCAAATGTCCGCCACAATCTTTCAGTCGTCACAAATGTTGTACGACCGTTTCAAGGAGTATTAAAAGAAAGATTAACTAGAGAAGAACTTGTCGAAGCGCATTGTGATGAGGTCAAGGATTACATGAAACTCTACAGGGAGACGATTCGGGTAGCCAAACCGGACAAGAGTCATTTGGGGTTTAAGAAGTGTTTAAGAAGAAGTTCCCCGATTATTTTCGACAATGGGTACGTATGTTTAATTAATTTAAAACATTTGGTGTTTGTTTATGCGAAGTGTTTTGCCTTAGTTTGTACATGCAGGTTTTTGGTTTCCTTTATTTTTAAGGAAAATTATGTCAAAATTTTGGTTGAAATCCACACATTTATATATATAGATATATTAAAATCATTTTTGCAGATGATTGATCTACACAATTCTGATAACCACGGGGGGGGGGGGGGGGGGGGTGTCGTGAGAAAAGTACATGTTGGCCCATAAGCCGCTTAAGCACTATATTTACCCCGGTTGTTTTGTGAACAAAGTAAAGTTTCATTCATTGGCCGAGGATGAAGGAAGAAGCACACAAAATAGTGGGATCGCGGTTGGGGAAGGCAATGCTGTGTCTATTACAGAGTTCTTGAACATGTCGTTGAGCTACTATACGAGAATGATATCAACGTTTTTCTGTTCAAGTGCGAATGGCTCAAGCATACCAAGGAAGATCTAGGCCTTTTATTAGTTGATACAAACTCAAACTGGTATGAGGATGAACCATTCGCTCTTGCCACCTTGGTTAGGAAGGTGTTCTATCTTGATGATTCGAAAGCTGGTGAATATTGGAAAATAGTAAACCATATGTCTCACCGAGGAATATGGAGTGCCCCGACACTTGAAGGGACGTCGACGGCTGATATTGAAGTGCATAGAGATGATGCATATCAATGCCTAATACATTAGTCATCCCCGACATAATGGATCTAGTTCAGCCTAACGAACGCTTACCCTCGATTGAGGGCGCCAGGGATCTTACTCCAGAGTAAATTAGAGAGTTAGAGCAGAATGCTCAGAAGTCAACAAGCCAGAGGAGGAGGACGATGATGTCGGATACGATTCCGACAATGTAGAGTATAATGATGAGGAGCAATCAGATGATAGTTTAGAGGTCAATTCAAATGATGATGATTATGAGGATGATGATTGATTCAAATAAACTTGTAAGTCATCGATCACGTACTCTTCCTTTAATTTCTAAGCACTCTATTCTTGTTTTGGTTAATTTAATTATATAATTTCAATTCGATTATGTAAAGTCCAATTCATTTCATGTATTGTCCCGGCCATATTCCTAATGCAAACATACTGTAAAGGCCGATTTATGTTTGGATTTCAAAAGAAATACAAAAAAAACCCAAATGACCTCTTGGGTGATGAACATAGATCATTTCGTCGTCTAAGTTCATGTAAGACAACAAACTTACTTCATTTCGTCGGCTAAGTGTCCCAACTTGGATGACGCTTTCATGATTCTGTCACCTAGATTAACCCTAAAACCTAAACCCTAAACCCTAAACCCTAACACTAATCCTCTTTTCCCTAAACCATAAAATCTTAGACGACGAAAGTACACCGTTCGTCATCTAAGTGACAACTTAGGCGACAAAATCATGTATTTTCGTCGTCTAAGTCAAAAAAAAATTGGCGGTTCAATATTTTTGCGCCAAATTTTTTTGGGGAAATTTAAACACGACTTAGGCGACTAAATTTGTTTATTTCGTCGTCTAAGTCAACTTAGGTGAAAAATATTTACTTTCGTCGCTTAAGTCGATCATTATATCCCCAAAACTGGATTGACATCGATCCAATTACTTTCTCTCTCCTCTCTCTCGATCCCTCTCGATCTCTCAAACCCTAATCACTCCCTCTCCCAAAAAAATCCTCTCTCTCTCTCTCTCTCACTTCCTTCAATCCCTCTCGATTTCTCTTCTGTACTGGATCACCAGCCGCCACCCTATTCTGGATTGCCAAACGCCATCGCCACTTTCCCCACGACTCCCTCACGCCTCTGCCGCCATCATCTAATCTCTCGGATTCCCTTGCACTCGCCACCTTCAGCCGGTTCTACTCTTTCTCCGCTGGTCCCCTCCTCTCCTGAATTCTCCGGAAGACCTCGTCGGATTCTTCCCCCCCTACCGTCGGTAACTCTCTCTCTCTCTCTCCACTTCATATATATATATATATATATATATATTTGGTAATACGTATATATTTGGTATTATTTTTGGTAATATATATTATATTTGTTAATCTAAATATTTGGTTATATATAGTGCCGATGAATATATAAATAATTTGGATAATATATGGATTTATTTGGTAATTAATGCTATGACTTATTTGATAATATAAGTATGAAAAGATGGATTATTTGATAGATGGATTAATTTGGGTATATTGATGTTAATTTGATTATTTTGGGTATATTAATGTTGTTGGAATAATTTGGATATATTGAATAAATTGTATATTAGATATATGTATAAATTGGTGAAATTTATGATGAAATTAGATAAATTGGATATATTTTGATTTTTTTAGGTTAATTACGATGGCACCATGGAAGAGAAGCATGGCTGCAGAGAAGGAGGCCGAACACCAATCCATGGCAGAAGCTTTGGGTTGGGGGCAAACCTCGAAGGAGACCATTTCGGCTCATCCGAATTCTTCGCCTCAGGCAATTGGCCCAATCCCTCATGCTCCACATGAGCCAGCTGAGGCCTATACAGACGAGCCAGACACGACCCGATCGTGGACATCGTCTGAAGGTCCCGAAGAGTCGATCGACGAATTGATTATCTACAGCGCTCGATGCAAGGTCAGGAGGCAGCCAGGCGACCCACTACTTAAAAGGAGTCGAGGACTTGGAAAGGGCGCCAAAGGCGAATGCATAGTGAAGTTGATGGGATGAAGATCGACGACCCATTTGACAAGCTCACCCGAGGCTCTCCAACCTCGCAGCTGGGGAGTCTGACCGCGCACGTTGTCGGCTCAATCATACAAAATAACATCCATATGGTTCCCCCTTCGTGGAACAAGCTGTCCAAACCTGAAAAGTTAAGGGTGTACTGCGAACTATCGATAATACTATTAAATATTATTTATTTTTATAAGTAATTACAAAACATAAATGTATAATGAAATTTAATTTGTTATTTATGTTTATAGACACATTTTAAAATTACCCACACACTAGAGATGATGAAGCACATCGAAACCATGGCCAATAATATCTTCAAGGATTGGAAGTACAACCTCCACAAGTACTACCTCAGACATGGCGTCTCATCTGTCCCAGCGGAATGAGAGGGAAGATGAGTGACAATGGTTGGTCGGACACTTTGAGTCCGACAAGTATAAGATTCGTCTTCATTTTCTTCAATGTAATGAAAATTAAATAATTTATAATTTTTTATCAATTTTTTTATTTTTTAATAATTTTTGTTGTGTAACAGACAAGGTCAAAGGCCAACAAGGCCAATCGTGAGAAGAAGACCAAGCACCATGGATAGGGATTGAGAGGGTTCATTTACATGGCAAATGAGCACATAGATAATGGTTTGAAGCATTGCTTCTTGGATGCCAGCGTCGAAACTTATTTGAAGCTCGGGGTCATCAATGAAGCAAGTGAACTAGACGTAAGTAACTGATCTTTCCCAAATCAATTGAATTTAATCTTACTTTCGAAACATATCAAAATTTTAGATAACGCTAATTACTTTTTTAGGATATATTAGTTAGGTTGTGCTATTGGAATATAATTTTGAACTTTAATTAGGTTATGCTTTAGTTTAGTACATTGGTTAAATTATGATTTTCAACTTGAGAAATCTAGATGGGAATTGATGCCCACGGTGTAATTGTGTTGTTAGAATTGGTTATTCGAAGTGTTATGTTTCATGCAAGTTTTTTGGTTTCCTCCAATTTTAGGGGAAATTATGGCAATTTTTTTTAGAAATAAATATTTTTGTATTCTTCACATGATTAAAGGAGAAGTTGATACAAATGGCCGGCAAGGAATTGGTGACAACCCAGCTACAAAACCCAGAGATGACACCTGAACAGGTGTCTCCCTTATCGATAGAGAGTTAGATTGGTATTGCCGATGCCGTTTACGACCGCCGAGCTCGCAAGGAGGTTCGTGGATTTGGACGACGGTGCAAAGAGATTTGTTTCGTCGCCTAATTGGTTACTTAAGCGACAAAAACAAATTGTTTTGTCGCCTATGTACTTGGGCTATGATTGTTAGCCAACGAATGTTTCGTCGCCTAAGTATCTGGTTGACGAACAATTCCACTTAGTTGATGAAATGGCTTCTTCTCCTAAGTGCATTTCTCTGGTAGTGGATTAGGCATGAGTAAGTGTTTGTTAGACCGCATCAGTTCCCTTATGTCAGGGATGATAGAAATATTAGGCTCTTGATATGCATTGTCATTAAACGCTTTAGTGTCAGTCGCCAACATCCCTCCTATTATTGTGGAACTCCATATTCCTCGGTGAGAAATATGGTTAACTATTTTCTAACATTCACCCAATTTTGGATCATCCAGACAGAACACCTACCTAACTAAGGTGGCAAGAGCGAATGACTCATCCTCATACCAGCTTGAGTTTGTATCCCTTGATAAAATGCCAAGATCTTCCTTCGTATGCTTGAACCATTTACACTTAAAGAAAAAATCGTTGAAATTAAGGTGGTTTTTTGGTTCTCACAGGACCAATTTTGGGTACGGCAGCAGCGCTGTAGCTGCAGTGCCTTTGAATTTGTGAGTTCTCAGGTGAGCATGTACAAGAATACTTCCTCGTATAGATCCTCATCTGCAAAACATTCACAGTACACAAAGATTAGTAAAAACTTTATATGAAATCTAAAAACTCCCCCAAAAAAATCTAGTCCTGTTACTCTTATTGAATGCTTCATATCTTTCGTAAATCACTCAAGAAAAAAATTGATAACTGGATCAGCTGTGCGGAACTTGACGGTAGCCCAATCAGACGCTCTGAAATCATCAGAGCCAAGTTAACAAAGATAAGCAAACTAACCACAAACATAACATGTTCATCTGAAAGTCTGAAACTGAGAATTAACCAGCAAATATACTCATTAGTTACAGGAAATCCACCTATATAACAAAAAGAAAACCATAAACCCATTTAAAGTTAAAATTCTAAGACTTTAGAAAAAAGAATATGTGATCGATCCTTTACTCACCTAAATAAACTTGCTCCCCACAAATTGAAATTAAGATCATAAAGACTAAGAACAGAGTTGCTTATGAGTTATATGCTTTGAAAAGACTAACCAAATATGCGATTCCCACCGGGGTTGCTGTTTCTGCTGCACTACTTTCAACTCAGCCTGCCCCACCTGACTCGGCCACTAAGGCCTCGATGTCGTTTCTTGACGACGCCGCCAGTCCTCTGTCGTCGTTTTCGTTAATCAGAATTTGGTCCTTTTCTTCACATCATCACCATCCAAGATTCAACATCAGTATACAGTTTGCAAAATACAGTATTGACTGACAGCTGATAGTCCAAGTCACAGCCGACGCTATTGAAGCCGATGCTGATTCTCCAAACCAAATGATCGATTCAAAATAGAATTTCAAACCAATTTCAGAACCCAAACGATCAATCCTTCCACTCTAAACCCATTCGATTTCTCTTATCGTTGTTATCATCCAGATTTTGATCTGCTACTTCCCGGCTTTATAAACATCTCTGAATCTCGCACAAATGTCGTATTCCATCCGTACCATCAGTTTCAGGGCTACCATTTCAGCCAGTCACCTTCTTTTATCCGTTGGATCAAATCTGATGGCCACATATTAATCACCAAGTCACGTGTAGCACAAATGATTGAGCTGTGTTGAGAACGGCCAAGTGCAATATAATTTTTTGGTCTGTGATGCAAGTTTAGACATCACTAGGGTCGAGGTATGGGTGGGGACGTCGGGAGATCTGAAGCAGGGTGATCAGGCAAAATAAATTTCGTTTATAGACTGACATATATATTGATAAACAAACTACTACATATTTTTAAGCTATACTCTACTAAAGCTAATGTATTCTAACAAATTAATTAAAAAATTGAGAGTAATTTGGTTATGATAAAACTACATTGATAAACAAACTATTACATATATACATTGATAAACTTACATATTTTTAAGCTACATTGATAGGCTACTCTAATGAAGTCATCTATTGTAACATAATTACACGACAACAACTAACATCCAAATCAAGTATAGATGCTTGATCACAATGTTAGTTGTATAAAAAATAACTTACATATTGTACTTGTAGCATAAATATATAGACAACAGCTAACATCCTAATCAAGTGTACATGCACTCATGATCACAATGTTAGCTGTACAAAAGTTAACTTACATAGTGTATTCTAATACATACTTACATAAAGTTGACACATTAAAAGTCAGCTGGTGATTGAGATGATTATAGGAAGCTGGGGAGTTCTTCAAATTAGACTAGTAAGAGATTGAACAAAGAGTATACCTCTCTTTCTCCCACAAAAGTTAGCTCCCAATTGATAATGTCATGACATCACCGTGATTCCTACAAATTTAAGCAATGTAATAGATGGGTTAATTGGAAATTCCTGATTATAGAAACACATGGATCTAAACCCTGTGTATAAAACTCGGACTGGTCTTGCATTACCTATTGGATGTCAATTGTTCTTTTTTAGTTCTTGTTGCTCTTTGTTTGCCTCTAATAAGGTAGATGATGCTTGACCAGATTACCTACACATAATTTCAAAGATTTTAGCGTTAAAGTGATTTCGTCAATTGTAGAGTAGAATTAACTATGATTGCACTTACATCCTTATTTTTTTCTTTGAACCTGATGCAAACAATGCTATAGTAGAAGATTGAGTTGGACACTATCTTTTGTAATGTATCTTGTCAGAAGTTTGAATGATTGGCTCATCATTATTTCTCATGCCAATTGCCCATTCATTTTCAAAGATACAACTTGAGAACCAAAATGGAAGCAGCAACAATAGCACAACTGTTAATTCACTCAGTTGCACATGTGCATATATCTTTATCACATATGTTAATCTTTAATGTGATATAATTCAACCTAGCTAGCGAAATATGTAGCACAAAATGTATAGAAAGTCACAATGTGATATGGAGATAATAAGTACATCAAAACACATTACTAATACTTATAAGAAAACCCCATTATTGATGAAATTAATTAGCAAAATATTGAAGCATGTACATCATTATGTTTTACGACCAAAACTTAAACAAATTACCTAAAAGTATACATAAGGCAACTTCATTTAAAAATTTGTTTTGACATAGGAAGCATGACTAAAATCTGTTAATTAGAAATAAGAGAGAGTGTAGAGTAACCATACCTCTAATGCTCTTGACTTCAATCGGCGTCATCTTGAATTTCTTACACTTCATCAAAATAGATTGCCTCAATGTCATATCTATTATGTATAACACCAAGCCCATACAAATGAAGTCAAAAATAGAGAAAAATAGAAATCCATGAGCCATTGATAATTTCAAACACAGAAAAAAACAAAAATACAAAGTAAAACTTACTAGAAGAGATAAAAAAGATGAGAGAGTGAGTGCCAAGGGTGGAGGCCACTGACCATCATGATGTGGCCTGTTAATGAAACAAATAACATAATGCACATAAACTTTGCGTACATGTAATATGGACTTTAAATTGTATGTAGTCATTTGCTAGCAAAAAGTAATATCCATCCTCCTCAACATTATTTGGCCGCAATATTGGTCAACATGATGTGGCCTCAATTATAGATAATAATCCCATCAACATATTACAACATAATATTCAGTGATTTCTTTTTTAACAATCTCAGCCATTCTCTATTTAATGAATGAAATAAGCATAGTTTAGTCATGAAGTAGAGAGAGATCACACTGTTAAAATGCATACCAACCTGCTTTGAGAAGTTTGTCCAACGGTTGTTGCAATTCTATTGTTTTTCTAATTTCTTCAATTTTTTTTATAGCTAGAGTAAAAACATCAACAAAAGCACTATACAATGCTCGGAGAAATCATGCCTCAACAACCTCAAAGTGCATTGAAAGCTGCCTATTCTAAACTGACATCTACCTTTTCACTTTGTCCGGTTGCAACCGAAAATTACAAACAGATTAAGGTAAGAAGCTAATTGAACCAATATGAACTCAGAATAGACACAGTCTTAGCAAATAAAGCATTATCTTTTTGTCAACAACTAATGTTGTGTAGACAATTAAAGGACCCAACCTCGATTTAGTTTCCTAAACCGGAATCAAACCCCTTCTGAAAACACGAACCAACAAAAACCTTAAAAATTTCGGCAGAGTAACGCTACTAACGCGGAATTGCCTTTACCTGCACCCGGAAAATAACACTTCATCCTATGCCACAAAAGCCAAACCGTGGGCACCAATCTCATCCGGATTTCTCAATATCATATCAATAACAATAAACAGTAAACATAACTGTACTTTATAAGAAATCTGGGAAAAACCACATAAAACATATATCAATATCGTATTAGAGCGACCTCTAGTATATATATATACAAAATATACAACAGTAAGCAAAACAAGAAAGCTACTGGAAAAGAAAGGTAGCTCGAACGACTAGCCTCCGACCACGACGTGAGACACCAGAATCCAAACTGCAAACTGGGCACGAAAACCAAAAAGCCCAGGGGAAAGGCAATAAAATGTTAGAGTGAGTGGACGAAAATAAACATATCCCTTTCACCAATTTCATATACAATAAACAAGTATAGCGAGTTCGGAAAATATATATATGGAGGTGCCAAGCGAATCTCTCAAGCCCGATGGTCAGGCGAATCTCTCAAGCCCGACAGCGATAGGCCAGAGGAATCTCTCAACCCTGGCGACATAACAGGGGAATCTCTCAACCCTGCCAAGAGGAATCTCTCAACTCTGGTCAGACTAACGGTGATCAGCCGAGTAGCCGAAGCATCGATGCAGGTATGCCATCACCATAAAAATATAAAATAATACCTCCAAAAATAATAAATAAACTCAACATCGTATATAAACAAATACGGAAAATCACAAACACGCAACGACTGTGAAAGTATAAAAGTGTCCACTCACAGATGAGCAAAGCGCGCACTCGCGCTAATCACGTTGTCCGGCGGAAGATCTCTCGCCCAAAGTACGATCTCGATCTCCTGAATAATCATAAAATATATCTGATCAAAATCACAATTCACAACACTATACCACACCTCGGAAACCAACCGTTCCCGAAAACGTATAACTGATACAAAAATAATTAACGAAATTTCCGAAATCTCCACTCAAACCCTCGACTGAAAATCTGGTACCCAAATAAACTCGAAAACCTCAAGGCGACGATCGGGGTGCGAATACGAGTAAAATGACATATAACTCGACACAGTTTCAAAAAAAGTCAACGTTCGCCGGAGCTCCGCTGTTGACCGCCGCCGCCGCCGGTGGCGCGCCGTCAACCGGAGAGATTTTCCGGCGGCCAAGCTCCCAAACTGTTCTCCTCCTCAAGCCAAGCATCTTTCCTAAAGGGGTCACCACCATCCAGCCACCACCGTGGCCGGAAAACAGCTCGAAAGGTTAACGGCCGGGAATCGCCGGAAAACTTTCCCGGCCGATTCCGGCGCCGTCACGTCTCCTCGTCCCTCAAAACCAAACGGGAAACCATCCTTAATCAAAGCCCAACCGATTCCAACCAAAATCCTCACCGGAAAGCCACCGGAGCGCCGCCCTTAAACGGAGCCGATTCCGGCCGGAAAACAAAAACTTCAAACACTCCGTTCTCCCTCAAAACGAAACCAATTTCCACAAATCCAAGTTCTAAACAATTGCAAATCAAGAGAGGAATCGATTCATACCCAAATCGGAGCCAAAGGTGACCGAAATCGCGAAGTCCGACGGCAACAGTTCGCACACGCGCGGTGGAGCTCCGGTCAACGGTCAACCCTTGGTCAAACGACGGTCAAACTTCTCGAACAGTGTTTTCGACAATTTTTCGACTATTTCCGATATTTATACTCGCATCATGGGACGAATGACGGTCCAAAACGGATAACCATTACGATTCGGATAAACTCGATACGAACGGATAAACTCGACGAAATTCCAAAACTTCAAATAATCATATTATATTCCTCGATCGTCGAAATAATCATCCGGAACCGCCCACAAATTTGAAATCACGTGTACAACAACTCTCGAGAAGAGACTCAACTCAAATTCTCGGCCAATAATTAAGTCCTGATCAAAACCGACAATTCAATCAATTATAAAAAAAACAGTAATTACGCGCTAACTCGTGATTTAAGCCAATTACTTTACTGATTATGTTCCGGGTCGTCACAAATCTACCCCCCTTAAAAAAAATTCGACCTCAAAATTTACGTACCTATCAGGTGAACAGATGAGGATACTGCTCCCGCATACGCTTCTCAGTCTCCCAGGTGGCCTCCTCAACCGAGTGATTCTGCCACAAGACCTTCACCATCGGTATAATATGGTGCCTCAACTCTTTCTCATGCCGATCGAGAATTTGTACCAGCTCCTCCACATACATCAAATCCTCTCGGATCGGTAGTTGTTGTGGCGCTAACACATGTGATGGATCTGGGATATACTTCCGCAACATCGAAACGTGAAAAACATCATGAACACGAGCCATCTCAGCCGGCAACTCAAGTCTGTAAGCCACGGCACCAACCCTCTCGGTGATTTCATACGGACCAATGTACCGTGGTCGAAGCTTGCCACGCTTCCCGAAACGCACAACTCCCCTCCACGGAGATAGTTTCAGGAAGACCCAATTGCCCACATCAAACTTGAGACTCTTTCTCCCCACGTCCGTATAACTCTTCTGGCGATCCTGGGCAATCTTCAATCTATCCCGTATAATTTGGACGTCCTCCATGGTGCTCTTCACCAGATCAGGGCTAATAAGCCATCGCTCACCTACCTCACTCCAACACAACGGAGTGCGACACTGCCTCCTGTACAGGGCCTCATACGGTGCCATCTCGATACTGGCCTGATAGCTGTTGTTATAGGCGAACTCTATCAAATGCAGTTGTTGGTCCCAATTTCCTCGAAACTGCAAAATGCAAGACCGCAACATATCCTCAAGAGTCTGTATAGTCCGCTCAGACTGCCCATCAGTCTGAGGATGAAAAGCTGTATTGAAGTGCAATCTCGTGCCCATGGCTCGCTGCAATGCCTGCCAGAACTCGGAAGTAAACTGACTGTCTCGATCAGAAACAATAGATTCAGGCACACCGTGCAGTGAAACGATCTCCGACAAATACAGCTTAGCCAATCTGTCTACAAATATCTTCCCCGGAAGTGCGACAAAATGAGCGGATTTCGTCAGTCGATCCACAATAACCCAAATACCAGTGTTGCCAGCCGAAGTACGCGGCAACTGATAAACGAAATTCATGGTAATGTGCTCCCACTTCCAAACCGGAATCTCCAGTTGCTGTAACCTTCCCGCAGGCTTCTGCCTCTCCGCTTTAACCTGCTGACAAATCAAACATCGGCTCACATATACGGCAATCTCCCGCTTCATATTGCGCCACCAGTAATACGCTCGAAGTGTACGAAATATCTTCGTACCTCCGGGATGCATCTCATACGCCGAACAATGAGCCTCGTCTAAAATCTCCTTCTTCAGACTCTCGTCTCGGGGTACGCACAACCTGCCTCTGAAATGTAACGTACCGTCATCACTTAATCGAAACTCTGTTGGCACACCATTCTGAATCATGGTCTTCTTGTCCAACAGGTAGGAATCTGAATCCTGAGCTTCCCGAACCTGATCAACCAACACTAGTCGAACCTGGAAACTGGCCAACAAAGCTCCCCCATTGTCCCACTCGAACTCGGCTCCCGTAGCCCGAAGCTCGGCTAACATAGATACTCTGGCCACACACACGTGAAACAACAAAGCTCCGGATTTTTGACTGAGCGCATCGGCAACAACATTAGCCTTCCCTAGATGGTACTCGAAAGTGCAATCATAGTCGTTAATCAACTCCATCCACCTGCGCTACCTCATGTTCAAGTCTAGCTGCATCTATAGGTAAGTGAGACTCTTGTGATCGGTGTAAATCTTACATTGGGCTCCGTACAAGTAATGTCTCCAACTTTTCAACGCTAACACAATAGCGGCCAACTCCAAATCATGGGTCGGATAGTTGACTTCGTGTGGTTTCAGCTGCCTAGAACCATAGGCTTCAACTCTGCCATGCTGCATCAGCACACAACCAAGTCCCAACTTCGACGCATCACTGTAAACCACGGACTCACCGTTGTCGTCTGGTAAAGTCAGAACTGGTGCAGTAGTCAACTTTTCCTTCAAGAGCAAGTAACTCTCCTCACATGCATCGGACCACTCAAACTTGACGCCTTTCTTCGTCAGTCTGGTCAGTGGAGTAGCAATCCGAGAAAAATCCTGCACAAAGCTAAAGATGATAGTCTATATCACATAAATGAATGCGTAGCACCTAGATCTAACAATGTAAGTACTGGAATACCAAAGACATGCAACGTACCGATGACAACCTCCGGTGAAGATCTGCCCTCACGCAAAGTCATGGCATGAACCCTGGCCTGCCCGGCTGGTCGTCTACGCTGAGGTTGTCCCTGTTGTCCGCCCTGGCCCGCAAATTGTACTGGTCGAGCCCTCGAAGTGGCACCTCGCTCTCCTCCGGAACTCTGAGCTGCCTGTCCACCAGCACCATCAAGCTGGAAACACTCTCTCACATAGTGACCCACCTGGGCACAACAAAAACAAGTGACAGGGCCTCGCTGACACAGACCAACATGGTGTCTGCTGCAGAGACTACACAACAGGTACTCCCTCGGTATGGCAAAAGAGCCACCGGTACGCCGAGGATAACCGGGAACCGCTAGAATCCCCACTAGGCTGTGGTCGCTGCAGTCGATCTCTCCTCCATCTCTGCCTCTGTCTCGGTGCACTAGTTGATGGTCTATATGGTCCACTACCCGAGGATGAAGCCGAACCGGAAGTATCAGAACTCTGCCTCTTGGGAGGCCCCTGACTCGGTCTGCCCTCCTTAAACCGTCTAGGTTGGTACCTCATCTGCCTTTCCTTCTTGATATCCTCACTTCGAAGTGCTGCACTGACAAACTCATCGAAGTTATTCCGAGGCATCGTAGTCAGAGTCCCCTTGATGTTCAAGTTCAAACCCAGCTCAAATCTGCGGCACTTGGCTTCTTCAGTAGCCACCATGTCACGAGCAAACCAAGATAAGTGGATAAACCAGTCCCGATACTCAAGCACAGAAAAACTGCCCTGCCTCAAGTTCGTGAATTCCTCATACTTCTGCTGCTGGGTAGCCTGGTTGAAGTATCTCCGCATAAAAAAATCTCGGAACAATGTCCACGGAGTATCAACTGGTACCCGATCGGTGCTAACCCACCAGAAATATGCATCTGACTCAAGTAATCCAACTGCTGCCACTGTCATCTGCTCAGGGGTAAAACGCAGACGCTCACAAACTCGTTCAACCTAAACCAACCATGCCTCACACATCTCTGGATCAGCTGAACCCGAAAAGACAATCGCACCAGTAGTATGAGCTTTGACCACAGAGTCAAAACGATCCTCCAAACACAACATTTGCATCAGCAAGTCGTGCGTCTGGCGATCCTCATCAGGATCCACTTCCCGATCAACACGGGGACCACGTCGAGGAGGCATCCTACTGATACAAGACAAGAATTAGGTACAAGCAGAAGGGATGTAATCATGAGACCTCAGATATTTGAGAACACACAACACCCGAAGTATTGATGAGTACCGCTGGCCAGTCAGGTCATCGCTCCAGACATGCTGTACAAACTCAAATACCCTAAGCGTCACAGCTACAAGAGTCTACAGAATCTGACAACCTAATGCTCTGATACCAAGCTGAAAGGACCCAACCCCGATTTAGTTTCCTAAACCGGAATCAAACCCCTTCTGAAAACACGAACCAACAAAAACCTTCAAAATTTCGGCAGAGTAACGCTACTAACGCGGAATTGCCTTTACCTGCACCCGGAAAATAACACTTCATCCTATGCCACAAAAGCCAAACCGTGGGCACCAATCTCATCCGGATTTCTCAATATCATATCAATAACAATAAACAGTAAACATAACTGTACTTTATAAGAAATCTGGGAAAAACCACATAAAACATATATCAATATCGTATTAGAGCGACCTCTAGTATATATATATACAAAATATACAACAGTAAGCAAAACAAGAAAGCTACTGGAAAAGAAAGGTAGCTCGAACGACTAGCCTCCGACCACGACGTGAGACACCAGAATCCAAACTGCAAACTGGGCACGAAAACCAAAAAGCCCAGGGGAAAGGCAATAAAACGTTACAGTGAGTGGACGAAAATAAACATATCCCTTTCACCAATTTCATATACAATAAACTTGTATAGCGAGTTCGGAAAATATATATGGAGGTGCCAGGCGCATCTCTCAAGCCCGACGGTGATAGGCCAGGGGAATCTCTCAACCCCAGCGGCATAATAGGGGAATCTCTATACCCTGCCCAGAGGAATCTCTCAACTCTGGTCAGACTACCGGTGATCAGCCGAGTAGCTGAAGCATCGATGCAGGTATGCCATCACCATAAAAATAGAAAATAATACCTCCGAAAATAATAATTAAACTCAACATCGTATATAAACAAATACGGAAAATCACGAACTCGCAACGACTGTGAAAATATAAAAGTGTCCACTCACAGATGAGCAAAGCGCGCACTCGCGCTAATCACGTGGTCCAGCGGAAGATTCCTCACCCGAAGCACGATCTTAATCCCCTGAATAATCATAAAATATATCTGATCAAAATCACAATTCACAACACTATACCATACCTCGAAAACCAACCATTCCCGAAAACGTATAACTGATACAAAAATAATTAACGAAATTCCCGAAATCTCCACTCAAACCCTCGACTTAAAATCTGGTTCCCAAATCAAATCGAAAACCTCAAGGCGACGATCGGGACGCGAATACGAGTAAAACGACATATAACTCGACACATTTCCAAAAAAAGTCAACGGTCGCCGGAGCTCCACTGTTGACCACCGCCGCCAGCGGTGGCGCGCCGTCAACGGAGAGATTTTCCGGCGGCCAAGCTCCCAAACTGTTCTCCTCTTCAAGCCAAGCATCTTTCCCAAAGGGGTCACCACCATCCAGCCACCACCATGGCCGGAAAACAGCTCGAAAGGTTCACGGCCGAGAATCTCCGGAAAACTTTCCCGGCAGATTCCGGCGCCGTCACGTCTCCTCGTCCCTCAAAACCAAAGGGGAAACCATCCTTGATCAAAGCCGAACCGATTCCAACCAAAATCCTCACCGGAGCACAGCCCTCAAACGGAGCCGATCCGACCGGAAAACACAAACTTCAAACACTCTGTTCTCCCTCAAAACGAAACCAATTTCCACAAATCCAAGTTTTAAACAACTGCAAATCAAGAGAGGAATCGATTCATACCCAAATCAGAGCCGGAGGTGATCGAAATCGCGAAGTCTGATGGCAACAGTTCACACACGCGCGGTAGAGCTCTGGTCAACGAAAGTCAACGGTCAACCCTTGGTCAAACGACGGTCAAGCTTCCCGAACAGTGTTTTCGACAATTTTTCGACTATTTCCGATATTTATACTCGCGTCTCGGGATGATCGACGGTCCAAAACGGATAACCATTACGATTCGGATAAACTCGACGAAATTCTGAAACTTGAAATAATCATATTATATTACTCGATCGTCGAAATAATCATCCGGAACCGCCCACAAACTCAAAATCACGTGTACAACAACTCTCGAGAAGAGACTCAACTCAAATTCTCGGCCAATAATTAAGTCATGATCAAAACCGGCAATTCAATCAATTATCGGAAAAAACAGTAATTACGCTAATTCGTGATTTAAGCCGATTACTCTACTGATTCTGTTCCAGGTCGTCACAACAATAGAAGCAATTTCTTCAGAGTCATAATCGACCTCCAAGTCACAGCTGAAGTCCCACTAGGTTTGACTATCTTTCTTCTCAAAAGCTATAATAGTCCTTATAGTTAGTGAATTCAACATTAACTTTGAATACAATTTTTAACCTGCCAAAATTATAGTGTAAATCAGTTTAAGATTGATTACCTGAAGTCATACCTTAAACCTCAATTCTCTCTTCGAGAGAGGAAATGTATCAGACTGATCGATCAATCGATCGCAAGAGAGACAAAACTAAGGGCAAAAGGATCGGAGGTTGAGATCGGAGGTCAAGATTGAAGAATGGAGAGCACAGTAAGATTAAGAGAAAATATGAGAGAAAGTTGAGAGACCGAGAGGAGTTAAGAGACGACGACCCAAAACATAGGATTATAGAGAACTCCTGCATGGGTCTCACGCTCAAAATTTGGATGACCAAAATGCCTCTATGAACAGTGAAATCTATAGGTAAAACTCATCTGTGTTATATTGTAAATGTATGTATACAGTATAGAGAAGTTAATAGTGAAAAAGTAGAGATAACTATGAAAATATGTATATTTATAGTTGCAGTAGTTAAAATGAGTATATTCTATGCCAAAATACAAAGAGTTATATATCTTATAACACATCTTTATCGACAATATTTTTCGTACAAATATTAGGGATGTCGTCACCGTTATTTATAAAAAAAATTAAGACCTTTCTTTGACGTAACTCTAAATAGCGCTACATATAATTATCCATAAGTACAAACTGGTTTTGATCAATATATTCCTATTTGATTTAATGACTAGCCTTGACTCTTGTTTATCATCATTGTGTAACATGGTTTGACAAAAAATTAACGTCTTTTAAACGTAAACGGCTATTTAGTTTCTGTTGCACATAATACTATCTTTGGAATATGAACTTTTTCTCCCATTTTGTTTCCGGTAAGTATTTTTGCCTCAATTAGTCTTTCAAACAGCTTTGTCACAATCAACCTTGTACTGTTAGACAAATCATGTATCTGATATAAAATTTTTAATAACATAATAGGCATGCCAATTTTCAATATTAAGTTCATGCGTAGACAATCCACTAAATTCAAGTTTATTCAAAAATTCCATGGGATATAAAAGATTGATATTATCGTTATTATCTGAATTATATGAAATTGAATCCGAACTAAAATACGAGTTGTTATCTCTGGATAATAATTCAATTGCAGAATTATTTATTTCAAGAACAATTATATTTTTTGGAGCCACTATAGCATGTTCTCTTAAATAATTGGTATCACTATATTTGCTTAAAAAATTGGGATAGGTTGCTTGAAAAATTGAATCTATAGGATGAACTATAAGATGACTAACTATTTCTTCTGGTATATCAATATAGCTTACATTAGGATCACCTGTAGGAAATTTTGATTCTAATTGACATTCTCCTATTTGTAGTATCCATTCAACAAAATCTTTAATATCATTTTTTTTCTATGCTGCTTAAACCAATGGTCCACAATCTCATATTTCAGTTAGATGAAATACTGTAATGTCAGGCCACAAATATGAATTATTAACGATGCCCGAATGACTTGTTCTTTGCTACCACCTTGTATGACCGGTAATATTTGTCTAAAATCTTCACCAAATAGAATAGTTTTTCCTCTAAATGGTTATCACGCAATGTTCTATCAACTGATTCAATACAATATTTATTACATTATCAATTCGGTCTTTTCAATTAAACTTGAAATATTAATCTATTTATTAATATTACACATTGAATCTTTATCTATAATTGGTTATATTTTGAAACGCGAATGAACTGTTTTGCCTATCGGAAGTAATAATGAAGCAATGCCTGATGAAGCAACGACCAAAACAATTTTGCCTTCAGATCTCAATCTAAAAATTATAGTATTCCATAAAAAAAAAATTTGTTCCTCCGCTACCATAAACAAATAATGATATTGGGTTGTTTTATTCTATGACTTTGATCACCTCATTGTATATCATTTTTTTAGAGCTATTTAGCTTAGTTATCATGTTAGAATGTTCTTGTTTTAGCACTTCACAATCGAAATCTAATTCTTCTCTAAATACCTATTGCCAAGTTGACGTATTTGTTGTGTCTTTAGAATTAGTAATTAACGATATTTTAAAGTACTTGATAAGATGTTAAACAATTTTTCAAGTTCATATAAAATAATATTTTTTTAATTCATCATCGGGTATAGAAAGATTTGGCATATTACAATTTGATCTCATTTTGTGTGATATATCATCAGACATGTTAATCCAATATGCATCCAGTAAATCTCGAGGATCCGAGACATTACAAAATAGAACAATCGTAACAAATAAATTATGAATTGAGGAGAAGTGATAGTAAAAGTAAATTTCAATAATGCTTCGACCCATTCTTTATCATCACCTAACAATCCAAGGGCTCGACATGCTTCATGATACGTATAATAAATGACACAATTGATTGTTTTTATTGAATCAGAATTAGTATATCCTTTTTGAACATTTAAAAGTATTATAAGATAATATAATTCACTCGCAATTGGTGGCACATGTGCTATTCTACCAAGTACGCGATATTGTTTTCTTCGGGTCCATAATTTTTATTATCATTCCAAACAAATTTAGTAGAAAATTGAGTATATGTTAATTTCTTTGCCTTCTTATAAGTCTTGTTGCATGAAACCAAGCAGTGAGCATAGTAGTTTCTATATTCGGATTATTTAAGACATTTTCAAGATGAGTACTTTGATGGAAACAAATAAATTTTTAAATATTGAACCGCAAGAAATCTAGAATGAATGAAAAATTTAAATAAACACTACACGGACTCATGAGGAGTTAAATATCGACAATTGTGATAATTTTAGATTTCATCATTTATATTCTGATGGACCTATACACGAACTCTATCGGGTCCTTTATTTATGTATTTGAATAAATATTTTATTAACTTAGAATGAGAACATGATTCAACATTTATATGAGCATTATATCGCAACAACAAATGAGCATTGTAAGGAATAACATAATTATTACCAACATGAACTCCTTTTTTAACTACAAAACATGATTCATCATCGCGACGTCTATACTCAGGAGCCTTTATCGCTTGAAAAATCGTGTTAGGAATAAATGGTTTTGAAAAATGTCCTGTACAAAATTTATCTCGCAAACACGGAGAATTTGGATTAACTTGACTGCAAAGACCATGGATCATAAATTGACTAACAATTTCAAACAATTGTGGACTAAGATTATCGAGTAATTCTGCTGAAATTATGGAATCTACATCATTTGGTGTATAACATTTGTATTTATTTTTAAGCCAAAATAATATATAAGCTTGGAGCAACCCTCGCTTTTGGAATTCAATTATACACATGTGAGGATGAACTTCTCTAAAGGGTTTTGCAATTTTAATATAAGCAATCATATCATCCACTTTTATTTTAAAAATTCGACAAATAATATCAAGACGATCTTCTGGTTTGTATCCTGTTTTTTTTCTCTCAAAATTTATGGTCATTTCACATTGCACGTGAAAGTAATAAACAAATCGGGATTACCGTATTCTCTACAAATTGTCATTGCATCTTGAGAATTATTTATCATGTCTCTTGGACTGCCCGTGTGAGAACGAGGAAGAAAAACTCTTTTTCCAACATCTGAGCCTTGGATAATTCCACTTGAAATAAACGTAGATATATTATTCCATGTTTCACACCTAAGATCTGGTTGATGATTATTTACATATTCTAATCGATTTTCATCGACGGTTGCATATGTAACAACTAAATATTGTTGAAATAATCTTCTACCTTTTAACAAAGTACTCTATTAGTTTTCTCTATCATGAATTTTGTAACATACAAATTTTTTCATTGTCAATTTTCTCTCTTTATTGCCACTTTTTTCTACAATTTGTTTTAATTTTAAATTTATTTTAAATCTATCTTCTCCATATGAAAAAAGAAACGGATACTATAATGACATCAATTTCAGATGAATTGTAGATATTTGTTTTAGCGATCCATCATTTTGATAGAATAATTATGTATCTATTGGAATTAAATTCAACTATATCACCCACAATCAATCCACCAATTTCAAAAGCAGAAGGTAATTCATATTATTTACTATCAGTTTTTTCACGATCAAGTATAGTGACATCAAAATTGGGCAGCGAATGATTATTAAATCATCTCTGATAGATCGATATGTTTTGGTTAATTCATTACACTCATCCAAAAATTCTACTAATCCTTTAACAATATTAGCATCAATATTGTTATTTGTGTTATTTGGATCAATAGCAATTATACGACTTGAAATTTCATTCTGAGTGTGATACAGATATAGTTGAGAATATTTAGGACTTTCTTTTTCGGAAGGTAAAACGGAACTCATTAAATAATGCACTTGTCCACATATTTTTAAATATATAAGGATCTATTCCATTATTTATGTGATATTTAATTTTAGTCCCCATAGAAGTAAAAGTAAACATGGAATTATAAACTCTAATATTTTCACGAATTAACTCACTTTTTCGACCATTAACTGGATTTAACAGTTCATCAAGAAAAGTTGAAGTTGGACATGACATCGGAAGTTGGACTTGTCCTTTTTCACAACAATGAGTGTAAATCAATCGGTTATTTTTTTTTGTTTTTAATTCTTCATCTAATCAAAAGAGGTTAGCACAGTGTTCACATGTATAAGTATCATCACCGGAGTCATTATAATCCACAATGACTCCTGTGATTACATCATAAAATTGTAGGTTAGATAACTAATAACTGATAATAAAGTTTTATTAATTGATAATTGATATTGAAGTTTGTTCTCACCTGCGCAACTTCGTTGATATGATGCCTACCCATGAATTCCTCTATCAACACCTGTGATTCACAGAAAAGAATTATGGTTAGATTGAATCAAATAATTGTCCAAATGATCATACAACCTAATAAACCAAATGGAGCAGTGAATCAGATTGTAGCCTAGGTCCAATAGAAAAAGGCATCAATATTTTAATTAATCAAAATGAAACAATCAAGTGTAGGTAGTACAAACAACAAAATGCTAGGATATATTGAGCTGCAAAGCGATTCAACATTCATATTTCATATTTTAAAAATCGATCACGCAGTTATATACAAAACCAAAAATGCAAAATCATAAAAAAAATCTAACACATAACACTATATTCTCTACGTTGATTAACAAACCCGTGTAAAAGAACCAAGCTCTTAAATGTCTTCTACATGTTTTTGCAGCTGATAATCACCCTAACTCATTTTATGGTGGAACACTATATTCTCCTATGTTGGAACAATTTATTTTACTGATACTAATTATTCAAGGGACATGACAGACCAAAGACAATAACCAGTCACATATATAACGTGTAATAATGGCAGACAACCAAAACGTATATAACTAAAACAAAAAAATGAACACAGTGGAATACTATTTTAGGCCGTTTTAGATTCATTCAAATAACATAACAATATTTCGATTAACAAACAAAAAAAATATATAAATTGAAACAAAGAGCTAGGAACACCATGTGTATCATTAGTAACTCTGCTAGCATGCATCAATCCATTTATCACTTCTATAAGTAGTAATTGGAGCTGTCATTTCTCTATCTTCTTCAAATTTTGTACTACATGTATTTCAAAATATGCTCAAGACCAAATTCTGTATTGGAATAGTCTTCTTTATGCCTATAGATATTCATCATATGGTGCCACATTTACTTTCCCTTAAGCTAAAATCATCCAGTGCCACGTCTAATTTTTCTTAGGCTAAAATGATCAAGTGTGACTCAATTTAACTTTTTGATTTCAAACTCTAATATTAAGTATACAAGAAAAAAAAAAGTTTAGCTCAATTGATTTAATTTTTTTTATATGCTCCAATACCTGATATAACTTCATCAGCATGTTCATCGTCGTTGCTGTCATGTGCTTCTTCATCATGGCCGATGGCCTGCTTCTATTTCTTCTGCACTACAGGTATTTCAAAATATGCTTAAGATCAAATTCTTTATTAGAATAGTTTTTTTTTTCTGCCTATAGATATTAATTACATGATAGAATATATTTGGAATTCATACCTTGCAATATATTTCATCAACATGCATGGGAACTAATGATGTTGTTGTAGCTTGCCTCTTGCAAAGATAAGGTGGATTTGATCCACTGGGGCCCCCACTTTGAAATAGTTTGCTTGCGTCGTTGTCTCATGGCTTGTCGATGGTTGTCCAAAATTCGATTGAAATAATCGTTTCCTCTTACTTGTAATGCTTGAATTTCTTTTCGGTCCCATATCTAAATATGACACTCCAACTAATAAAAAAATCATGATTGTTTTAAATCTTATTAATGAGACAAAATAATTATTATGTTGCAATGTTATAAATTAGTACAAACGGGACATTTAATAAAATTGATACTAAAGATACTGAAATACTTTTGTATACAAACCTAGTGTGGTAATATAAACTGATTTCCCAATTCCAAGATCGAGGATGTTCTCCTAAGTACATTTTTAATCTATTTAAATACATATCATCTTATGAATAATAGAAGTTTTGTTGCCACCAATCATCTCAACACGGATACGAAGATTATTGATCTACGCATTTTATGCTCGATTATTAATGTATTTCTCGCTACATTTTGCTAAGTTATGACCTTAGTATTCTTATGTATAACTTATTTTTATTGTTTTAGGTCCAAAATAAAGAGGAATGAATAAATGAGGCAGAAATGAGCTCAAAACACAATAAGAAGGAAGTTCCTAATTATGGAGAAGAAATGGTCCGAGAAATAGTTTTTAAATGGTTACTAAAATGCATGCCCATATGGTGTTAAGAATTCGAAACCATTTGACAAATGAAATGGATACCAAAATGGTGCAAATGAGGAAGAAGACATTTCTCCTGCGCGAACCAGGAAAGAGCAATATTGCCGAAATTATGGAGATCCTTGGAGCCGAAGTCATGGAAGATATTTGAAGATTATTTATACCTGATTTGAAGCCCAAAATATGTGCAATAAAATTGTATTTTCGGACAAGAAGAATTGGAGAGCAAGAAATCCAAGATTTGATGAGATTGGGATTCCTAATACTTAAAAAAGAAGGAAATCTGAAGTTACAGGACAGCAGACTTCGATAGGCTGTAGAAATCGCATATCAACTCCGATTGAGGTGATTA
Source organism: Geum urbanum (assembly GCA_946800695.1). Classification (NCBI taxonomy): domain Eukaryota; kingdom Viridiplantae; phylum Streptophyta; class Magnoliopsida; order Rosales; family Rosaceae; genus Geum; species Geum urbanum. Next base: position 29,177,068 of record OX327010.1, read on the forward strand.
ATGAAGATATTTTATAGCCCTCGGAAAGATCTTTCCAATGCCGTATGAATCACGTAATTCTGATATGTATAACTCAGGAAAATCACGTTTTACTACAGGAGGTCAGATTTCTCCGAAATTAATGTGGACTTCTTGTTATGGTAGGAAACAACCTACCCTTCTCCTATATAAAGGGGAGCTCGGCCTCAAAGCAGATCATCACCCATCTTAGAAGCCAAAGCTCTGCAAAAATACCTCTCCTCTACAAAGAAGCCATCGAGCCTCTCCAAAACCGAAGTGTTCAGCCTCAACGAGTCTCGGATCACTCACAACACGCTAAGTCCCTTGTGAGTGAGAACCATCCTCCCTAGAAGTCATCAAGCACCTAGAGTTGCAGTGCGATTCATGGATTCAAAGTGTAACCATGACCTTCTATTTTCAATCTTTGGTTTTGTATTGGATTTGTTTCTGTTATTTGATGAAGAATCAGTTTGGTTTTCAGCTATATGTTATGATTTCTTTTGTAGCTTCCATGTGTTTATAATTCTAAGTCTTTTACATATGTTTGCTTTGAGTCTAATGCTTCGATGCCATGTTCTAGATGATACGCTAAGTCCCTCTCTTTTGCAGGTTTCGATGAACTTATTTAAGATGAAACTGTTTAGGGTGTTTAGACGCTAGTTGTAGTATAATGGTAAGTATTCCTGCTGGTCACGTGGGCGGCCTGGGTTCGATCCCCGGCAACAACGTCAAGACGCTAAGTCGCACTTCTATACAATAAACAAGCATGTGTAGTTAGATTTAGAGTTATGAATTTCGTTGTCTACTAAAGTCTTCTAGCATGAAATCGGCTAGGTTAATTAGACGGGATGATCACTTGTAAATATGTTAGTCTTAGATTTTATTTTTCGTTTAGAAAGCATGTTTAGAATTCTATGTTCTTGTTTGTTTAGCTTGTCTATAAGTTGATGCATGATAGAACTTAGGGTTTCTCTATGTGTTTTCTGCCATGTTTTGTCTTTATCTTTCATAGATTAATAACCAAACTTTCAAACCCCCCATACCTTTTATTTTATGTTTACAAACGTTGTCATGCATTAGTACCCTCAAGCCCCGGTTAAGAACGATCCCTAGTTATCAATGCTACATCTACAAAGAAGGGTTTTAAATTGCATACATGTGAACTATGTGTTGAGTGTCTACTTTGTGTTAATATTTGATGCATGTTTTACGCATATCAATTATCATAATAGTGATTGGTTCGATTAGACTTATATTTTCCTAGCAATCCACAATTTATTCTCTATATTAGGATTCTTGTTAATACCAACCTCACCAATGTCGATCACAAATGGAAGAAATTGCAAAAGAATCAACCAAGCTCTCACAGAAGTATGAAAGTTAAGTCTCTCCAAATATAAGGAGGAAGGAGATTCTAAAGACCCAGCATGTATTTTAACAGAATCAACCATGTTCTCATTTACTATTAAGATTACCAATCATCTGTTATCCTGATTGAACTTCACATAGCAATAGTAAACAAATCTCCTATCACTTTTTGCTATCAAGCAAATTCTTTCCTATGCCAAAAGATCTTTGCACACATGTAATTGAACTACATGCACTAAATAACCACAATTGAACCACATGGCCACAATAAAAGATCAATCGAGATTGAGAAACAAAATTTGGGAAAAATAAGTAGAACTAACCTGAATTGAAAAAGTGTGTGTGTGTGTGTGTGTGTGTGTGTGAGAGAGAGAGACCGATTGGTTTGGATAAGAGAGGCTGAGCTAAATAATATCGCTAAAACTAAACACTAAATTAAACACTTAACAATAATGCATGTAATTTAAAAACCCTATAGATGTAGTGTTTTAAACAATCTAACCGAGGATTTAATGGTGCATGCAATAATTGTGTAAAAGAATGGGGGTATAAAAATTAATTTTAATTTCCTAGATTACTACCTAAAAATATCACAAATATAGCAAGAAATTCTAGGACCCTAACATACATTGACTCATAGACAAGCAAACACATAAAAGACCACTAAAATCCTAACCATGTTTTAGACAAAAAGAAAACATAATTAATTATTTACAAGTGACTGACTTATCCTATACACCTTGCAATTATACATATAATTTCATTCAATTACCTATGAAATCTACAAGTTTTAATTCCGGATTATATGACATGACTTTGAATTAAAGTGCAACTGTGACGACCCGAACCAAAATCAGTAGAGTAATCGGCCTAATTCACGATATAGCACGTAATCGCAGTTTTCCATAAATTGTTTGAATTGCTGGTTTTGATCACGACTTAATTACCGGGTGAGAATTTGAGTTGAGTCTCTTCTCGAGAGTTGTTGTACACGTGATTTCGAGTTCGTGGGCAATTCCGGATTATTATTTCGACGACCCAGAAATATAATATGAATATTTGAAATTGCGGAATTTCTTTAAGTTTATCAGTTCGTATTGAGTTATTCAAATCGTGATTGTGATCCATTTTGGACCGTCGATCATCCCTAGCCGCGAGTATAAATATCCGAAATAGTCAAAAAAATTGTCTAAAAAGCACTGTTGGAAGTTTGACTGGCATTGACCCTTTCTGGTGCGTTGACCACCGTTGACCGAGGTGATTTTGGACCGTTTGAATTCCACCGGTGGACTGGCTGTTTTCGGCCGTTTCAGGTCACGACCTTGGAAGGTAAATGATTCTCCTCGTGATTCTAAGCTATTTAGCACTTGGAATTTCTCGATTTGGTTTCGATTTGAGGGAGAAAATTTGAGTTGAAATTTGAGGTTTTTTCGGCCGGTTTCGGGTTGGCTTGGCGGTGGCGCTCCGGCCACGGGGGTGGCCGGGGATGGAGGGGTTTTGATCGTGGGGTCAAGGCGGTGCTTTTGGGAGGGGTCTCGAAGGCTGCCGTGCACCGTGGACAGAGGATCGACGGCGAACAGCTTCACCGGCGGTGGAGGAACCCCGTGACTTTCGAGCTGATTTCCTGCATGTGTAGCTGGAATTGGACCTGGCCTCAGTTGGGAAAGATGTTGGGCTCGAGGAGGAGAACCTTGTGGAAGCTTGGTCGCCGGAAAATCTCTCCGGTTGACGGCACGCCGCCGCCGCCAGCGGCGGTCAACGGCGGAGCTCCGGCGACCCGTTGACTTTTTACAATTTGATGATTTTAATGTCGTTTTGCTCGTATTCGCGCCCCGATCATCGCCTTTAGATTTTCGATTGGATTTGGGTACCGGATTTTCAGTCGAGGGTTTGAGTGGAGATTTCAGGAATTTCGTCGATTATTTTTGTATCAGTTATATATTTCCGGGAACGGTTGATTTCCGAGGTATGGTACAGTGTTGTGAATTGTGATTTTTATCAGATATATTTTGTGATTATTCAGGGGATCGAGATCGTGCTTCGGGTAAGGGATCTTCCGTCGGATCTCGTGATTAGAGCGAGTGCGCGCTGTGCTCACCTGTGAGTGGACTTTTCTATTTTCACCGTCTTTGCGAGTTCGTGATTTTTCGTATTTATTTATATATGATATTGAGATTATTTATTACTTTTGGAGGTATTATTTTATATTTTATATGGTAATGGCATTACTTGCATCGATGCTTCGGCTACTCGGCTGATCACTGGTAGTCAGACCCAGAGTTGAGAGATTCCTCTGGACAGGGTTGAGAGATTCCCCTGGGCAGGGTTGAGAGATTCCCCTGTTATGCCACTAGGGTTGAGAGATTCCCCTAGCCTATCACCGTCGGGCTTGAGCAATTCGCCTGACCGTCGGGCTTGAGAGATTCGCCTGGCACCTCCATATATATTTTCCGAACTTGCTTTGCATTGATTTTATGATATATGAAATTGGTGAAAGGCATATGTTTATTTTTGTCCACTCACTCTAACATTTTATTTGCCTTTCCCCTGGGCTTTTCGGTTTCCGTGCCTAGTTTGCAGTTCAGATTCTTGTGTCTCACGTCGTGGTTGGAGGCTAGTCGTTCGAGCTACCTTTCTTTTCCAGTAGATTTCTTGTTTTACCTACTGTTGTATATTTTGTATATATTTACTAGAGGTCGCTCTGATACACTACTGATATATTTTCTTATGATTTTCCCCGGATTTCTATAAAGTATAGTTATGTTTACTGCTTTACTTTATTGTCATGATATTGAGAAATCCGGATGGGATTGGTGCCCACGGTTTGGCTTTTGTGGCATATGATGAAGTGTATTTTTCCGGGTGCAGGTTAATGGAAATTCCACGTTAGTAGCGTTACTCTGCCGAAATTTTTGTGGTTTTTGTTGGTTCGTGTTTTCAGAAAGGATTTGATTCCGGTTTAGGAAACTAAATCGGGATTGGGTCCTTTCAGCAACTAAGCGTCTAAACACCCTAATCTCGACTTCATTGTTTTAAGGTAAAAAATGATTGACTAAGCATTTCATCTTAAGACCTAGACCAAAGCATTAAGCATGACACACAACATGCAATCAAGACTCAAAATTGATAAACACATGGAAGATATATTGAACTCGAAAATAGCATAAACCAAAATAAACATGTTATCTTCACAAACAAAGCAAAACAAATACAAGGAGTTATGGAGTAAAGGTTCCATGTTTACTCTTTTTGATTCCTAGTAAGTCCTACAAAATCTCGAGTGGATGGAGCTTTAGGTGGAAGCTACACACATTCTAAAGGGACTAAGCGTATTTAGAAGGAATGTGATGGAAATTTGAGAGGTGGTGGTGGTGTAATTCAGCCTTGCACCTGGAGAGATTTGTGGTGGAGAGTTTGTGGTTGTTTTGGTGGCAAGAGATATTATAATAGGTGATGATTTGATCCTTGTCCGAGCTCATGTATTTATAGGTGAGGATGTTGGCCTTCTTCTAGGAGAAATAGGATTCCTTGTATAACCCGGCTGGTTTGACCTTTCTTCACTAAAAAATGGATATTTCGGGAGCTACAGACCTCTGCAAATTACGATTTTGGTCTCGTTGGAAAGATGACTCGAAGAGTTTTCTATTCATAGTTCAAGCTCCGTCTAAATCCACCTGAGCTATTCCCAGTCTTCGATCTAGGTTGGATGTTCTACACAGGCAGAATACCGTTTCCTTATTTTGATAGATTTCCTTCTCCTCAAGGGTTGAAGTTTCCTCTCCTTACCGTATTTTCTCTCCACCAAGTTTTTGATCTGATTTAATCTTGATATTAGGCTTCTAGAATAGTCTTCTAGTTAATTTAGCCCATCTTGTTTTGCTCCTTCCTCCAAGAATCTTCCGAAAACTTTTCCAATCCTAGTCAACATAGGAAATGTTTTCCTAGTCAACCAATGACTTCTATTTTTCTTCTTTCTTACTTCAAGATCATTTTTTCCGAATTAATTTCCTCCATATTTGATATATTTTGTGTGTTTTGTAGCTCCTTTACTTTGTCTCTTTTGGTCAACACCTGAAAATAACAAAATAATTAAAAACTAATAATACTAAGCAAATAACACTGTTAAATGTAAAGAAAAATACACTAATTAATACTCTTAAAATGCGTAGATCACTAAACCCAAAAGATATGATACAAACCTAAGTCCAAACTAAATTAGAACAATATGAAACAACCCAACACCCAAATTCTACAACGTTGCAATCACACCATACACGTTAAGATACATAATTTTCTTTAACTAAGAAACAGACCCATTTTTCTATTCTAAATGTAGAACAACTTTCTAGGATTAATACGTGGCACGTCCGAGAAAAATCCTAAGCCTTCTAGGATTAATGCTTACGGTTTATATATATATATACACACACACCCACACACACCACGGTACCAGACTTCAGCTCAGGGTACAGTTACCAGGGTGTCTCATCCAACGGTAGTGGCGCCCCTTCTTGAAACCCCACTGTGGATTTAGTCCATGATGCTTTTCCAGAATTTATTCATGGTAGACACCAACATGAAGATGAAGGTTATGGTACTCCTTAATATGACTGAATTCTTGCAGCCTTGGCCACTGAGACTACTAAGATGGATAAGTACAACATGATAATACTTGAATCTTAGACCTCAGTATACCCTGGATGTCAAGAGAATGTACAGTGATATGTAATGGAGGAAATTCATATAAAGTGAAGAACAAAATTTTAGACCGTGCTTTTGATGAAATGCAGGAGCATATATATAAGTTGCTTCTTGATCATCACAAACTTCCCGAAACCTATTATAAGATTAGAAAGATCTTGAGCAGCTTCAGGCTAAAGTACAAGAAAATTCATGCGTGAAGAAATGATTGTGCGCTGTTTTACAAAGAGAATGGACATTTGGACTACTGTCCTGTATGCAACCAGTCTAGATGTTTGCACCCTAATAGGAGGAGTTCGAAGAAGCAAATTCTTGTGAAGGTGCTTAGCTATTTTCCGTTGATTCGTAGACTGCAGCGTTTGTATATGTCTCTCTACATAACAGAGACGATGAGATGGTACGTAAAACAGAGAATAGATGATGATGATGTGCTTAAACACGTGGTAGATGGGGAGACTTTTAAAGATTTTGACAGGTAATTTCCAGAATTTGCAGTAGAGGTTCGAAATGTTAGACACATACTTTCTACAGATGAATTCAACCCTTGGGATAATAATAGTGCTTCTGTCAATACTTGGCCAGTTATTGTAATGTCATATAACCTGCATCCATGGATGTGTATGAAAAAAGATTTTCCTTACTCTGCTAATTTCCAAGTCTTGAGTCTCTTGGAAAGTGTTTAGATGTGTACCTCAAACCATTGATTGACGAGCTGAAACACTTGTGGGAAAACGGAGTCCTAACTTATGATAAGTTCACTGAAACCATATTCCTGATGAGAGTAGCCATAATGTGGACCATCAACGATTTTTCTGCTTATGGAATGTTGGCATCTTGCACAACCAAAGGGTACAATGCTTGTCATGTCTTCTTGGACGACGTCAACTCTAGTTGGCATGAAGGGAATGTGTGTTACATGGGTCACCGTAGATAGCTTCCTCATGATTACCAGTGATGACATGATAAGGAGAATTTCGATGGGATAATAGAAAATAGTCCTAAACCCTGACAGTGGTCTGATGAAGAGATTTTTGAGAGTTTAAATGGATTTTATTTCAGTGTGTTGAGCAATGACGATCGTGTGAAAGAGCTAAATTTACCCCCTCCCCATTATCTTACATATTGGAAGCACATGAGTATTTTCTTTGAACTGCCTTACTGGTCGACATTGGTAACTCAAGAACTACCTAGCTGTCATGAACATAGAAAAGAATACGTACGACAGCGTGGTGGGAACAATTCTTGGTGTTAAGTTCAAGACTAAGGATACTCCCAAAGCGCGAAAAGATATAAAATCTATGAATTTACGCTATCTCTTGTGGTTAAAGAGAGATAGAAGAGGAGTGTACAGGAAGATGTCAGATGCACCTTACACAGTGAAGCCGACACTAAGGGATATTGTATTCAATTGGGTTAAAAGTGTTCGTTATCCGTCTAATTATGCAGCAAATATATTTGGGTGTGTCAACATTGGGGAACATAAGTTCATGTGTCTAAAGACTCATGACTGCCACATTATGCAGCAATGTTTAATTCCAGTGGTAATTCGACCATATTTTCCTCGTGACATCATCGAACCAATATATGTAGATGGTGGCAGAGGTTATATGCTAGAGAGTTAAAGACGTCAGATGTGGTCAAACTACAATTCAAAATTTTCTATATTTTTTGCAAATTAGAGAGATTTTTCCCCCTGCTTTCTTTGACATCAAGATTCACCTTATGATCCACCTTCCCAAACAAGTGCTACTTTCTGGTCCTGTCCACTACACTTGGATGTATCCTTAGGAAAGGTACAATTAATTATAACACGGCTTCTCATCATTTATATATCTTTTTGTGTTTCTATTATTTGTCAAATAATTAATTTTATCATTTTACAGACAAGTCGGATAGTATAAAGGATTCGTCAAAAATAAATCTGCCTCGGATGACTCCATAGTAGAAACATACTTAATGCATGACTGTGTTACCTACTACAACAGGTACCTGAGGGACCCAATCTAGACCACCGCCTCCAATCCATATGCCCGCAATAATCTTTCAGTCTTCATTGATGTTGTGACCGTTTAGAGAAGTATTAAACGAAAGATTAACTCAAAAAGAACTTATTGAAGAACATTGGGTAGTGTTGCGAGACTGTGATGAGGTTGACCCGTAAATGCAAGCTTACAAGGAGAAAATTCAGACAGCCAAACTGAACAAGAGTCATAACTGAGTTGAAAAAGTACTTAAGAAGAAGTTCCCTGATTATTTCCTCCAATGAGCATGTTTAAACCATATAGGTTTGTTATTTCTTTATTTTGAAATTAAGAAATCCGGATGGAATACGTGCCCACGGTAAATTCGAACTTAATTTAGCGTTTTCTTATTCGAAATAGTTTTCCTTAGTTTGTGCATGCAGGTTTTTGGATTCCTTTTTTTTAGGGGAAACTATGTCAAATTTTTAGTAGAAATTAAATACACATTCATATATCTTCTTCAAAACTTTGCAGTTGATCGATCTAGAAAAATTCGGTAACCATGAGGGGTAGTAGTTATGAAAAAGCACTTATTGGCCCATAAGCCGGCCCGACACTATATTTACCTTGGATGTTTTGTCAACGATATAAAGTTTCATTCATTGGACCGAGATGAAGGAACAATAACACAAAATAGTGGGATCGTCATTAGGGAAGGTTAATGTCATTCAACTACTTTATGTGAATAATATCAACGTTTTTCTATTGAAGTGTAAATGGTTCAAGCATACGAAGGAAGATCTGGATTTTTTATCAGTCGATACAAACTCAAGCTGGTATGAGGATGAGCCATTCCCTCTTGCCACCTTAGTTAGACAAGTGTTCTATCTGGATGATCCGAAAGCAGGTGAAGGTTGGAAAATAGTTAACCATATGTCTCACCGAGGAATATGGAGTGCTAAAACACTTGAAGGGACGTTGGCGACTGACACTGAAGTGTATAATGACAATGCATATCAAGAGCCTAATACTTCTATCATCACCTTCATAAGAGAACTGATTTGGTCTAACGAACACTTACTCATGCATAATTACGCCATAGATCTTATTTAAAAGGAGATCGACGATCTAGAGAAGAATGCCTTTGAAGAGGAGATGAAGGATGGCGACGACGACACCGTATACAATTCAAACAACAGAGATTATGATGATGAGGATGATTCTGTTGAGAGTGAAGAGGATCATTCAAACGATGATGATTATGATGATGGAAGTGATTGATTTAGAAATATATATAATACTTAATTATAACTAATTAATAGATGGAGATAATTTGATCGAATTTGAACTTAATTTGTACGTACGCGTATAAATTTGAATATGGGCGCACATCATTAATTAATTAATTATAATTAAGAGACTAATTAAAAGAGGATTTTTCATATTGTTTGTAATACTTATTATGTCTTAAGCAAAAATAATTTTAGAATAAACGAATGCAAGATGCTTTTCTGGTAAATAGAACATCTTAGACGATGAAATCATAGAATTTCATCGTCTAAATTCAACTTAGACGATGCAATGAATAAGTGTTCATTGTCTAAGAAGTTCTTAGACCACGAACATTGTTTTGTTGTCTAAGAACTACTTAGATGACAAAAATATATTCATTTCATCGTCTAAGTAAATGTACAAACCCTAAACCCTAAAAGTGTTAGACAATGAAAGCAGTAAGATTCTTCGTCTAAGTGCTACTTAGACGACGACCACTTTCGTCGTCTAAGTAGAGCTTCTCAATCTGACCTCTAAGAGCACGATCATGTATACCATGTTAGATTGCGGATTATTTTCGTCGAGGACATAGAGTAAACAATTCTTGGACTGTGGGTGTCGACAGTTCAAAAATCGAGGTTACGAAGATTTGTATATCAACGTTTCTATTTCCAACAAATTTCAATTTTATGGTTGACTAAGCTGATCAAACCCTTAACGAATTTCGCATTGAATGAAAATTCATCTACTTACATATTATGTCGTGATGAATATATCTAACAGTTGTTTTGTCCAAATTCAATATTCATTAATAAGGATGTGGAGTGAATACAAACATACCAGCGCTTAAGTTATACAATATTAGTAGACGTACAACAAATCTTTACTCTCCTATCGAATTTTGTTCTCAAAATTTAATTAATTTATATTTAGTTGATAAATATAGTTTCTACATCAGTGGAAACACTCAAAACCAAGAAAATAGTTTAGGAATTATATTTTTTGATCGTTTCCATCTTTTAACTATTTGTCGATAATCACACATCAAATTGATCGAATCCTAAACAAATCCGAATTGGGTTGGATTGGATTTTTTCTACAACATCGTATGAATGGAAAGGAAACATTTGACGGTTGATTTATGAAGATTCTTAAGCAGGTACAAAAAATTAATTTTTTAGTTATAATCTGAAAAATAAAAATAAAATTGAATCTTAAGCGACGAAATCCTATATTCTTGTCGCCTAAGACCAAAAAACTTAATTCTTAGACGACGAATTAAGTTGTTTTTCATCGTCTATGACTAAAATTTTGGTGGGCATTTTTTGCGCCATAAGTTTTGGGATATTTTAAAACAACTTAGTTGAAAAAATGGCCTCACTTAGACGACGAGTTCATTTCGTCTGCTAAGTGGCTTTATTTAGATCAATGTTATCGATATCCTCCCCAAATCGACTCTCTCTCTCTCTCTCTCTCCATCGCTACACCGACATTACTGCCACAACCCAATCGGCGTTGGTTGCCAATCAACCGCCGCCACTCCACGTGCCACTCGGCCTCTCTCCGTCGCTTTTACATCACCATGATACCACCATCACTGCCACAACCCATCCACTCTGGCCTTTATGACACCGACACTGGCCCTTACTCCACAGCCACCACACTTCACCGTCGCCACCACTCCTCCGTCCACCATACAAACTCTCTCTCTGTCTTGGTCAAACTCTCTCTCTCGATCAATCTATCTCTTTGTTGTATATATATAATAAGTTGTATGAATTTTTTGATTAATGAATTGTTGAATGAATTTTTTGGATTGAATAAATTTGTTGGATTGTTGATGGAGATCATGGATTATGGATTGATGAATTCATGATTATGTATTGTTGTTGATGGATTTTATGTGGACTTTCTATTAATGGAGAGATTATGTATATTACGTAGAATTGTTGTTAATTAAGGAAATTGTGTAGAATTATATTCCGATAATGGACATTATTGAGATTATGGTGATTATGTTCCGATTATGGAGTTTATGTAGAATTGTTGTTAATAGATCCTATATGTACTTTGTTGAATGAAAATGGATAAGGCATGAATAAATGTAACGACCCGAATCAAAATAAAGTACACAATAACTCGTATTAAGCTTTATCGCAGGTTAGTCGCACTAATTGGTTTATTAACAACATTTTCACCAGGCGAGATTTAGACTTGATTTTCTTCACTAATTGTTGAATCTGAGCCATTGATTCGTTCAGCTGCATAAGGGTATAAATAACAAATTTTCAGAAAACTCCTTACCATTTCTGTTTCGGGCTTGGCCCATTTTTGGGGAAATTTTGACAAATGCCGCCGTTTGACCCGACCCGATCGGATTGTCATTTTCCAGCCATTTTCGACGTCGAGAAAGGTAGGAAATTGAAGCTCTTGGCTTCCTTGATTGTTTTCTTTGAGAATTTGTGATGTTTGAAGGGTATTTCAGGGTGATTGATTCGGTTAACCTGAGGAGAATTGCTATCGGGCTTGAAGATTCTCCGGTGTGTCTTGGGGTCGAGGTTAGAGGGTTATGGAGCTCTCCCTCCCTTGAGTCTCATAAGGGTGGTCTCGAGCTCTGTCGTGACTTGATGACAGAGTTTCAACAATTTGGATTTTCCGCCAATTTTAGGTCTATAATGTTTGGACGCCAATTCCAGCGAATTGATGGTGAATTTGGGCGCATACGTTTAGGAGTATGGTTGGGCTCAAGGAGATAAGCGTTTTGAGGGCTGAGTCATCAGTGCTGGTGGCGGTCATCGGGGATAGGTTTTTCGGCCTGTTTTTGATAATTCTGGCCAAACACCGCCGAATTGAACCTCGACCTAGTTATAAATATTGTAGGCCTTATTACTAGCTTTTCAACAAGGCATTAAATGCCGCCAGCCACACTGGAGTTCCAACGAGGCAGAACTAGTTTTTGTCAGTGAATTTTTGGGGTAGTTTCTAAGCTGGTTCCGCATACGTTATCGAATTTCCATATCGAATGATTTCGTTATTTTTTATCAGGAGACCATGATCGAGATTTGGGAGAGGGGACTTCTGTCGAACCTCAGAGTTAGTTGTTTACTGTGAGTGGACACTTTGTTTTACAATGTCGTTTACAAGTCTATATATGTAGATAATTTCATCTATGCAACTCTATTATGATATAGTGTTATGATTAAGCATTTCCATAGAGGCATCAATGTTTATGTTTTGCGCACAACATGTCTATGTTATGTTGCATTGATGCATTAGTTTCTCAGATGATCCTCGAAACACTTTGAGAGGGCCATGACAAACACCTGACCCATGATTCACATCGTAAATAGAAGGGACATGAAAAACACCTGACCTGAGACGTTCTTAAGTGGCTTCAGGATGATCGACTCTAGCCTCCACACATTTACGACATCTATAGTTTTACACTCGGACTGTTTTATGTTACATTGTTTTGGTGAAAGGCACAATAGTTTTGTTTTTCATTTAAATATGAACTTTTACTTTTCGTTCACTGACTCTAAATGTTTTCATATTTTCTATGCCTTTCCCTGGGCCTTTCGGTTTCTCGTTGCCCAGTTTGCAGTATCTATCATGTGGTTGTAAGTCATCATTGGAGATTTAGAGTTCAAGTCACACTACTTCCTTAATAGGTTCATGGCTTAGCCTACTAGTAGTTTAAAATGTCAATTTGAAGTCGCTCTGAATACTATGTTCTAATTTGCTTCCATTTGTGTTGTGTACTTAAATAATCATTAGATTTCTTGTATCCTTCTGAATTTAGTACTATTGTGGTAACATATGTAGTTTTTAGTTTGAGAAATCCGGTTGAGCATCGGTGGCTCACGGTTTGGCTTGTGGGATATATTTTAGAAGTGTTAAAATAATGCAGGTTTTTGGTATTCTTCTATTTATAGGGAGGTTATGCCGAAATTTTGGTAGAATTTCCTCGCTTTCTTTTAAGTAGTTTGGACTTAATCTCGGTTTACTAGTTAAATTGGGGTTTGGTTATTTCATAAATAAGAAGGAGCATGTCAAATTTAGTTTATGTTTGATGAATTTTGGCTGTGATGGATGAATTTAGTCATGTAATGAGGCTTAAGTTGAATATATACTAGATTAGATGAATTTTTTGTTTTTGGTATGGATGTGTTTTGAAGAATATGGTTTTGCTGAGTAAATGTTGTTAATTTTTTATGTCGTAGATCTTAAGATGCCTGGCGGGAGGTAGAGGTGCACTACACAATAGAAGAATGCCGAATTTCAATCCATATGACGAAGTTGGGTTAGGGTCAAACCTCAAAGGAGATCGTTACTGATCCTGCAGCTCTTGCGACTCCTAATAGGTCACAGACGATACTGAATACTCTCAATGAAGAGGCTACAACCTATACAGTCAAGCCAGAGATTTCTGCTTCGGAGGCGACACTAGGTCCTCAACTATCTGTCGACGATTCTATTTGCTATAACGCCCGACGCAAAGTGAACAGGAGGGACCCCTCAGACCGGGCCCCCAAACGCACTCGAAGACTTGTGAATTAAGCTAAAGTTGAGAAGATAGTAAAGTCAACATCGAGGTGTCATTCGACGAGTTCACCAGAGACCCTCAAATATTAGAGCTGAGCAGTTTGTGCATGCACAACATCAAATCTATCATATGGAAAACATACGTATGAAGGCCCCTTCTTGGGACGAGCTGCCCAAAGCCGACAAGTTCAGGGTGTACCGCAAACTCTCGGTAGTAGGGTCTATTTAATTGTAACGATCCAAACCAAAAGTTACACTAACTTTTACGATTTAGATTTTCCGCGAATTATGCACCTCGTGAAATTTTGTTAATGACTTTTTCTTCCGGCCAGAATTTGATTTGACTTTTTTCGTGAAAGTTGTAGAGTTTTTAATTTCATGCTCGTAGGAATTTTCAGGGAATTTTTCAAACTTACGAGCTATTTCTTTCGATTTTTGGAAGTTCGTATGTGAAAATATGTATTTTAAATATTTTTCATGGCTATTTAATTTGGACCGTTGGATCCTGATTAGATCAAACCTCAGTCGTTGATCTGATCAAAATTTTTGGTATTTATAGTGGGAATACAGTGGAAATACAGAGAAAATCAGAAAAATATGAAGTGTGTACGTACGCTACCCGTATAACCATTTTGGCCCGTTTGGGTTTCGATTTCGATCCACCAGAAAACGCCACGGTTGTCGGCGTTCTTGTTATGGATTTGTAGCTCTTCATCTCCTCTTTTCATTCATGTATTTGTTTGTGAAATTTAGTGATGTTTTGTGGCCGAAAAATGGCTAGGAACCCGTCAGAATCCGGGTGGACTTGATGGCAGCGTTTCGGTCATTTTCCGGCGTGGTCTTTAGATGGGTTCGATTGGGTTTGGTCCAGGGATCAAAACCCCTTTGGTTTGGGGGACCGAGATGCGTCGTCGGCGTCAAAATCGACCGGGAAAGTTTTTCGGCGATTATCGACTTGTGAACTTTCGGGCTCAATTTCGACCAATCGCTGTGGAATTGGGTCTTGGTACAGTTGGGAAAACTTTTGGACTCGTTGAGATCTTTCTAACGAGTGACCAAACGCTCCCATCAGAGCAGTTTGCATCAGAGGCACGTGACGGTTTCTGGGATGGTTTCTAAGTTGTTTCTCGAGCGTTTTATTGAATTCTGAAATTAAACGAACCTATTATTTATTCAGGAAACCGCGAGAGAGATTTTGGCAAGGGAAATTCCACCGAACCTTCGAGCTAGCTGTATACTGTTAGTGGACATTTTATTTTCACTAATTGACATGCGAGTCTTGATTATGCATTTTATGATTATGAACGTACAAGTATACACTTACGATTATGCATTTTATGATTTATGTAGTATGAGTACGCATTTACGATTATGCATGTGCATGGAAACACATATGATTTGTTTTACACAGAGTACAGTCTCAGAGGTAGTAGTGGCATCGATGCACTAACATGCTCGGCTGATCCCGAGATGCTCCGGGGGGCACAGAGTCCTGATCCGAGGTCTTTCTGACTATATAATCACGTGTGGGTCTGAGATCCCGTGATTTAGATTGTACTGATACGGAAGAGTCCGAGAGTAGGACCCCGCGTTTTTTAGACTTGCATCATGTTTATTTTATTTTATATTGTGAAAGGCATGTTATATTTATTGCTATCAGTTTAAAAATGAAATTTTATTTTCGTTCACTCACTCTAACAGTTTTTATTATTTCATATGCCTTTCACTTGGCTTTTCGGTTTCCTTCTTGCCTAGTTTACAGTTTCTATCCTATGGTTGCACGTCGTCATCAGAGGCCTAGAGTTTAAGTCACCATTTTTTTCTAGTAGGTTCCTAGTTTAACCTACTAGGTTTATATATTTGTAAATTAGAAGTCGCTCTGAGTACTATATTAGTTTATTTTCCTTTGTAATATTTTTTGAGTACTTACTGAATTTTGAATAATAAGTGTAAAGAAATACTTTTACTGTTATTTAGAAGTTTGTGAATTTGAGAAATCCGGATGGGAATTGGCGTTCCACGGTTTGGCTTTTGTGGACTATTTGGAAGTGTATTTTCATTGCAGGTTTTTGGTTTACTCATTTTTTAAAGTAAACTTTGGCGAAATTTTTAAAAATTATAGTGTTGTTAGGATTTGATTCTGGTTTAGGCAACTGAATCGGGGTCGTGTCCTTTTAGTTGGTATCAGAGCATTTGGTTTTAGGTTCTGAAGACTTTTGTAGTTATGTTACTAAGAACCTTCGAGAATGTACAGCATTTCCGGAGCGATGGCCCGACCGGCCGGCGGATAATCATCAATGCTCTAGGTGTTGTATGCTTTCAAATGTTTGAGGTATCATTATTGCATCCTGTTGGTTTTGGTGACTAATGTTTGGTTTTCTTAGGATGCCTCCCTGACGTGGAGCCCGTGTTGATAGGGCTGGGGATCCTGATAAGGATCAGCAAACGCACGACTTGCTTATGTGAGTTTTGCATTTAGAAGAGCGTTTTGACCCTATAGAAAAAGCTAGGACAACTGGAGCAACAACTTTTTCTGTCTCTACTGATCCTGAAGTATATAAGGCTTGGTTAGTCCAGGTGGAGCGTGTTTGTGAGCGCCTACATTTTAATCCTGAGCAGAGAACGGTTGTTGCGGTTGGGTTACTGGACTCAGATGCTTATTTCTAGTGGGTTAGTACCGAGAGAGTTCCTATTGATACTCCATGGCCTACATTCAGGGACTTGTTTATGCGCCGATATTTCAATCAAGCCACCCATCATAGAAAATATGAAGAATTTACCAACTTGAGGCAGGGAGGTATGTCAATGCTCGAATATCGAGATAAGTTTATCCGTTTGTCTCGATTTACGCGTGATATGGTTGCATCTGAGGAAGCAAAATGCAGAAGGTATGAGTTGGGCTTGAATCTGAATATCAAGGGAACTTTGACAACTATGTCTCGGGACAACTTTGATAACTTTGTCAGTACTGCACTCAGAGGCCAAGATATTGAGAGAGAGAGAGAGAGACAGATGCGGTTTCAGTCTCGCTGTTTCGAGGAAGGTGAATCTAGTCAGTGTCATTCAAAAAGGCTGAGTTCTGGTACCTCTAGATCAACATCCTCTTTGAGTGGTGGATCTTACAGGTTTCTACTGGCTCATCTGGTCAGAGAGGAAGCCAAAGATGGAGGAGGGATCGACCACAGAGGCCGTAAGCAAGTACGAGTTCTAGTGGATAAAGTTATCCTCGATGTTCTTGCGGCACACCAGATACACTGGGTGATGTTCCACTATGTAATATTTATAACAGGAGGCATTTTGGTTCATGTCAATGGGGCACTACCAGTTGTTATCTTTGTGGTCAGGTGGGTCACTTTATGAGGGATTGTCCGCTAAGAGGCACTTTGGAAGGTGTTACTGGCTTTTGAATAATAAGTGTAAAGAAATACTTTTACTGTTATTCAGTAGTTTGTGAATTTGAGAAATCTGGATGGGAATTGGTGTCCCACGGTTTGGCTTTTGTGGACTATTTGGAAGTGTATTTTCATTGAAGGTTTTTGGTTTACTCATTTTTTAAAGTAAACTCTAGCGAAATTTTTTAAAAGTTGTAGTGTTGTTAGGATCTAATTCCGGTTTAGGCAACTAAATCGGGGTCGGGTCCTTTCATTAATTTTATTTAATTTCATAATTAATTATAAAGAATAGGGGCATAGGGTCTAGAATTTAATTTATTTTTTATTTTTTCCTAGGTACATTATGACTAGGAAGCTAAACCAGAGATGTGGGAATTCGTAGAGAAGACGGCTACCAACATTTACAAAGATTGGAAGCACGGCCTGCACAAGCACTACATGGAACACGACACCTCGAATGTCCCAATGGAGGTTCTGATGAAAACGGAAGACGAGTAGGGGTGGTTGGTTGGGCACTTTGTGTCCAATAAGTTTAAGGTTCGTCTTCCTTTTAATGAAAATGAATCATTTCTTACTTTTAAACATTATTTATTATTTAATTTCCTTTATTGTGAAACAGAGAATGTCGGCGGCCCACATTGCTAATTGTGAGAAGAAGACGATGCACCATAAGTCGGGCTCCAAAAGGATAATGAACATTGCAAAGTGTGACGTCCCGAATCAGAATTAGCACGTTAACCGGCTTAATCCGCGAGTTTACGAGTAATCACAGTGTATCGTAATTAATTAAATTGGCGGTTTGGTTCACGACTTAATTATCAGACGAGAATTTGAATTGAGTCTCTTCACGAGAATTGTAGTATGCGTGATTTCGAGTTCATGGGTGGTTTCGGATAATTGTTTCGATAACCGAGGAAAATGTTATGAATATTTGAAATCGCGTAATTTCGTCATGTTTATCCATTTGAGTTTGAGTTATCTGAAACATGGATGTGATTCGATTTGGACAGTCGATCGTATCGAGCTGTGAGTATAAATACCGGAATAGTCAAAAAATTGTCGAAAATCACTGTTTCGGGAAGTTTGACCGTCGTTTGACCAAAAATGGGTCGTTGACCCGCGTTGACCGAGGAGGAGGGCACCATCGTTTGACTTGCCGGCGACTTTCCGTTTCCGGCCACCTCCAGCTACAATTTTGGTATGGTTAGAATCCTCTCTTGATTTCATTTGGTTTAGAACTTGAAATTGTGTGAATTGATGAAGTTTTAAGGGAGAATGAGCTCGAGGAAAATCGAGGGTTTCGCCGGATTCGGGTTGGGTGTTCCGGCAACGGTTGGAGTCGGGGTTGTGGAGGGAAAGGTTCCCCTTAACCTCTAGATGCTTTTGGGTGAAGCAATTTGGTAATTGGTTGAGGTTTGGGAGCTCACCAGAAACTCACCGGAATCCATGGATTCCGTGGGTTTCGGACTCAATTCCGGCCGGTGGGCTTGGAGTTGGAGCTTGGTGTAGAAGAGTAATGTGTTGGGCTTAAAGAATACTTGTGATCTGGAGATATTGGCCAGACAGCTTTCAGATCACAGTATGGGCATTATGAGTTCTTGGCCATGCCATTTGAGTTGACAAATGCTCCCGCAGCTTTCATGAACTTGATGAACCGGGTGTTCAGGCGGTGTCTGGACAAGTTTGTGATTGTGTTCATCGACGACATCCTGATTTACTCTAGGAGCGTGGGCCAGCACAAGAAGCATTTACGAGCTGTTTTGCAAACTTTGCGAGATAATCAGTTGTTTGCGAAGTTCAGCAAATGTGAGTTTTGGTTGGATAGCGTGAAGTTTTTAGGTCACGTGATATCTGCTGAGGGAGTCAGCGTGGATCCTAACAAGATTGAGGCCATGTTGAATTGGAGTAGACCTACCACCGTACCAGAGATCAGGAGTTTCTTGGGTTTGGCAGGTTATTATCGGCGCTTTGTGCATGATTTTTTCACGGATTGCCACTCCACTTACCAGATTGACGAAGAAAGGTGTTAAGTTCGAGTGGTCCGATGCATGTGAGGAGAGTTACTTGCTCTTGATGGAAAAGTTGACTACTGCACCGGTTTTGACCCTACCTGATGACAGTGGAGAGTTTGTGGTTTACAGTGATGCACCGAAATTAGGACTTGGTTGTGTTTTGATGCAGCATGGCAGAGTGGTGGCTTACGGTTCCAGGCCGCTGAAACCACATGAAGTCAACTATCCTACCTATGATTTAGAGTTGGCTGCTATTGTATTAGCCTTGAAGAGTTGGAGACACTACCTGTATGGAGCTCAGTGCAAGATATACACAGATTACAAGAGTCTCACCTATTTGCGCACGCAGCCAGACTTGAACATGAGACAGCGCAGATGGATGGAGTTGATCAATGATTATGATTGCACCTTTGAGTATCATCCAGGGAAGGCTAATGTCATTGCTGATGCACTCAGTCGGAAATCCAGAGCCTCATTATTTCATGTGTGTGTGGCCAGAGTTTCCATGTTAGCAGAGATACGGGCTACAGGAGCTAAGTTTGAGTGGGATGATGATGATGGAGCTTTGTTGGCTAGCTTCCAAGTTCGACCGGTATTGGTTGATCATGTTCGGAAAGCTCAGGATGCGGATTCCTATCTGTTAGATAAGAAGACCATGATTTGGAATGGTATGCCAACAGAGTTTCAGTTGAGTGATGATGGTTCATTGCTATTCAGAGGCAGATTATGTGTACCCAGAGACGAGGGTTTGAAGAAAGAGATTTTAGACGAAACTCATTGTTCTGCTTATGTGATGCATCCCGGCTGTACGAAGATGTTTCGAACACTCCAAGCTTATTACTGGTGGAGAAATATGAAGAGGGAGATTGCAACATATATGAACAGATGTCTTATTTGTCAGCAGGTCAAAGCGGAGAGGAAGAAGGCTGCGGGAAAGCTACAGCCCTTGGAGATTCCGGTTTGGAAGTGGGAGTACATTACCATGGATTTCGTGTATCAATTACTGCGTACTTCTGCTGGTAATATTGGTATTTAGGTTATCGTAGACCGTTTGACGAAATCCGTTCATTTCCTTGCACTTCCAGGGAAGATTTCAGTGGGCAGATTGGCAAAGCTGCATTTGGCGGAGGTCGTTCGTCTGCATGGTGTGCCTGTATCCATTGTTTCTGATCGAGACATTCAGTTTACTTTAGAGTTCTGGCAGGCATTGCAACGAGCCTTGGGTACCAGATTACGTTTCAGTACAGCTTTTCATCCTCAGACTGATGGGCAGTCTGAGAGGACTATTCAGACTCTCGAGGATATGTTGCGGTCTTGTGTTTTACAGTTCAGAGGAAATTGAGACCAGCAACTGCAGTTGATCAAGTTTGCTTACAACAACAGTTATCAGGCCAGTATTGATATGGCACCGTATGAGGCTCTATACGGGAGGCAGTGCCGCACTCCATTGTGTTGGAGTGAGGTGGGCAAGCGATGGCTTATTGGCTCTGATCTGGTGAAGAGCACCATGGAGGATATTCAGATTATCCGGGACAGATTGAAGATTGCCCAGGATCGCCAGAAGAGTTATGCGGACATGAGAAGAAAAAGTCTCGAGTTCGAAGTAGGCGATTGGGTCTTCCTGAAACTATCTCCTTGGAGGGGAGTTGTGCATTTCAGGAAGCGTGGCAAGCTTCGACCACTGTATATTAGTCCGTACGAGATTACCGAGAGAGTTGGTACTGTGACTTATAGATTAGAGTTGCCTTCTGAGATGGCTCGAGTACACAATGTTTTTCATGTCTCGATGTTGCAGACATACATTTCAGATCCATCACATGTGTTAGCACCACATCAGCTTCCTATCCAGGAGGATTTGACATATGTGGAGGAGCCGGTACAGATTCTCGATCGACGTGAGCAGGAGTTGAGGCACTGTGTCATACCGCTTGTGAAGGTCTTATGACAGAATCATTCAGTTGAGGAGGCCACCTGGGAGACCGAGTAGCGTATGCGGGAGCAGTATCCTCATATGTTCACCTACCAGGTACGTAAATTTCGAGGTCGAAATTTTTTTAAGGGGGGTAGATTTGTGACGACCCGAATCAGAATTAGCACGTTAACTGGCTTAATCCGCGAGTTTACGAGTAATCAGAGTATATCGTAATTAATTAAATTTGGCGGTTTGGTTCACGACTTAATTATCGAACGAGAATTTAAATTGAGTCTCTTCACGAGAATTGTAGTATGCGTGATTTCGAGTTCATGGGCAATTTTGGATAATTGTTTCGATAACCGAGGAATATGTTATGAATATTTGAAATCGCGTAATTTCCTCGTGTTTATCCGTTTGAGTTTGAGTTATCCGAAACGTGGATGTGATTCGATTTAGACCGTCAATCGTATCGAACCGCTAGTATAAATACCGGAATAGTCGAAAAATTGTCGAAAATCACTGTTTTGGGAAGTTTGACGGTCGTTTGACCAAAAATGGGTCGTTGACCCGCGTTGATCGAGGAGGAGGAGCACCACCGTTTGACTCGCCGGCGACTTTCCGTTTCCGGCCACCTCCAGCTACAATTTTGGTATGGTTAGAATCCTCTCTTGATTTCCTATGGTTTAAAACTTGGAATTGTGTGAATTGATGAAGTTTTGAGGGAGAATGAGCTCGAGGAAAATCGAGGGTTTCGCCGGATTCGGGTTGGGTGTTCCGGCGACGGTTGGAGTCGGGGTTGTAGGGGGAAAGGTTCCCCTCAACCTTTAGATGCTTTTGGATGAAGCAATTTGGTAATTGGTTGAGGTTTGGGAGCTCGCTGGAAACTCACCGGAATCCATGGATTCTATGGGTTTCGGGCTCAATTTCGGCCGGTGGGCTTGGAATTGAAGCTTGGTGTAGAAGAGTAATGTGTTGGGCTTGAAGAATACTTGTGATCTGAAGATTTTGGCCAGAATCCGTCACCGTTGATGCCTCGCCGCCGCCGCCGGCGATGGTCAACGGCGGCGCTCCGACGGAGAGTTGACTTTTTGGATTTTGACAAGTTTTATACCGTTTTGCTCGTAATCGCGCTCCGATCATCACCTTGAGGTTTTCGGGATGATTTGGATACTTGATTTTAAGTCGAGGGTTTATGTGGAAAATTTGGAGATTTTCGTCGATTATTTTGTATCCGAGTTATATGTTTCCGGAAATGGTTGGTTTCCGAGGTGTGGTACATAGTAATGAATTGTGATTTTGATTAGTTATATTTTGTGATTATTCAGAGGATCGAGATCGTACGTTGGGCGAGGGATCTTCCGCCGGATCTCGTGATTAGCGCGTCTGCATACTGTGCTTGTCTATGAGTGGACACATTTCTTTTCACTAATTAGTTGAGAGTCCTTATTACACGTTTTACGAGCCTGAGCATGCATATGAGATTATGATTTATACGAGTATGTATTTTACGATTATGCATTTGCGAATACGCATCGACGAATATGCTTATACAATTATGTATTACGTATATGCATTTACATTATGCTTTATACACTTGCATAGAACTATTTATGATTTGGTTTACACAGAGTATAGTCACAGTATATATTGTTGTATCGATACACTTGCATCCCGGCTGATCCCCGGAGATGTTTACCGGGGGAGGCTGTGACCCCTGACCCGAGGCCTTTACCGGGGGGGGGGGGGGGGTAGACATCTGACCTGAGGCCTTTCTGGCTAGAATCACGTGTGGGTCTGGGATCTTGTGATTCGGACTGTACTAGCGCGGACTTGTCCATGAGTGACCCCGCGGGATTTTACGATGCATGCTCTGTACGCGTGAGGAGTTAGAGTCTCCCTCGTGTACTATATCATATTCATTCATTTAGACTCGCATATGTTTTTATAACATATATATTATTTGGCGAAAGACATTTATTTTCGTCCACTCACTCTAACTGTTTATATTTCTTTCCCTGGGCTTTTCGGTTTCCGTGCCCAGTTTGCAGTTCAGATTCTAGTGTTGCACGTCGTTGTCGGAGGCTTACTATTCGAGCTACCTTTCTTTTCCAGTAGGTTTCTTGTTTAGTCTCTTGTTGTATATTTATGTGTGTATATATATATATACTAGAGGTCGCTCTGAATACTCTGATTTTATATTTTCATATGATTTTTCCCGGATTTCTGTAAAGATTACAGTTTTTGCTTATTGCTTTATATTATGATATGATTTTGAGAAATTCAGATGGAATTGGTGCCCACGGTTTGGCTTTTGTGGCATAGGATGAAGTGTGTTTTTGGGTGCAGGGTAATGGAAATTCCACGATATAGTGAAACTCTGCCGAAATTTCTAAGGTTTTTGCAAGTTCGTGTTTTCAGAAGGGGTTTGATTCCGGTTTAGGAAACTAAATCGGGATTGGGTCCTTTCACAAAGGCTCACAGAGATACAGGTTCGAAGCACTATTTTCTTAATGCCATCATTTCTTCTTATGTCAGGCCCGGGTAAGAAGATATCGCGAGTGAACGTGGCGTACTTAACCCATTTTCCGAAATTGAATGAGTTTAATCTTACTGTTGGTTTGAGGAAAATTGCTTCATGATTAGGACATTTATTAGGTTGTGTTATTGTAATTTGGTTTAGTTGTCTAAATTAAACATTATTTTGAACTTGGGAAATTCGGATGGGAATCGATGCCCACAGTTTGTTATTTTGGAATTGGTTATTCGAAGTGTTTTCTTTCAAGTAGATTTTTGGTTTCCTTCATTTTTAAGGGAAACTATGTCAAATTTTCTTCAGAAATCGACATTCATATATTGTTCACAATATTAATTTCAGGAGAGGTTGATACAATTGGCTGAGGAGAAATTGGTGTGCGCACATTCGCAAAACCCGAACATGATGCTCAAAGAGCTGCCTCCTCTATCGATTGAGACTTAGATCCATATTGAAGATATATTTTTCAGTCGCCAACCTGGGAAGGAGGTTCGTGGCCTTGGACGGGAAGTCAAGCGAGATAAACGCTTTCGTTGTCTAAATGTTCTAACTTAGATGACGAAAACATTTTTGTCGTCTAAGTTAGAATTTCTTAGGCAACGAAATCGGTTTGTCATCTAAGTGTTCTAGCTTAGATGATGAAAATATTTTCGTCGTCTTTGTTATTTTACACGACGAAAATTTTTGTCATCTTTTTCAATAAAATTTTGTCGTGTAGAAACTTAGACGACGAAGTACATTTCGTCGTCTAAGATGTGACTTAGGCGACAAATTTGTTTCGTCATCTAAATTCATACACTATGACACTTTATTGACGAACATTAGATGAAGAAATTTTCGTCGTCTAAGTATTTGGACGACGAAAAATGTCTCTTAGACGACGAAGCACTTTTTTCGTGTAAGTTTTTTTTTCTGGTATTGATTGTAATAAAATTTCAAAGAAAATAATAAGCACATAACTATTAAGCAAATGTACTAAATCGAAAAGAAAAAGGTAATGAAAAGAATGAAAAACCAAAAGAAAAGGAAAACCAAAAGATAGATTGCTCAAAGCACATGTAAATGCATCAATAACGCTACCTCTTCGCTGCTTTTCTACCGTTTGACTCTTTAGAAAAAGATACAAGCCTAGAACCAGTAGATTTTATACTTGCAAATGAAAAAAATATGTATATTGATCTATCTAGAGATTTGATGCCCATGAAATATTGTCACCCTGGCCCCTTTGATTAGTTTAAAGAAGGGGAAAATGAGCGTATGATACTTGTCCTCTTCCTGTCCTGTAAATATGGTACACAACCTCTCAAAACTATCCATATGGTACCCAAACTCTCAAAACACGATCAAAGTGGTACATCTGTAACATTTTCCATCAATCCACCGTCTATTTGATGACATGACTGAATAATTGGCTTAAAAAGATAATAATGTCCCTCTCTCTTTTCCAATGTATTTTAGTTTGCGGCTTTAATTTTTGTAAAATCCCCGACCCTCTTTTTCCTGTCTAGCCTCGTCTTTAGCTCTATTCGCCTCCACCTACTTCGTCTTTCGCCGAGCTGCATCACCGGCAAGCTCGTTGACCAGTTCGAAACCCATTCCAACGAGGTCTTTTACCTCTGGATCCACAAAAACGAGATCAAGTCGTGCAAGACCCACACTAACCGACGGAGGAGTTCTGATCTCGTCCCTTTCCCCAGAGTAACCACGCCAAACAGTACGTAGCAGAAATGGTCAATATCAACCATACCAAGCAATTCAGCATCTCTTCATCAATCAGATCGAATGAAGAACGCCGAGCATGAACAATGTTAATATGAGTTGAATTAGGTTTGTATGCCGGTAGCATACGGGGGCCTCGCAATGCCTCCGAAGCTAAATGTAATCCGAGTTATGTTGGACTTTGGTTATCTGTTGGGCCTACCATTCGGGACTATATATATATATATATCCTTTAGGTTATTTAACCTAGGGTGGTATTCTGTAATCTGTAATATATATATATATATATCCTTTAGGTTATTTAACCTAGGGTGGTATTCTGTAATCTGTAATCTGGTTTCCTTAAGATAATTAATCTGTTTTCCTTCTGCCGTGGACATAGCTAACATTTCGTTAGTGAACCACGTAAATCTATGTTCTTTTTTACATTCTTTATAACAAACAAAAACTGGCAGCCGAGCATATCCTATATTGATTCGACTATCTCCTACGAATTGGGTTTTTCATTGATTAAGATTTTATTATGCTTTGACTTCGATTGAGATGAAGAATGAGTAGCATAAATTTAGGGCTAGCTATCTCTCTGTCTCTCTCTCTGATTGTAACTCAGGCTTTGCTTTTCATCTTGTATACGATTCTTGGCCACTTTGATTTTGGCTTTACCTCTCGGTTTTGGTTTCTGGGCATTATGAGATGTTTGTTTCTAGTGCTGGGTTGTGCTCAATTCGACCAAATTTGATTGTGGGCAGGTTCACGAATCTGTGGCGATCGAGCATCGCCAATGGCAGGGTTTCAGGGCCAATTAGAGCAGTGTGTAGGATCGTGGCCTAGGCGCTTGGGGTTTCTTCAGAGGTAGAAGAAGAAGAAGTAGAAGAAGAAGAAGAAGAAGAAGAAGAAGAAGAAGAAGAAGAAGAAGAAGAAGAAGAAGAAGAAGAAGAAGAAGAAGAAGAAGAAGAAGAAGAAGAAGAAGAAGAAGAAGAAGAAGAAGATGATGATGATGACTGGGATTTTGTTTAATTTTTTTATATTATTTTTTTAATTAAATAAATTAGAAAATGCCCAGTTTATCCTCAACTTTGAACATTGATAGAGTTATGAAAGGTTGTGTACCATATTGATAATTTTGAGAGGTTAGATACCATATTGACAAGGCAGAAAGAGGACAGGTACCATACACTCATTTTTTCCTTTAAAAAATCTCATACATCACAAAGTTTACGTTATACATATAAACATGTATGTAAGGGCAGATTTCGTCTCCCCTCTAGCTTAGATCATTGTGAACCTGTAAAACAAGTCAGAGCACAGTGTGATACCGTACTTAGATCCTCTGATGCTTAAGTCGGAACTTATTTAAAGAATCAAAGAGTACTTACAACAGAATAACTTTACCTTTGACCATGCTGGGATGATCTATATATAGAGATCATATTAGGTCTAAGCATAGTTCTCATCGAGCCAGACTACTGTACTTTCAGAGAGGAGGAATCCATTAAGGAATGGATCTCCATATCCAAGGCCAATCATGTCTCATGATTACCAAAGACCCTTTGGCATAATCCCTCTAGGATTTATACAAATCTTACATTTTCTCTCGTGGATTCTATTAATTCTTCGAGGTCCGACCATTTAATCCCTCAAGGTCTGATCGTACAGTCCATCGAGGTCTAATCTTACCGTGAGATTGTCATGTCATCGAACATTCTAGAAGCCTTTACAACGTTCAAGATACTTTCAAAAATCTCTAGATAATTCGTTCTTTAATAAAAACTCTAACCATCTAAGCTCAGACCCATTATCTATCTTATCAGACCTCATCCGGGATCAGACCCGTCAAGCCTATTTTCCTCCAGCTCAGGGTGGCCAAAACTGACTCCACAAATACCCCCAAAGCAGTATGAGGTTCGATAAGTGTCGATCCCGTGCTGCTATCATCCAAGCTCTGCCATTTCAAATTTTAAAAACCCTTGAACTTTCCCCTCAAGCTACGAGCAAAAACCTAAGCACCTGTTCCAACTTCATCATAACTTCTCTGTCATCAAACTTCATCATCACTTATGCCTCTCCTAACAGTCACACATCCTTCATTTCTTATCTCATTTCAAACCAATCGTAGCCCTTGAAATTTGAAACATCCCACCTTCCCAAACAACCACCTTTTATCATACCACACCTCTTCACTATATATAAATCAAAATCCTCTACTTCTCCCATTTTTTCACATCTTCTCATCTGTCTAAGCACTCCAACAAACCCAAAAATCCTTGAAACTTCTAAACTCTCAAATTTTGACATTCCCAAAAAACTTCAAAAACTCAGAAAACGCAAATGGCATCTAATAACTCTCAGAGCCCTTCTTCTCCAAAACCCACTGTGGTTGTTGACCACTTCATCATTCCTCTCCAAGATACCAGCGATGAGGTTGACAAATCCAAGCTCATCGCCACAACCATTCTAGTCAACCCAATACCTATTGTCGTCGTTCCCAGCTTCTTGGCTGCCTCTGCCAGTGGCCTCCAAACCCAGCCAGGAGCCACCTCTCGAGGTCACCCAGGACCCTCCCTCACCCACCTCCTTCAAAGGGGATGAGGTTAAGATTTCCCAGCTACTTGTTCTCGATGCTAATGTAGATCCGACCAACATGCAACTCTAGTCGTGCTCCACCAAGGCCGTCGCCTCAAAGAAAGCTCGAGAAAAGTTGTACCCTTCTGCCCTGGAGATCAATTCTGATGAAGCTCTAACTGCTTTCATCCACTCCTTCCACCAAGGAGATAATGAGAACTTTCATTTTTCTCTCGTCAAGGACGAAGCAAAAGTATCGGAGCTTGAAAAAGCTCATGGTCCGGGGCTTCTCGTTCACCCTTTCCACATTGTCTATGGTCTCACATTCCCTACCCCTGATTTTGTGTGCTCCACTTTGGAGTTCTATAGCTTCGCCATAGAGCAATGGTGCCTAGATAGCTTTCGTTGCCTCGTTTGTTTCGACCGCCTCAATCTGTGGTTTGATTGCCGCATGGAGCTGCCGGAGTTCCAAGTTCTCTTCCTGGCCAAGCCTACTCTACCGAACCACTTCTACCTTTCTCAATGAATCATGTATGTCAAGGACTCGTTGCTGATAGATCCTCCCCACTCTCCAAAAGACTGAAAAAAGACATCGTTCCTCGTCTTTGGAAACTTGGAAAAGCTTGGTCAAGAGGTTGGCTTTAAGGTTCTTATCACCATCAACCGTATTTCCAAGCTGCCAGAGAAACTCTCCCGAGCCATTGACTTTTGTCGCGACCTCGTAGACAGTACCCTGGACATTCCTCCCAATTTCGCAAGTGTCAATGGTTGTGGAGCCATGAACGTCTCAGACAGGCTTGGAAGCTGAAGAGCGGAGGCCTTCCAAGCCTGTTTCTTTCTCCTTAGGTAAGTCTTCCATCCTTCCTTACATTTCATAGTACTTGTGAATTTTTCTATCATAACTCCCATACTTTTGATAGATATGCCCTGCTGTCTTGTGATACAAATTGTACTTGTGATTGCGTGAATCTGATGTATATGAATATTATACATGTGCTTATGCAGGTACTCTTGGAAAATTGATCGAGGGCTCTGACCCCAAGTTCCCTCGTGTCTACTTTAAATGAACTCAGCCAGAGAAAGACTACATCGTCCAACCCCTTCACGACCATATAGAAGAGGAGGAGGAGGCTTTAGGGGAAGGCTCTATGCTACCTCGGATAGGGAAGCACATTCTTTCCAACCTCTGCTCTAGCTTGGTCCGCCTGGACATAGCCTACTCATCCTTGTCGTCAATGATGTTCGACCAGAATGCTTAAGACCTAGGGGCCTTGGGGACCGGTGATCTGATGACCTTTTCTTGGACCTCTCTTTACAGGGTAATCTCTTCCATGCAAGTCGCCGGCAATAGTTTTTTTTTTATTACCGGCGGACTATTGCCGGCGATTTACCGGAAAAATCGCCAGCAATGATTAAAAAAAAAAGTATTGCCGGTAATTTTTGGGGGAAAAATCGCCGGCAATGATTAAAAACTATTGCCGGCGATTTAAAATCGCCGGCAATAGTTAAAAATGTAGTAATTAATCCCAAAACAATAACCCAAATATTCAACAACAATGAAAGTAGGAGGGATCATGTTACACTTTTGCTCGGGAATTTGCCTTATACAGTAGTGCAACCGGCCTTCTATGGAGATGGAGAGTCCCTAGAGGAATTTTCCTTCTAGTGAACTCGGTGGAGGATTTTGTGTATGGCTTGTGGAGGAGACGGCTTCTTGGAAAATTTCTAGCTCTTGGAATGGAGAGGAGTATTCTGGCAGAGTGTTGGCTATAGAATGAGTGATGCTTTAGTTCTAGTCAAGCTTCCCTTTAAATAGGATATTAAAAACCCTATTTCATCCCCAATTAGGAATGAATTAACTCCACCCGGGTAAGTTGACATTTCTTCATTAAATCAGTGATTTCCGGAGATTTATATGTCTGAATTAAGTGATTCTTTTTGAGCTTGAAAGTTGACTTCTAGAGCTTTCTAGGGACATATTATTCGTATCATAATTCCTTCTGGTCCGTTTTCGGTGGCCTATTGAAGTGGGCTGATCTGCACAAGCAGATTTCCTGATTTCTAGCTTTTGATCCATCTTCTTTTGGGCTTCTTTGTGGCCGAATCTTGACATGATCTTGGACCTTCTTGGACACATGAACATGGTCTTGACCTATCTTAGTGATCTTTGATCCATTCTTTTATAAATCGTGGCCCATTCTTCTTCATCTTTCCTCCTCATTTTAGGAACTTCCTCCTTAGCAGGTTTTGAGCTCATTTCTGCCTCTTTTATGTATTCCTCCTTATTTTGTCCTATAAATCATAAAGTAAGTAAGATACAAAGATACTAAGTTCTAAACAAAGCAAAATGTAAAGAGAAAGACGTTAAGAATCAAGCATAAAATGCGTAGATCAAATTCCACCACACTTATTTGCTAGTCCCTAGCAAAAACTAAATATAAGAAAACACACAAAACCAAATTTGGAGCTAGTCTCCACATTGGAAAAAAAATCTAAAGGAGTAAAAGACTCAAATGTAAATCACTTCTAAGCCCTTAGTTAAATTTGTCTCATAAATTTTCTTAAGTATATAGCGATGGAGTCACAAGATTTTAGAGTTTAAAGCTCAATAATTTCGAGAGATAATAGAGATATGATCGTGTCATGAACAAGTAAGACTTGGAAGAAAACAATGGTGAAGTTAAAGCTATGCATGTTTCGAACAAGTTTAAATCAATCTCACATGGATGCACTCATCATATTTTCACTCATGAAAAGGGTTCACTCAAAGTGTATATGAATTGAATCAAAAACCTCATGAATATAATGAATTACTTGCACAAATGAACCTAAACCATATGCTTACTCATGCAACTTACTCAACCAATCGAAGGCTACTCATCTTAAGGATCATAAAGGACTTTAGAAAGGTTGCAATGGGGCTAAGGCTAATGGATTCGAAATTTAGGTATGTGGTGGTTAAACACGTTCCAAAGACTTAGTCTACCACTTAAAACTTCTCAAATTCGTGCCTCATCTTCTCCAAAACGTCACCATGGTCAGATTTCCATTTCGGAGGCCGAATATCATCATTTTGGGCTGAGACTTCATTCTAAATTTTCTTTGAGCTTTACGGACAGGACAAAGGCTATATTTCTTCATTTTTAGGTTTCAATTCGTGGTACACTCCAAATCCGCAAATATGGGGGACATTAATCCAAACTTTGACATCTATATCACATTGCTGGAGAGCTTCTGAATTTTCTATTCACTTTTTCTTTTTCTTTTTTTTAGCTCTCGAATATTTTTCTTTCTTTCTTTCTATTCTCAGAAATTTACACACTTTTTCAAGCTATTTGAATAAGTCTATCCCCATACAAACATCATAGAAATTAAGGAACATCACCCAAAAAAATGCCATCTTCTCCTCTTGTCGACATTACTTCACACTAAGTCTGCAGAACATAGGGTAAAGAAATCTTATACTAGGCTAAGTTTTTAGATATTAAAGGTGATGAAAGAAAGGCTTAATGTGGGCTCAAATGGGTTATCTATGGGTATAGCATCTCGTGCGCACATAAAGGACACATGGTTGTTTGGTTTAGTGGTGGAAAACCTAAATGCCTTTAATCAGAGCATTTATCAACTTAAAAGCTTTACAAATCTACATGAGTAAGTTCTAGTAATCTCTAGTTCATTGAAATCTATGGCAAGCAATTAGCTGAGGCATGTATTGTTTTTGAGACATAATGCACGAAATTCACTCATAAAAGAAGTAATGTAGGCTCAAAAACACACTTTAAGGTTTGTATGATCTAAAATCTTATTCTAACATGCGAAATATGTACCATGTTTACGCAAACCTTATCCACTACATGTCATGACAATCAAAATATCTCAATTAGCACTAGAAATCTCATGCAACGCCATATGTTTATACTTTTATGTCTAATTCTCATCATAGACTAATTAAGGGCATCCTAAAGACTCTTTAAAACACTAATTTAAATACAAAGACTCAAAACAATTTTTTTTTAGGGCATCATCCTCCGGAAAGTTTCATTGTCCGCCCGGTTTTTACAATTTATGACTCAAATAAGTTGTAAACCCATCCCCCACACTTAAACTCTACATTGTCCTCAATGTACTAAAGTAAAACATAGAATCAAGCATGAAGAAAATGATTTACGAAAAATCTAACTAAGAAAAATAAAAGCTACAAAAATAAAATAAAATAAAAGTAAGGGAAGAGAAAGCAAATCTGGTTTGTAGACTCCTCCATTGGGTTGCCTCCCAACAAGCGTTTGTTTTTTAACGTCTTACAGCCTAGACGTGGTGCTTTGCTCCTTCTTCACTTGCGACTTCCAACATTCTTGATGTTTTCTTTGCATGTGCACTTGCATGTATATGTTGGTGCCATCTCCTCTAACTCCTCCATTGGGTTGCATCGCCAGATGAAATATGCTTGGGACTTAGATGCCCAAAGTACCAGGATATGGATGAGCTACCCTTAGGAAATTTTCAATCTAACCTCATCGATCTCAACCTCATCAGATCTAACCTCGAGACCGTACTAACCCAAGATTACCTTGAGCTTATGGGCTTTTCTCTGACTGTTTTAGTCTATCCATGGGCGTCCCCCTCGATACTCTAACCTCATTCCCTTATGATGCCTTACCTTTAGGAGAGTTAGTTAGCTCGCATGGTGAAGGTCCTTCATATAGGAACCAACGTTGTTTGTCCTACTTAAGCTCTGTGCCTTTCTTGGGCGATAAAATCCTCGTGATTGAACACATCAAAGAACAAAACCTTCAACTACTTTACCCATATCAAGTATTTGTAAAGGTAAATCAAACTTAATGCATAATGTAAATCAATGTTACTGAAAATAGAAGCTTTTTATTGAATGATCGTATAATCGTACATTTTTCATTGAATAAGCAAGGAAGTATCAGACACGCCTCGTTAAACTGGCCAACTTGTAAAACAATCTAATCAAAAGCCAAGCTAATTAGGAAGAGTGTGTGCCCCTTCTAGACGCTTGCCTGATTCTGTTTCTAGATCTTCGGCTTCGCTCTAAGCGGTATTCCTTCAAATAGAGAGCATTCCATCATTTGTCAATCAAGACCTCGATTCTTGGATTTTCCAATTCGTACGATCCATTATAGCTTTCTCTGACGACCCTATAGGGCCTTTCCCATTTTTCCCTCTCTTGACACCTTGGTATTCTCAAACACCTTAAGTAAAACCATGGTGCCTGGGAGAAAAACTCTAGGTCAAATCTTCCTATCATAATATGCCTTCAGCTTCTGCAGGTAAGAGGCTACTCTAATCTGGGCTTGCTCCCTACACTCCTCTAGCAAATCGAGCTTGTGCCTCAGACTCTCTGCATTCCTTTCTACTGTTCATTCCACAACCTTGAGGTTAGGAATCTTGTGGTTGATAGGGATAACAACTCCGATCCCGTAAACCAAGGCGAAAGGAGTTTCCCCAGTAGGTTTCTTCTTGGTAGTTTTGTATGCCCAAAGCACGATCGGTAGCTAAAATACCTACTGCCCTTTCGTCAGCTGACCCAATATTCTCCTCAAACCCTGCAAGATTGCCTTGTTCAAAGCCTCTGCTTGTCTGTTACCTTAAGGGTACCTTGGGGTAGAGAATTTGATCTTGATCCCATGCTCGGCGCAATAGTCCCTAACCTCTAGGCGATTGAATTGAGGACCATCATCTGCTATAATCATCTATGGAATCCCAAACCTGCATATGATAAACTTCCAGATGAAATTCTTTACTTCTGCTTCTCTTATTTTTGATAGAGCCTCAGCTTCGATCCACATGGAGTGATAGTCCATGGAAACTAGGAGATACTTCTTCTGCCCACCCCCAGCTTCGGTTAGAAATTCACCCATTATGCCTAACCTCCACTGAACGAATGCACATGGAATCAATACTGTGTGTAACTCCTTTAGGTGTAGCGGTGGTTGAGAGGCGTGCCTTTGACAAGCTTCACAAGCGTTGGCATACTTGATGCAGTCGTTCTTCATCGTGGGCCAGTAGTACCCTTCAGTCAAGCATCTAACCACAAGGTTCTTGCCCCCAATATGCATGCCATATATCCCTCAGTGCAATACCTCCATTATCCTTCTGGCCCTGAGTGAAGTGTACTGCTAGCTGATCTGGTCAGCTGAAGGACTAACGATACAATTTCTCATCTCTGATGTTGTATCTTGCTACTTGACGAACGATCTTTCTGGCTTTGACCCATCCCTCAGGTAAGGCTCTGGTCTCTATGTAGTTTGTTATCTCGTCCATCCATGAGGGCCCCAGCTGTACTGGCATCACTGCCATCATTTCTTCCTCGTCTGTGCTTGGGCTGGGTAAGTGTTCTACGAGGATCGTTCTCCTGAGTTGGTAATCTATGTTGGAGGCCAGATTTTCCAAAGCATCTATGTATGTGTTTTTTGACCTAAGGAGCTGCATGATTGAGAACTCTTCAAACTGGTTAACCAATCCCTTTGCTAACCTAACGTACTCCTTCATGGATGCATGATGAGCTGCGTATGCTCCAAGTACCTGGCCTACAATCAGTTGGGAGTCACAAAACACCTTGATCTTCTTCATGTTTAGTTCTCGGGCCAATCTCAATCTTGCTAAGAGCACCTCGTACACAGCTCCATTGTTGGTGGCCTTCCACCCTAGGGTTAGGGCTTGTTCCATAATCATCCCATCTGGGGTTTTGAGCACCAGCCCTGCTCCTGCTCCTTTGTCCTTTGAGGATCCATCCGTATATAAGGTATAGTGATCACCCCCTGCTCATCAGCTTCCTGGGCTTTTTCTCTTCTCTCTTATACTTCTGGTTTGGCATTGTAAACTCAGCCAAGAAATATGCCAACGCATGTCCCTTTATAGTTGTTCAAAGACTATATTCAATATTTGATCTACGCATTTTAGGCATATTAATTAATGTACTTTCTCTACATTTTTACTTTGTTAATTATTTAGTATTATTTGTTTTAACTTATTTTATTATTTTTAGATTTTTATCAAAAGAGACGGAGTAAAGAGGCCTACAAGCATGAAAGATGTGGCAAAATAGAGCAAAAAGGGAGAAGAAGAAATTGGTTCGAAAATTCCAAAGGAAGAAAGAAGAAAAAATGAAGAAAAAAAAGTCATTTGTTGACTAAGAAAATATTTCCTATGTTGACTAGGAAAAGGAAGCTTCCGGAAGAAACTTAGAAGAAGAACAAATGCAAATAGGCCAAATTAATTAGAAGACCATTTGAAATGTCCAAACTTGAAGACCAAGTCATCCAATTTCGTAGAGCACAAGATATGGCAAGAAAAATATTCCTAAGTTAAGTAGGAGGAGGAAATTATGAAGAATAAAGAAAGAAGAATCTGCATGTACATGTCAGCCAACTTTGAACGATAACTGAAAACATCTCAAGAGGAGTTAGACAGTGATCGACCTATGGTTGGAAAGATGTTTGAGTCTTCTTTCCAACAAGCTAAAAATCATAACTTTTAGAGGTCTACAACTCTAGAAAAATTCTATTCTTTATAGACTGGTAGACTTACCCGAGTAGAGTAGGAAAACCTTGTTTGGGAAGAAAACTATTTTGTAAATGCCTATATATACAAAAGGCTCGTTCCAAATCTGGATCATCACTAATTCTTTGGCCTAAGCTCAGCCAAAAACTTATTCCCATCTCACAACTCTAGCCGACACACCTCAAAGGCCGACTACACCATTCCAACGTCTTACCATCACTTCCATCAGTATTTAGGGGATATCTAGCATCATCCATCAAAGATGTTGTACTCTACAAAAGTGTAACCATAACCTCACTACTCCGTAGTTCTCTTTTGATGTTTGAAAACTTGTTTTGTTTGTTGAATGATAAAATTTGTTTTTATTCCATATATGAATTTCAAAAACTTTTTCATGTGTTCTTTATTTTCAAAATTTGATTTGCATGTGTTAATTGGTTCTGAATACATTGGTTTTGATTTAGTGGATACCTAGTCTAGATCAATGGTGTTTAGGGGATACTTCGTACAAAATATGAATTATGCATGTTTAATCGAAATTTAGGGTTATGGAATTTCGGTAGTATTGTTATTTGTATGTGTTAATAAATGAGCTAGGTAAAGGAATAAGTTGATCAATTGTAAATAGTAATTAGGTTTATTTTTGTCATAACATGAATTAGAGTCTTTAGGAATCTTTTCTGTATTGCTTATCTATGAGTTTATGCATGTTAGAGTCCTAGGAATTCTTGTTTGTGTTTATGACGTTTTATGTAGTAATTTTGGATAGAAAATTTAGTTAATTAAAATAAATTTTTTACCCCCTTTTCTATACACAATAATTGCACATGCCCTTCAATCCTCGGTTAGAGCAATCTGTACTTGCTCAAAATACTACATCTATAGTGTTTTAAATTGTATATGAGTGAATTATGTGTTAAGTGTCTACTTTATGTTAATATTTAATGCATGCTTTAGCCATATCAATATTGTGTTGTGCAAATTCGATAAATAATTGGTTATCCTACTGGAGGAAACAGGGGTGTGTAGAATCATTCTTAACGGTACTCGGTGATGACGACTATCTTGAAAGCTTGAAAGTAAGGTCTAAACTTGCGTGATGACATGAAGAGTGCTAATATTAACCTTTCCAGCTTAGAATAATGAGTCTCTTGGTCGAGAAGAGCTTTAGAAACATAATACACGGGTAACAGCCCCCAGTATCTTCTCGAACCAGGGCTCCACTTACTGCCACCTCTGAAACTGCCAGGTATAGGTATATGTCCTCTCCCAACACAGGCTTACTCTGGATAGGAGGATCCAAGTAATGCTTGAGGACCTGGAACGCCTTTTCACACTCCTCCGTCTAGAGTTCCCCATTGGTTTTCTTGAGAGCCTCAAAGAATGGTTTGCATTTGTCTGTTGATCTAGATAAGAATCTGCTCAGGGCCTGCTAGCTTTCCATTCAGGCTCTGAATCTCCTTAACCGTCGACGGGGACTTCATCTTGATTTGATTGTAGCCACTCTACATGTCTATGAAGCTAAGGAGCTCATGACCCACCGCAGAGTCCACTAACTGATCTATCATGGGCAAGGGGAAACCATCCTTGGGACATGCTTTGTTAAGGTATGTAAAATCGACATAGACCCTAGGTTTTTCATTCTTCTTTTTTACTAGGACCACATTGGATAGCCACTCTGAATGCGGGACGTCTGTGGTAAACCTTGCTACAAGCAATTTCTTGACCTCATATTTGATTATTCTGTTACGTTCTGCTGCAAAGGTCCTCTTTTTCTGGGCCACGGGTTTAGCCTTTGGATCTATATGGAGCTGGTGTTCAATAATCATCCTGTCTATCCCTAGCATGTCCCTTGCTGACTATGCAAACCCGTCATTGTATTCTCTCAGCAGGTCCATAAGGCTTTTACACTCAGCTCCACCCTACCCAGACCATATCCTCCTCTGCATTTTCCTTGAAAGGCAACTCTTGGGGGTCGGACTCTATGTCTAAATCATCAATCTCTTCTCCTCGACCCCTAACCTGTGATTGCTATGCTTAGGGGGTTGGGGCAACCGTGCCCTCAATCCCCTCACCTGCTTCCTCCTTCATCCCTCTAGTAGTGAGAATCGTACACAATCTTACTGATTCCCTATCTCCTTTGATGATGACTGGGAGCTTAAGGGTTAGGTACTTCAAAACCTGGTAGTAAGTATATGCCACCGCCATCATCTGGTAGAGCCACAGTCTTTCCAGGATGACGTTGTCAGGGCAAGGTGCATTGACAATTGTAAACAACATGGTCGAGTTAGTGAGTGGTGTTCCGACCTAGAGGGGTATGATCCCCAGGGTCCTCACTCTTGATCCTTCATACCCCATAAGCGTCATGTGATGGTCTTGAATTGCGCCGATTAGGCCCATTTGTTCGACTGCATCTTTGAAGATGATATTCACGGTAGCTCCATTATCTCCTAGAACCCTGGATATCGTCATGTGTACCATTCGAATATTGATGACCAAGGCATCATCATGGTCCTCATCTTCCTCGGGTAGATATGCATCCGAGAACTCGAGCATGTTCGCCATTAGTCTTGCCCTGGGTCTGCCCCCTACCCTGAGCTTCTTTGTCGCGTGCTCTTTCTCTTTTAGGGTTGCCCCTAGCTCTTCCGCTTCTTCCATGATATAGTTCATGTTGGGGAAGATGGTGTCTTTTGGATACTCTAGGGCCTGAAAGATGCAGTTTAGCACTGGGTACTTCTCTTTCTGGCCCTTAAGTAGTAGTGGCAAGGTCTCATTATTTTGTTGACGATTGTCGTTACCTTGCGGCTTCAATGAATCTTCAAGCTTTTTCCTATACTCCTCAATTAGGTATTCCTAGTAGTATCCCTAATCTACCAACTCCGCAAAGTGTCGTTTGAGGACCCCACATTCAATCATCTTGTGCCCAATGGCGTTATGATAGGCACAGAAGTCCCTTGAATCATTTTTGCTAGTCATGGGCGGTGGTCTTTTGTGCCATGGCTCGTTCTTGATGTGATGAAATATGGTTGAGATGGGTATAGTCATAGGGGGGAATAATAGCTTTCCCCCTGAGTTAGAGGGTTGGTGCCCCGAGGCTTTCCTCTTATTGTCGTAGCCACTCTTCCCCTGGTTCAAGTTATTGGTATTCGAGTTTCTCCTCATTCTAATGTTGCTTCCTGATGCCTTCTCCACTGGATCTAGTGGTAAACTAGTTAGTTTACTAGTGGTAAACTAGTTAGTGTTGTACCCTTGAGGTCTTCTGACCCCTACAGTCCTTGATCGATCCTGGGGGAAACATATCGTAGCATTAGAGTGTTTGGTCTTTCAAGCTTGTCTAGAACATCTTACACATCCATGCATCGTTCAATTGGCTGGTAGCCATGGTCGATTGGTAGCTCCTCACATGTTGGTATGGATCTGAATCTCCCAAATACCTATCGAACCTAGGGTGACTCCACTTCTTAGGAGGCTCGGTATCCTAGATGAACTGAGCCAAAGGGTTTTGGGACATCCTCCGAGTCTGATGCTCTGCTTTGGACTCTTTTTTGGACAACTCTTCTTTCTTCAACCTCTTCGTCTCTTGGTTCGTCCTAATGTTATGAGCGCATTGGGCTTCCATGAACTACTCCATCATCCTCCTAAGGGCTACTACCCCGAGCGCCTATGTATTTGTGATTGGTTGAGGGATCGGTTCTTCCTGGTTGTGTTGGTCCCCTTCCTCTTGCTAGTCGTTCAGTTTAATCGTTGTGATCTCCTATCTCGCCTCAGTGACCGGGTTGGGTAGGACCACCCCCTGCTACTTCAACGGGTTTACCAGATCTAATATGGTGGTTTGAACAGCAACAAAGGTATCGGTCAGTTCATTCATGCTTTTGGTGGCTCCCTTTGTTGACTACTGCAACACGATCATGTCGAGTTTCAGGCTCACATACTGTTCATCAGCCTGATGGAGGACCTGATTGACCTTGGCCCTCCATCCTCTGGTTCCCTCATACTCCAGCTTGGAACCATCCTCCTCACTCAAGTGGCCATCGCCCACATGATTCCTTGGCAGGACTTGATGTGAGACAGTGCTACCGTACTTCAACGCCCCCTTATTTAGGGTGGTTTGTTCGTTCCCTCTATGAGGGGTTATTCCCTTGTCACGCTGATTGCTCATGTCAATGTTGTCTTTCATGTCCTTCCGTTCACAAGAGTTAGCTTAGGGTTCTGCTCTCAATGAAAGCATCAATTTGTGAGAGCATATTTCATCTCCCCTCTAGCTTGGATCCTTGCGAACCTACAAAATAAGTCGAAGCACAATGTGGTACCGTGCTTAAACCCTCCTATGCTTAAGTCAGAACTTATCTTAAGAATCAAAGAGTAATTAGGGCAGAATAATGTTACCTTTGACCATATCGGGGTGGTCTATATATAAAGACAATATTAGGTCTAAGCATAGTCCTCATCAAGCAGGACTACTTTACTTTCTGAGAGGAGGAATCCATTAAGGAATGAATCTCCGTATTCAGTGTCAATCATGTCTCATGATTACCATAGGCCCTTTGGCATAATTCCTTTAGGATTTGTACAAATCTTACATTTTCCCTCGTGGATATCGTCAATCCCCCTAGGTTCAGCCATATAATCACCAAAGGTTCGATCGTACAACCTTTCGAGCTTTGATCTTACCTTGGAATTGTCATGCCATCGAACATTCCATAAGCCTCTACAATGTTCTAGATACTTCCAGAAATCTCTAGATAATTTGTTCTTCAATAAAAACTCTAACTGTCTAAGCTCAAACCCATTATCTGCCTTATCAGACCTCATATGGAATCAGACTCATCAAGCTTGTTTCCCCCCAGCTCAGGGTGACCAAAACTACCTCCCACAATATATATACTGAAGATTCAATAAGAGGTTTACTCAGAAACTAAAGAAATCAAAAGAAGAAGAAAATAGGAAAAGAATATTCACTTTGTTGGTTTCACTTGATCTCCTTTTGGATGGATTGCAAAAATAGGGTTTATTGTTAAAGTAATGCCACCCCAGTCAGTCCATCCACTACATATTGGTACTACTAAAGCAATGAGAGCATATATATAATCCATGCCACCTGGTAAAATCCAAATATAGGGTTGGATTCGGTAGAAAATTGAGGCATATTTTCTTGAATTTCCAACCGAACCGAGTTACTTAGTTACCAATACCAAACCATGAAATTCGGTAACCGAAAAATCAGTTTTGGTTGTTTGGTTTCAATATAAATCGAAACTTGGATATTCAACAATATGACATTTGCAATAAAGGTGAGAAGAGCAGGACAAAGAACATGGAAAGAAAATGTGTATCTAGATCTGAAGATCTAGAGTAGGAATAGATCTGAAGATCTAGAGGAGAAAGAAGAAAATATGCTTATAGAATTATGAGTATTAACAAATTTGAGGTTTAATCCATACTTTAGCCTAAGAAGGTCATATAATCGTTTGAATTTGTTCTGGGCCTATTTTGGCTGGTTTACGGTTGGTTCGGCCCAATTCGGTTGAAAATGCCAGCCTTATCCAAATTTGTCCACAATTTCTAATGTGTTTAGGGTTTTGGAGGGACAGTCATACTTAAGAACTTCAGGCTTTGGAATTAGGAAGAATCACCTTCTCCCCCAAACTAAAATAAATACCAATAATATTCTTTAAATTTAATCAAGCTCACTAGATGACATGGCACCTTGTAAGTGACTGTTGAGATTTTGATGATCAAGATTTTACCAATATATAAGTTTTGAAATTTCAATTAACAATATTTTGAAGTTGCTTAGTTGTCAATAGCTCTCCTAGGGTTTCTAGGGTTTTCGACAAAGCACCCCATCTCTTATGGAAATTTTGGCCTGGAATGTCTGGGGCCTCAACAATTCGATTGTTATGCAAGTTGTCAAGCATGTTCTATAGCATAAACGACCAGCTTTCCTCTTCCTAAGTGAAACAAAGGTAGATGACATGGAGTAGATGAACACGATGAGGTTTGAGTCCGGTATGTTTAACTGCGAGGCGGGACTAAGCCTAGGGTAATCAGGGGGTCTTTCGATGTTTTGGAGAGATGGAATTAAAGTGGATGTTCTCTCCAAATCTCACCACCATATTGATGTAGTAATACATGGAGAGGAGGCCTATGGCATGAGATGGCGTCTGATTGGATTCTATGTGCATCCTAACGGCAAAGCCACAACAAACAATTGATTTGATGTGTCAGCTTAGAGAAGAATGTTCCCTTCCATGTGTTTTGATTAGGGATATCAATGAGGTTCTGAGTAACATCGAGTCGGAGGGGGGAGCATGGCGGCCCGAAGCTCAGATGCAGCGATTTAGGGACTCGCTGGCCTACTCGGAGTTTATCAATCTAGAGTTCAAGGAAAACCCGTTTACTTAGATAAGGACAAGTTCAAAGCCGTCTTGATAGGGCATTCACTTCGATCTCTTGGTACGATTTATTCCAGAATGCTACGGTGGAGTATTTAGCACCAATCCATGGTGATCATATCCCTCTACTACTGCATGTAGGCCTGGCAATTGGGCGGGTTAATAAATGACCCGCCCGTTACCGCCCGATAACGACTCATTAAAACCCGCCCATTAACTAATCGGGTTATTAATGGGTGACCCGATAACAACCCGTTATCAAAACGGGCGGTTTCGGGTGAACCCGTTAGACCAATAACAACCCGATAAGAATTCATAAAACCTAACTCTAAGGTTTTTTTTAAAAAATAATAATAAAAAAAATGAGGTAATAAAATAATTTTTTATTTTATTTTGTAAAAAAAGGCTTAACGGGTTTTATCGGGCCCCAATGGGTAACCCGTTATCTTATCGGGCTAACCCAATATAACCCGTTAAGCTTAACGGGCTATATCGGGTTGAACCCGTTAATGACCCGCCCACTAATAACCCACCCGAACCCGCCCAAACCCGCCCGTTTGCCTGGTCTAACTGCATGTTAGGGCTAGAGGGGAGAGGTCGTCGAGGAAGCGCAATCACCAGTTTTGGTTTGAAAGCTTCTGGACTAATAACGAAAGATGTATTGGAGTGGTGAAGGAGGGTTGGGAAGCACCAGTGAATCATAACCCTATGTATTGTGTCGAGGCAAAGATTAAGAACACACAATCCAAACTCCACCATTAGCAAAAGAATACCTTTGGGAATCATTTTTGACAAATTGATTAGATAAGAGGCAGGCTCGAGGAACTCCAAGGTTTGTCATTGTCATCGGAGTACCAGACTGAATATGTCGAACTTTCTCATAATTTGGAGACACTTCTAACAGCGGAGCACGAGTATTGGAAGCAAAATGTGAATGTTATGTACCCTAGAAATGGGGAGGAGAATCCTAAATACTTTCATCGGGAAGCAAGCAATCGGCGGGCAAAAAATTACCTTAAGGGATTGTTTAATGCCAATGAGGTATGGCAACAGAGTATGGAGGGGATGCAGGAAGTTGTGGAGGAGTACTTCAGGTCCATGTTTACCTCAATACTAGTAGATTATGGCAGACGACAATCAGCGGTAGAACTCTTGACACCTAAGGTAACAAGGGAGATGAATGCCAACCTTACTGCTCTGTATACAACCGAGGAGATTCAATAAACTCTCTTTCAAATGTATCCCACAAATGCTCATGGCTCAGATGGAATGCCACCTCTTTTCTTCCAACAATATTGGGATGAGATTAGGACGGATGTAGTAGAAGGGGTGTAATCTTCTTTAGAACTGGACAATTCTTGGGATTTATCAACTACACATACATTTGCTTAATCTCAAAGGTAACTAACCCTACCTTGGTTTCGGAATTGCGTCCAATAGCCCTGTAAAATGTCATCTACAAAATATGCTCTAAAGCTATTGCTAATCGCTCGAAGAAGATTTTAGATGTGATAATTTCTTCTTTTCAGAGTGTGTTTATACCAGGAAGATTGATCACTAACAATACTTTAGTGGCGAACGAGGTATCACACCATATCCATAATTGTCAATCTTTAATCGATGGAGTTTTCTCTTGTAAATTAGAAATGAGCAAAGCTTATGATCATATGGAATGGAGCTTTTTAGAGGTAGTCCTTTTGAGGTTAGGCTTTGTTGATACCTGGGTTCATTAGATCATGCAGTGTGTGTCTACTATCAGGTATTCTTTCTTGATTAATGGACAACGTAAAGGTTATCTCATCCCAAATAGGGGTCTCCATCAAGGTGACACGTGATCACCTTATCTTTTCCATATGTGTACCAAAGTATTTACAGTGTTGCTGGATCAGAAGGCAAGGAGCAGTGCATTGGAAGGGATTAGGGTCTGCGAGGTTTCACCGGCTATCCATCACCTCTTGTTTTCTGATGATAGCTTACTGTTTGGAAAAGCCAAAATTTAGGAAGTGTGTCACATCAAAGAAGTGTTGCAAGAATATGAAGCGATGTCAGAGCAAAAAGTAAACTTCGCCAAAAGTAGCATTATATTCAGCAAAAAGGTGTCAGTAAGTAGCAAAGAGTCCATGGTTGCTTTACTAGGAGTACATATTGAAGCGAAACATGAGAAATACTTGGGGCTACCTACTTAAATTGGCCGTAATCGAGTGGAGACTTTCCATTACATAAAGGAAGAATTGAGCAAGAAACTTGAGGGATGGCAGGGTAAATCACTACCACGTTTTGCAACATTACCGGCGAGATTTCCAAAAACAAGGTCGGCGACCGGGAAAGTCGCCGGTAATGTTCATCATTACCGGCGACTTACTCCGTCGCCGGTAATGTCGCCGGAATTTCGCCGGTAATGTTTCAAAACATTACCGGCGACCTCCTCCGTCACCGGCAATGTCAAGCCAAACATTGCCGGCGAAATTC
The DNA here is from genome assembly GCA_946800695.1 of Geum urbanum. Taxonomy (NCBI): domain Eukaryota; kingdom Viridiplantae; phylum Streptophyta; class Magnoliopsida; order Rosales; family Rosaceae; genus Geum; species Geum urbanum. The sequence goes on from OX327010.1 coordinate 29,221,439, forward strand.
TGGCCGGAAAATCGCCAGAAATGCTTGGCTTGACATTGCCGGCGACGGAGGAGGTCGCCGGTAATGTTTTGAAACATTACCGGCGAAAAGTCGCCGGTAATGTCTCCATTTCCGGCGATTTAATGAATCGCCGGCAATGCCTCTTATATTAGATGCAGATTGCAGCAGCTCATTCATTTGGATCGAAAAAAATCCGGTGAAATCGAAAGAAGGAAAACGCTCTGAAATCGATCCTTCGGTATTGTCAAGATTAAAGCTCGCGTTGATAACTCGATCACTCGGGAAGCTATATATATATAGGTATTTGTATATATACGTATATGTGTATGTATATATATATATATGTGTGTGTGTTGATCAAATCCAATTCGTGAGATATGAAATGTTGTTGATGTCACCGAAACGAGAAAACTGCTTGTAGTTAATCTTCTCTTGTCTCTGAATCAACGACTGGTATTATCGTAGTGCTATCGGAGTCAGGCTTAAGAGAGCCTCCTACCTAGTCAAATACTGAACTGAAAAAAGAAGAATACCATCATCGAGTACTGAATCGGATTCAGAGATTAGATCGATATATATATATATATGCATGCATGTGTTGATTTAATTAGAGTTGAATTGAGATATCGCATCGATTATTAGTAGTGAATGTGTGTATATATAATACGTAAAATTGTTAGAATTTTCAGGATGGACAAGAGTTGGATGAGCCTCGAAAGATGGGATGTGAGATATCACCAGGGAATTAGGAGTTTTGTGAATTTTGTGAAGGCTAATTGTGGAGACACTACACTTCATTATTGCCCGTGTAAAGAATGTAAGTGTCGCAGCGATCAATTTCGTTTTCCCATTGATAAAGTCCAGAAGCACCTGAGTAAATACGGGTTTTGGGATAAGTACACTTGTTGGATTTATCACGGTGAAACATCGTTAGCGGGTCCGCATGATCATGGACAATTTGGTGAGAGGGCCAATCCACGCTATGATCATGGAGATTTTGCTGAGAGGGGCAATCCATCCTATGATCCAACATCGATGTTAATCAATGATATGTTTCCTCTTGAGAGCGGTGTATTTGCTGATGAAGCACCAAATGTCCCTCCCGTCGTTGAGGGTTTCCCCCATATTGAGCCAGTCGAGCCATTACCTGGAACTCATGTCAACACAAGCGGTATGGACAAGTACAACAACCTGATTGCATTGCAACAGACTCCGTTGTACGACGGTTGTAGTAAGACTGTTCTTGAAAGTGTCATGGGAGTGATGCAGCTCAAAATGGAGAACAAAATGTCTGTCAAAGCTGTTGATTCTTGGCTGAAGTGGACTGCTTCGCTACTGCCACCCGGTCATCGTCTTCCTACCACTCATCATAAGGTGCGACATATCCTGAAAGATCTTGGGTTTTCCTACATCAAAATCCATGCATGCAGATATGATTGTATTCTCTTCTGGGGAAAAGATCTTGAAGATCTTGAAGCCTGCCCGGTATGTTTTACAGAAAGGTATAAGTTGACTCCTGCAGGCAACAAGAAAGCTGTGAAGATACTTCTATATTTCCCGCTTATGGATAGGCTGGAGCGGTTGTTCATGTGTTCTTTCACGGCCGAAGCAATGAGATGGTGGGCTGAGAGGAATTTGCCTGACGATGACACCCTTATACACCCTTCCGACGGAGAGGGTTGGAAGCACATGGTCAGGGAGTTTGATCATTTTGCAGCAGAGGTCTGAAATGTTTGGCTAGGGCTCTCATCTGACGGATTCAACCCTTTTGGCAACATGGGTCTTCAATACAGTATATGGCCAGTTATTTTGGTACCGTACAACCTTCCACCATGGATGTGCATGAAGAAGGAATACAATATGCTCACTCTGTTAATTCCGGGCCCGGGTTATCCAGGAAAGTGTCTCGATGTGTATTTGAGGCCTTTGATTGAGGAGCTTAAGTACCTGAGTGAGTGTGGCCACCCCACTTACGATAGGTTCAAAAATGAGATGTTCCAGATGCATGCCATGCTTGTTGGCACCATCAGTGATTTTCCTGCCCGCGGTATGTTGTCGGGCAACGTTACCAGGGGTTACAGGGCTTGTTCAGAGTGCATGACGGTTGATTGTTGCAGTCCTCATTGCAGTAAAATTGTTCAGATGCGTCACCGTTGTTGGCTTCCATATGATCACCCATTTAGGTAGGATCCAGACGCGTTTGATGGGACTGTGGAAACAGGTGTGGCACCCAGGCGATGGACAGGGGAAGAAATTTTGGAAGTGTTGAATGAATATGATTTTGGCCAGCTGAGCAATCATCCTGACATAGTGGCATCAATTCCAGACAAGCCCGAAAGGTATAAGTTTTGGACACACAAGAGCATATTCTGGGAACTCCCCTACTGGCCCAGGTTGCCTATCAGACACTACCTAGATGTCATGCACATAGAGAAGAATGTGTGTGAAAGTGTGGTGGGCACAGTTCTTAACTTGGAGGGGAAAACAAAAGACATCCCTAAGGCACGCATTGATCTGAAAGCTATGGGACTGCGGAAACATTTGTGGTTAAGAGATGGTAAGAGAAAAATGCCGCAAGCTCCTTACACCGTCAAGCCGAAGCATAAGCATGAAATTTTTCGGTGGCTGAGTAATGTCAGGTATATATTCTTATGGCTATGCAGGAAATTGGCCTTAAATTTTTACCGGATTATGGTTATATGCGAGAAATATAATTGTTGCCTATAGCTATATATATATATGCAGATATCCTTATGGCTATGCAGGAAATATAAGCATGTGTGTTAACTTCCGGGACAATAAGATGTACGGATTAAAGAGTCATGACTGCCATGTACTGCTTCAACGCATTTTCCCTATTTTCATTCGAGGGTACCTGCCCAAAGAGGTGGTGGATCCGTTGGTGGCCTTGTCAAGATTTTTTCAGAAGTTATGCACCAGGGAAGTTAAAAAATCAGATCTCAGGGAGATGCAAGATGACATCATTTTTATCATGTGCAAGCTTGAGAGGATATTTCCCCCAAATTTTTTCGACATCATGCCTCACCTGATGATCCATCTTCCCAAACAATTGTTGCTTACCGGTCCCGTACACTACACTTGGATGTATCCCATGGAAATGTACAAATGATTCATACACTTGCATATATATATATATATATATATACGTATGTACGTATGTACGTATGTGGCAATATATATATATGTATGTGGAAATTAAATTTAATTAGGGTGATTTCGATTAATTTATATGCAATGTATATATATACCGGTAATGTTTGAAAAATGTGGAAAAATAATTAGGGTGTGTGATTTGGATGAGTATGTGATGTATATATATATATATATATGAAAATTAAATTTAATTACGATGCATGATGTATATATATGTGTGAAAAATGTGGAAAATTAATTAGGGTGCATGATTTGGATGAATATGTGATGTATGTGACATATGTGAAAATTAAATTTAATTAAGATGCATGATGTATATATATGTGATCTATATATATATGTGAAAAATTTTAAGTCGAAAATGATGTATGTATATATGTTAATTTAGGTGATATAGTTGTTAATTTAACGTATAATAGGTGAAAAATCGGAATCAGCATTTAAAGTTTGGATTAAGGTGATATAGTTATTAATTTAACATATAAATTAAGGTGAAAAATCGGAATCGGAACGGTTTGGAACCAGAACGGTTTTAAACCGGAACCGCGTGGAACCGGAACCGTTTGGAACCGGAACTGTTTGTAACCGGAACCGTTTGAAACCGAACGATTCCAGTTCCAAACGGTTCCGGTTCCGCCCGGTTCCGGTTACATTTGGTTCCGGTTCCGATTTGTTATAGAACCAAATCCATGACTATTACGGTGTCCAGGAGGTTTTGCAGCAAATTGGCTTCCAGGCATCAAACGGAGAGGTTCCCGAAATAGTGGAGGGAGCAGTAGTCAAGCTTCCTCCTCAGCCGCAGTTAGCAACACGCGCAGTGGGCCAATGATGAATGCTCGCACACAAGCCTTGCTAGTTGCGCGAGCAGAGGAGGAAGCTGCACGATCCGGAGCCGTGCAACCGGAAGTCGAGCCTCGAGCCTCAGTCAGCAGACGCTCAGTCAGCAGACGTCCCTCCGTCAGCAGACCCTCAGACAAGCGACAGTCAACGGGGGCATCAGAAACTCCCTCAATCCGAATGCCCCCTATTCGCCCGGTGCCTACTCCCGTTTCACGGGAATCATCTGAGGCAGATGGTGCTGGCGCCTCATGGTCCAGGCCTCGTCTATCTCCGCCGTCCAGTATCTTCCTACCCGACGAGATTCCTGTGATCCCTGAATTCGATGATAGGGGGATGCCTATTTATGTTGAAGGACGGCCGGAGTTCCTGAGCGTGGAGGAAGCGTACAACTTCATCCCGTTCGACCCCGTGTATCTTTGGAGTGTGAGGTGTACCAACCAACAAACGGACGATGCAGGTAAATTTTATTTAACATCAGATTGATTACTTAATTATTACTTAAGACTTACGATAAGTTCAATTAATGATATCAATTTGTTGACATTGTATTATTAGGCAATTTCGTTAATGGTACTGGAAAACGAAAAGGGGCTAGAGGCACCTGCACCGGGAAGAGACTTGAGCAGGCCACCGGGGGAAGGAAAACGCCCATTAGGGCCAATGAGGATGGCGAGGTGATCGAGGCATTTGACACCACGCAAAAATATGTCAGCATGGCCGGGGCGATCGTGCGGGACAAGGTCCCAATGCTTTGGCCAGATTGGGAATCTGTGCCTATCTACCTGAAGATGCAAGTGCATAATGCACTGAGTGTGAGTTAAATCGTATTTTCATTACGTAAATTTTACATTTATTAATTAAGTCCGAATAAATATATAATTTTACCGTTTATATATTCATATTGCAGGTGTGGTTTGACGTGGATGAAGTTCTTATTCACACGTGGGTAGAGCGTCAACTACATATGAGGTGATGTGCTTCGAGTTATTTGAGTATATATTGAGTTAGATTTTTGTTTATCAAGTGTTTTAATATCTCTAACTTTTTTTTCCTAGTGTTAATATAGGTATAAAGAGTGGAAGAACGAGCTTTCTTCACATTACACTGTATACAAGGAGCTAGGCCGAGGTTCTACCCCTAGCGAATTCCGGTTTAGGGAGTACAAGTGGCTGTGGCTGATAGCCCACTTCACGCACCCCAAAGCGAAGGTATGTATCCTGAACATATCTTACAAGCCTAATGTATCGTATCACATTCAAATAGTTAGTTACTAATTTTTTTACAAATGTTTATCAAACAAGGCGATTTCGAAGACGAACCGGGCAAATAGATTGAAAAACACCAGGGCCCATCATGCAGGTTCACTGAACTATTTGGGTTGGTCGAGTAAGGCGCAGCAACAACAAGAAGTGAACCCGTTGGTGTATATTCATCAGAAGTTCTATCCGCAGTGCCCTGAAGAAGCGGTAAGTCTTTCGCCTCTCCATGTGTTAATAAAACTATTTTTCGATATTAATTTATTTTGTTAGATAATACGTTATTCATTTTCGCTTTTCAATTAGGCGAGAGTGGAGGAGGCGACCACAGAAGTGACCATGAATATAGCTCGGGGGAACCATCCTGACTGCTCCGAGGAAGAAGTCACCCAGTATGCCTCTCAGATCGATCCACTTGATCGGCCTATAACGGCTCAGATCATGGCAAAAGCGTGCGGGACTGGAAAGAATACCTACTACTGTAGGGGAATGGGCTCGGCGGGCGAAGGAGTATTGAAGAACACTTCAGAATACTCTACCGGGTCAAGAAGTTCAGCTTCTAGTCGTAACCTCGCAGCGGAGCTTCAGAGGACGCAGAGGGAGTTGGAGGAGCGAAGGAGGCATATGGAGGAGATGAGGCAGATGGCCGAGCAGCAAGCAGCCAGAGATGCCAAGTACCGGGGGATGATCGAGAAACACCGCCTCATGGTCCAGCAGCAGACACAAATGTTCACCTGGATGCAGACGATGTACGCGGCTCAGACTACCGGACAACCGCTCCCCACACCTCCCCCGGTCCCTGTGTTCCCCAGTTTCCCCAGTTATCCACCACCACCACCACCGCACCAGTCACCGCCACAGCAAGACCAGAGTAGCCACCGGAGTTCAAATGAGTACATGGATTTCTTCGACCTTGACCTGCAAGTTCCTCGACCCTGACGTGTAGTTGTAGTTAATTTTCGTATCGTTGTTATTTGTACTGTACGTTGGACATTTATGTGTACTGTTGAACTTGTATGATTGTACGGTTTATGTCTTTCAATGCAGGTTCTGGAATTGGGCCCAATCCAGAACCGGGTTTTTTTTTCAAAATTTTTCCAAGCATTGCCGGCGACATGGACCTAAGTCGCCGGCAATGTCTTCAAATTTCGGCCACGGCGGCGCTGACATTGCCGGCGACTTGAGTCGCCGGTGACGTTTAGGACATTACCGGCGACGTGAAACGCAGTCGCCGGCAATGCTATCTCCGGCGGGCAATTTCCGGCAACGGCATTACCGGCGACAAGTCGCCGGTAATGACAATTCCTGCGAGAAAAAAAACAAGGCCGGCGACTTAAAGTCGCCGGCAATGTGTCTTAATCCGGTAGTGAATGTTGAGTGGTGCCGAAAAAGATGTGCTCATTAGGGCGGTGGTTCAAACCCTTCCTTCATATTCAATGACTTGTTTTTTGTTATCTCAATCCGTATGTGACTCGTGAAATTAGATGTGTACAAAATTTTGGTGGGGAAGCTTGCCAGATAATAGGAAAATACATTGGATGTCTTGGAACAAGCTGTATTCTCCAAAGGTAGAGGGAAAAATGGGTTTTCAAGACCTTCAAGATCATAACCTAGCTCTTTTAGCTAAGCAAGGATGGAGAATCATGTGTAACCCCAACTCTTTGATGAGTAAATTATATAAAGCACGATATTATCCTAATTTGGATTTCCTTACCACCCTAGTGCAAGGTACTATTTCGGCTTGTTGGAGAAGCATAGCTTCAGCTAGAGGCTTATTATAAAGAGGGTTATGGTGGTAGGTTGGTTCAGGTGAATCCATAAGAGTTCAGGAGTCTCCATGGATACTGAGACCTTTTGCTTACAAACCTCAACGGTGCCCTCTGGATAACCTATTAATGGTCAGTGAGCTAATTACGCCTTCAAGACAATGGAATGTTAACCTTCTTAAACACTGTTTTAAAGAAGAGGACATGAAGCTAATACAGACATTGGTGTTAACTTTCAGACACGTCCTGAATCGGTGGATTTGGCACTATGAAAAAAGTGGGATCTTTACAAATAAATTGGCTTATAAAGCAGCAAAAAAGATGCGACCAATAGTTAGTAACAATGCTGGGTATGTTGGTAAGGGATGGAAGAACCTCTAACACCTCCCTATGAAAAGGAAAATAAAACTATATATATGGAAGGCTAGAACCACGATCTTGCCTACTGTCTCTCGGCTCCAATCTCGAAAAGTGCCTATTGAAGGTGGTTGTGTTTTGTGTGACAATTCGGTAGAATTAGTAGAGCATGTGTGTAGGGAATGCCCATATGTATAAGAGGCAATACAAAGGATTCCTAGCTCGAGTAGGAAACTAAACAGTGCGTATAGAGGCCAATTTGATGAATGGTTATTTTGGTGTTATGATCATATGAGTAAGGAGTAGGCAATGTCTCTATTCACCATGTTATGGAGCGTCTGAAAAAAAAATGCAAGCAGTGCGTCTGGAAAGGTAAGGCCAGAACGGCGGAACAAGTTACTTTTCAAGCTCAAACCTTTGTGACTACTTATCAAGCAGTACATCCATGTAAGTCCAACCCTACAGCGTGCTGGAGTTCATTGGTTGCCTCGAAGTACGGGATGGATTAAGTTCAATATTGATGGAATTGGTGGAATTGTAAGAGACATGGAAGGTACGATTCTTAGTGGATTTGCATGCTTTAGAGAACAGATAGGGGAACCAATTATTAGTGAGCTTCTAACATTACAACAAGTTGTGTTCCTAGTTCGACAAAACCAATGGAGTTCGATTAAGTATGAAGCTGACTGTCAAGAAGTGGTACAATCTATAAAGCATGAGGGGGAATCTCTTTTCAACTTGGGATAGTTACAGAAAGATATCAGAGAGGAGCTGAGCACTCTAAGAGGCTATGGAGTTATTCATATTGTTATAGAATGGAACAATGTAGCACACAAACTTGCTAGATTTGGTTTTACCTCCAGATCGAACTATTTTTGGATAGGTCTTCCTCCTACTGTTTTGGTGACCTTGGTGTCTCCTTCTTGTACTGTGTAAGCTCCTTTGGAATGAAAGATTGTCATTTTGATTCAAAAAAATAATGTTTTGAAAGTTCAATTAAATTTTAAGAAGAAAACGTTGTGGAGGACTGGGAGTCCCTACAACAACAAAAAAAAAACCCACCAATGTTCTTCTCGTTTTTTTATGCACAAAAAGACCAAATATTTCCCAATAAGGAGAAATTAAGAGCTATTAAAGGCACCTCTTGTGAAAGTTGAGGGTAATTATGTCCTACAGAGTAAGCATTTTTTTTTTGAGATTTCTAACACACCAATTGCCTTCACCGCCCTTTTCTCTTTGTTTCGAATCGAATTAATGCAGCGATGGAGATACTCAAGCTCCTCCTCTGCCGTATTCACAAATAAAGAAATTCTCTTTAATTTCACCAAAGAAAAAGGAGAACCAAAGCAGTGGTGGATCTAGCATAACGCAAACCCAGCAACCGCTGGGAAAGATCTAACCAATCTTGTATAAAAAGTAAATTCTTCTGGGTCAAATTCCAACCTTTAACCCTCAAGTACCCCACTGATCCAAGTCACCCAACATTCTTTTCAAATTAAAACTCTCTCACTTGTCCTCTTTTTCTTGCCCAAAAATAAAAATAACAGACTAATACCTATAATTTATTTCCATCATCTCTTGTGAGTTAGTCGAGCAACCTTAAGAGGTATTTTTTTCTTATATCTGAAGTATTTATGTTCTTTATGACGTCTATATTAGGGGTTGTCAATGGGCCGGGCCGGGCCTCCGTGGGCCAGGTCGGGCCAGGCTTTTAAGAAAATATAATAATTATGGGCCGGGTTTTAAGCACAATTGTAAAGCCTAAGCTCAACCCTTAAAACCGGGCCTTGCGGGCCGGACCGGGTATCTCTATAAATTTCGGGCCGGGTCTAATTATTTTCTACATAAAAAATAAGGCTCAACGTACTTGTCGCAAACATTAGATCAATACTCAAACAACAAATCAAAAGCCATAGAGTATTTTCAAAACAAAGAATAAAATATTTTTATATATATATAAAATTGTTTAAGGAGATTTATTCTCTATTAATCCCGGTGTGTGTCTTGTCCTAGTTAGATATGGATATTGATTAGATAGATACAGAGAATCTCTGTTATATCAGGATAGTGATTGTAACTAATTGTATCAGCCTATATTTAAGGCATTTTATCAATGAGAAGAAAACAACTTTCTATCTATTCTACTTTCTCCTGCAACACGTTATCAGCATGATTCTCAGAGTTCATAGAAAAACCTAAAACTAGGAGAAAGCCATCGACTACCTTGCTCCACCATCGGTCTCTCTCTCTCTCATCTCGGCATCCCTCGCTCAAGAACCAGTTCTTCAAATCGTTTAAAGATTTCTCGTCTTCCGAGGAATCGTTTCAGAAGGGCTTCTACCTCAAATCAATCAACAAGTGTAGCGGTCATACTGAGAATAACACCCATCGAGGTAAACTTTTCTAAACCATCAATATCTAGATCTAGCAAACTTACTTACTGTAAAACCCTTGATCTAAGTTGATGATAACTGTGATATGAGTTGTGAATATTACATGTTTATACCCTAGCTCCTATGGATATATATCTATAAAGTATACATGACGGTCTTGGGGAGTCATGGTTTGGAAAAGAAAAAGAAAAGAAAAGGGAAATCGATTTTATGTGACTGTTGTGTCACAGTCGCTGGGTGTGATTTTTACCACCGTTTTACAATCGATTTTGTGACCATGCACCATGGATCACGTTCTTATTCAATTAAACTTGAAAGTTTTGGGATCGTAGTACTCTATCGTTTCTAATAAAACATCTCTGTGTGTTTTGTATATGAGTTCGAATGAGCCTGCAAGGCCAGAATTCGAGATCTTTGACCTTGAAGGCAAGAAGTACTATCTTTGGGTCTTTGATATAGAGAACACATTCATCGGAAAGAGACTGACCAACACCATCAAACTCACTGGGCCTGGAACAAACCTCTTCCCATCTACTGAAGAAACAAAAGCTCAAGCCCTCATGTTTTTGAGGTGTCATATTCACCTATCTCTGAAGAAGCATTACTTGAACAAGACAAATCCCATGGTTTTGTGGGATGTTCTAAAAAAGAGGTTCAATAATGTGCATAATGCACAGCTTCCTGAGTTGACTGCGAAATGGAACAACACCAGAATTGTGGATTTCCCAAAGATCAACGCTTTTAACCAAGCTATGCTCGATCTGCAGTCTGAACTAAGCTTTTGTGATGTGGAAAAATCTGAGGAAGACATGGTTGAGAAGGCGTTACAAACTTTCCCCACATCTATGAGTCTTCTAGCTCTTCAGTACCGGATTGAGTACGAGCAAGGGAGGATTACCAAATTCAGTGATCTCATTAACAGTCTTGCGACTAAAGAAAAGCATCATGAGATCATCTTGAATAATAACTCAAGACCGGCTGGTACTAAAAAGCCTGAGAGTTATAATACGAGAGAAAACGCTCGAAAAGATAAGAAGGTTGCTCGTTCAGAACCTTATAATCGTGGTGGACATGCTCTACGTGGGGGAAGAGGAGGGTATGGGTGTGGCCAAGGCCGCAGCCAAAATATGACTTGGCATAGAGATCATAACGCCCATTCTCAAAAGAACCAGTCTGGTTCGGTTCCTGATGGTCAACGGTATCAACAATCTGGTAAACTTGGTTGTTTCAAGTGTGGCTGTGCTAGACATATGCACAAACAGTGCCATGCTAGTAGAGAAATCCAGAATATCTACAAGAAGCACAAACAATATTTGCAACAAGAGTCAAATTACACTGGAGAATATGAGATGAAGGTTGACACCAACCTAGTTTTAGCAGATGACAAGGGGAAAAAACTTGCTACCCCGAATTTTGATTAACTATGTAAAAGACAGTTGTCTTTGTAATCTTTCAAGTTTTAGTTTTGTTTTTGGCTTATTTTTCGGTTAAGAATTTTTAAGACATTTGTCTTTGTTTTATGAATAAGAACACATCTATGATGTAATTTTTGTTGGCAAGCAATGCATATTTCTCTATTTTTGGTATATGAAAGTGTTTTGAGAATGTTCTATTCCATGTGATTCTTATGTATGGTTCAATATTTACACATATGGCAAAAGGCAAGCCAAGATACCACTTTGACGGAAAAAAAAAGAAAAAAAAACATCCAAAAGAATTTGAAGCAGTGCACAGAGCAGCTTCGACTCGTCGAAAAATTGAACTGAACAATATTTAACCAGTCGATGCCTCGCTTCTATCCGAGAGTGGCTCGATTTCGACCCGTCGAAAAATTGAACCAAACAATTTTCGACCGGTCGACGCCACGCTTCTGTTCGACATTGGTCCGAATTCAACCCGTCGAAAAATTGAACTAAACAATTTTCGACTGTTTAATACCACCACTCTGTCCCAAAATTGGTCAATTTTCGACCTGTTGAAAATTTTTCTCGACCAGTCAAAATCTGGTATCGAAAAATCACAAGTTATTTTGGATTTTCTTGACCGGTCGAACCTTTTCTTCGACCCGTTGAAAATCCACTATGAATGTGATGTTTTTAGATGAGTTTTTCATTTGTTTCATTGGCTTATGATGTTATTCATACATCGGTTTTATTGGAAAACATCTAAATCGACCAACTTGGATTTCAGCACCAGATGTTGTTATTAGATTGGTTTATGCTATTCCATATCAGCACTCAACAAGGGTCACACCCTTCTCAAATCTTCGAGTATATACTTGAAGTGTGCGCCTCGTCTTTGCTACAAAGACTTACTTATTTACATTGATTTTGTAGATGTATCAAGGCAAAATTGAGTGTCTAGCAGATAGTGGTACTACTCATACCATTCTGCGGAATAGGCAATTTTTTGTGGATCTTTTCCCATACAAATCCTTAGTGACAACCATGATTGGTGCAGCACCTGTTATTCAAGGGCGTGGTAGTGCAGAGTTTTTGCTGCCCCATGGTATAAAATTATATATCACTGATGCCTTATATATGCCAAAGACCAATTGAACCTTGCTAAGTTTCAAGGATATTCATGCCAACAAATTTCACTTCGAAACGTATTGTGAGAATAGAAAAGAATTTTTGTGTATAACCTTTGTTGAATGTGGCCGCAAGCGCATTCTAAAGAAGTTTTCGGCAACTCATAGTGGTTTGTACTTAACCACAGTTCGGATCATTGAATCTAATGCCGTGATTCACACTACTACGTGTGATTCTGATTCATATAAGCTTTGGCATGTACGACTGGGACATCTAGGTCGTGATATGATGATCAAAATCATAAAAAATACTCATGGTCATCCATTCTTTAGAGCCAAGAAACACATGGGATTACCTATCGATTTAGATGGTGAGGATGAGACTACCCATCTCAATCCTAACTTGGTCTCCACGACAAGTATAACACCTTCCCAAAAACATATTGTTGGAGCATCGTGCGTCATCCCATCAGATTCTTATGTTGTCATCTCTGATGCGCATCGCTCGTTCTGCAAAGCTTGTTCCTTAGCAAAATTGACGGCTTGTCCTTCTTTTGCGGTTGATAACAATGAAAATATTCCATTCTTACAAAGGATCCAATGTGATATTTGTGGACCTATCAAACCTAAATGCAGACCATTTAAATATTTCATGGTTTTGATAGACGCATCAATGCGATGGTCACATGTTACTCTGTTATCACAAGGAATGCTGCATTTGCAAAACTCCTAGCTCAAATAATTAAGCTCCGGGCTCACCACCCGGACCATCCAATTAAGTCTATTCGATTGGATAATTCAAGAGAGTTTGCATCAAAGTTTTGATGATTACTGCATGTCTCTTGGGATTGATGTTGAACATCTCATTCCCCACGTCCATTCTCAGAATGGTTTAGCAGAGGCTCATATCAAGCGGTTATAGATTGTGTCTAGAGCTTTGGTAATGCATACAAATTTACTAGTCTCTACTTGGGGTTATGCAGTGTTACATGCAGCAATGCTCCTTCGTTTTAGACCTGTTGCTCGTCAACCATTCAGTGCGTACCAGTTGATAACTGGATATGAGCCTGACATTTTACATTTACGCATTTTTGGTTACGCAGTCTATGTGCCTATTGCGCCTCCACAACGTACTAAGATGGGTCCTCAACGAATATTAGGCATTTATGTTGGTTTCGAATCACCCCAGATAATTCGCTATCTTGAACCTTCGACAGGAGATCTCTTTACTGCTAGATTTGCAGATTGTCAATATGATGAGACATATTTCCCACCGTTAGGAGGAGATAAAAATAGTTCTATTCCAGTTCAACGTCAGGAATTGACATGGTTTGATCCCACTGTGTCTCATCATGACCTATGCACATCTCAGAGTGAGATGGAAGTGCGTAGGATACTCGATCTTCAACAAGTGGTAGACTCCATGCCTGATTCATTTGCTAATATTGCTAAAGTGACAAGATCAGATATACTTGCTGCTAATGTTCCTGGAAGGTTGGAAATTCCGGTAAAGGGATTCGTTAATAACAACACTGGGCAAGGAGGCGTTCCTCCTGCTCACGTGGATGGTATTGCTTCAGCCTCGGCTCTCACCAGAAAGAGGGGGAGACCAAGAAAATTCATAGATGAGCCGCCGGTTAAAAGGCAGGCCATCAAGGCACCAAAAGATCCACTTATCATCAACGTTGTGAATCCTTCACATGAGATTGTCTCTGATTATGGTTATGTCCTTGAATCACAATTAATATCTCTGGGGGAAGCTCCAGAACCTTTTGTGATATCAGAGAACTCAGAAATCTCACTTAGAACAAATTGTGCGCATGTTCTTATGGATAGATCTTCCATGTTAGTTGATGATATGTTTGCTTATTCCGTCGCTCAGGAGATTATTGACGATGATGAAGTACCTCGCTCAGTTGATGAATGTCAACATAGAGCAGATTGGCCGAAATGGAAGGAAGCAATCCAGGCTGAACTAGACTTTCTGAATAAAAGGCAAGTTTTCGATCCGGTTGTGCTATGCCCACCGAATGTTAAGCCAGCTGGACATAAATGGGTCTTTGTTCAGAAGTGTAATGAGAAGAATGAGATCTTGCATTATAAAGCTAGACTTGTAGCGCAGGGTTTCTCTCAGCGCACTGGAATTGATTATAAGGAGACGTATTCTCCAGTTATGGACATCATCACCTTCTGCTACCTGATAAGCTTGGTAGTGTCCGAAAAGCTTAGTATGCAGCTGATGGATGTGGTTACTGCATATCTCTATGAGGATCTTGATTCAGAGATATACATGAGAGTGACAGATGACATTGCTATACCCAAATCAAGTAACTCTAAACCACGGAGTGCTCATGTTATAAAGTTGAGACGTTCACTGTATGGATTGAAGTAATCCTGTAAGATGTGATATACACGCCTCAGTGACTACTTGATTGGGAAGGGATATAAGAACAATGATTTATACCCTTGCGTGTTCATTAAAAGAACAAGTTCAGGATTTTCTATAGTAGCTGTCTATGTTGATGATATGAATATCATCAGAACTCTTGAAGAGATCAATGAGACTGTTTGCTACTTGAAATTTGAATTTAAGATGAAAAACCTTGGTAGGACTCGATTTTGTCTCGGATTAGAGCTAGAACATCGAGTTGGTGGAATTCTTATTCACCAGTCTGCTTATGTCCAAAAGATGCTTAGGCGATTCAATATGGACAAAGCACACCCTGTTAGCACACCAATGGTTGTACGCAGTCTGGACCCCAAGAAAGATCCGTTTCGTCCGTTAAATGATGATGAGGAGATCTTGGGAGCTGAAATTCCATATCTTAGTGCTATTGGAGCTTTGTTGTATCTAGCTCCGTGCAGATGTCCAGATATTGCATTCTCAATAAACTTGTTAGCAAGATTTAGCTCTGCACCAATGCAACGTCATTGGAACGGAGTTAAACAACTCTTTAGATACTTGAAAGGTTTCATTGACATGAGTTTATTCTTCCCTTACAAAGAATACAGAGAAAAGCATGAGATTCTCATAAAAGAGAAAGTTGAGACAAATTCTGGGGATTTCGACCCGTCAAAGGATTTCCTCGACCCATCGAAACCTGCACCCTGGATCGACCAGAGTCACTTCATCGATCGGTCGAGGAATTCTCTCGACCCGTCGAAAATTGGTCCTATTTCAAAAGGTTTTCATGTTATCCCCTATTCTAAAACACCGGTTGATGTGTTAGTTGAATTTGCTGATACTAGGTATCTCTCTGACCCACACAAAGGTCGTTCACAGACCGGTTATGTTTTCAC
Organism: Geum urbanum; assembly: GCA_946800695.1. Lineage (NCBI taxonomy): Eukaryota > Viridiplantae > Streptophyta > Magnoliopsida > Rosales > Rosaceae > Geum > Geum urbanum. Next base: position 29,237,055 of record OX327010.1, read on the forward strand.
TATGAGAAACACGGCGATCTCTTGGAGATCAACAAAAAGTAAACCCTTGTTGCTACTTCCTCGAATCATTTTGAGATAATTGCTTTGCATAAAGCAGTTAGATAATGTGTTTGGCTTAGGTCAATCATAGGTCATATTCGAGGCTCTAGTGGATTGAAATCTACTGTTACTGATGCTACTTGCATCTTTGAGGATAATGCTGCATGCATTGAATAGATGAAGTTGGGTTTCATTAAGGGTGACAATACAAAACATATATCGCCGAAGTTTTTCTTTAATTAGCAACAACAACAACTGTTGAATATTCATGTGAGCCAGATAGGTTTTGTTGATAATGCTGCGGACTTGTTTACTAAGTCACTTCCTAAATCTACTTTTGTGAAACATGTGAGAAGCATTAGTATGCGCAGGTTATCAGAACTCCTCGACTGAGTTTACAGTCATGGGGAGTTATATTTTTGTAGACATCAGAGGGAGTCTACCTCACATGTAGTAGCTTTAATAGTTGGTGCATTGTACTATTTTTTCCTTAGAGCAAGCTTTTGTTTTACCCATGAGATTTTTGTTTGCTTGGCGAGGTTTTTGATGAGACAACAAGTCATGCATCATTCTTACGACCATCGACACAAGAAGGAGTATTTAAGGAGATTTATTCTCCATTAATCTCGGTGTGTGTCTTGTCCTAGTTAGATATGGATATTAATTACATAGATACAGAGGATCCCTGTTATATCGGGATAATTATTGTATCAGCCTATATTTAAGGCATTCTATCAATGAGAAGAAAACAACTTTCTGTCTATTCTACTTTCTCCTGCAACAAAAACTAAATTTATTTATTAATGCCAATTAGACAAATAGAGAATCTAAGAGTAAATCTAACTATCCAAGTAGACAAGAAAAATGTAGTATGAAAAAAAATAAATACTAGAGTTTGTTCTCACTTTAAAGAGTGACTACATATAAAGAACAGATTAAACTAATAATTTGTTGTAGTCTTATTTCTTTAGTCTTGCTTTTTTATATAAAGAAAAAATTTAACTAATAAAGAGACTACAATATTATTTCTTTATTTTTTATATAAATTTAAATTATAATTCATATATTATAATTTCCTCGATTGGGACCATGGTTTTAGTGGGAACCCCATGGTTTTAGTCTAGCTCTGAAACAAACCTTGCCCATCTGGGTCTCGCCCTATATTTTAAAACCTAGCTTTCCTCGACTGGGTTTTTCATTTCCTGCTAACCCATTTCCGATTTTTCCGTCTGTTTCTGTTTTTGCTAGTACTCCAAGGTTTAGGGTTTATACAAAGGTTTTATCTTTACGTCCTAAACCCTTGGATTTAAGTCTTCTCAGACAAAATTGGACTCTTTTCTGAGATTACTGAGCTTATTTCATGAACTGGGTCTCCTTTAAAAATGGGTATTGCAAACTCTAAGAGCGAGAAGGACGCAGCTATGTGTCTCTGTAGAGAACGCAAACGCTTCATCAAGCAAGCAATCGACTCAAGATATGCTTTTGCTGCTTCCCATGTCTCTTACACCAACTCTCTCCGCGACGTCGGAGTCGCTCTCCGGCGATACGCCGAGGCCGAGGTGCTCATAGAGTCCTCTCTCTCCACCTCAGACAAGACCCCATCACACTCCTCATACCCATCTCCATCGCCGTCACCCAAGGTTTCCGGCTCGCCCATGCACAACAATGACAGGCCCATTTTGCCTCCGGTGGCGGCAGCGGAGACGACGATGAGTTACATGAGGTCGGGAGGTGGCGGTGCTGCGGTGACTATGAGGTATAATCCGGTAAGTAGTAGTTATGTGGATGAGGATATTCCGCTGCCGCCACCGCCGCCGCCGATGGCTGAGGAGGAGGAGGCGGCGGATTCTTCATGGGATTACTTTGACCCTGTTGATGCTGAAGAGAGTGAGAGCTTTAGGTTTATGGGGAATAGTGGAGTGGTGGATGTGAATTGTGATGATATCAAAGGGTGGAGACTGATGAGTGAAGAAAATAGTAACGTGGAGGAGTCTAGGGGAAGATGGGCCAAGCCTGGAAGCAATGAACTTGATAATGAAGCAGGAGTGAAGATGTTAGAGCAGAGGAGTTCTCAAGTTTCGGGCAATGCGGTGAGAGAGAGAGAAGAGCATAATGGCAATGCAGTAAGAAGCTCGGGAGGAGGTGATGGTGAAGCCAGAGAGTTGGTGGTGGGACGAAATGCGAATGAGGGTTCAGAGAGAGAGAAGAGTATGGGAGAGAAGGATTTGTGTGAAGAAAGAGAGGACCCTTCGGAGTTTATTACTCACAGAGCTAAAGACTTTCTTTCGAGCATTAAGGATATTGAGAATCGGTTTGTTAGAGCTTCGGAATCTGGCAGGGAGGTCTCGAGGATGCTTGAGTCGAATAAAATCAGGGTCGGATATTCAGAGGCGAAAGGTATTTGCTTAGATTCACTTAAACAGCTGAATGTGATGATGAAGAGCTTCTACTTGTCTTGGCATTATTACCATCAATGTTACAATTTTCTTCATTTTAACTTATGCTTTGCTTCATTAACCTTTCCTTCTATTTTGCAGGTCGGTCATCGGGGTTAGCGCTTCTTGGGACTTTCCAGCTTGTTTGCTGCCAGGGAAAGTATTCACTTGTTTCTAGTGGTAAGTTGTAGCAGTTGAATGGTCTGTTCACATTCTCCGGTTAGATAAACACTGTGAGATTGTAATGTTTTGTAGAACCTGAACATGTAACGAAGGTAATTATTTGGAAGCGGACAACATCTTCAAGATCTTCATCATCACGGAATCCTCTTGCCTTGGCATCAAAAGATGATGGCGATGACAGTGGAAGTGGTTTTATTGAAGAATTCTGTATGATTGCAGGAAGCCATTCTTCCACTCTAGACAGACTGTATGCGTGGGAAAGGAAGCTATATGATGAAGTGAAGGTACTTTCGATATAGCTTCTGTTGAGTAAATCAGCTGGCTCTCTTACCATAACCTATTGCTACATGTTTCTATGTGTGGTGATAACAGGGACCAAAGCTCTCTATTTATAGAGTTCACATAACCTTTAAGATACCTCCCATAAATGATTTCCTCAAGGATTAAGGACTCCTAATAGTGTTCAAAATACATCACAGATTTGAACCTTATTGTAATCCAAGTAATGGATTCCCACATCTAATATAGATACACTAAACATTTTAGATTACAGATTTTGATTCTATTTTTATAACACTAAACATGTTATATTAGACTTGATCTCAAATGATTTGGACAAGTGATAAGTCCACATTATTCTTACAGCTGATGCTCAAAATTATATCCTCCAATGCTGCCTACAATTTCCACTACTAGTGAGCCATTTACATATTCTTTCATCCATCTTCGTACAAACCAGAATTGCAATCTTTGAGATAGTCCTTAATGTGCAGTGGTCTAAATGCATCTGGTTTCTATTCTTCCAAATTTGATCTGCAACCCATTGGTTATCAAACAATCAACATGGCACACAAGATTGGACTAGGAATTGCTGGAAACATTTACTTTTCAAGGGATCTGCTCTGAATAGTGATAAATATGGATACTGTAATTTGCTTACAGGAATTTGCTTAAGGGAAAATTGTTGAAAATGTCACTCATGTTTGACAGTTAAGACAAATTGGTCACTCATGTTTGACAAATATCGGATTGGTCACTCATGTTTGACATTTTAGTTCAGATTGCTCACTTTGTACGTTTTGGATGTTAAAAAAAACATATTCCTTTATTTGTAAAGTGCATATAAGTCAATTTATTAGCATGAAAATGAAAAAAAGATGCATTAAAGTAAAGTACGTGTGTTTACATTCGTGATTTTTAATATCCAAAACGGACAAAATGACAAATTTGAATGAAAATGTTAAGCATGAGTGACCAATCCGATATTTGTCAAACATGAGTAATCAATCCGTCTTAACTATCAAACATGAGTGACCTCTTTAGTAAATTTCTCTTTGCTTAAGCATCCTACACTTATTTTTTGGTTCCCGTGTGTAGGCAAGCGAATCAATCAGAAAGGTGTATGATGTGAAGTGTGATCAACTTAGGAATCAATTTGCAAAGGATTGTAGCAGTCAAGTTATTGACAAAACCAGGGCAACTGCAAAGGACCTACATTCAAGAATAACGGTGGCACTTCATGCTGTTAATTCAATATCAAAACGGATCGAGAAAATGAGGGATGACGAATTGCTTCCACAACTTTTAGAATTAAATCAGGGGTAAGTATGGTTTTTTTTCTCTGATTGTGGGACATTGAAGATTTATCTCATGCAACTTGATGTCACTTGGATCCATCTATTAAAGTTCATTAATTGTTACAAAGCAGGAGTAACCATATATGGAATTCGTAAATGTTGCATCTGTGCAGATTGACGCGGATGTGGAAGGCCATGCTTGAATGCCATCATGCTCAATATATTACCATCTCACTGGCATATCATTCAATGAGCTCAACTGTAACTGCACAAGGAGATACCCGCAGGCAGATAATGGCTCAACTTTTGGAGGAGATTGAATGCTTTGGTCTAAGCTTTGCAAACTGGATGAACAGCCTCACTTCATACGTAGGAGCTCTGAATGGTTGGCTGCAACACTGTATAATGCAACCTCAGGAGCGTTCTAAAAGCAGTTCTAAAAGCAGAAGGGTGTTCTCCCCTCGTCGAGTTCTGGCCCCACCTATATTTGTTCTCTTTCGTGATTGGGCAGCTGGGATCAGAGGATTGCCATCTACTGAACTTACTGATGCAATCAGAACCTTCTTATCGGATCTGCGTCACTTGATGGAGCAACAAGCAATCACACAGAAACTACACAAGGCAGCTCATGCAAACAATGGAGAGCCAGAAAATAAAGATGAGGAGAACAAAGAGGTTGGGAACTGTGAAGAATCATCATCGAACCTGAGCTGCATCCATGCAAGTTTGACAAGAGTACTCGATAGACTTACTAAATTTTCCGAGGAATCATTGAAGATGTATGAAGATATCAGACAGAAAAGTGAAGCAGCAAGAAATGCATATTCGAACTGCAGGCCTATTAGACACTAAGTCCATGGAATGAGAGATCTTTTAAGTTTGTGTTTGGAGACAGATGTAAAGTTGGAGCGTTCCAAATAGCTCGAGTTGATTAAGATTTCAATAGTGCTCTAAAAGCTAAAGTTTGCCAGCCAAATTTATACACACTTTTCGTTCAGGGTTGGTTTTATTACGCAGTTTGGTCTCAGATAATTCTTTGCAATTTACTATCTATTTGAGCTGAAGCCACTGTTCAATATTGCCCTTTTGGTCATTTTCCTCCACCCGTGCGAAGCGTGTGCGCTCCCTTCTCTTCTCTCTGTTGGGAACTTGCGATCGTACTGCACAAAACTTCGCGTTCAACACTTTCCGGCTTCGCTTTCACGCTTCCAATTCCTCTCTCCGCGTCGTTGTTCTCATCTCTCCACTGTTTTTTCTCACTCTCTTCTGCTTTTTCTCCCTGGCTCTTTGTCTCCGCCTCTCATCGCTCATAATTGATTGACCCTGAAAGAGCTCTTTTGAAGCTGAGCAGATTTTTTAGTTGAGTTGGATCGATCGGAGATGTCGAGCGCAGTGGACGTGGCAGGAGATCCGATCCCGACGTCGGCGGTGCTGACGGTGGCGGCGAAGCACATTCAGTTTAGATGCCAAGAGGAAAACGTGACTCGAATCCGGAGAAGTGTATCGACCAAGTCGTCAGGTCACTCGCTGCGTCCTCAGCTTGCTGAAAGAATGTCTGTGGGTCTTGCTTTTAGTATCTTCTTCTCTGATTCCAAACACTACTCAACCGAATTAGAAACCCAAATTTATGAGAAGAGTTTGGATTCAGCTCAACCAATCTCAGTTGCAGATGATGAAGATCAGGATGAGTTTCCATTACCCAAAAAGAGTGTGATTTCAGAGCCACCACTTTCTTCAGCAGAAGATGAGGATCGGAATCAGCCACCCAATAAAGGTAGTTACTTTTTCTCAACTGGGAAGTGCACAAAAGAGATGGGTGAGTATGTCGGATGCATGTATTACAACACAAATGAATTTGTAGGGGCACTAATATTGATGATAATATTTCTGTTTTGCAGATGTTGCTGGTATTCAATTTTGGGTTTAGGCTCAAGTTTGGGTCTTCGGATGGGTATTGATTTTCGTGTGCAAAGTTCTGAGATTAATACAATCCCTACAAATTTAAAGCATTGAATCATAAGGGTTGTTTGGAATCGATGTGTACATCTAAAGTAAATTTCAAGAATTGTTGTGGTGAGTATATTCTCTGTTTCATTTAAGTTTTGTGTTGATAATTGATGGATTGTTTGTTGGAAAGATTGGAACTTGGAAGTGGGTATTGTCTGAAAGTTTCTGGGTTCAATTGGGTTGTGATTGAATTGATGTGTTCATGCTGGCTTGATAATTTTTTTGTGTGGGTTTTAGAGATTGCAGTTCAGATTATGTTTCCATGTCTTTAGTTTCTTGCAATTCTATGTGCTCATTGAGGTTTAGATAACATAGGAGTCTTTAAAACATGAGAAAAAGGAAAATTTGAGGGAATGAAGTTTGTGAATTTGGATGGTATCATGAAGAGTCTTAGAAATTTGAAATGTTGGTTGTGATGTAAGTAAAATGGTGATGGTAACTTGGTTATACTTCCAATTTAAGGCTTCAACTGTTAAGAGCCGATCAACGAGGAGGAGACTGCCAAGGACAATTTTCACAGCTCCGATGACGATGAAGCCGCGGTGCCGGTGGAGAACCATGATGATGGCGCGGAAAGAGAGGTAGTGTTCCAATTGTGATTATATACGTAGTACTTTTGATTTCTGTTTATACTTAATCTGAGCTTAATTGTTGGTATCTGTGTGTCTAGAGTTGTTTTTATTTCAGATTGGTGTAATTTTATTCTGCTAGGGGTTTGTAATTTAGGGATTTTGGTTAGGTTTGGCTTTTGTTCTTGTTAGGTTAGTCTAATAGTGATACTAGGTTGAATTGGATGGATTTTTCCTGAAGACAATGGTTAGAGCCTCTCAACATTCTTTAACTATATGATATGTTTAGATCCTACCGCTAACTTTGAATTGGTATTGGTTCTGTGTTGATCACTTCTTGCAGTGATGATTGTTTTAACTCATTGTATTTCTCTTTTTAGAAAGTAATGAGAAATGCTGGGTCTCTGGCAGATAGGTTTCGTTAAAAGATTCCATGGTCAAAGATGGCATTTTCAGATCTGGTGCAAACGTATACAATGGTGGTTCTGCTAGGCTCTTTAGTTATGTTTCTACAGTATTCTTAATATGTTTCTCCTACAGTATTCTTAAATACAATGGTGTTTCTGCTAGGCTCTTTAGTTATTAGTTTAGCTTTCATTTTTAGTTTTGATACTAGATTATTAGAATCGTTAACTAAAAAAAACAGTTTCGTTTATAAAAAAGAGAGAAATTGATAACATAATTTTGACTATTATCGTGATCATATATCATCTTATCAGCCTATCATTTACAGGGTCTCATGTATAATTGGACTGATCACATATTTGCTTCTATTCAATAAAGATATGTTTGTTTTTAAGAAACCATGGAATAGTAGCCACAGTTCTTTATCAGATTTTGCTTTTCAATATGCTATCCATATCCCTCTGATACGTATGTTTGTTTTAATTATTGAATTGGTGTTTACAGCAGAGAATGGCCATATACTTAGTTATGCATAGTAGATTTTGGTCCAATCTCAATTTCGATTGTCTCTTTTCGTTTCCTTATCTTCCGAAGTCGCTTTTTAAAGTTACGATTTCTTTTGCCTTAACTGAGTTTACTCTTAATTGGTTTAATGCATGGTTTTTGTGTAGTATAATGAGGCTTATTGAAGTATCTTGATGCAGTGTTTGGATTCCTTTGGAGTGTCGTTGACCGAAAACCAGCAAGGATTGAAATTTGGTCTGATTGTGGAGAAAAAGATTAGTGGAGTTGCTTTGTTTGTTTAATTTCGTTGTTTGTTAGTCTACTTGACTTTATCTTTTCAATTTCTTGAGGATCTTTATCTTATATTGAAGGAGTAGAAATGGTTTCCACTGAAAAAAGGATTACACCTTTTGTTTTGGCTGATTTTGTTTCGAGGTTATGTTGATAAGGAGTTAAAGATTTACTTGCGTGTTTCTTGCTAACCTGATCTAAATTGAAGTCTACACCATCGCTGCTACATTTAAGCTATGACAGCTCATACTTGGCTTAGATCCAAGGGACTACAAAATCCAATTGAAGTTACCGCAACATTCAATTGAAGCTATTCCCAGTTTTTTCTTAAGTTCCTTGGTTCCATGGATTTTGGTTTGTTTAAAGGATGTATGTTTATTGTTGTGTTTGGTTAGACTTTTGAGTTTACAACATATGCATCTTTTACCGACTTCTTTTCCGGTGTACAATCACCCCTCGCTGGTCATGGACTTATTGGATACAGTAATACAGAATCTTCTATGATACATGTCTGCTTGCTTATCTTCTCATTCCATGTATTAGAATAACTGAATTCTAATTGCAATGCACCTTTGAAGATCACAAAACTAGAGAAGGGAGGAGACATGCTTGTAGAAAAAGCTCATAGTTTGGCTATTGGATATAGGGAGGAGAGAAATGTATAGTGTGGTATGAAGCTTATTGTCTCTTCCTTAATCCTTTGGAAGTTTCCAAACTCAGACAATGGAATAAGCTTCTCTCTCTCTATCCGATATTAACTGATAAGCATGAACTGTAAACCAAATACAGCAAATGATTATCAAGTGTTAAACAAATACAAATCAAAACACAGTAAAGTTGAGGCAAAGCTTCAACTTCAGATCCAAAATGACATATTAGCTTACAAAATTAAACTCAGCAGCGTCACACAAAAACAGCATAGAAGGTTTCGTTAGATACTCTTCCGTTTTTATGTTGAGGTGAGACTTTGCGAAACTGCCCCTGGGGGCGGGCGGCAACCTAGTTTTTACTCGTTTATGGAGCTGAAATTTAGCCCGAGGTATTTGCAACTCAAGGAAAAGACAAATTCTACTATACCACGAATTTGAATTACACTATCACCATCCTTCAAACTTTCATTGATGATAGTGTAATTCAAATTCATGATACCTATTGTATGAAGAACAAAGCTGTATAAAGCATAATGGTTCTGCAGTGCAATACACAAGGAACATATAAGGTTTTATTGAGGCACAAATTGGGCGTTGTATTAAAATTGCATGTTCTTCTTGGTACAGACATATGTATAAGTTTACTCGTTCCCCAAGATAAATTCTTAAGACTGTTAGAGCTGCCATCATGGCATCGATCCTGATCCGCTAACTCTCAAGTCCCAAGTAGCAACCATTAATTTGTATAAAAATGATAGAGAAAATAAAAAAAATTAAGGTGTGGTAAGAGAAAAGCTCTCCATTAATTCCCATGGTTTGCCAATATGGATGTCTTGTTTCCTATAGGGATTGAAATCCCACCTGCTGAGTGTATTGAGAGTAGGCATCCGACTGCATTGCAATTGGTGCTCGTGTAACATAATCTGGAATATCAAATGCGTCCACGAGTTCCCCTGCTATATTTCTCACTCTGAAACTCAGGTACGCAGCGAGCTTGTGGATTGCCTGCCGAAACAAAAATGCATTTGCAAAACAATGAAGCATAAGTACCTTGATCTTATAAAAGAAGGTAGAAGTCAAATTTGGAAACATATATCCTTGGACTTGAATGGAAACAGAGAAGGAAGAAGCATACAACATTCAAATGCATGCTAGTTAATGTATAAGATTCTCTCCTCTTTTTTCTCTCTCTTTTTTGAGAAAAATATTCTCTTTTTGTAAAACCAGCCAAATCTATTTGTAGATAACACTTGATCAAGATAATCATATGAACAATTTACTCAGTGTGGTGCATGATATGAGTTCTGTTAAGGGATACAATCCAGAGGGATCCCACAATCCAGAAATTATGAATCACACACTTTAGGGATGCATGCATTATTGATATCAACATTTGGATACCTTTGCTTTATTTGGTGCAACATAGTCAACGTTGCGATATGTTCCTATGTCCTTCCAAATTCTATCCAAGGCATAAAGATCACACACGAGTTTCAGAGCAGCTCGAGAACTTGCATCCGGACAACTAGAAGAAAAACGGACGAAATAAGAAACTCATCCACAAAACTTAGTTAAAAAAGAATGTAACACATGAAACAGGATGGAACTTAGTAAGTACTTCTGCACAGCTTCAATAAACTTGGCAAGGATGACGGATTCAATGTGAGACTCGGCAAGCGTCAAAAGGTGGTTTAAGCATCTATTCCAAGCACCAAAACTTCCAAGAGTTTTAGAGTGCTTTCGAAGTCTAATAGCAACACTTTGAAGTAGTCGAGAAGTTCGATACTGCAATCAGATAACAGGCCCAAATCAATTTCAGTTTTGGATATTGTATTTTAAAATGATGGTTCCAACAATAGAAGTAGACTCACTCTGAAAGCATCCAGCTGGAACTTAGGATCTCGCAAATGGTTTTCACTTTCCCATCGAGCAGTCACCGGATTTGGCTGTGACAGATATGAATTCATGGAATCTCGAAGGTAGGTCCAAGTAACAGTGAGTGTCCCACCTTGAAACTTCTCCTTGTATTGCTTCAATAGATCACCTGCAACCTGTGTTACCAGTAATACTTTCAGAGTAAGGATTGTTTAATGAATCAATCTAAACATATAATTCATGTACTCAAACACTCATGCCCAAAACCCAAAACACAGCTTTATCTAGAATGGTAAAAGTGGCATAGAATTCTCCATAAAGACAGCTTACAATAAAACTTGAACATATAACTTGTTTATGAAAAAGAAAGAAACTAGGAAAAACAAACAGTTTTCAAGCATTTGAGCAACAAAAACTCTTTGCTCATGTAAAAAATTCATGCTAGTGTAATTAAAAGGTGATGCACTAGGAACCTGTTGCAGAAGCACAGTGTTGTCCCCTTCAAATGTCTGAAAAATGTCATGGTCATTCCTCAAACTGCCAAAGCGGTTGACAGCAGCATATCCATGGCCTCCACATGCTTCCCTACAGATACTCAATGACTTTGCTGTGTATGATGTCACATAAGCCTTGAGCCCAGCTGAAAGTGAGTGAACATCTGCAACCAATTGTTCATCATGAGTCTTCTTCATCTCTGAATATTTCTCCACCAAATGCAGTGTTGCAAAATGGAACGCGTAAGTTGAAGCAAGCATTGGCATTAACTTGTGCTGCTGTGACTGGTAATCAAGAATACTAATTTCCGGTTGCTTTGGAGGACCAAATTGCTGCCGTAGTAGAGAATATCGGATTGCAATTGCACCAGCAATCTTCAGGACACTATTTGAAGAATAAGCAAGGCCAACCCTCCCACCTACAAGTTCTCCCAGCATGGCAGCAAATCTTTTATTTATAGATGGTAAACTACTTGTGTATTTACCATCCCTAGAGACATCTCCAAATCGATTAAGAAGGTTGTCACGAGGGATTCTCACTGAGCGAAATCTTAATGCTCCATTGTCCACACCATTCAGACCAACCTTGTGACCACAATCGTTAATCTCAATTCCAGGTAGAGTTTGATGGGTCTTCATATCCCTTATTGGAACAATAAAGGCATGGACACCCATATCTGAAACTCCTCTTTTATCATGAGTTGGCAACATCATCTTAGCAAAAACAGTGGCAAACTTGCCATGAACTGCAGCATTGCCAATCCACCATTTGATAGCCCCATCATTTGGTGTGTCGATTATAAACTCATCAGTGATAGGGTCAAATGTTGCAGTTGTTTGAAGACCTTGAACATTTGAGCCTATGCACAATAAAGAACAAAGTACAATGAAAACAAACCATTCACAACTGCGAAGAAATTATAAAAAATAAAAAAAAAACACATTTGTCACAATGAATTAAGTTTTATTTATATACAGCATAAGGAATAAACTGGCCACCAGTACACAGAAAGCTAAACACGTAACAACAAATCTACCAAAGATAAGCCATCCAAAAAAAGTTAGAAGCAGAAGCAAATTACAGACAGAAAAAAACAGAACCACCCCATACTTATGCCAAAATTCAATCAAGATTGATCACCCCAACTTACAAACCCATGAAGATACCAGCATCTCTATCACAGGAAATCATCTCCCCTCTCAAGACAACTTACCACCGTAAAATCTCATCTTACTCAATCTAACCCAAAGATCCACAATTGTAGAGTTTCTTCTCATTCAAAAGCAGTTGAAATTTGCTTCATATAACATAATCCACAGATAGTACTTGAGAGTTTAGAACTGAGATTGACTGAAAATGACAAGATTCTAAGGAAATCTTTTCACCATCCATCCAGACATCAACTCACAACATCCACTACAGAATCCAAGAAACTAAACACTACAGATAGCGTTTAGCCAATACAGTAACACCTTAAGTTAACCTAAATAATCCGTCCAACGGTGATACCAAATCTATCGTCCCTAAACATGACAAACTAAGGATATCTGAAAATAGATGTAGGGCACCTGAGTCTGCAACTCAAAGCTCTGAATCAAATTGTCCCCTCCAGCTCAATGAACCAATCTGCTCAAGACATGGATGACTAAGGTAAAAAGAAATATGAACTGACCCATAGTCTTAGCCTCCAAGGCCAGTCATCAATGAAGATTAAGAACTTATAGCATTGTAGAGCTCAAGCAACCACTAATCCAAGGCCTCTACCTACTCATGAAACCTTTCAGTGCCAAACTAAAGTCACAGAAGCCTCCATCAACATTATCACATTCTTACACAAAACCAATTTTGAAACAACACTTTACTCTGTTTACTGAGGCATGTTCTCCACCTCCCTAAATCTCAGGGATAAACCTCCAATATGGTTACCAGACTCTGCCCACAAATAGATTCCTAACATTCTGAACATTGACTAACAAGTCATCAACTTAAATCAGAGAGTACTTTCTTCATAACATCTCATACCTGGTAAAGCTATTTCTCACTAAAAATTTGAAATTTGATTTCAATATCTCATGCTAAATTAACACTAGAGATTAAATTCAGATTTTTGCTAAACAAAAAAGTACTATAGGTTGGTTATCCTTTAAAAGCATCAATGTGGGATACATTAATTGGAAAATGCAGATGCTCTAACATAAGATTAATATATTGGAAGGAAAGAGGTGAAAGACTGGCAGTGACAGAACAGCTCACCATGATGCAATTCCGTCATAGCAAAGCAACCTGGATACTCCAGATTGTCAATACCATCGAAATACTTATCCTTGTGCCTTTTAGTCCCCAAGTTGATGACAGACCCTCCCCAAAGACTGCAAAAAAGGAAGTAGCACATATCAGCGCAGGATAAAAGACAAACCTTAAACAAAACGAGTCAGTCATCTCATAAGCCTTACAACCCTATCTCTTACTTCAACTTATTCAAATCTCCCTCATCACTTCCTAAACAAACTCAACGCAACAGCACAAAAACTTAAAACTATTTCACACTGCAAATAAGTCCATCCAACACATAAAACAAACAAACAAAGGCCATGCTTGGGGTTACCAAGTATATTGAAACAACGTAGCATCAACGTAACATCTTTTTCTGTGTATAAATCAAACAAGCACATTGCACTATGTCCCTACTCTATATCTGTTTTTCGGCAATTCCGCTACCAATATCTGTGTATATCATTAACCAAATCACATCTATGTATAGTGAATTAGATACAAAACTAACAAACAATTTTACTCAAAACAAATCAATGAAGGGGAATAATAATCACCTGTACTGCACTCCCATCTTGATCCCAAGCGACATGTCGACGCTGCCCACAGCTTCGAGAATAGCGAAGTACTTGGGCGGATCGTCAACGACGTACCGGAACGGCCGAATCCCAGCCTCCCTGACCAACCCCGTGAGCTGTCTCATACAAAGCTCGCGGTGATCGTCTTTCAAAATCTCCACCGGAGTCTGAAGATCCGGCCGTTTGTTGAAGTAGTCCAAAACCTCGTCTTGGATTTCGCGGTGCTTTCCTCTCATGTAGCTCGACAGGCTCGCCGTGTCCACGTTCAGTTTCACCGCCGCCTTGGCGCACTCGACCAAGGCGATTAGGTCCGGCGGCGAGGTCGGGACCGGCGTCAGGTGCAGCGAGAGCCGTTGGATGCGCCAAGCGGCGGAAGGATGAGACTCGTCGACCGTCGGATCTGGATTGGGGTTGTGCATCATGATTGTGAATTAGGGAAAATGGGAAATTGGGAAATTGGATGATCACCGAGTGAGTTGGTTAGTTATACGGCAGAGATGGATGACGTGAGGGATGAGGTGGAGACTGGTCATTGGATAAGAGTGTAGGCGGTTGGTTTTGGCGCGCCTTTCGACGTAGATGGGATATGTTTGTTTAATTATTTTGACGCCTAATTTGGACTTTTTGTTTTCTTTCTTTTTTGTTTTTCGATTGTGAATGGAATTTTGGACATTGGGAAACACATGTGCATGGAATTGTAATATATATATATATATATATTTCACAAGTAATGCTCAGTCTCTCATACTGTAAACGGGTGATTGGAGCATTTTAACCTTGGTCACGTCCTTCGGGAAGAGAAAAATTTGTAGTTGTGATAGAGCCGCCTATGATCTCCAACGGTGGAAATTTGAACATATTTCAGGTTTTTTGATCTTCGATAATGAAATTTGGGAGTTCAAATTTGGAATTGGATTCGGAAGGGAAGTTAGAACCAACTCTCAAACTAGTTCTAACTCATATAGGTTCTACCGAAAAGTAAGTTGTTCACTCGCGAGTTTCGTGACAATTAGTTAGTTTAATTGAATAGAAATTTGTAGGGGTAAGATTCGGGCTGAACGTACTGTTCGGTTTTTGGTAAAAATCAAAACTAACTGTAGTATTTTTTTAGTTGTGTTTGGTTCAGTTTTTCATTTTTTAAAAGAAAAACCGTAACTATTCAGTTCAGTTTGGTTAGGATTTTTTTTTTTGGATTTTTTCGGTTTCTTTCAATTTTTTACATAATGTATAAAACTCAACTTTTCAAAAAATAACTAAAAAGTTATCTATAAAAGACTATTTTTTGAGTCGCCTAACATTTTAATTCATCTGTACGAGAGAATTTAACAAGAATTGTGCATAAAGAAATTAGGATTTTAGGAGCTTAAAATTTTTATTTTGCATATATTTATATAATGTACTATAAAATAACCAAAACGATGTTGTTTTTTGTATATTTCGATTTTTTGGTTCGGTTTTTTATGATCAAAACTGAAATCAAACCAAATGTCTCGGTTTTTTTCAGTTTCATTTTTTCGGTTTGGTTTGTATTGAGTTCGGAATTTTTCGGCTGCGATTCCGTTTCGGCTCGAATTTTTTTTGATTTTTGATTACAATATCCTACCCCTAGAAATTTGTGTGAGTTAATTTTTAATTGAATAAAAATGTATTCAAAGTCCTTTAAATAGAACCACTTTTGAATATTGAGGAGTTAACCAAATAAATAGTAATGAAAATGACTCCAACTCCTCCATAATTGGAGTTGCCTTGATAATGCTCAAGTCTGGGAACAATCATTTATCATCTATGCTCCAACGATATTTTTTTTCACTTAAGAGTTCGATGAGGTTCTTATTATTATTATTATATATATATATTAATATGTCAATTGAAATTTGGTGTCTATTCAAATGTGTGACCTCAAAATTAAAGTATGAGTCATTACTATTGAACTACAACTTACAGCCGTTTATTATCATAGAAAGAACAAATTTTCTTCAAAATAAAGTCCACGACCTAGATACAACAATTTCTAAAGGCATACTCTTCCCTATTAATAACCTAAATTTTATGTAGTGCCTAACTAACATCATAGAATATGGCGGTCATGAATGATAATGATGAATTAGTAGGTTTAATATGAGTACGCGTGTATTTAATTTAGTCCATATATGCGCATTGCTCCATTTGGTACACCGGCCACACCAGTATACCCTTTGGATGGGTCTTGTGGATGTTGAAAGCAACTTCAGTCACAAGCATCATGCTAGTGATGCTACTAGCATTGTATATATAAATGGACGATCACCCATCTTTTCTTGCATCAAACAAGTTGAAGCACACATAGTATACATACAACCCAAGCATGTTTCAGTACAACTTCATGTCTCTGAAGCGGTCATGATCGTTCCACAAACTATCAACTGAATGACCTTCATAATTTTCTGTATAATGCTACTGCAACTTTAAACTATGTATTAATCATAAGTACAATCAATTCAGTTCAACATAAAACACATATACATGTTTGCATCGTGATATGAATAGAAGAATAGGATTACAAACCTTGGTTGAATCCCAATCCGTTGCCTTGAGGAGCTGCCATTGAAGAATAAGTTCTAGAACAAAAGGTCTTCTACAGGATGCTCTAGAGTATCTCTAACGGGAAGAATTTGTTTCACACGATTAATAGAGATCCTGCAAGGACCCTTCATATCCCTCATTTACTCGTTCACCAAGTAACAGACTTAAGTTCCTTATGAAACATTAGATTAGATTAGTCTCTCATTTACAGGTTAAAGTCATAGTTTTAACTACTTGTTCTGTGTGTAAGTGAGTTGTTACGCTTAAGGATTCTATGATCAAGTTCATTTTTAGTCCAACATATAATTCACAGATTTTGCTGTTTGTATGACATCTGTACGTAATGTAAGAACTGAAATATGTGAGAAATTGACGTGTTCGTGCAACAATTAGATCATCATAATATATAGAAAAAATACATGTATGGTACATGACATCTTTTTGCCCTATAAATATCGCACCCTACATTTCAAAATTATCAATATGGTACCAAACCTCTCAAAACACAATCGAAGTGATACTTCAGTAACATGTTAGTCATTCTACCGTCTGTTTGATGACGCGGCTCAATTTTAAAAAATAAAATAGCTGAAACGACCATAATCTCTCTCTCTCTCTCTCTCTACAAATCGATTCTTATCGATTTTGTAACTCCAATGTCCATTTTTGTAACTCCAATAGTCTATGGATCATAACCCGATCTACATTGACGAGGTCCCGATGATCATCGATCACAAAGAACAAGATTCCGAGTTGGATCGCATCGAAGCCAAATCATATAAGATACGATCACATTTTGACTCATCATTGTCTGAGCAGAACGATGACGCTTCCTAGAGAATTTGTATCTAGAAACGTCGTCGATGGTTAATTCATCCTACTCCATTCCCTTATATTCCAGATATGATTCTATAGGGAAAAGCTTTCTTGCGAGGTTCTCGCACAACAACGTGGACCGGTCGAACGAGGAGTCAATAGAAGAGCACCATTTCACTGCGAGGCTGATCTCCTCGCAGTGATCGACGTTTAGGTTTTCAATATTGACTTCAAGCAAAGAGATCTGAAACCCGGTCGTGGAGGAACTGGAAATGCTTGTCTCGTTGGTATCTCTCGGCCAACTTCTTCACCATGTCGATCGTCTTCTGGTGCCTCAAGGAGCTTACTTTTTCTCTTTCCAATTTCATACTCTGGAAATTTTTGTTGACTCTGAGGCTGTTGTTTCTCGAGTAGTGGGCACGCGACATTGTACACTTCATAGGGCGTTTACACTGTTGCAAATCGACGTTTTGGGTCTTTCTGACATCATGGCCTTGGAGGAGGCGGTAAAGGAGCACCATGAAGTCCTTGAGGTAACTGAATTCAGCTATGGAGGCGACATTTCTAGCTAGGGTTTGGGGTGGTGGCTCTGAAGCCATAGGGCTGGGCTGCACTGTAGAAGCCTTCTTTGTCGGACTTTCGTAGGTTGCAAATGAGTTTGAGGGTGGTGAGGGGATTGTGGGCCCACGCGAGATGGAGCTGCATGTGGATGTAGGAGGTAGGGTTATTGGGGACGACGTGGAAGAAGAGGTCCGAGTAGAGTTCGGAAAGGGCGATCCTAATAGGCAGACATGTGCACGGTGGCGGGAGATGATTTTGTGCATTTCGATGGGTGAATGGGGAGAGAGAGAGAGAGAGAGAGAGAGAGAGAGAGAGAGAGAGAGAGAGAGAGAGAGAGAGAGAGAGAGAGAGAAGTATATTCTTTGCAGTTTGAAAGAGAAAAAAAAGGAAAGAAAAACAATTGTGGCCTTAGAGATTTGATGGACAACCAAGATAGCAAGTTTGACTTCAAGAGATGCAAAATGACCAATTTACTTATAATATTGTAAAAAAAATGAGCCACCTCATCAAACAGACGGTGGAAGGACGAACAATGTTACGAAGGTACCACTTCGATTGTGTTTTGAGAGGTTGGGTACCACATTGATAAGGCAGAAAAAGATCAAGTACTATACATGCATTCTTTCCTAATATATACTTGAATTTATAAGGTTCTTCGTATCTATTAATATCCCTGTACCAAATGAAGCATACATTTGAATGTGCTAGTTGAAGCTAGCATGTTTGTCATTTTGCACTGACTTTGTTCCCTTGCTGTTGGAAAACGATTGTTTTTGGTCTTGCCCACTTCGACCATACTCTTCACTCAACTAATCACGAAGTATGCCCCTCGTCAAGGACATCAAGAGATCCCATGAGCGAAAACGAAGCAAGATGATATGATAAACACAAAAATATCGTGAAGAGGGACAATATCCACATATTTGGGAAGGTATAGACAAAAGTGAATGACGTCATTGAAATTACTAAAGCAGCTATCTAGCGAAGTAAGAACAAGCAACTAGCCATAATGATGGACAAATAAAAAACCGTGGCACAACTAATTAAAGACCGAATTGGAAAGTATATTCTTTTGTTGAGAGTAGTCGGTCAAATAATGTCTATGTTTCTTTTTTGAGATATATAATCGATGATTTTATTGAAAAGTGATAGTAATACAACTATACAAGGTTTTACCGGATCATCTGGCATGATAAAACGAAACCCTAAAATACTATAATACTAAGCATGATTCAAGAATTGACCATAGACAAGCAAATAAGAGTAAAGCGAAGGCTGTCAAAAAATCATGGTTCCCCAACCCCGAACTCCAACCATATCCATCGAAAGAAAAACTTGTCTTTTCTTGGGGAGTCCCTCAAGGTCACTGCCAAAGAAACACCTAAACGGGAAGCAGTCAAAATTTGTTTGGGCTTCTCTTTACGTAGATGGAAAAGATCCCTGTCCATCCCAAGTGTTCCATCCCTCACACAAGCATTCAATTTGCACGCCAAGCACTTTATTTCGCCCATGAGGCACTTTCCTTAACGAATCCGCCTAATAGTTGGCTTCTTGCCTCCATGACATGAGAAGCCAGTATATCCGACACGACCAAACCTAGCTCCAAGTCTTGCACATGTGATCTAGTGAAACCTAAAATTGACATCTAACCCTCGGTCGATACCGGAGAAAACATATAAGAGTTAGTTATGGTCCCTTTTATAAAGAGTGTTTCATTGCATGTCAACCACGTATCTAGAAATCACTTCTTAAGACACCTCCATTGAGACCTCAGTTGACACCATCTAACACCGCCATGGCATTCGATGCCATCACCTCTCACATCCTTGCCTAACCCTCTATCACAACCTTCTCAACAACACCAGAAATTGGACCTCAATTAAGTCCCATACCATTGCACCGCCTTCAACACTTTAACCATAGAACTCTAACTACCTTTAATGGCATCCCTACCCCAAAAACAAGCGCCTCGATTACCCAACTGCACCCCATAGAAATCAGGAGGCACCATTGGTACACATCAAATCAGGCCCGAAGCCTAATGGTGATTTGAAGCCGTAGACATAGCTGAGTCATCACCATTCACGCGACCGCCTGTGAAAAATCTATTGTCGCGGCTAATAGAAGAAACCTCATCTCTTCCATTCTCTACAACCTATGGTCCGCCACCACCACCACCAACACCCACACAAACTCTCTTCACATGCACAAAATGCCACACCCCTTACAAAACCCATTCACCTTCCAAAATTTCATAACCAAATCAACAATATAGAACGAAGAAAAGTGATACTTCAACCTAACCACCAATGGGTGGCAAAAGTCCAACTCCACCTGGATCCGCATCTTAACATTTGATCGCAAGAGATGGAGGACAAATCCTTGAACACCCGATGAGCATTCTCGACAGGGCAAAACTATTTATCCTATAGCACACCCTCCTCCAGATGACCCGTAACTTGCTTCAGCACCATCGAAATCTTACACACCGTCACAGGACCGCCATAGGATTAGACAGGCTATCATACTCCTCAGGGTTAGTTGTGGTCAGTTGGTGTTAGATTTGCATTCACTAGATTGATATTACATCGTATTTTCACTTATTTATAATCATCTACCATTAGATGTATACATAATGACAGTTAATTACAACTGACCACAGACTTTACTGATCACCCGTATATGACTATAATATAAATTATTTTTTGTTTGTTTTGAATATCTAAATTTTATTTATGGGTGATATTATGTGGGTGCTCATCCTACCAACAATTATGAAAAGCTTCTCTCCGATGGATATGTTTGATAACTTTTTATATAACGATCAGCAATTCCCGTACATTTCACTGCTCATAAGATGGAAATTTCGGTATTTTCACGGTTTTACTTAACTTTTTAACTATTTTAACTTTTTACTGTTTATTTCTTTTTACTTTTTTCCTTTTTACTTATATTTTTAGCTGTTTTTACCGTTTACTGTTTTTTTTTACTTTTTAATATTCACACATCTTTTTAACAGTTTTTACTTTTTAATAATTTATATTTTGGAAAAATATTTAAAAACTCCAAAACACATTTGGTTTTAAAAAAAAATCCAACTTATTACACCATAGTAAAAAAGACCCAAGTTATAACCCTTGTTTTTCCAAAAAAAAAAATCCAACTAACTTATTTTTATCCCTAAAAAACCCAAATATGAAAAACTTATATTTTTTCTTTCCCATTTTACCTTTCTATCCCAAATAAGAAGAAGAGCGAAGCAACAAGAGAAAACTCCCAGGCAAACTTATGGCACATGTTTCTACCGAATTTCGTTGAGGTCTTTGATAGAGACATGAGTCCCCGTTACAAAAATATGCAAACGACGTTAGAGGTGAAGACGAGATTAGCCCGCCTTCAACGCTTTGATGCCTAAATCAGTAAGCATGTAGAGTAATAAGTAAAATTATTACACTAGGTTTACCTAAAGTGTAGTGAGAGACCTCCTTATATAGACATGACAAAGTGACATCTTCTCTTCTTTAACAATGTGGCAGTGTATGCATTCTTAACACAATTGAGGGCAACTTGGTCATTTACTCATAATGATGAGTCACCAAGTGACAAGTGACTTGCATAATATTCTTTTCTGATACCTTCACTTTGTTTTCTCTAATTTGGCAAATTAAAGTGCTAAGTGTGGCTTAATTAGGGGTTGAGCGCTAGGTGATACTAACAAGTTCCTTATAAAGGAGATCGATCTTAATTGGGGAGTTCAAATTGAAACCCCTAATGTGGCCACACTTAGCGCCGCTAGGCTAGTGTGGCATAGCGTACCCCGGAGTCCCCTCGACTCCACAACCAAGATTGGTCTCATGCATAAAATATATGTTGGCGGGGTACTGCCTGGCATTTGGCGGGTCATGCTCGACGAATTGCGTTTAGAGCAGCAGTTGTGCTAAGCAGGTCATGCTTGAAGCATTGTGCGTGAAAGCAACGAGCGCTAAGCGGGGAGCGACGTGCATTAGGGTAGCGTGCGTCCGACTTGAAGTGTCATGCGTGAGAGCAACGACCGCTAGGGTAGTGTGCATTCGGCTCGAAGTGTTGTGCGTTACAGCAGCGAGCGCTAAGCCGGGAGCGACATGTGCTAGGGCAGCGTGTGTTTGGCTTAAAGCATTGTGCATGATGCAGTAAGTGCTAAGGTTGAAACGTCGTGCATGGGAGCATCAAGTGTTAAACGGGGATCGTCATGCATTGGGGCAGCAAGGGTTGAGCTTGAAAAGTCATTCGTAGAAGCAGCGAGCGTTTAAGCAAGGAATGTCGTACGCTGGGGTAGCGAGCGTTGAGCTTAAAACATCATGCGCTGGGGCAACGAGTGTTGAGCTTGAAACATCGTATGTGAGAGTAGCAAGCGCTAAGCAGGGAGTGACGTGCGTGAGAGCAACATACGTTTGGCTTGAAGTGTCATGCATGAGAGCGGCGAGCGCTAAGCAGGGAACGCCGTATGCGAGGGCAGTGTGCGTTAAGCTTGAAGCGTCGTGCGTGAGAGCAGCGAGCGCTAAGCGGGGAATGACATGCGTAATGTAGTGTATGTTAAGCTGTTTGAGGCTGCCTGATGGGTAACAATGACACTAGGGATTTTTCGGGCCTGAGAGGAGTTTAAGTCCCTAGGTAGCCAATACGACTTAGGTCGAGGATCATGTAGGAGACAAACCTAGGAGGATCAGTTGCTAGCAAGTCTGTATTTTGGGAGGCATGCACAATGCATCATGTGTCTTGGCCACTTGAGGCCTCTTGACAGTTTACAAAGCTAGGGTTTTTTTCGGGCCCGAGGGGAGTTTAAGTCCCCAGGTAGTCAATGCAACCTAGGTAGAGGACCAAGTCAGGGGACATCCCGCCCGGGGTGATCAGCTGCTGAGGGAGTCGATACATGAGGGATGTGTGTGGTGCGGCATCAGCTTAGGCTGTTTGAGGTCGCCTGGCAGTTGACAATGCGCTAGGGATTTTTGGGCATGAGGGGAGTTTAAGTCCCCAATTAGCCAATTCTATTAGGTCAAAGACCATGTTAGGGGACGTTCTATCCAGGTCAATGGGGGGAGTCCGTATGAGAGGGTGATAGGCACTGGGCACCAGTCGCGTTAGTGAGATAATTGTGCTAAAGGAAAAAAATACCCTTGAAAAGAGGGGTGCAGTCCCCGAGTACGCTATGTGATGTAATGTGTTTGGTATCATCGATTGAAGGGATGTGCACCTTGATGACATTTATTGCAGCAGCAAACCTTGCGCTGCGTGAGTTGGCGTCAGGAGCATGCCTGTGAGCCATTTGTGGTGACATCGAGGGGGAAAGTGTCGAGTGACGTGCTGCTAGGTCGAGAGCTATGCTAGCAATATATGTGTGTCCGCTGAGTTTGGGTTAGGTAGCGTTTTGCCATTTTTGTGGTGTGTGCGTGCAGTGTTCATTGAATCGTAGCGCTGCCTGTTGTATGGGGACATGTAGGTAAAATTGTCGAACCATAGCGCTACCTCTTATAAGTGGACATGTGGGTGAATTTATCGAATCATAACGCTGCCCATTGTAGGCGGACGCGTAGGTGAGCTTATACAATGGAGTCATCTGTCATGTCTATGAAGCATATTATCTTGAATTTTGTGTGATTTCAAAGCATTGCATGGCATACCTAGAACACGTTTGAAGCACATATTTGTGAGGCATGCTGTGTGTGTGTGATTTCTCTAGCGAGCTGAATTAAATTACATTAACACATGCTTAAATTTAGGCGTTTGTGAAGCACTTAGAGCATATAGGTTGTAGCGTATATGATTGATTGTTGCTTGGTAATCTAAATTGAGTCATGTGTAATTGAGTCAAGTATGAGAGTTGGTGAGTAGATATCAAGAGGTTGTCAGAGACGATGGAACCTTAGACATAAAGTATATCTTGGAGTATATAACGTAATTCATATCAACTCAATATGACCCAATTAGCTATGAACCAATTGATTGATTAAGCTAGAAACAATTTCCATGTAGTACACATGCATAGTTTAGGTGATCACATAT
The DNA here is from genome assembly GCA_946800695.1 of Geum urbanum. Classification (NCBI taxonomy): domain Eukaryota; kingdom Viridiplantae; phylum Streptophyta; class Magnoliopsida; order Rosales; family Rosaceae; genus Geum; species Geum urbanum. The sequence continues at coordinate 29,260,912 of OX327010.1, forward strand.
TTTGAAGCTACTGTGAACAGGCTTGATGATGAAGTTTGTTCAGGTGGGCTATGTAGCATGTGAAGTCCGTGTATAATAGTAGGCATGCTTAGTCATCTTGATATAGATTAGGCATGCTTGACTAAGTTAAGGAAAATAACATAGAGAAATGAGACTTAGCTCTTGGCGGACTCCTTCGGAATACAATATTAAGCAAACAAAGTCCCCAAGTTGGTTGCAAATGTTAAGCCCAATTGTGGCGGGGGTGTCCGGGAAAGGGGGGTCCTAGAAAGACCATCCAGGAGGGGGCGTTCGGGCGGTCCAAATTTTAACTTAGTAGAGCAACATGTGTTTTCTTTTTGTGGTATTTATACATGGTTTGAAATGTACGAAACCCACAGACGGCGCCAAATATTTCTACCGAATTTTGTTGAGGTCTTCAATAGAGACATGAGTTCCTGTTACAAAAATATGCAAACAACGTTACAGCTGAAGACAGGATTGGCCCGTCTTCAACGCTCCGAGGCCTAACTCTGTAAGCATGTAGAGTAACTAGTAAAATGATTACACTAGGAAATGTTTACCTAAAGTGTGGTGAGAGACCTCCTTATATAGGCTTAAGAATGTGACATTTTCTCTTCTTTAGCAATGTGAGAGTGTATGCACTCTTAACACGGTTAAGAGCAGCTTGGTCATTTACTCATAGTGATAAGTTACCAAGTGGCAAGTGACTTGCAGAATATTCTTTTCTAATACCTTCACTTTGTTTTCTCTAATTTGGCTAATTAAAGTTCTAAGTGTAGCTTAATTAGGGATTGAGCCTTAGGCAGTATTAACAGTAGCCTTATGCATTTCTTCTGAGTCCTCATTTCTCCTACCGCAATCCAAAATTAGAGTCCTCTACAATGACCCGAATCTCAACTTCATCGAAAATGACGGAGATGCTCAGTGGTGGCTGTAGCAATTTGGTATCGATTAACCTCGGAGCTTGAAGCTCGCGGTCATCTCTGACCCCAGAACTTCCACCTTATTCATTGTCGATTCAGGAGTCAAGGGCAATGTGATTGAGACCGAGGAGGCAACAATGGTAATTTTGGTGGGAAAGGTGGCAGAGGGTTTGGTGTTGGGGGATGTGAGGACAGTGGAGGCTGGTGGTGGTGTTAAGTATCTGGAGCTTCTTTAGGAGGACTTGAAATCTTGGTTAGGCAATGTCGCTTTGAGTTGGGATAACAACGAATGACAAGTCGTTTGATTAAGATCTCACTTCCCTAGTGATATGTATTTGTTTTGCGTTCGAAAGTGAAGCATGTTTTGGGTACACTTATTGTTACGCTGTGATTATGAGTATATAGTTATGTCGTTGTATTATTGTGCTTATTGTGTTGGGTCATGGATGATGGGTTTAGTGTAATAATCCTGATAGAAACCTCGTCTGTTAGGATTTTGAGGTCTGCAATTTCTACTTTATGAATGAAATTTCTGATAGAGTGATGGACATTTGAGTTTACAATTATGTATATTTTGGGTTTCACTGGTATGAAGGATTTTTTTTCTTTCTGCTGATTTTATTACATTCTGAATTGCTTCAAGGTTTGTACCCAAAAAAAGATGGAAAATGGGTTCTAACAGAAGGCATGCTGAATTATTGGGCACTAAAGATATGATCAGATAAAATTCTCTGCCACATTCTTTCTTCTCTTTTGACAAGAGATGTGTAAAGATCAATGCTTTTTCTCAGAGATGGATAAAATATATGTATTTCTATTCCCAATTTAGGCTTGTATGTATGTGACTTCTATTGGTTTTGTGGCTCAAGTAATGTTCTTTTGTGGCTTCTCAAACAAGTCATACTAGTGATTTTGTACAGGTACTTACAATGCTCTCTAAGGGCTTCAAATAGTACGTTGTCAATTGAATTTCTAAACAAGACCTTTTATATGCTTTTAAAATATCTACTTTGCTTCAAAAAATAATCAGATTGGAAGAATGACTGAAAACTAAGGGTTTGACAATAACCTAGTTGCTAGAATTACCAAAAGTCTGAATACATGTTCAACTATCTATTTAACAATTTGTTTAAATATTTGTTCAACTATCTGTTGAAATATCTGTTCAACTATCTGTTTAAATATCTATCTGTCATAAAGTTTAAGAATAGTATAAACAAGACCCTTTATAAATTTGGAAAATCTCTACCTTGCTTCATAAAAGAATCATATTAGAAGAATGACTGAAAAATAATGGCTTGATCATAACGTAGTTGTTGGAAGTATCAAAAGTCTGAATATCTGTTCAACTATCTGTCTAAATATTTGTTCAACAATCTGTTGAAATATCTATATGTCATCAAGTTTAAGAATAGTGTAAACAAGATCCTTTATATTTTTTGAAAACTTTGACTTTGATTCAGAAAATAATTAGATTGGAAGAATGACTGAAGAAAAAAAAGGTTAGATAATAAACTTGTTATTAGAAGCTAGTACCAAAAGTTTGAATATCTGTTCAATTATCTGTCTAAATATTAGTATGAATTTCTATTCTGTTATCTGACTAAGAAAGTGTCAACTACCAACTATTAGAGGTCATGAGAGTGATGAGACACTGAGGTGGCACAAAAATATTAGCCTCATAACCGTCATTGTTATACTACTAAAACTCTTCAAAGATACACAAGTGCATAGTACAAAATTTAATGATTTGTTTGTATTATAAGTTACATTTCCATGGATGATTTGTTCAAAATTACATTTCTATTTCCAGAAACTCCTAGACAAAATGGCCTAACACTGCTAAATTTATATAGAATACCACAAAATTGAAGATCTGCCCAACTAGCAGTCAAACAATTTGTTTAAGCATCTGTTCAAATTTTAAATTATCACAAAATAAAGGAAAAAAAGTTATATAAAGAATAAACAGTTTATCATATACCTTTCAACTTAGTTGCCTCTTTAAGAAAAACGGACAATGTTCGATTCAAATGGTAAAGTGTCTATTAAAATGAGAAAATATTAACTACCATCATCACATAAATGATGGTCTACCATAGAGAAATAGTGTTCTGATCTATCAAACAAATAAAGCTCAATCTCATTGACTAAATACCTAAAACAAAACAAAACCCTTTTTCTTTTCTACTTTTTCATTCCCCTCTTTCTTTAAAGTATACTCCTCTCCTTAGGGTTTAAGCCGATCCTTTGTGTCGAACTGAATTGAAAGTAGAATATTAGGTTCAAATTCTAGTGGGATAAGACATTTGAAGAGATGTTTACGATGCCTACCAGTGTTCCCAAATATCGAAGGTATAATTGATCTCCAAGTAGCACGTATTGTCACCATCAAAAAACTGAAACACACATAAAAAAACATAGTTACTCAGTAAGATTACACCAAAAGCAAACTCAAATAAGTTTGTAATGCCTAGTGGCCTAAAAACCTTTGATCTAACCAACTATCTGTCATATTATCTATTTGAAAGTGTCAACTATTATCTTCTTTAAATTTCATACGTGTCACACATCTGTCCAATTATATGTCACATAACTGTCCAACTATCTGTCGAACTATTTGTTCAAGTATCTGCTCAAATTTCAACTAGCTATCAAAGTAATCAAACTATCTGTTAAAGTACGTACTGTAATTGAAAATGTATGAAATTGGCTGGATACCATGTATGAATGGCTTTGTAATACTAAAAATCTGACAATTAGAAATTTATTAATACGCTTCCCATTTTGCCTTCCTGGCCTTTACTAGTTTTTCATCGCTTAGACTAGCTAGCTAGCTCTATGCCTCTATCTCATAAGCTAGCCAGGATGGCCGGGTTCAAATCCAACACACATTGCTGCTGTATATATACCTTTTTTCGTGCTAATCAAATTCATAAAATATTAATATAGGTTCATATAATGAAGTAAAGACAAAGTCCGGATTAAAGAACAAAGAACAAGTAATATCACATAAGCGCTTGACGATTGAAATATGACAAATTAACAGCAAAAATCCAACAAAAACCTAGCTAAATAAGAAAATATATATTAAAGTACGTCAACTACCTTAATGTGGAGAAGAAGACTGCAGGCTGAAGCATAATATGGAGTTATATATTGAGTGGCATCCCGAAACCACTACTAGCTATATATAGCTCCTTTCACCAAAGATCGAGATCTTCTGGTTGATCTAGTTCAGATTCTAATTTCTTATCCTTCTCACCTCTTTTCCGTTTGAAATCTCATGGAGTGATGCAAAGGTAAGATTGTATGCAAATAACTGAAATTGATTAACTCCATTCAGCTGAATCACTTTAGGTAGTTTCTTGAATCTTTTTGTTTCTAGATTGTAAATGACCATGATCTGATTACGATACGCCATTATAATGTCTCCACCACTCAAGAGCATAAGTGATTCGTAAACTTCATCAAGGCCATGCTTTACTTGGTACAAAGAGTTTTCAACCACAAGAATTTTAGTCCATGACTCCTTGACACCATATTCCTTCATTATCCACACATCAAACTTGGGAAGACGAACACCAAACTGTCCAAACACATTAAATGCCAGACAACTTTCCCACACCTCGAGCCTCACATAACAGTTTTTTATGTCAAAGTTGATAAGATATGATCATCTTCCGCCTGCATTTTTTGGACAAAATTACATTATAAATACTGTAACGAAACCTATACTTAGTTCCTCAAACAATCACTAACATGCACATTTCCACCAGAAGACCTAATAAACAAAACATTAACGATCGAGCAAAGCCAGTGCATGAAACGAAGGGGTTTCCGTCAAATTTCAATGATCAAATCACCATAGACAGTCAAATTCATCCCTAAACCACATGCAAAAAAATCAAGACAAGAATCATAGAAAGAAAGAGGCTTACGGGTGCTTCAAACATGGCTGAGGTGAGCATGAGTGTCAACGAGCGCGAGGGAACCGAATGTGTGAAAGGGAGTTCGTGGCGCATGAGAGGCTCGCGAGGCTGGACGAACGTCAAAGGCTCGGGATCATTGCAAAACAGCAAATTCAAGGTCAATCTGGTGGGGCAGATGCACGAGGACGTGTAAAACTGAGGGCGTGGCGGCCGACAAGGGAAGTGAGCCAAGGTCGTGACGGTAGGAGTAGCCGGGGGCCTAGCCAAGGCGTAGCGTCACTTGGAGAGACGAGATTTGTGGTGCAGCGGTGGGCTGCGATGGTGGAGCTCGACTCCGAAGGGCGACAACAGAGGCCAAGAGGTGGTGGATCGAACTTGGTGTGATTGGAGTCGGGGAGGAGTTGTGCTCTTCTACTGTATTTTCTAATACATAGAGAGAGAGAGAGAGAGAGAGAGAGAGAGAGAGAGAGAGAGAGAGAGAGAGAGAGAGAGAGAGAGAGAGAGAGAGAGAGAGAGAGAGAGAGAGAGGATTTCTCAGAAAAGGAAAGAGGTTTCACAAAATCGGTGACATCTTTAGTAAATATGATAAATAAATTTGGATTGTTACGTAGTTGGAAAATAAAATAGGTTTTTTTTTTGTGATCGAAAACTTATTGTGGGATTTTAAAGAAAGAGGGTGTTGAAATTGAGTTTTTTTTATTATTTCCTCTTATATTTTTTTACTTTTTTTGTAGTTTTATTTTTTAGTTAAATTTTATTATAAAAAATTTTCTACCTAAATTCTAATCATTCCCGCCTGGTGTCACCCACGTGCGTGGGCTCCGCCAGGAGGAATTTCTCCCCCTGGTCGATTTGAGGACGCCAGAGAGGAATTCCTCTCCGTCAACACCTGGTCTCCTCCCCCCTTACACTGCTGCACGCCCCCTAAGCTCAGTAATTCCTATTTTTTGGCTGGGCCCACCAGAGGAATTCCTATCCGGCTGGGATTCCTCTCCCGGTGTGGATGCTCTAACAAAGTATCGTGCATTACGATGTAAAATATATTTTTATAAATCACTATAAAATGAATGCCTGCGCCTCTGGCGACGTAATTATTGGTAGATATGAGATGAGAGAAAAGTCAGAAATAATGCTCAAGTATTTTTTTTAAAAAATTTGGCGCGTGTAATATACACTCTGGTATATATATATATATATATATATTTTTTTTTTTTTACCGAAGTTACCAGCCAATGACAGCCCGCCATGTGGCAGGCTGTCGGCCAGCATAGTAGCCAACGACTACTTCAATCTGGACAGCTCTAATTCAATTTAAAGGTAATCAGACGGCTCTAATTCAAAGACAATGGCTAGTGTTTGCTTATGAAAATTTTAGAATGGATACTACAAAAAAAACTGAAAAAATCCCAAAATTTCCAAAAAAATTCTAATAACCCCCTACTATTTTTCTATAAATATTACCTTCATTTTCTAAATACTTCACACCAATTTGTGCAAAACAAATTATCATCCTCCTCTCTCTCTCACAATCTTTTTGGTTTTTTTGCAAAAGACGTCCACCAATTGGCTTATTTCTGAAGATGTACAATTGTGGATATCATATTGTCGTCATAATGTGTGCTCTATCTCTGGAAATAAACAAAAGGTCGACAAATTGTGGAAAAAAATCTATGCCAATTACCAACAAAATTGGGTGATGGGTCAAGGTGAAGTGAGGGCAGAACCTAGGACCCAAAATGCACTTACCTCTTGTTTTTCTAAATTGAAGCCAAACTTGTCACAATGAAAAGCGACGCTTGCATAAGTAAGAAGGAATCCAGAATCCGGCGGAAATTTGTATGATGAGGTAAGGATTTATTTATGTTGGTCCTCTCAATTTTAATTAATTTTATGAAATATAAAATGTGAAATATTAATTCGTTAATTGTATTTTTTTTTTGTAGTTAAGGAAATCTCAAACGTTTTATGTAGGCAAAAAGAAGAAAGATTTTACACACTTTGCGTGTTGGGAAACGGTCAAGGATCATCCTACTTTTAGAGTTTTCAAAACTAGCACTCCACATTTTTACCATTCCAACTTCGAAGCTACTCCTCCCGTTAGTGAAGTGTCTCCTATCGTCAACTTGGATGAAAATAAAGTGATTCCAACATTACAAAGCAACCTTGAAGGTACCTCGAGTCCGCCTAGACCTTAAGGAGTGGAGACGACCAAGGAAGCAAAAAGAAGGGGAAAGAAGCCCATGACACTACGAATGAGGTTAAAGATGAGACTTTGAAGAGCATTGTGGCTAATCAAAAAATGTTCGTTGATTGGCAAAAGGCAAATGAAGAAAAGCAACAAATGCTTGATGAGAAAAACTACAAATTGAGGGCACAAGAGGAAGAAACAAGGATCATGACAATAAATTTCGAGGCTATGACCCAAAATTCAAAGAGGTACTTCATGAAGAGGAAATCGGATATCCTTAAGCAAGTAGATGACGGTGAAGAAGAAGTTGGCGATGCAAGCTTTACAAATTGTTATCGTCCCCGCAACCTAGATTTTAGTGATTAGTTTAGTTTGTCTTAATAATAAATCTATGTTTGGCATGTCATTATGTAATTTAAATTTTTAAGAAATAAAAATGTACTTTATTTATTTAGATAAACTTCAAACACATTATATCAAATCATAATTAAATGCAAACACACAAAAGGAAAACACACAAGATTAAAACACACAAAATGCAAACATACATACATCACATACGTTATTTAGAGATGTTCACCAGTTTTAAGAAACTAGTTGTTCTTCACTAAGTCTTTTTGAATCTCTCCATGGAGATAAACTGATTGTAAATCGACAAAACGGTCACTAAACCGTTGATGATGTTAATCTCTTCCAACCGGCTCAAAGGGAATTCGGTTACCATTTTCATCCACCGACCCATAAAAAATTGTGAAAGTAGTAGCCGGGTTTTGTAAATCTTCTTCCTCATTCTCCTCAAAATCATCATCCACAAATTCTTCCTCAACAATCATGTTATACATTATGATGCAAGCCAACATGATCATTTTCAATGTCGATGTGTGATGACACATAACTGAGTGATGAATGATAGCCCAATGAGATTGCAAGATGCCAAAACATCTCTCCACATCTTTGCGATATGCCTCTTGTTTTCGTGCGAACAACTTCTGTGGTTGATTCTGGGGATTGAAAATTGTCTTGACAAACGAGGAGTACCTCAGATATATTCCATCAGCTAGATAATAAGTATGGTGGTAAGTCATACCGTTGACTTTATACATCAATTGCAGGCTTCTTCCGGCAAGGAGCTCATCGAAGACATCTGAGCTATTGAGCACATTAATATCATTTTGTGCTCCAGGCGTTTCAAAGAAGCTGTGCCATATCCACATGTCATATGACGCCACCGCCTCTAAGATTATGGTCGGACAAGCCTTCTGCCCTGAGTATGACCCTTGCCAAGCTGTTAGGCAGTTCTTCCATTCTCAGTGCATGCAGACGATGCTTCCAATCATACTAGGAAATCCCTATTGCCTGGCCCTTCTTAGAAATCAAGTTATGTCTATTGCATTTGGAGCGCGGAGGTAATGGTCTCGGTAAAGTAAGACCACTTGTGTGCATCACTTCTTCTTGCATTCTAGTGGTGTTGACTCCCCCATCCTTGTGTATTCAGTACACTGATCTGTGGTTGCACCGTACGTCAACATTTGTAGAGCATCGGTCATCTTTTTCTCGGGGAGGAGTCTTTGCAATCCAGTGGCATCTGCTCTTTGATGCTAAAATGGGTCGTGGTTGCAAAGTTTTGTCTTGATCCGGTTGAACAAGTGCGTGCTCATTCAGAACCTCTGGCGAAAAATCTTGCTCGTCGAAAATAGGGCGTTTGACGAAGTAATCTTCAAGCAGATTCTGACCCCTTGGTTCCCTCTACCTTGGTTCGTTTGGATGGCGGCGACGAGATGGCTCATCATCAAACGCTGCAACTACCATGGTTGCATCAGTGATGAAGGAATTCATCATTGCGGCAGCTTGCCAACGTTGTTGACGCCTCCTCCTAGAAGACTCTTCATAATCGTTAGGATTCATCTTCTGGATCAGGGAATATGAAGAAGTGTTTGAAAATGTGTTTACCGGTGTAGAATATCAAGTGACTTGTAGATGTTGTGAGGTTTCAAGGAGCCATAGACGATAATTTTATAGAAAAATTTGGATGATTTGATGTTGAAAGATGAGTACACGTGTCACATCCTCATTGGTCGCAAATCTTACCGGAAATATTCAACCGATAACTTAGCCGACAACGACACGTGGCCGTGACACATGTAGCATTATCACTGGTCGAGAATCTTACCGAAAATCTTCAGCAATAATTTTTAGCTGGATAACGTTACGTGGAAGTGACACGTGTCACATTTGAACTCATCGAGAATCTTATCGGAAATCTTCATCAATAATTTAGCCGACAATGACACGTGAAAGTGACACGTGTCACATTTTGACTCGTCGGAAATCTTATCAGAAATTTAGTTCAATAATGTAGACGATAATGACATGTGTCGATTAGTTATTGGATGAAAATATTATTAATAATTAAATAAAATTATTTTTTTATAATTGGTAAATAATAATAAAAATTTCTATTTGTTACATTGCTGTGCAAAAATATAAATAAGACATCCTATTCGATGAATTTCTTTTCTAATAAGACTTCTTAAATGGATGCGGATGCTTTCGAGCGTAGTGTGGAGTGCGGTCCAAACTCCTGATTATGCTCTAACATTTTTAAACTGATCCGGGAGCCGGTCAACGTCTTGAATCACAACACTCCCGCCTCAACAAAATTTTGATTTTGAATTCCATTCCACTCCTCGCTTCATTTACAAAACCGCGGGGCTCGCCTCACTTTTCTTCAATCTCAGATCTTCTCCAACATTTCTATCCCAACCACAAAAGGTCAGTAAATCATGCCCTTCGTTTTATTCTTGGGGATTTCCCTATTCTCGTTCATTATTTGCTTCGATTTTATCGCGTATCTAATGTAAACCCACTAGTTAGATTTGTTATTTTTGTACTATGGGTGTTTAAATTATGTGCTTTCTGGGATTTGTATTTGACTGGTTTTTGTTTCTGGGTTTTTCATTTTACTTGATAATTTTTTATTCTAGGTGGACGGGAGAGTTGGGTTTCGACGGTTTCGAGATTTGGATGTTCAAAACCTAATTGGGTATAGAAGAAATTTTCAGTTTTTGTATTTTCGGAGGTGAAATTGCATTATGAGTAACAGTAATTCCACAGATGGGTCTTGCAAAACCCGCCCAGCTCTCGGTGATTTGACCAATCGGACACTTAAAAGATCGTTTTCGAAGATTTCAGCTGATTCTGAACCTAAATCTGGGGATGGGTATGGGGGAAATGTGGGTTCTAAAGATGGGGTTTCGCGTAAACTTGCAAAGAAAACGTCTTTGGGGGATGAGGATTTGGTTGGTGAGAAATTGGGGAAAGATTGTAACCCTAAATGCTTGTCTTCGCCCAAGGTGAGGCCAGATTCTGTGGTTTCACCAACTTGTAGCGCTGGGGATTCAACGACTGATAATAATCCATCTGTCATTGTGCTTGATGAGGACATTGGGGAGAAGTCCAATGACAGTGTTGGGGTAATTGGTGATGCTTTGAGGGATAATTGCTTGTCGGTTGCTCCAATGTCCACTTGCTCGGAGCTGTTTAAGAATGACTGTTGTGATGGTGGAGGGAAATCTCGGAGTGAGAAAGTGGGACAGACTTGTGATGACGCTCAGAGCAGTCCTACTTGTGAAGCATTGGGGACTGCTGTTTCCATGAATTATCAGAAGCATGTTGGTGTTAGCAAACTGGATGCGACTAAGTATAGCACTTCTGAGTGGTTGACGATGCCTACCTCGCTGGGCGGTTCAATGGCAAGGTGCACAGCTCTAAGAGGTGATGGTGCTGCTGATGTGAATGCAGGCGATGACTTGCTCAATGATTGTTATTGTTCATTTTGCTTGCAAGGTATTACAAGTCCTCATGATTTAAGTCTTATTCTTGATTGCTTCTGATAATCTGATGTAGAACTTAAATGTAAACTAACATTTGGTTGTTTGTTTCGCCATATGATAATCAGCTGCTCATATTCTGGTAGACCTCCAATATCAGGATATAAAGGGTCGAATTGGTGGTAAGTTTTTGGAGAATATGTGAAGTTTTACTGTGGTGCATCTGAAAGATACTTTAGGTCGTGTATTTTTCTTTCATTTTGAGTTATATTGCTGTAAAATGTTTTTTTTTTACCTCCATTAGCTTTGAAGAAGAGTCAAAAAGAAGCAGGCATATTGGTTCAGAAAAGTTTCAGGGAGAAGGAGGTTGATCCTAAAGGTCCGCGGTACCCAAACAAAACGTCAAAACTTGAATCTGATTTATCGAGTCAGTGGAGATCACTCTTTCTTCATATGGAAGACATATTTGTCAATGAGGGCAACCACCTTGTGAGTTTAACCATCTTGTTATTTCATTGCATTATGAACTTACCTATGTCTGAGAATTTTTTATACCTCCAAGTTTTCACTTTTCATGAAAATCACTTGTTTTGCTGAAAAAGACCAAATTAGATTTCCTAGTCTGTTATTTGAAGTTCCCATGCTTGCTAGTTATAAGGAAGTAAGGGAGGGGAAGAAAACCTAATCCTATGTGACTAATTGATTTGGTTGTATGCTGGCTCTTTGCTGTTGCCCTAGCCCCTTGGTGGAATATGACAGTTATCCTTTGTCAGATCTTTAAATCAGAGACGGATGTTTATCACATTCTATTAAATAGCAACTTTCCTTCTTTGGGGCATTGTTGTGATCATAGTCTTGGTTCTACTTGGCAGCACGACAAATTTGTCACGCTCAAAGAATTGAGAGACAACTGCAAGATTGAACTGGAAACGGCTGTGGGAGTGCCCTCGGAGAGACTGTAGTGGCTTTTTGATGCTTGTGCTATTGTAAGATTGTTGTTACTATCTGTCGATTTGCAGGTGCATGTGCATGTGCACACTGTATTCTTGTATTGCTGTTTTGAAGAGTTATGTTTTTTCACCAGTTTTCTTAATAAGCTGGAAGCTTTCAGAAGGTTTGTGTAATATCACTCTGACCATGTGTTTCGTGGAGATAATCTACCTACATCAAAGAATGATAAATTTACCTTTAATGTGCTTCCATTCCTGGTGGTATGTTGTCTGTGCATATGACTCCAGCAATTTCATCTTAAGAAGCTTTTGGATGGTTATTTATGTATGTTGGTGGTTGGCGGTTGTGAGTCTTGCACTCTCTTGCTCTTTCAACTTAATTTGTATTCATTGCTTGAAGTCCCTATTCATATTGCTGGCCATAAGTCAGTAGAAGAAACGTTTCATTCTTGAGACACAATATTTGCAGTACCCTGGCTCTTTGTATTGCTTTACCTAATTTATGCCGGCATAGCTACTGTTATTGGCTCCTTGTTGTCTGCTTAACCAAGTACATTTCTTTCAAAAAGAAAATAAGTATATAGGATATTCATATCAGGAATTATCCCAACTTGTGCAGGTGTGCTGGTGCACAACTGTGCACGTTTATTCTTGGTTTGAGGATCATACATGGTGTCCAAGCCATGCTCTTATACCCTTATTGAATTTGTGTACTATCATCTGCTGCAGGAGTGCAGGGCCAAGTTATTCTACTTTCATTTAATGTTTTACATTTCAATTTGTTTTTTTATTTATCTACTCTGATTTCGTGTGGTAAGCTGCTTATATTCGTATGGTTGTATTTCATTTTGATGGTAAAGGTGTTTCCTCTTACGCAGATAGGCTTATGTCCTAATAGATGCAGTAGTTTTCCAGGTGTACTTGAGACTTGGAAGTAGAAAACTTGTTGTGAGTTATGAATTCCTTGCTGACTGGATTGGTACTGTTGGTACAGTTTCATATGAAGAGGTCTAGGCACAAGTTTTATCATCTTTTTTCTTCTTGTTTGATACCACTGAGATTGATTTAACGTTTGGTCTCATCAAGTACGAAGACAATATTTCGGTTTTGATGTAGCTGGATGTCAAAATTTGATGTTTTTGGTGCACAGCCTTCAGCAACCATTTATGCAAATGGACGAACTGCCTTCAACTCTTAGTCATGATTATGCTATCAGCTCAGTGACCTGGTTAAAATATAAAGTTTTATAGGCTCTATTCTGACCTATTAATTTTTTCAACACGATGCTAATATACCTCAGTTAGTATCTTCTGATTCAGAGAGAGAGAGAGAGAGAGAGAGAGAGAGAGAGAGAGAGAGAGAGAGAGAGAGAGAGAGATGGATATTAAAATGTCTCTGTATTCTTTCCGTAGATCTTGTGTAATATCACTCGATTGAAAAGAGCTTCCTTTCAAATAGTTAAAGGAAGTTCAATTTTCTTTGTCATCTGCGTTGCAACAGATATAAATGGCTCTGAGTGTAACTCAGATAGTCAGATTCCTCTTCCCTTGGCTAAGGCTCTAGTAGCAGCAGCACATACTAAAAACTCAGGAAGCCACCACCTTTCGAACAAGTCAGTAGTGGCTTGACTTGATCCTTGAAATATTCGAAAATGGGCTTGTTTAGGGTTTCCATCAGACCATCACCATGCTTACCTTATCTGAGAGAAACTGATCGATCGTGTGTATCTTTTTTGCTGATCCAACCAACAATGAAGATTAGATCAAATTGGAGATCCTTATTTTACTTGTTAAAGTTTATAAAATAAATAGACGATTGTTAATATATTAATAAAATTCATTATAACTGTTCATTTATTTAATTGGTGGGTTGATTTTTATTTTGAATTTTGTTTTTGGGTCAATCTTCGACACATAAAATATGTAGTCTTGATTATAAACTTTTTTTTTGAGATGAAAGATAGAAATTGATTGAGCTGATACGTTACAAAGAAGAACGTCGTTTACTAGCTTGGTAGAAAGAACTCCCTACAGCAACCTACACTACATCGTGCTCGTTACAGACTCTACTATAAGACATACATAGATGGAACTAGACGTAGAGTAATGATTGGAAAAAATCTAGGTCCCACATCCTATCTAGTTATGCACCTCAAACTATAGCAACACGTGTTACTCTTCAGCCATCTTTTTAGAGACTGGAATAATGTCACATTCTTTTGCAGGAACTCGTACTTGGACAATCCCGTCACTCGGTCACTCGCAGCCCTGTTGACTGGCGATGGGGTCTCCTCCCGCATCCCTATCTTTCTTCCACTCGTTGTGATCAGAGCGGAAGGTTGTGATCCTCCAATAGTCAGTGACGATGTCCCATCTGCATGCCCCGGGGCCTCCTCCTGTGGAGCTGATCCAACTGTTTGCGTCATCGGAGTTGAACGACGTCATTCATATCTGACGGTAGAACTTTTGGCTTTCGAGCCATTCCCCATAACCTTTTGGGATTTAAAGTTTGGCTCAAACGGGCATGATCTTGGTGTCACTACTAGAAAAAGGTAATCTACACGGAATTATTGCACACTGGGTACCTTTTATTACATTGATATCCGTGTCTACAGACTTTCATACTGAGATTAGTGTGTAATGTATAATATCGGGTCCGCCATAATTTCCCCTTACACAAATCCGTGACAAAACTAATCCATAAGAGAAACTATACATAGACATTTGTGCGAAAATCTGTGACACTAACAACAGTGGGTAAGTATATATATACAGTAAAACCTCGATAAATTAATAACCTTGGAACTGACAAAATTTATTAATTTAGCGAGATTATTAATTAATCGAGTATTAAATTAATACTCAAATCCTTAAATTGGAACCGACAAACAATATTATTTTAATAAATTTATTAATTAATCGAATATTAAATTATTAAAATTTTACTGTATATAAATACAAACATCGTGTAAAATACATACACACCGGTCAACCGTGTTTAAATGTTTAAATAGTTGTTTCGGACATCTGTACAGATTAATATTACGCTACTGATATCGGTGATCGATAGCATAGTGAGACAGGAATGACAGATGAAATTATGCCTAACGTAAATATACACACTTACGTCTGTGTCGTTTGGACTCCATTGCCCACGGTTATCCGTGTGGAGTGTGTTCAGACACACAGATATCAATGGCGATTCTGGTTTATAGTTCAAACACTTGATCAATTCTTCTTCTTCTTTTGGAAACCGAACTTGCAAGTTCATCTCTCCATTTTCTGGACTGCTTCAAAAGAACATTCATCTTCAGTTCTTCACTTCGAAGACGGTGGGCATCTCCTCTCTCTTCTTATTTGCCCTCTTATGGATTCTCAACTTCCTTTTAGCTATATTTTGAGATAGAGCATGCTCCTCTTTGCCGACCTTAACAAAAAAAACAGTAATTCTCTTCTCCAATTTTCATATGTTTATTAGCTTTATAAACTAAATATTTGCTTCTTTTCTTTTCGATTGATGAACAGATCTGTGCTTGGTGCATGTTAAGAATGACTTTGAAATCTTGATTTTTCTATGGCTCTATGCTTGTGAGATTATCTCCCATGGAAAATTACAGATCCCAATCCTGTAGATCGAGATGAGAGGAATATGCCGACAGAGGTCTACTATAGCAGTATAGCGCCAAGGGAACTCCACCACAACCAATTCAACCAACATTTATGAGAGATCTCAAAGAGTTCAACTAGCTCTGATGCATCCCTAAATCATCAGATTTTCAAGATATGAAGATGAAGAACGGAATGAGCGATTTAACACACTCATGGAGCTAAACTTGGGTTGTTGGATACAAGTTATAATATTAAACAGGAGCCAAGTAAAAAATGAAAATGCAGCTTCCCTTGAATCAAGAACAATCAAACCCATATGCTAAAAATTAATAAAATAAAATAAAGAAATCAATTGCTTGTCAGATAAAAAAACAAACATTTACAAAATTGTTGTCTTTGAGTACAACATTAAAATTTGAGAGACTGATACACACGCATAACCATGTTTATTAACAAGCCATTGCTCACTGTAACCTCAATCCAGAAAACTAAGAGTATATGCACCTATGTAACACTTTTTATTAGCCTTGCACCTCCTATTTGAGGAGGTGCAGTTTCTGTTTATTCTGCAGCGGTGCAAAAAATAGCATCTCCTATTACTATTTATTATTTATAAATTTGTATTTGTTTGTTCTTGGTAAGATTTTCAACCAATAAATAGATGACACGTGTCCTTATCGTCTAAATAATTTGACCAAATTTTCGATAAGATTTCTGACTAATGACGAATGAACACGTGTCACTCCCATAGTTCGTTATCGTCTAAATAATTGAATCAAATTTTCGATAAGATTCTCGATCAATCACGAGACGACACGTGTCTTTATCGTCTGAATAATTGAAGAAGATTTTTGGGGAGATTTTCGACCAATCATGATGTGACACGTGTCATCATCTTTAAACATCAGATAATCAGGAATTGGTTATAAGTATCATCTATGGCTCCTTGTATACTCACACCATCTACAAAGCACTTGCTATTCTACCTGTAAATACATTTCTTTAAACACTTCTTCACATTTCCACATTAGTAAGATGAATCCTTTCGGTTTGAACAATTTTTTCATGAGAAGACGACAACAACGCCGGAAAAATGCCGAAGTTGCTAATGCCTTCGTCATTGACACGGTCATGGTAGTTGCAACGTTTGATAATGAACCACCTCGTCGCCGTCTAAATCAAGAAAGGTTGAGGAAGTCAAGGGGACATAATTTGATGGAAGATTACTTCATCGAACGACGTATCTTCAACGAGCAAGACTTTCGTCAGAGGTATCGAATGAGCACAAACTTATTCAACCGTATAATGACGGATGTCTGTAACCACGACTAATTTTGGCATCAAAGATGGTCAGTCTTCTTTGATGTTAGCATACGGCTCAGCTACAGATCAATGTGTTGAATCACAAGGATGGGAGAATAAACAATACTAGAATGCACTACCAGCATATGTACTATACTCGAAAAAAAATAGGAAAAATAGCCCCACGATAGTTCCAACCGTCGGGTATAGTGGACTTTAGCTGATGGTACAAACCGTTGTCGGTAAAAAACATTATAGCCGACGGTACATAAATGAACCGTCTGGTATAGTTAAAACGCATCGTCGGGTATAGTTTTAGGATAGCCGATGATCGATTTTGTAAAACACCGACGATTTGATCAACTATAGCTGACGACTGGTTTTTATGTCATCGACTATAGTTCCTTATCTAAACAAATCGAGCAGCAGCTCAACCATTCAAAAAAATTGGAGGAGGAAAACTCAAAACGCTCTCAAATTGTGGGTGTTTTCGGTAGCTATCCAAAATAAGTTCGTGAAGCTATTTTCCGCTTTATAGGTACGTATATATATGAATTTTGTAGATTGAGTTGATTTAATTAGATAAAAATATATATGTATAAATTTTGGAGATTGAGTTGATTTATTTGTTATATATAGATGAATTTTGGAGATTGAGTTGATTTAATTAGATGAATATATATATATGCATGTATAAATTTTAGAGATTGAGTTGATTTATGTGTGTTATATATATAAATATGTATTTTGGAAATTGAGTTGATTTATGTGTGTTATATATATATATATATATATGAATTTTGGAGATTGAGTTTATTTAATTAGATGAAAATATATATGTATGTGTGTTTATATGTTAATTGTTAATATATAGCTAGCTAGTGTGTGTGTGTGTGTGTGTGTGTGTGTGTGTGTGTGTGTGTGTGTGTAAGTGTGTGTGTGTGTAACTTTTTAATTACGTAGCTAGCTAGCTAGTAGATGATCGAATTAAAGATGTGTGTATATATATATATATATATATATATAAATTAAGTTGAAATTTTCAGGATGGACAAGAGTTGGATTTTGCTTCCAAGATGGGATCGAAATTATAAAATTGGAATGAAGAGTTTTGTGGAATATGTGAAGGCTAATTCTAATGTGAATGATATTCATTATTGCTCGTGTAAACTTTGTCAGTGTTGGAACAATATGTATCATTTTACTATTGATACAGTATGGGAGCACTTGAAGAAAAATGAGTTTTGGGATAAATACACGTATTGGATTTATCATGGTGAAACATCATCAGCGAGTCAGCATGATCATGGGCAATATCTTTAGATGGCTAGTACATGCAATGATCCAACAACGAGGTTGATCAACGATGTGTTTCTTTATGAGAGTAGTGTATTAGCTCAAGCAGTAGATAATGATCCCGCCGTTGGAAGCTTCCCTGATATTGAGCTAGTCCAGCAATTACCTATAGCTGTCAACACTACTGGTATGGACAAGTATAACAACCTGATTGCATTCCAACAGACCCCGTTATACAACGGGTGTAATAAGACAACGGGTGTAATAAGACTGTTTTTGAAAGTGTCATGGGAGTAATGAAGCTCAAAGTGGAGAACAAAATGAGTGTTAAGGCTGTTGATGATTAGCTGAAGTGGATTGCTTCGATGCTGCCCCTTGATCATCGTTTTCCTACCACTCATCGTAAGGTGCGACATATCTTGAAACATTTTGGCATTTTCTAAATGATAATCTATACGTGCAGATATGATTGCGTTCTCTTCTGGGATGAAGATGATGACATGAATGATTTTGAATGCCTTGATGCCTGCCAAGTATATGGTACGGTTAGGTATAAGTTGACTCCTACAAGGAACAAGAAAGTTATGAAGATACTTCAGTATTTCTCGCTGATTGATAGGTTAGAACGGTTGTTCATGTGTGCACACACGGCCGAAGCTATGAGATGGTGAGGTGAGAAGAATTTGCCTACGATGATACCCTTATACACCCTGCTGACAGAGAGGCTTGGAAGCACATGGTCAGGAAATTTTCTCATTTTGATTTAGAGGTCCGAAATATTTAGCTGGGCCTCTGATATGATGGATTCAATCTTTTTGGCAACATGAGTCTTCAATACAGTATATGGCCAGTTATTTTGGTACCGTAAAACCTTCCTCCATGGATGTGTATGAAGAAGGAATATAATATGATCACTCTGTTAATTCCATGGCCGGGTTATACAGGAAAGTGTCTCGATGTGTATTTGAGACCCTTGATTGAGGAGCTTAAGTACTTGACTGAATTTGGCAATCCCACTTATGACAAGTGCAAAAACCAAATATTCCAGATGCATGCCATGGTTGTTGGCACTATCAGTGATTTTCCTGCCTGAGGGATGTAGGGCAACGTTACCAGGGGATACATGGATTGTTCAGAGTGCTTGACTGTTGAGTGGTGCAGACCTCGTTGCAGGAAGATTGTCCAGATGTGTCACCGTTGTTGGCTTCCACATGATCACCCATGGCGGCAGGATCTCGAGGCTTTTGATGGGACTGTAGAAACTGGTGTGCAACCCAAAAGATGGATGGGGGATGAAACTTTGAAAGTGCTAAATGAATACGATTGTGGGCAGCTGAGCAGTCATCCTAAAATAATGGCGTCAATACCTGACAGACCCGATAGGTATAAATTTTGGACACACAAAAATATATTATGGGAATTCTCGTACTAGTCCAAGTTGCCTATCAGGCAATACCTAGATATCATGCACATAGAGAAGAATGTGTGCGAAAGTGTGGTGGGTACAGTGTTGAATTGAGAGGGGAAAACTAAAGACGACTCTAAGGCACACATTGATCTGAAAAGAATGAATTTGCGGAAACATTTATAGTTGAGAGAAGGGAAGAAAAAAATCCCTCAAGCTCTTTATACCGTCAAGCTTGACTAGAAGAATGAAATTTTTAGGTGGATGAGTATTGTCTGGTATCCTTCAGGCTATGCAGGGAATATAGGCCGGTGTGTTGACTTTCGGGACAATAAGATGTATGGATTAAAGTGTCATGACTGCCATATATTGCTTCAACGCCTCTTCCCTATTTTTATTCGAGGGTACCTGCCGAAAGAGGTGATAGAGTTGTCAAAATTCTTTCAGAAGTTATGCACTAGAGAAGTGAAAAAATCAAACCTAGGAGAAATGCAACATGACATTATTTTTATCATGTGCAAATTTGAGAGGATATTTCTCCCAAATATTTTTGATATCATGCATCACCTAATGATCCATCTTCTCGAACAATTTTTGCTTACCGGTCCGGTACACTACACTTGGATGTATCTTATGGAAAAGTACGTACGATCTAACATCTGAATTTGGCTCTAATTTTTTTTAACATTATTTGGAAATAATCATAATATGCACTTCTAAACTTGATAGATAACTGGAGGACTACAAAAACTATGTGGCTAATAAATCCGCACATGAAGGATGTATAGCTAAAGCATATTTTGCGCACGAGTGTGTAATATACACCACGTTGTATTTAGGAGCGTTGGAGGACCCTCCACAACATATGCTGGTAGATGAATCACAGTTCAAAATTTCTATCCTCTCATATGATGTTGAAGTTGGTGGAAATTTGCCAAAGTCGTACCAGTTGGAACAATATAAGCTAGCCATTGCCCACTGGTGGGTATTGCTTAACTGTCCTGAAGTGCAATATTGGAAAAACTTCCATCTATACTGTCCTCAGGTTGGCGGTGATCTTGAGTACCACAATATGGAGTTTGTAAACTATTTTTGCGGCTGGGTACGTATATATATATATATATACTTATTGATATATATAATTTAATATCACGACGTTTGTCATCTAACATGTTGGTTATTATTGCTTCAGATGAACCACGTAGAGTATGATGGTAACCTAAATTGGTCACACTAATTGAGGCTTTTGGCGATGAAACCGATAACTTCAAGAGTGTATTCGATGTGTAAGGTCAATGGCGTGCAATTTATGTGCACATAGAGACGCGAGACATAAAACACAGAACTCTGGGGTAATGGTGCATGGTGAATATAATTGTATTGACTATTACGACATTCTCCATTCAGTGATTGAACTAATTTATGAGGAAGACATGACATTGCACTTGTTTAAGTGTAGATGGTTTGATACGAGCCCTTAGAACACAAGGACTAATGACTACAAAATATTTTCACTAAATACTGCTACAACATGTTATGAAAATGACCATTTTATTTTTGTCACATCGGTAAAACAAGTGTTTTATCTTGATGATCTTGTGCATAAATGCGCGTGGAAAGTAGTTAACCATGTTGTTCTTAGAAACATATACAGTGCTGCTATACTTGGTGATGCCACAGAGAATGAAGAAGTTACTGTATACCAAGAGCCGAATGCAATTAATATTTAGATTCCTCGACAATTCGTCTTAACAATATGAGTCCAGGTAGTGTGGTTCGACTTCCTCGAGCAGAACTTATTGATGTCAATCCAAATGAAGACAACGAAGACTCCGATGAAGAGGAGCGGCACATATTACCAGAAATTAACGCGGACACCAAATCAGACTCAAGCGACGATTCTGATTATGTGCCTTGATTAGTTAGAAATAAATATGTGTTAAATTTACGTGTTTGTAATGATCATAATTTACGTGTTTATTAAATGTATGTGTTTGTTTGAAGGGTGATGATCCAAAATTACTTAAACAGGTTTTTGTGTGAATTGTGTTTTCAAATGATCGAGGCTAATTTTTCAAAAATATTTTCAGAGTATACCCGACTATTTTTTACCATTTCTTGTTGGCTAAACTATACCCGATGACGTTCGTACAACACGTCGTTAGGTATAGTATACCCAACAAGAAGTATTTAAAAGAAGTATTTTAAGTCGTCGGCTATCCCTTCATCCTTTTAACCCAAAAACGGTGAGGAGCTTGAGCCATTTCAACATTTTTCCCTCAAAATCCCCATTTCTCTCCCAAGTCACCGCCGCCCCAGCCATTTCAACCTTTTCCCCTCAAAATCCACATTTCTAAACCCCTAAACTCGACCTCCCTCACCTCTCCTCCTCCTAAACAATAAAAATCCCAAACTCTCTATCCTCTTCGCCTCTGCCCGCCTCCTAAGCTACCCCGCCACCTCCTCTCTCTCCATAGTTCAAATTTCAGTAACTCTCTTTCTCTCTCTCTCTCCCTCAATTAATCTAGTGTGATTAGGTAGTGATTATGAATTATGTGATTGTGATTTAGGTGAGATTGTAAAATTAGGAATTGTGAAATTAGGTTTGTTAAATTAGGTTTGTGAAATTAGGAATTGTTAAATTAGAAATGGTGAAATTAGGTTTGTAAAATTATGGGTTGAAATAATTGTGACTGTGAAATTAGGAATTGTGAAATTAGGTTTGTGAAATTATGGGTCGAAATTATTGTGATTGTGAAATCAGGAATTGAGAAATTAGGTTTGTGAAATTATGAATCGAAATTATTGTGATTGTGAAATTAGGAATTGTGATTAGGTTATGGGATTGTGATTGTAATTATTGTGATTAGTTTATGGGATTGTGATTAGGTTATGGGATTGTGATTTGGCTATGAGATTGTATTTTAGGTTATTGTTTGATGAACTTATTGATGTTCAAGATGCTCAAATTATCTGAATTTTAGGAATCATGCATTTATTTTTGGGTAGAGGAAAGAAGGCGACATCTAAGAATTGAGAAAACGGGTCTAGCGACGAAAATTGTGGGTCCGGCTCAAACAACCGGCCTCACCAACCTTACGGTGATCCGTACAACAATCGTTGCCAACAACTGCTTGGAGGCACCCAAAAGACGCCTGTGTATGATGATGTGGCCAACCCCCAATGACCACAGAGTATGAGGCAGATTTTGTTCTCCAACAAGAGCCAGACTTCTATGGGTCTTGACCTTTCACGTCAGGGTATGCCAGACATGAGCCACGTGTTGGGTATGCCCAGCTATACGAGTCCCACTCCTTCAGATCCTCATATGCCAGAAATGAACTGGCCAGATCCAACTCCAGGTCCTTCTCCCGGTTATGCTGGTGGTTCAGGGACATCATTGTCTGGACAACAAGGTGGTGTCTTCCCTTTTCACCTTTATTATGTCGATGACGCAGGAAACCTTATATCAGCTGTCGATGAAGAGGGAAACCTTATTCACATCCACCTAAAGGAAGCATACGTCTTTCAGCCGTTTGATACACCTCTGAAAAGTGCGAGGATAGAAAACACATCGACGTTAGAATCATTGGGTAAATAGTAAATATATGCATTATTTAATTTTAAAATTTCTAATAATTTGTATATTAAATTTGGTGATCCTGTTTTAATTTTTTTTTACTTTGTCTTATGCTACAGACGTCGGAGGGGAGAAAAAAGTGAGGACTAGAGGCTGTGTTGTGGGGAAGTAACTTCAAAATGACGTTGAGGCCTACGAGCCACTGGTCATAGAGATCGACGAGCAAGGATCGGTGAGAGAGGGAAACATTTGTAGGAGGTACTCCGGCATGGTTGGAAGTATTATTTGAGAAAAAGTCCCGATTTTGTGGTCAAAGTGGTCCTTAGTCCCTCAATCCTTGAATGACTATGTGAACAATGTCATGTCGGTGAGTTAGATATTCATTGTGTCTACTTATATTAATTAATTCCTTTAAAATAAAAAAATAAAAAAATGGGATATTGCAGGTGTGGTTCAATGTTCGGGAGGAACTTAAATCCACCTAGGAAAATGAGGTTCAAGGAGGAAAGTAACGGGAGTTATATACTATATATTTAGATGTCACATAGATTATGTAGTGTATTTTTAACATATGTATCGTATATATAGATATAAAGAGTGGAAGAATGAGCTCTGTAAGTTATGGAAGAAAAAAAATCACATGCTCAATGATCGTTTGGGTACCCCTAGGGAGTTCATGCTTAGGGAGTACGAGTGGATGTGGCTTCTAATCCACTTCAACGCCCCATGATTTGAGGTATATATTTAACATTATATGTATTTAATTGTGGATAATTTGGCGTTGATAGTTTCTAAATTAATTTTTTTAATATATATTCATGAAACAAGACCATTTTCTCCATAAACGCGAGGAACCGAGCAAAGAACACGGGCAACCATCACGGCGGTTCTAGACCCTATTTGTCTTATAGGGAGGAGAGGCAGTGACCCAACACCCTAAAGAAAACTCATTCGTGTGGATGTATGAAAAAACGCATCCTCAGTCCCACGAACAAGCTATAAGTATTGTGCCCTTACCACTTTACAAATTGCTTACATATGTATGTTCCCCAATTTTTTTTAATGTATGTTTACTAATATGTTATTTTCTTATCATTGTCAATTAAGCTCATTTAAGGGAAACAACTGATGAGGTGTCGACTCAGATTGTGAGAGAGTGAAACCCTAATATCTCGGATGATGAGCTTCCCCAAGCCATATCTCAGATCAATCAATCTGATTTAGGGGTTGGGGCGAGGATCAAGGGAAACACTTTCCCACCACGAAGGAGCAATTACTATTGCAAGGGTTTAGGACGGCAATGTGATAGAATATTAAAGAACACTCCTGGTTTCCAAAGCAAATCGGGATCTTCTAAGACCCAACTAGAGGAGCAACTTCGTAGGCAGACTGAGGAGTATCAGAGCAAGATAGAAGAGACTTAGCGACAGATGACCCAGCAAATGGAGGAGATGCGTCAAGAGATGGCCCGGCAGCGGGCTGAGGAGTTAGCTAAGATGCTAGCTGAAATGGCTCAGAATTTTGAATGCCTGATCTCAATCCTTCAGGCGCAAGAAATAAATGTCCCAGCTAAAGGTTCGACTCCATGAACTCCATCTAACCAACACCCTCACGATGCCCGACATGAGCAGCAGGATCCGCCCGATGATGATGGTAGTGGCCCATCTTTTCTCCTCAAGTTTGACTTTGACAACATTTAGTTTATATGCATGTATTTCAAAATCATACTCTAAATTTTTATAAGTTTGTGTTTTGTGTTGATTGTGAAGTTGTTATGCGTTGTTGGACATTGTGGAAATGAAAATATATGTTTGTTGGCTATTTTTAAACTACAGGTTCTGGGAATGATAAATCCAGAATTTGTATTTTTTTTTCTTCAGAAAATTGCATACTATTGCCGAAGACATGTACCAAAGTCGTCAGCTATAGTCTAAAATTCCCAACGACCACATAAACTATACCCGACGGGTTGAGAAACTATACTCGACGATTAGCAAAATTAGTCATTGGCTATAGTATCCTCCGGTCAAACAATTTTGATCGGACCAGGAAGGTTTGCCTGATGACTTTCCATTCGAAAGTCATCGGTTGTTGTGTGGATCTATAGCCGACAACTTTTAGTCATCAGCTATAGTTTGGACCAATAGCCGACAAGGTGCATCTAAGGTCGTCGGCTATAGTATAGCCGACAATCTTTTACCGATGATACCATAGCCAATGATATATTGTCGGCCATACTATAGCCGACGAATTTTGGCTACTAGGCAGACGACTTCATGTCATCGGCTATAGTACATATGCTAATAGTGATGCATGAAGAAATGATGCACCCAAGTATCATTCCTTATAAAGACATTTACCTTCGCTCTCTAAATGCAACAGACGTCACTCGACTTCTAAGGAGGGCTAAACATCGAGGATTTTCTGGTGTTATTGGAAGTATCGACTGTATGCACTGAAAATGGAAGAACTGCCTAACAGCTTGGCAAAGGGCATTCTCAGGGTGAAATAAGCGTCCCACTATTATCTTAGAGGTAGTGGCCTCATATGACACGTGGATATGACACAACTTCTTCGAGGTGCCTGGAGCTCAAAATAATATGAACGTACTCCACCAATTGGATATCTTTGATTTGCTCCTTGCCAAAAGAAGTCTGTAACAAACTTATAAAGTCAACGGTATGACGTATCACAATACTTATTATCTATTTGACGAAATATATCCGAGGTACTCCTCGTTTGTCAAAATAATTTTCAATCTTTATTATCTACCACAAGCTGTCCGCAAAGAAACAATAGGCATACCGAAAAGATCTAGAGAGATGCTTGGGCATCTTGCAATCTCGTTATGGAATTATTCATCATGTAGCTCGGTGTCACCACACATCGACATTAAAAATGATCATGTTGGCTTGCATCATAATGCATAACATGATTATTGAGGAAGAATTTATAGAGGACGAATTTGAGGAGAACGAAGAAGAAAATCTACAAAGCTCATCGAGTGCTTTCACAGTTTATGAGGAGCCAGTGGATGGACAAGGAAATTGAATTCCTTTTGAGCCAGTTGGAAGAGATGGACTGAATGAACAACAGTTTAGCAACCGTGTTGTGGATCTGCAATCTCCTTATATCCATGGAGAGTTTTAGAATTTGAAGCACAACTAGTTTATTGAAACAGGTGAATATTTCTAAATATGTTTTTATTTTATTTTATGTGTTTGAATTTGTGTGTTTACATTTTATGTTGTCTGATTTTAATTTACTATATTTTTATGTAATGTGTTTGAATTTTATCTAAATAAATAAACCAACATTTTTATTTCTTAAAAATTTAAATTACATAGTGACAAGTCAAGCCTAGATTTATTATAAAGATAAACAAAACTAATCACTAAAATTAACCGGGCAATAACAGTTTGAAAATGTTGCAACACTATCTTCTCCTTCATTATCATCTACTTGCTTAAGGATTTCATGAAATACCTCTTTGAATTTGGGGTCATAGCCTATATATCCATTGATATGATCTTTGTTTCTTCCTTAGCCCTCAATTTGTAGTATGTTTCTTGAAGGGTGAATTGCGTTTTGTGTAAAATAAGCTAACTATCCTCAATTTCTTTTTGCCTAGCGAGCCATTTTTTTTTATTAGCCACAATGTTTTTCAAAGTCTCATTGTGTACCTCATTTATAGGAGTCATGACTTTTCCCTTTTTTTTTTCTTGCTTCTTTGGCAGCCTTCACTCCCATTGGTCTAACAGGACTCAAGGGACCTTGAAGGTTGCTTTGTGGTGTTGAAACCACTCCATCCTCTTCCAATTCGACGGTGGGAGGCATTTCGCTAACATGAGGAGTAGCTTCGAAGTTGGGATGGTAAGAAGGTGGAGTAATAGTTTTGGCGGACCTAAAATAAGGATGAATCTTCACCAATTCTCAACATTCAAACTTCATAAACTCTTTCTTCCTTTGTGTCACATACTATGATTGAGCTTTTCTTAACTAGAAAACATAACGAATTTCTATGTCACAATATTAACAAATATAATAGAGATGGCAACATTTATTTCGTAAAAGCAAATAAAATAGAGATGAAAAAATTACAAAGGACTTACCTCATCTTGCAAATATGTGCCGGATTGTGGATTCCTTCGTGCATAACTAAGAGCATCACCCCAAGTTTTAAAAATTGGCCTCAACTTAGTGAAACGAGACGAAATTATGGTTTGGGTCCTATTTTCCTTGCTTGATTTACCATGAGCAATCACCCAATTTTCTAAATAATTGGCATAAACTTTTTCGCAAAATTTGACGGTCTTTTGCTTGTTACTGGTGAGAGGATCAACGCTATGACGAATAAAAGAAATGCACGATTGCAAATCTTCGGAAGGAAGTTAATTGGACATTTTTGTAAAATAAATCATAGGATTGAGAGATGGGATGGAGAGAGTTGATAAATTTTTTTTGCCAAATTGATGTGAGAGGTGAATAAAATTGATGTAGTATTTATAGGAAAATTGTTGTTTTTACTAGCGCGTGTAATCAAATAAAAAAAAAGAGGTGCACTCTGGCGTCACCCACGTGAGTGGGCTCCACCAGAGAGCACCTCCTCTCTGACGAGCAATCGTTGCTCATTCTCCTATTTCCTAGCTCGGTCAACGAGCGGTTAGTCGAGCCTCTCCCTCCTGTTGCATCCAAAATCCGACCAGCTCGTGCTATTTTTGGTGGGGGCCACCAGTTGCTCATGTTATCCAGGCTACCACTGCTGATGCTTTAAGTTGTGGTAGGCCGCATTTACAGATTTTACATGGACAACCGTGTGGAGAGATTATCCTATAGCCTGTGAGGATAAGGCATTCCCTCCCCTTTTATGCCACACGGACATATCATTTGTGGCTGCTCCGTAGCCAATGACTTTTCCACGGTTGATCCTGGAACCTACAAAAAACCAAACTAGGTCAGTGGGTCTCCCTCGAAGAGAGGGTTCTTCTACAGCAGAAGAACATGTGTCATGGACTCTCTTCTCGAGCAACCTGCATGCTTTGCATGTGTCCACCATGCACCACCTCGACTGTCGATGCCACGCCATCTGAGGCCCTCGATTTTCCAGCCGCGAGGCAATGGAAGAGGTAGATACGGGCCAGTCTTCTTTTCAAATCCCAGAGATGCCTATGAAGTTCGGGCCGTCGCTTTTTCTGCCCACCGCTCCTCCCTAGCTTCTTGCACCACACAACCATTTATGCTATGCACAAAGAGGCCGTAAAGAGAGCAAAAGTCCATTAGGTTCGGGTACTCAAAGGAGATTGGCAACAAGTATTCTGATGCAAACTGGATCTTGCGTTTCACCGCCATGCCATTCTGAAGATCAACCCATACCTTGATCTTCATAACTCCAGTTGACAACAAAGTCGGATCGTGCTTGATGTACTCACGGATGAAGTTCCTGATCCGCTTCGCCCAGTCCCGGGTTAGCTTAGGCTTTGGAACATTGTGAGCATACACCTATATCTGCGTTACCACTGCCGGAATCGCCAAAGGGTAAAAGAATCCGTCAAACTCTTCAACGACTACCGTGTAATCCTGGTAAAACCAAGGACCATGTCCGGCCCATTTAAGAGAGATAGGATCACTAAAATTGCAAAAAAACTGGGTCATCATCATGCCAGTGAAGTACGACTTTGCCTCCTTTTGTCGCCATCGGCAAGACAAGATCGACGACGTCAAGCCCATCAACCAAAAAGGCCATGGTGGCCTTAAACTGTGCTGCAATGTCATCGACATCCGCAACCATGGCAGCCAAATAAGAAACTGGCTTCGATTTGGCTTCTGGGGTACAAAAGAGAAGGGGAAGGAGGAAACGGAGATCAGTGGGAGAAAGAGTAACCAGGAAGGAGATGAAGGAAATGGGAAATAGGGGTTGATGTGCCACTAGGGTTTGAAATGGGAAAGTATTTTCAGAGGAGAAGATGAACTCAACGCAAACAAACTCTCAGTCTTGATTATTAACTCATAAATACAAAGTTATATAAATATGGGTAACTTGTACAATGTGTCCAAAACCATTTGGACCAAGTATTTTCCTATGATATACCAAGCAGGTTAATCAAATATGAGACCACATGCACACTACTAGAAATACTCACTTAGGCGACGAAAATAATCATCGTCGACTAACACTATTACATTTTTAACTATTGCCGGCGATTTTTCCCCCAAAAATCGCCGGCAATACTTGAAAAACTATTGCCGGCGATTTAGAATCGCCGACAATAGTTAAAAATGTAGTAGTGTAAGTGATTTCTTATATGACAGTTTACATATGTCGTCACCTAAATGTGAACTTAGACGATGTTTGTCATCTTTCGTCGCCTAAGAGACACACTAAGACGACGGTCATTTATTGTCATCGGCTAAGTATGCCACACTTAGATGACGAAACTGTTTGAGTTGCCTAAGTGAGAACTTAGGCGACGAACCTACTTCCTTCACCTAGGTGGGAACTTAGGCGACGGAAGAATGACACTTAGACGGCAAATCATTTCGTCGCCTAAGAAAACTCAATTATTATATCGATAAGATTCCTTCTATCTCATCCTCAGCCTCACTTCTCTATCTCTCCTCACTCAAAAAACTCATCGGCGGCCTCCGATCGCACCCGACAAAAATTTCATCAAAACACGTTTTTTTAAGCCCCGGAGTTCTAGTTTTACCTACTTAGCTCATTATTAGTGAATGTATTAACTCGTTTCTCTCGATTAATTTATTTGAATTTAATACCGTTATGGTGTTTGATTTTTTCGGCGAATATATAGTAGTTTTCAGCACCTTAGCTTAAATTACTTGTTGAATTGCATTGCTAATCTAATTATAAGCTAATTGGTTAGTTAATTAATTAGTATATACATTTAATTTGATTAATTAGTTACAACATGCACGTTATATTAAGGTAATTGGTTCATTAATTAATTAATTTATCTAATAGTTTTAATCTAGCTAGTTAATTAAGCATAATTAATTGCATGTTTGTTAATTAATTTAATATATGGTTAATTAAGCTAATTGTAAAGTATTTAAAGCTAATAATATAATATATGTAATATATTATATAGATGAATTATAGTATAAGATTGATTAATTAATTAATTGTGTTATGTGACATGCATTTGAATTTATAATATATATAGTATATCAGATTAATTAATGAATTATTGATTAAAATATTATATAATTAATAGATCGAATTATTATCCTTACGCAGAAATATGGACAAGAGTTGGATACAGTTGGCGAATATAAGTGATATGCGGTATATGGATGGCATCAGAGAGTTTGTGGATTTTGCACTGGAACATACTCAGGGAAAGAAGCGTTTCAGGTGTCCGTGCAGAAAATGTCTCAAATATCAATTTGTTATGTCTAACGTTATGGCTCAACAACTGTATGAGCACGGTATGATGTGGAGTTACACTATGTGGAGCGAGCACAATGAAGTAGCAGATTTTCGCTCAGGACCAGACTTTACCTCAGGGTACAGTTACCATAGTGCCTCATCCAGGGGTAGTGGCGCCCCTGCTTGGAACCTAACTGGGAATTTGGTTCATGATGCTTTTATGAGATTTAGTCACCAACACAAAGAGGAAGGTTACGATACTACTCATGATGGCACATTCCCCACTATCAGCGTGACCATTGACACTACAGAGATGGATAGGTACAACAGGATGCTACTCGAAATCCAGACCCTGGTGTACCTTGGATGACTAGAGAATGCACTACAAGAAAACATCACTTAGACCACGGAAACGTAATTGTTCCGTGGTCCAAGTGACACTTGGACGACGGAGACTTATCCGTCGTCCAGGTGTTCCTTGGACGACGGAGATGGTATTCTCCGTCGTCCAGGTGATCACCTGGACAACGGAGACTTCTCCGATGTCCAGGTGAGAACCTGGACGATGGAGAATACCATCTCCGTCGTCTAGGTGCTCACCTGGACAATGGACCGACACGCCGTGGTCCGAGTAACGTCCACTTAGACGACGTACCGACACGTCCGTCGTCTAAGTGAAGCATTATATAAGCCCGATGTCACACTCTCTTCCTCTCCCGTGAAAGTTTAAAGATCGAAGAAGAAGGAGAAGGATCTCCGCTGACTAGCTACCTAGCTTAACTGATATCGAGAAGGCCAGCAGCTAGCTAGGTACGTACGCATTTAAAATTTGCTTAATATATATTTAGTTAAAACGTACATACATGCATGGATGTTAGCTACACATATTAAATTATGTAATTGATGGATGTAGATCGAGTACGTATAATTAAGCGTAAATTAATGGACTAATATATATGTAATAATTAATTAATTATAATATTTTGTAGCAGTATGGACAAGAGTTAGATGAAGTTGAAGAATAGATGTGATGTCTGGTATATGGATGAAATTAGCGAATTTGTGAATTTTGCGATAGAACATAGTCAGGGAAAGAAGCGTTTCAGGTGTCCGTGCCAGAAATGTCTTAATTGTCAGTATGTGGAGGTTAATGTTATGGTGCAACACCTGTACGAAAATGGTATGATGTGGAGTTACACTACATGGAGCAAGCATGGTGAAGCAGTAGAGTTCAGCTCAGCAGACTTCAGCTCAGGGTACAGTTACCAGGGTGCCTCATCCAGCGGCAGTGGTGCCGGACCCCCAGCTTGCAACCCAACTGCAGATTTGGTCCATGATGCGTTTCCGGGATTTAGTCATGGTGGACACCAACACCAAGACAGAGGTTACAGTACCACTCATGAGCATGATGACACATTCCCCGCTGCTAGCTTGGCCACTGACACTAGTGAGATGGATAAGTACAACCGGATGCTACTTGAAGCACAGACCCCGGTGTTCCCTGGATGTCGAGAGAATGTGTTGCAATATGTGATGGAGCAAATGAAGATAAAAGTGAAGCACAAAATGTCAGTGAGTGCTTTTGACGAAATTCAGGAGCAAATATGTAAGTTGCTTCCTGATGATCACAATCTTCCAAAATCTCATTATAAGGTTAGAAATATCTTGAGCAGCCTCGGCCTAAAGTACAGGATAATTGACGCATGTCTGAATGATTGTGTGCTATTTTACAAAGAGTATAAAGATTTGGACTATTGTCCCGTATGCGGCCAGTGCAGATTCCAGGTGAATAGGAAGAGTTTGAAAAAGAGAATTCCTGTGAAAGTTGTTCGATATTTTCCCTTGATTCCCAGATTGCAGCTTCTGTACATGTCTCTACACACAGCAGAGGCGATGCGATGGTACGCAGAAAAGCGAATAGATAACGATGTCCTGCGACACGCCGCGGATGAGGAGGGTTTCAAACATTTCAACAGAGAATTTGGAGACTTTACTGTAGAGGTTAGAAATGTTAGACTCGGCCTATCTACAGACGGATTCAATCCTTGGGGAAGTAATAGCTCCGCCGTCAGCACTTGGCCAGTTATTCTGATGCCGTACAACTTGCCTTCGTGGATGTGCATGAACAAGGAATTTAATTTCCTTACTGTACTAATTCCAGGTCCTAAATCTCCAGGGAAGTGCTTAGATGTCTACCTCAGACCTTTGATCAACAAGCTGAAACTGTTGTGGGAAAATGGAGTCCCAACTTATGACAAATTCACTGACACGATGTTCACGATGAGGGCTGCCGTAATGTGGACGATCAGCGATTTTCCAGCGTATGAGATGTTGGCAGCCTGCAAGACAAAAGGATATAATGGATGTACTATATGTTTGGACGACGTGAACTCTAGTTGGCACGCGGGGAATGTGTGTTACTTGGGTCACCGTAGATGGCTTCCTCATGACCACCCCTGGCGACAGGATGATGCTCATTTTGACGGGACGGTAGAGAACAATCCTAAACCTCGTAGTTGGTCGGGCGAAGAGATTTTAGAGAGGTTGAGCTATTTCGACTTTGGTGTGTTGACCAATGACGCGGATGTAAAGAAATGCAATCCAATTCCTCCACATGATCTCAGCTATTGGCATCAAAAGAGTATATTCTTTGAACTCCCTTACTGGTCGAAGTTGAAGCTGAGGAACAACTTGGACGCGATGCACATAGAAAAGAATGTGTGCGACAGCGTGGTGGGAACAATTCTCGGTATTAAGTTCAAGACTAAAGATACTCCGAAAGTGCGCAAAGATCTAGAATCAATGAATCTACGTCGTCCCTTGTGGTTGAGGAAGGATAGGAAATGAGTGTACAACAAGATGCCAGCTGCACCTTACACAGTGAAGCCGACACTTAGACGTTCTGTATTTCACTGGTTTAAGGGCGTTTGTTATCCGGATACGTATGCAGCTACTATAACTGGAGCAGTGGACGAGGTGCAGCACAAGTTTGTTGGTCTAAAGACACATGACTATCACGTTATGCTGCAACGTCTGATTCCAGTGGTAATTCGACCATATTTGCCTCGCGATGTCGTAGAACCAATAGTGGCATTGTGCAGATGGTGGCAGAAGTTATGCGCCAAAGAATTAAAGAAGTCAGATGTGGTGGAATTGCAACAACAAATTGTGCACATCATTTGCAAATTAGACATGATTTTTCCCCCCTGCTTTCTTTAACATCATGATTTACCTAATGATCCACCTGCCCGAGCAGGTGCTCATTTCTTGTCCGGTCCAGTACACTTGGATGTATCCTCAAGAAAGGTATGTACAACTAATTCATTATACAGGTTTTTCAATTCATAATTTGTTCCACTGGAGATTACTAGCTAGCTATATGTACTTATTCTTATTGTACGTTTGATTTTGTAGGCAGCTTGGACAA
The DNA here is from genome assembly GCA_946800695.1 of Geum urbanum. Classification (NCBI taxonomy): domain Eukaryota; kingdom Viridiplantae; phylum Streptophyta; class Magnoliopsida; order Rosales; family Rosaceae; genus Geum; species Geum urbanum. The sequence continues at coordinate 29,294,743 of OX327010.1, forward strand.
TATAAGTCATTCGTCAAAAACAGGTCCGCCCCGGATGGCTCTATAGCAGAGATATACCTAATGCATGAGTGTGTTACTTACTGCAACAGGTACCTCAAAGATCCACCACCTCCCACTACCTCCGATCCCAGTGCCCGCATCAATCTTTCTGTCGTCACCAATGTCGTCCGACCGTTTAGAGGAGTATTAAAGGAATCGTTAACACGGGAAGAACTTATTGAGGCACATTGGGTAGTGTTGCGAGACTGTGATGAAGTTGAGCCGTACATGATGTCATACAGGGAGAGGCTTCAGGCGTTAAATCAAGACAAGAGTTCGGTGTGGATTGAGAAAATGGTTAAGAAGAAGTTTCCCGATTATTTCTTCCAATGGGTACGTACGTACGAAGAGTTCGGTATTTAGTAATTTATATACATATCGATCAGGTTTGTAGAAAGTAAACCCTTATATTTGCCCATTTTCGCAGATGATTGATCTGCAAAAATCTGAAAACCACGGGGGGTGGTGGTCATGGCCAAAGCACTTGCTAGCAGGGAAGCCGATTAAACACTATTTTTATCCCGGATGTTTTGTGAACGGTGTAAAGTTCCATTCATTAGCCCGAGATGAAGGAAGAAGAATACAAAACAGTGGGGTAGCGGTTGGGAAAGTGAAAGGACCCAACCCCGATTTAGTTGCCTAAACCGGAATCGAACCCCCTCAAAAACACGAACCAAGAAAAACCGTAGAAATTTTGGCAGAGTTTCGTTACTAACGTGGAATTACCTTTACCTGCACGCGGAAAATACACTTCATCCTATGCCACAAAAAGAAAACCGTGGGCACCAATCCCATCCGGATTTCTCAATATATAAACAATAAATATAATAGTACTTTACTGAAATCCGGTGAAAAATCGTATAACATAAACAACAGATTTCTCAGAGCGACCTCTAATGTATAAACCTATAAATATACCACAGTAGGTAGAACAATAAACCTACTGGAAGAAACAAGGTAGCTCGAGCACTATGCCTCCGACCACGACGTGCAACACTAGAGTCCGAACTGTAAACTGGGCACGGAAACCGAAAAGCCCAGGGGAAAGACAATAAACTCGTTAGAGTGAGTGGACGAAAATAAATGTCTTTCACCAAGTAGTATATATTATAAAAACACATGCGAGTCAAAAGTATAAATAATCAAATGGTACACGAGGGAGACTCTAACTCCTCACGCGTCCGAGTACACGAGGGAGACTTTAACTCCTCACGCGTACGGAGCATGCATAAAAATCCCACGGGGTCACTCGTGGACACATCCGTGCTAGTACAGTCAGAACCACGGAGTCCCTGACTTCCACGTGATTCTAGCCGGAAATGGCCTCAGGTCAAAGGTCTGCCTCCCCCCGGTAAAGATCTCGGGTCAGGAGTCACAGCCTCCCCTGGAATAAAGCCTACCATCGGGGATCAGCCGAGAGGTAAGTGTATCGATACAACAACGTAACCAAGACTGTACTCTGTGTAAACCAAAACATAAACATTTCGATGCAAATGCAATAAACAGCATATAAGTGTATATATATTCGTATACGTATATCCGTATATGTATAATCGTAAAACACATGCTCATGTAATCCGAAATCTCATATGCATGCTCAAGTTCATAAAACGTATATCAAGACTCGCAAATAATCCGTGAAAAGAAATGTCCACTCACAGACTGGGGTAACGCATATCGCGTTAACCCGTGATCCGGCGGAAAGTCCCTCGCCAAAACAACGATCATGAACCCCTGAATATTCACAAAGTCCATTATTCAAAGTCATAATCCGACAATACAAGACAAATCACAAGAAACCACCGTCCTCGGAAACACGAAATCCGATTACAACAAACTGTCGGAAATCCGGAAATCACATCTCCATACCTCGCTGTATTTTCGGGTGCTCAACTCGAAAAACGAACTTCCCCACTGCGATCGGGGAGCGATTTCGAGTCAAATGACATGCAACTTGTCGAAAATCCAAAAAGTCAAACCGTTGACCGTTGACCGTTGACCGCCGCCGTTGACCACCGTCCACGGCGGCGCCGCTGCCAAAATGAAAATCTTCCGGCGGAGCAACCCCTATTCCACTCAAAATCATGCACTGAGCAACTTTCATAATTGCAACAAGGGCCAATTCAATCTCTAACTAGCTCAATTTCGTGATAAACCGAATTGGTACACAAATTTCAAATCCAAAATTCTCCTTCCACAAATCGAATTAAAGCTTCATACTTACATGGTAGAATCCTTGAGAGGAGAGCTACAAAACCCAATGCTTGATCAAGCTCGAATTGGTCGGAAAAATGGAACCCGATTAACCTCAAAATCCTTCCGTTTTGGCCGGAATATTCCTCTCTCTCCGGCGAGCTAGGCAGTGCGTGGTGGCCGAGGATAGACTCGGGAGGTCGATGCGCACCTAATGGAACCAGTCCCGAGCCACGAGGTTGCCGGAATTGTCGTGCCACCGTGGAAACCGTCGGCCACCGTCGAGAATTCCTCTCTCTCCACCGAGTTGACTCGGTCAACATCAAAAATGGCAAGGTTTGACTTCCCAAACTGGTAAGTTTCTATTTATAGCCTTACCCAAAATGGAAACTTCATACTTATCCTTTTCGACAAACTTTGAACACCCGCAACTTTCTCGTCGTAATTCCGATCCCGATAATTCTCGCGGCCACAAACTCATCTCGACATGTTCTTCCAATATCACCCGAAGTCAAACACATCGTCCAAACGGATAAAAAGTCAACTGTTCAACCAAACACACATTTAAATCGACTAAACAATCCACAATCGGAAATAATCACAACTAAATCTTCGTAACTCAAAATCATGCTTTGGAAGTTCCCACGAGCTCGAAATTAAATTCTGAACAACTTCTGTAAAGGAACCGAAACCAAATTCTCGTCCGGTAATTTAGTCGCTAACAAACCTGCCATTTAAATCCGTTTCCGTCGAAACTTCAAATATTCATAATCAATTCCTCGGTCGTCCAAATGACGATCCGGAACCGCCCACGAATTCGAAATCACACGTAGAACGACTCTCGAGAAGAGACTCAGCTCCAATTCTCTGCCAATAATTAAGTCTTTAAGAAATCCGGCTATTCACATAACTGTTGAACATCAGCGACTACGCGGTAACTCACGTAAATAGCTGATCATACTGCTGATTCTGGTCCGGGTCGTCACAGAAAAACAATGATCTATATTACGGGGCTATTGTAAATGTGGTTCAGCTATGTTACGGGAATGATGTCAACGTTTTCCTATTCAAGTGTAGATGGTTCAAGCATACAAAGGAAGACCTGGGACTATTATCAGTCGATACAAACTCAAGCTGGTATGAGGATGAGCCTTCGCTCTCGCCACCTTAGTTAGGCAGGTGTTCTATCTCGACGATCCGAACGCCGGTGAAGGGTGGAAAATAGTGAACCATATCTCTCATCGAGGAATATGGAATACAGAGACAATTGAAGGGACACCGGCGACTGAAGATGCTGCTGAACCAGAAAGAGACATTCCTGCCTATCAAGAGCCTAATATTTCTGTCATCCGCTCCGATATAATGGACCTGGTTCAAGATGGTGAACGGTTACCCTTGCCTGATGGTTGTACAGATCTAACTGAAGATGAGATTATCGATGCCATTAATGAGGTAGATGAAGAAGACGAGCAGGATGAGGACGCGGACGAGGACTCAGGTTATTCGTCAGACGATGTTGAGTATGATGAGGAGGATGAGCAATCGGATACCGGGGACGAGGATGATGACGATTATGATGAAGACTACTTAACTAAGACGAGAAAAATTAATTGGTAAATAATTTATGTAATTATTGTAATATATGATGCATCATCGATCAATAATTAATATAAATATTATAAGGAGGAGAATGTATATATGTACGTAGATCTTAATATTTTTGTACTTAATTAATTAATTACACGCGTCCATGCTCGATCAGATCGGATCGACCGACGTACGTAAATTAAATTAAATTAATTAATTAATCCGAATTATATATACATCCTGGACAACGGAGAAATTAATTCCAGGTTTCGCCTTTTGGGTATTTTGGGCTTTGGATAGTCAAAAAGGTGAAAGCTTTCTATTATGTCCAAGAAGCTTCCTCAAGAAGCTTTCGTTCGTTTAATTGTTTTTAAATAATATTTATGTGTAAATTGGATTATGGGTCCCAATGATTATTGCGAGAGATGAATGAAATAAATGTTTCAAAAATTATACTATATTATTATTCTATGATTGATTATGTCATGTGATAGTATTATTGTGAACACGAACTACGTATATGTTGTTTTAATTACGGCGTTAAATCTATATATCATGCCAGAAGGAAAGTTCATACATAAATACCTTGAGCTATCTCCCTAAACCCTAAACCCCCTAAACGTCGCAGATCGGATCGATCGATAATTTTTTTAATTATCGACTTGAATCAGAATAATTGAACGGACACACAAATGACCTTGGACACCCTAAACCCTAAACCCTAAGGCCCTAACCCCTGAATTCAGGGTTTTCACACTTGGACGACGGATATGAGCTTCTCCGTCGTCCAGGTACTAACTAGGACGACGGAGAAGGGCATTTGCGTCGTCCAAGTGTAAAACCCTATACCCTAAACAATAAGGCCCCCTAACCCCTGAATTCAGGGTCTCTGAACCAGGACGACGGAGAAGCTCATCTCCGTCGTCCAAGTTCAGAGACCCTATACCCTAAACAGTAAGGCCCCTAACCCCTGAATTCAGGGTCTCTGCACCTGGACGACGGAGATGATCTACTCCGTCGTCCAGGTGTAGATTTCGTAATTTTTTTCTAAGACAACGACCATCTAGACCATCTTCCAATGCATATTCTTTTCATCAAGACTTTAGAGTAAACAATTCTTGGTGTGTGAGCTTCGACGGTTCGAAAATCGGAGTTGCGAAATGTCTTGTTTCCACGTTTCCGGTTTGTGAAATTCTCGGTTTTGCGGTTGACTGTGCCAATGAAACCCTTCACGAACTTATTATTTTCTGAAAATTATTGTAATTATATATTATGTTACAGTGAACGTATCCAACGTTTGTTTTGTCCAAATTCAATTTCGTTAATACTCTGGTGCAAATGAGCCTATACTTAATAACACACTTAAGTAGTAAAGATTAGTAGATACTTAACAAGTTTAAAGACGTAAAATTATTCGTCGTTTCAAATTTAACTGTTTATATATACGATGCGTTCATTGATATTTTACAACTATTTCATTCGAATGACAGATCGCCAAATTCCTTGCGAATTAATTTTTAATTTTTTTTAAAGTAATTTACACCTGGACGACGGAGAATGGCCATCTCCGTCGTCCAAGTCCAAAATTCATGGCGGTTCATTATAATTTTTAATTTTTTTTTCATGTAAATTGCACTTGGACGACGGAGATGGTCATTCTCCGTCGTCCAAGTTGAAAATATGGCGGTTCAATGTGCCGCCTTAATTTTCGGCGCCGCTTCAAATTTCACTTAGACGACGGAGAATTAATTCTCCGTCGTCTAAGTTCAAATTCATGGCGGTTCGAAACGTCCCGCCGATTAATTGGGCGCCGTTTCAAAATTTTGAAACGGTCACTTAGACGACGGAAAAGCACGTTTCCGTCGTCCAAGTCCACTTAGACGACGGAAAACAGGGCTCCGTCGTCTAGGTGAACGCCTATATATAGAACAGTCCCCCCCCCCTCATTTTCTCATTCCATCTCCTCTCCTCTCCTCCACTCCTCTCCTCTCCTCTGGCCTTGCTCCTCCGGCGACGCTCCGGCGACGCTCCGGCGACTCAAATTCCGGCGTGGTTCCCCCTCTCCGACGACTCTACTCCGGCGATATTCCGGCGGTTATCCGGCAAGGTAATAATTCTATTTTTTAATTAATTAACATTATTTTTATTTAAGTAATTATTTAATTGGTAAATAGTTTTAAATAATTAGTAATTATAATAATTATTTAGTTGTTATATATAATAGTTGTAATTATAATAATTATTTAGTTGTTATTATTAATAATTAGTAATTATAATAATTATTTAGATGTTATTATTAATAAGTAAATAATAATTAATAGTTGTAATTATAATAAGTAGTAATTATAATAGTTTTAAATAATTAGTAATTATGATAATTAGTAATTAATAATAATAATTATTAGTAATTTTGAATTTTGAATTATTAATTGTTAATAATAATTAATTATATTCGTAAATAAATAATTATTATTAAATGCATGATAAATAATAATTCATTATTGTCATTATTTATTGTTTTAATTAATAGTATAATTTGTGATTATTATTGCATGTAATTAAAAATTATTAATTGATATTTATGTGTATTTTCTAGTAAATTGCATGGTAGTACGTCTTTGATTTAAATTTAGTACATAGGCTTGGTTTATTAAGTCGCACTCTTTGGAATAAATGGCGCCTCTTTCCTAGCTTATCTCCTTAACCCCTCGTGATGTGTGGATTTCATCACCGCACACCATAACCTAAGTGAAGTTATGGACACGAGGTTGAGGGCGGAGTTTGCAAATGACTTGAGAGAGTGTAAATTTTTGAAAAATTGGCTGAATGTCGGACATGGTGTCTAGAAACGGGTTATGACTGGTGACAGGTTTTGGATCTAAGAAAGACGAAACGAATAGAGTATATACCATTCATTTGGTTAGCCTCGGGGTGTTTTGTCGAAATTAGTCTTGCCTCTCGCGTTATCTCTATCCCTAACTGGCCATGTTTTTCGATTGAACCAATGTTGATTAATTGAAAATTTACACTTTATTGCGCGGGTCGCACGTCCATTGAACGACCGAAAAAGCCAAGCTAGTGTACTCTATTTAAATCTTAGCTGCACTTAATTAGCGTAAATTTTTTATATAATTATTATGGTAATCAGGTATTTTAACAACATACTCCTAGGTTTAAATAGCTCCGTCCGGCAAGAAGAAACCCCAACAGGAGGCAGAAAGATGCTATGCTCCGCCGCTTGGCGGACCAAGTCGGTTGGGTTGAACAGGAAGGCAACGACGCCCTCAATCCGGACCCTTCATCTGGTCCGTCGGCAGCGCCCTCTGGGGAAATTCCTGCTGCCCCATTTATCTCCAGCGGTGATGACGACCCCTATTCAACTCTGACGCCCGGTACCGGTTCAACATCAAGTACTCAGATGTCCTCGACCTCTGAATCTTTCCTCTACAGCGCCCAGCGTAAGCAAAGGAGGGCCCCGACTGACTCGGAACCGAAAAGGGCTCGCGGTCTCATTAAAGGCGGCAAAGCGGAGAAAATTTGCAAGGCGACCGGGAAAAAGATCGACTTGCCCCACGACGAATTTACCGGTGGCCCTCCCACAGCTCAGTTAGCAAGTCTCTCGGCGCATAACATAGGGTCAATCCTTCGTAGCCGGGTTCGTCTCACTGCCCCTAGTTGGAAGGAGGTGCCGGATGATGAGAAGGCGAAACTCTTTAAAGAACTTTCGGTACGTAATGCGTACAATTTTAGTTATTATATAATATTGTTAATATTAGTTATAATTTCATAATATATACGATTATAATTTTCTATTTATTTCTGATAGGAACAATTTGAGGTAGATCCGACACCGGCGATGTTGAGGCATATCAACCAAACCGCCAACTCCATCTACCGTGATTGGAAGTACAGGCTCCATCAGTACTTCGAAAATATCAGTCCCGTGCCTACCCCCGTAGAGCTGCGTGGGGATAGAGAAGATGAGTGGCAGTGGTTGTGTAACCACTTTCAAGATGAAGAATTTAAGGTGTTTACTTTTTTTATTTCAATTAAGATAATTGAATTATTTTAATTTTAGTTACTTATTATTATTTTAATGATTTAATTATGTTGTCTAACAGAAATTCTCCGAAGTCAAGAAAGCCAATCGGGGGAAGAAGGACAAACACCATACTTCCGGCGCCAAGCAACTCATTCAAATAGCCAAGGAGCACAAGAATAAGGGCTCCAAACACCCTTATCTCGATGCTAGCATAAACGCATACGTGACGCCTGGGCTCGATAATGAAGCGAGTCAATACGGCGTAAGTGATATATATATATGTGCTTTTAATTGTAGTAATTATTATTTAAATATTATTTCATTATAATTTTTTAATTATTCTTTTGTAGGCAAGGGTGGTAGAGCGTGCGCAGGAAGAATTGGCTAACACTCAGCTTGCGTTCCCAGATGTGCCGCCGGAAGACCTGCCTCCTCTATCAATGGAGAGCCAAATTGCAATCGCGGATGAGGTCTACGGTCGTAGAGCTGGCAAGGAGGTTAGGGGGTTCGGACCTAAGGTGGTTCGAGATTTGTCGACGACCTCCGACTCATCATCTACGGGAGGTTCGGGGCGGAGAAGTACTCAGGTTGCGGCCGTCGAAGTAGCCATTCAAGAGGCTCGACTCGCACGAGAGGAAAATCAATCCATGCGTCAAAGACTTGATGAGCAACAAGCACAAATAACGCAACTCATTGCCCTCATGCAACAAGCTCGAGGAGAATGTCAACCTCCTCCAAACCCATACCCCGACGACGACGACCCGGCTGGAGGCGGGTGACTCGGCGGCGCATCTGCTCCTCCAGTGTTTTAGCCTGTAGTTTATTATATCGTTTCTTTCCGCATTCCGAACAATATTTTAATTTTATGCGTTTTTCGATTATGTATGTACAATTTTATTTTATTCTTTAATTAAGTAATTACAAATTTAGTTTATTTAATTAATTTTAACATTTTTCATTATTTAAATTCAATTAATAATAAATTAAATTATTATTATTTAATAACAATTTAATTTAAAAAAAAAATTAAATAACCACTTGGACGACGGAGAACGTCACATTCTCCGCGGCCCAAGTAAGCACTTGGACGACGGAGATGATATTCTCCATCGTCTAGGTGCTTACTTGGGCCACGGAGAACGTCATATTCTCCGCGGTCTAAGTGAACTTAGACGACGGAGATGAAATTCTTCGTCGTCCAAGTGGTTACCTGGGCCGCGGAGAATGTCCGCGGTCCAAGTGAACTTGGACGACGAAGATGAAATTCTCCGTCGTCCAAGTGCCGGACGACAGCACTTGTAGGACGGAGCCTCCGTCATCTAAGTACTTAGACGACGGAAAAACGCACTTAGACGACGGAAATGCTTCGCGGTCTAAGTGCATTTTTCTTATAGTGATGTGTTGTAATATATAATGGAGTAAGTTTAGAGAAAAGTGAAGAACAAAATTTCAGACAGTGCTTTTAATGAAATACAGAAGCATATATTTAAGTTGCTACCTAATCATCACACACTTTCTGATACCTATTATAAGGTTAGAAAGATCTTGAGTAGTCTCAGCCTAAAATACAAGAAAATTCACGCGCGGATAAATGATTGTGTGCTGTTTTAGAAAGAGTATGAACATTTGGACTACTGTCCCGTATGCAACCAGTGTAGATATCAAAACCGAAATAGGATGAGTTCGAAGAAGAAAATTAATGTAAAGGTACTTCGCTATTTTTCGTTGATTTCCATATTGCAGTGTATATATATATATATCTCTATACACAACAAAGGCGATGAGATAGTACGCAGAACAACGAGTAGATGATGATGTGCTCCGGCACGCAGGAGATGGGGAGGCTTTTAAATATTTCGACAGGGAATTCGAAGACTTTGCACTAGAGTTTCGAAATGTTAGACGCATTCTATCTACAGATGGATTCAATCCTTGAGGTAGTAATAGCGTTGCCGCCAACACTTGTCTAGTTATTCTCATGCCGTACAACCTGCCTCCATGGATGTGCATGAACAAGGAATTTAATTTCCTTACTTTGCTAATTTTAGGCCCTAAATCTCCGAGATAGTGTTTAGATGTCTACCTCAGACTGTTAATCGACGAGCTAAAACTGTTGTGAGAACATGGAGTCCAAACTTATGACAAGTTCACTAACACGATCTTCATGATGAGAGCAGCTATCATGTGGACAATCAGTGATTTTCCTGCATATGGGATGTTGGCATCTTTCACAACCAAAGGATATAGTGGTTGTCCTGTCTGCTTGGATGACGTCAACTCCGGTTGGCACGTGGGGAAGGTATATTACTTGGGTCACCGTAGATGACTTTATCATGATCACCTGTAGCAACAAAACGCGGCTCATTTTGATAGGACGGTAGACAATAATCCTAAACCCTGACAGTGGTATGGGGAAGAGATTTTAGAGAGGTTGAACAACTTCTATTTTGGTGTTTTGACCAATGACAAAGAAGTGAAGAAACTCAATCCACACCCTCCACACGATCTCATTTATTGGCATCACAAGAGTATTTTCTTTGAATTGCCTTACTGGTGAAAGTTAAAACTTTGGAACAACCTTGATGTCATGCACATAGAAAAGAATGTATGCGACAACGTGGTGGGAACAATTCTGGGTATTAAGTTGAAGAATAAAGATACTCCCAAGCGAAAAGATATGGAAACTATGAATTTGTGCCCTCACTTATGGTTGAGGAGGGATAGAAGATGAGTGTACAACAAGATGCCATATGCACCTTACATTGTGAAGCTGACACAGAGAGGTTCTATATTCAGCTGGTTTACGAGTGTTCATTATCTTTCTACGTATGCAGCGAATATTATAGAAGTAGTTGACGAGGCGCAACACAAGTTCATTGGTCTAAAGACTCATGACTAACACGTAATGCTGCAACATATGATTCCAGTGATAATTCGACCATATTTGCCTCGCGATGTTATCAAACCAATATTAGCATTGTGTAGATGATAGCAGAGGTTATGCGCTAGATAGTTGAAGAAGTCAGATGTCCTCGAACTATAATACGAAATAGTGCACATCCTTTGCAAATTAGAGATGATTTTTCCCCCTGCTTTCTTTGACGTCATGATTCACCTAATGATCCACCTACCGGAATAGGTGCTCCTTTCTGGTCTGGTCTTCTACACTTGCATGTATCCTCAAGAAAGGTACGTACAATTATTTATAACGGGTCTTCATCATTTACAATTTTTTTTGTTTCTACTATTCTTCACATTTTTAATTCAATGTTTTTGCAGACAACTCGGTCAATATAAAGGATTTATGAAAAATAAATCTTACCCGGATGGCTTTATAGCAGAGACATACCTAATGCATGAATGCGTTACCTACTACTATAGGTATCTCAAGGCTCCTGTCCAAGTCAATCCAAATGTCCACCATAATCTTTCAGTCGTCACAAATGTTCTACGACCATTTCGAGGAGTATTAAAGGAAAGATTAATTAGAGAAGAACTTGTCGAAGTGCATTGGGTAGTGTTGCGAGATTGTGACGAGGTCGAGGATTACATGAAGCTCTATAGGGAGACGATTCGGGCAGCTAAACCAGACAAGAGTCCTGCCTAGGTTGAAAATGTGCTTAAGAAGAAGTTTCCCGATTATTTCTTACAATGGGTACGTATGTCTAATTAATTTAAAACTCTTTCTCGCATTGTAGATTTGAGAATAGGCAGTTTTGTTTTTAAGTTAATAAATCCTGATGGGAATAAGCTAGGTGGCAACATATTGGATGGAAATACGTGCCCACAGAAAATTGGAATAACATTTTGTGTTTGTTCATACGAAATATTTTGCCTTAGTTTGTGCATATAGGTTTTTGGTTTCGTTTAATTTTAGGGGAAACTATGTCAAGTTTTTGGTAGAAATGAAATACACATTTATATATTCTTCACATTTTTGTAGATGAATGATCTACAAAAATCCGATAACCACGAGGGGTGGTGAACGTGGGAAAAGCACATGTTGGCCATCAATCGGTTAAGCACTATATTTACTCTGGCTGTTTTATGAACGGTGTAAAGTTTTATTCATTAAACCGAGATGAAGGAAGATGCACCCAAAACAGTGGGATCGCGGTTGGGTAAGGTGATGTTATCTATTACAGAGTTCTTGAACATGTCGTTGAACTGGTATACATGAATGATATCAACGGTTTTCTGTTCCAGTGCAAATGGTTCAAGCGTACCAAGGAAGATATGAGGCTTTTATCTGTCAATACAAACTCATGTTGGTATGAGGATGAGCCCTTTGCTCTTGTCACCTTACTTAGGTAAATGTTCTATCAGGATGATCCGAAACCTGGTGAAAGCTGAAAAATAGTAAATCATATGTCTCACTGAGGAGTATGAAGTGCCAGGACACTTGAAGGGACGTCAGCAACAGATATTGAAGCGCATAGGGATGACGTATATAAAGAGCCTAATACTTCGGTCATCCCCGACATAATGGAACTGGTTCGACAAAACGAACGCTTACCCCCGATTGATGGCGCCATGGATCTTACTTTAGAGGAGATTAGAGAGTTAGAGCAGAATGCCCCAGAAGTCAAGGAGCCGGAGGATGAAGACCACTACAAGAAAAACACACTTAGGTGATGAAGCATTTTCGTCGCCTAAGTACTTAGGCTACAAAATGTTCGTCGCCCAGGTTTCGTCTCCTAAGAATTGTCTCCTAAGTACCTAGACGACGAAATTGATTCATTTTGTCACCTGAGTACAATCTTAGGCGACGAAAATTGGTGCGTCGTCTAAGTACTTGGGCGTCAAAAAATTGTCCCTTTAAACGACAAATTGTTTCCGTCGTCGCAGTGGCATCTTAGATGACAAAATATGTTCGACGTCTCAGAGGCCACTGCGGCGACAAAAATGTTCCATCATCTCAGAGACCACTTCGATGACGATGAGGTTCCTTCGTCTAAGTACCCTACTTAGACGACGAAGCGTGTTCGTCATCTAAGTGAATGCACTTAAGTGACGAAACACGTCTATTTCGTCGCCTAAGTTAATAATTATGTTCTTTTTTTTTTCTGAATTAAATAAATAATTAATAATACTTTTAAAAATTATAAATTGATATAAAAGTTAATTATATTAATAAAATATTCATTCAAGTAAAGTAAATACAAGTTTAGATTTTACAAATTAAAGAAAATACTAAACTAAACTATTGGAGGGGGGGGGGGTTAAACATGCTGCATTTTCCGCCGCCGCCAGTTTAATCGTCATCATTGGGCCTGTGAGGGGGGGGGGGGGACGACAAAGAGTCCTCGGGAACGGGCAACCCCATGCGTGCACACATCACAAAGAAGTCAGCCATCCTTTGGTTTTGCGCGTCCAGCTGCCCCTGCATCGACCTGGTTTGCTCCCAGGCCCAATCGGCCGACTCCTTTGCCAATCATGCGTGCTCTTGTGTAGCTCGGACCTCCTCGGCATCGACCCCCCCTCGCCTACTAGTCGACGATCCAGAGGGATGGGACGACAAATCTCTATGGACCCTCCCTCAAAGTCCATGAATCTCCTTACAACCTCGGCGGCTGTAAACAACATCGGCAATGGCGATCTGGCTCTCCACCGATAGAGGGGGCACCTCTTCGGGTGTCATACCCGGGTTTTCCAACTGGATATTCGCCAACTACTCATGGGCTATTTCTATCAACCGCGCCAGAAATTAAAAATGCAATTGCCGTTATAGTAAATTTTGATACATTTAGGAAGTACGATTAAATTGAATTGAGTTGGCCAAGATGAATCACTTACCCCTTGTTGATTCGCTTCATCGTCGACCCCGGGCCTGACATAAGCTGAGATGCTGGCATCCAGGAGAGAATGCTTCGTACCCACATCCTTGTGCTCTTTTGCAATGAACATAAAGCCTTTGGAGCCCGAAGTATGGTGTTTATCCTTCTTCACACGGTTTGCCTTGTTGGCATCCGACCTAACCTGTTGACAAAAAAAAGCATTAAATAATATATAAATGGTTAAAAATAAGAAATTATTTAATTTTCTCAATTTGAAGGAAACAAAGACAGAGCTTATACTTGTCGGACTCAAAGTGTCCAACCACCCATTCCCACTCCTGCTCCCTTTCGTTCCGCAACTTATGTGGGATAGGCGTGGAGCCGTGTCGGAGATAGTACTTGTGCAGGTCGTACTTCCAATCCTCGAAAATGTTCTTGGCCACGGTGTTGATGTGCTTCATCATCTCCGGCATTCTATCGATATCGAAATGTGTCTAGAAAAAAAATTAGAACCTAAACATTATGCCTAGCATCGTGGTTGGTAATTAATAATAAAAATATAAAAAATTAAATAGTATTACCGAGAGTATACTCTCAACCTCTCGGATTTAGGAAGCTTGTTCTACGAAGCGGCAACCATACGAATGTTGTTCCGTATGATTGAGTCGATGGTGTGCGACGTGAGACTACCGAGTTGCGAGGATGGAGGGCATCGGTTGAAATTGCCGAACAGCACCGGGATCTTCTTCCCAGTTGACCTGACTATGAGCTCAGTTTTCTCGGCCTTCCCAAGTCCCCGACTCCGTTTGGGGACCTCATCTGACAGCTGCCTCCTCGCCGTGCGCTGTGTGCTGTAGTGAACGGAGTCTTCGATAGGCTCCGTGGGACCTTCAGACGTCGTTGTTGAAGTGGTGACGGGTGGGTCGTCGGTATGAGTAGTGGCCGCCTCATTTGGAGCATGAGGGATTAGGCCAGTCGGCAAACCAGAACGATTCGAAGGAGCCGAAACGGTCTCCTCCAACTCTGTTTGGCTCCAACCCATTGCTTGTGCAATGGAATAGAGTTCGGCTTCCCTTTCTTCTTGGGATCGCCTCTTCTTTCGCGCCATTGATCGTAATTAATGAAGATGAAAAAATTATTTATTAACAATATATATATATATATGCAAATTAATTCATCCAAATTTTCGCCAAATTTCATAAAATATAAATATATCCAATTTATCTAAATTTAAAAAAATTTGAATTTATCCAAATATCACAAATAACATCAATATACGTACGATTAAATTCAATTCGATATATATATTACCAATTTATGAATAAACTCAATTCAATATATATTACTAATTTATCATCCAAATTTTACAAAATTATCCAATTTATATACATTTTACTAATTTATCCAAATTTCAGAAATATATCCAAATTTATCTAATTTATTCAAATCTTACCGATTTAATTATCCAATTTATTTCGTGACATTTATATTACCAATTTATATTAACAATTTATTTATCCAATTTATATTACCAATTTACCAAATAATTAACATCAATTAATATACTTAAAACTATATCTATACATTATATATACAATACTAAATACATTATACGTACTAAATTATGCATTACCAAATATATTTATATACACAATTAATATTTCATTTATTAATTAATAATAAATCCAAAAATATATATACACAAATTAAATCTATATACACAATATGTATGAAATGCGTACACAACATGTATTATACATGAATATATATATATATATATATATATGAATAGAGTGAGAGATCGTTATCGACGACGACGTTGAGGGGAGGCGGCAGCGACGTTGAGAGGAGGCGGCGGAGAGGAGGGCGGCCGGAGAAGAGATCGAGGAGGAGGAGGAGAAGGATGGGGAGTGAGGCCGGATGACGACATTTTTTGAGGGGAAGAGTGAGGGGGGCGGCCGGACGGCGGGAGAGGGAGAGGAGAGGCAGCGGCGACGTTGCAGGAGGAGAGTGGATCAGAGCGAGAGAATGAGAGAGAATGCGGGGGGGGGGGGGGGGGGGAGAGAGAGAGAGAGAGAATGGTTCGAAACGGGAACCATTTTCTGGATATAGACATTGACTAAGCGGAATTTAATATGGCCCAAAAAATGAAGCGCACAAGAAACTGAACCTACTTCGACGAAAAAACAATTTTTTCGTCGCCTAAACCCTGCTTTTAGGCGACAAAATAAACCCTGTCGTTGTCTAAGTGATATTCAAATGTGACTGAAAAAAAGGTGCTCAGGAAACCGAACTGCCAAATTTTTGGTCGTAGGCGACGAACGTGACATATTTCGTCGCCTAAGTTGTTATTTTTTCTGACCTTAAAATTTGGGCACACGAACAGAACCGCCAAATTTTTTGGTTTTAGGCGATGTGTTTTCGTCGCCTATGTGAGACCTCCGGTGACGAAAATACCTTGGTTCGTCGCCTAAGTGATTATTTTTTTTTAAAAATATTTTGTGTAGTTACTTATAAATTAAAAAAAATGAACCATTAGATATAACCATTATATTTGTACAATATTGTTAAAAAAAATTAATTGAAATTTAATAGACAAAATTTATTAGAGATTAAAAATTTGCGATATATCTACTAACGTTGTATAACTGAATTGTTCGTACGTGATTTACTTCACGTGAACATTAACGAAATTGAATTTTTACAAAACAACCATTGGATATATTGATTATAACATAATATGTAAGTTCATGAATTTTCATTGAAAACGAAGTTCGTTAAGGGTTTGATCAGCGTAGTCAACCATAAAACTGAAATTTCAACGAAACGGAAACGTTGATATGCGAATCTTCATAACTCCGATTTTTGAACCGTCGACCCTCACAGTCCAAGAATTGATTACTCTACGCCCTGAAGAAAAAAATAATTATATTTGAAGATGGTATGTATAGTCGTGCTCTTAGAGGTCAAATTGTGAAACTATGACTTATGTGACAAAAACAGTTACATTTCGTCACCTAAAATTCCTCTTAAGTAATTCCAGGTTTGGAGACAGAGTTTAGGGGTTAGGGTTAGGGAAAAAGGTTTAAGTGTTTAGGGTATGTAGGGTTTTGGGTTTTGGGTTTTGGGTATGACTTAGGTGACGAAAAGAGTGTCTCTCGTCGCTTAAGAAGTCACTTAGGCAATGAAAAGAGATCGGTTCATCGTCTAAGTACATTCTTAAGCGACGAAATCAACTCTTTTCGTCGCCTAAGTCATACCCTACATACCAAAGTGAAATTTGTGCGTCAAAGTATCATGCTCAGTAGATGCGAAGAAATACGATGTAAGGTTGTATACATACAGTAATTAATAATTAATTAAGCGTTAATTAATTAATTATTCAAATATTCAATTTATTCGTGATCGAGGCCAATAGGTCCGAACCAGTTCAATTCCAGATCCATTAGTTATGTCGGGAATGACAGAATAATTGTACTAGTACTCCGATCCTCGTTCAAATTAAAAATCTTCGAATTCAGAATATTCATTATATTTTACTCCTCGTCGATCATAATATAATTAGTCATCATTACCTCGAAAAAGTGAGATTACAATAATTAATTACCAATTAATATCCCTCGTCATTATATTGTACTCATCGTCATAATCATCATCATCATCATCCTCCTCAACACTATTACTCGATTGCACCTCCCCCTCATCATACTCAACGTCATCCGAGGAATATCTTGAGTCCTCATCGTCATCCTGCGCCTCATCTTCACTGGCATTATTCTCTAGATCTATAATCTCATATTGAGTTAGATCCGTAGAACCATCAGGCATGGATAAGCGTTCACCCGCTTGAACCATTTCCATTATGTCGGAGCAGATGACAGAAATATTAGGCTCTTTATATGCAGGAATGTCTCTTTGCGGTTTAGCATCTTCAGCCGCCGGCATCCCTTCAGTTGTCGTGGTATTCCATATTCCTCGATGAAAGATATGGTTCACTATTTTTCACCCTTCACCGACTTTTGGATCATCAAGATAGAACACCTGCCTAACTAAGGTGGCAAGAACAAAAGATTCATCCTCATGCCAGCTTGAGTTCGTATCGACTGATAAAAGGCATATGTCTTCCTTTGTACGCTTGAACCATTTGCACTTGAATAGGAAAACATTGACATCATTCCCGTAATAAAGCTGAACAACATATACAAGAGCCCTGTAATATCACTACAAGAAAAAGTGACTTAGACGACGGAGCATTTCCGTCGTCTAAGTGACAGTCTCCGTCGTCTAAGTACTTGGACGACGGAAAATCCGTCGTCCAAGGTACGTGCTCCAAGTGCTGTCGTCTAAGTACTTAGACGACGGAGAATTTCATCTCCGTCGTCCAAGTTCACTTGGACCACGGAGAACGTCCGTGGCCCAGGTGGTGACCTAGACGACGGAGACATTAATCTCCGTCGTCTAAGTTCCTACCTGGGCCACGGAGAAGCTAACAATCTCCGTGGCCCAGGTGGTGACTTAGACGACGGAGATTAATGTCTCCGTCGTCTAGGTTACTACCTGGGCCACGGAGAAGTTAACAATCTCCGTGGCCCATGTAGTAACTTAGACGACGGAGACATTAATCTCCGTCGTCTAAGTCACCACCTGGGCCACGGAGATTGTTAACTTCTCCGTGGCCCAGGTAGTAACCTAGACGACGGAGACATTAATCTCCGTCGTCTAAGTCACCACCTGGGCCACGGACAAGCTAACAACGTCCGTGGCCCATGTGGGGACTTAGACGACGGAGATTAATGTTTCCGTCGTCTAAGTGAAAAATTAATTTTTAAAAAAAAATTAAATTCAAAAATATTATTAATATTAATTGAAAAAAAATTAATTAAATTAATTAAATACACTAAATTAATAAAATAATTAAAATTAATTTGTACATACATAATCGAAAAAACCCATAATTAAAAATGAAAATATTGTTCGTAATGCGGAAATTAAGAAACGAAATAATAAACTACTAGCTAGCTAAAACACTGGAGGAGCAGATGCGCCGCCTCGTCCTCCGCCTCCAGCCGGGTCGTCGTCGTCGGGGAATGGGTTCGGAGGAGGTTGACATTGTCTTTGAGCTTGTTGCATAAGGGCGATGAGTTGGGCTATTCGCTCGTCTTGCTGGTCCATTCTTTGGCGCATGGCAATATTCTCCTCCCGTGCGATTCGAGCCTCTTCATAGGCTGCCGCAGCTTGAGAACTTCTCCGCCGCCCCGAACCTCCCGTAGATGATGACTCAGAGGTCGACAAATCTCGAACCACCTTAGGCCCGAAGTGCCTAACCTCCTTGCCAGCTCTACGACCGTAGACCTCATCCGCAATTGCTATTTGGCTCTCCACAGATAGAGGAGGCAGGTCTTCTAGCGGCACATCTGGGAACGCAAGCTGAGTGTTAGCCAATTCTTCCTGCGCACGCTCTATCACTCTTGCCTACAAAAGAATAATAAATTTATTATAATGAAATAATATTTAAATAATAATTACTATAATTATTAGCGCACACACATATATATATATATATGACTTACGCCGCGTTGACTCGCTTCATTATCGAGCCCAGGCGTCACGTACGCGCTTACGCTTGCATCGAGATAAGGGTGTTTGGAGCCCTTATCCATGTGCTCCTTGGCAATTTGAATGAGTTGCTTGGCGCCGGAAGTATGGTGCTTGTCCTTCTTCCCCCGGTTGGCTTTGTTGACACCGGAGAATTTCTGTTAGACAACATAATGAAATCATTAAAAAATTTATAAGTAACTAAAATTTAGAGTATTCAATTATCTTAATTGAAATAAAAAAAGTAAATTAACACCTGAAATTGCTCATCGGCAAAGTGGTTACACAACCACTCCCACTCATCTTCTCTATCCCCACGCAGCTCTTCGGGGGGAGGCACGGGACCGTTAGTTCGGAAGTACTGATGGAGCCTGTACTTCCAATCTTTGAAGATGTTGTTGGCGGTTTGGTTGATATGCCTCAACATCGCCGGATCCGGATCCACCGCAAATTGTTCCTATCAGAAATAAATTGGAAATTATAATCGTATATATTATAAAATTATATATAACTAATATTAAAAATAGTATATAATAACTAAAATTGTACGTATTACGTACCGAAAGATCCTTAAAGACTTTCGCCTTCTCCGAATCCGGCACCTCCCTCCAAGTAGGGGCAGTGATACGAACCCGGTTACGAACAATCGACCCAATGCTATGAGCCGAGAGACTTGCTAGCTGAGGTGTGGGAGGGCCACCGGTGAATTCGTCGTAGGGCAAGGCGATCTTGCTCCCGGTCGCCTTGCAAATTTTCTCCGCCTTTCCACCTTTAACGAGACCCCGAGTCTTTTTCGGTTGGGGGTCAGTGGGGGCCCTCCTTTGCTTACGGCGGGCGCTGTACATGATAGAATCGGCCGTCGAAGACGCCTGAGTACTTCCCGTTGAAGCGGTACCGGGCGTCGGAGTTGAAAAGGGGTCGACGTCATCACCGCTTGAGAGAAATGGGGCAGAGGGAATTTCCCCAGAAGGCCCCGGATTGAGGGCGTCGTCCTGCGGTTGAACCCAACCGACTTGGGCCGCCAACATTTGGAGCATCTCATCTTCTGACTCCTGTTGGGCTTTCTTCTTGCCGGATGTGGTCTTTGGCGGAGCCATTTAAACCTAAGAGTACGGTGTTAAAATACGCGTACCTACTTACCATAATAATTACAACTTAAAAATTTACGCTAATTAATTAAGTACGTTTAAGATTTAAATAGAGTACACTAGCTTGGCATTTTCGGTCGTTCAATGGACGTGCGACTCGCGCGATAAAGTGTAAATTTTCAATTAATCAGCCTTGGTTAAATCGAAAAACATGGCCAGTTAGGGATAGAGATAACGCGAGAGGCAGGACTAATTTCGACAAAAGTCTTTCTTAGTCCAAATCCTGTCACCAGTCATAACCCGTTTCTAGACACCATGTCCGACATTCGGCCAATTTTTCGAAAATTTACACTCCCTCAAATCCTTTGCAAACTCCGCCCTCAACCTCGTGTCCATAACTTCACTTAGGTTATGGTGTGCGGTGATGAAATCCACACATCACGAGGGGTTAAGGAGATAAGCAAGGAAAAGAGGCGCCATCTATTCCAAAGAGTGCGACTTAATTACACCAAGCCTATGTACTAAATTTAAATCGAACACGTACTACTAATTAATTTAATCTCATATTTATTTAATTATGCAACTAATTAATAAATAATTACAATAATATTTATTCATTTCATAAATTATCAAGTAATTACAATTATTCATTTAATTATTATTAATATATAACAATAATTTACCATTTAATTAATTAATAACAATATGTAATCATTTATTTAATTAATAACAATAATTAATCTAAATATAATTAATAACAATAAATTTACAATTATTCATTTAATTAGTATTAATAGCAATAATTAATAAATAACATTAAAATAATCATTTAAGAAATATTTAAAACTAATTAATTAAAAAAAAATTATTTTAATAAGGGAAAAATAGAAATTTACCGAATCGGAGTTTTTCGAGAGTTTTCTGCGAAAATCGCCGGAGTTATGTCGTCGGAGAGGAGGAACCACGCCGGAAATAATGTCGTCGGAGCGTCGCCGGAGGAGAATCGCCGGAATGAGAGAGAGAGAGGAGATGGAGGAGAGAAAGTTGTAAGGGAGGAGGAAAAGAAGATGAGGCTCGGCCTATTTATAGAGTTTCACTTAGACGACGGAGCACTATTCTCCGTCGTCTAAGTGCACTTAGACGACGGAAACAGTGTTTTCCGTCGTCTAAGTGAAGAGTCAAATTTTTTCGAACCGGCGCCAAATAAATGGGCGGGCCGTTTCACCGCCATAAATGTTGACTTAGACGACGGAGACAGTGTTTTCCGTCGTCTAAGTGGAATTTCAAGCGGCGCCGAAAATTGAGGCGGCAAATCGAACCGCCATGTTATTTCGACTTGGACGACGGATATGTAGTTTTCCGTCGTCCAAGTGTTCACTTGGACGACGGAAAACGACATATCCGTCGTCCAAGTCAATATTTACATCGAAAAATAAGAAAAATTTTATTCGAACCGCCATGGTAATTTGAACCTAGACGACGGATACGGTCATTTTCCGTCGTCCAGGTGAACACTTGGACGACGGAAAATGACCGTATCCGTCGTCTAGGTTCAAATTATGCAAAAAAAAATATTTAAATTAATTCGCTAGGAATTTAGCGATCTGTCATTCGAGTGAAATAGTCGTACAATATCGATGAACGCATCGTATATATAAACAGATAAATTTGAACCGCCGAATAATTTTACGTTTTGAAAGTTGTTAAGTATCGACTAATCTTTAAGACTTTAGTGTTCACTTGTAGTTGCTGATTTGCAGCAGAGTACTAACGAAATTGAATTTGGACAAAACAACCGTTGGATATGTTCGTCGTAACATAATATATAATTACTATAAAGGACCAGGAAATAATAAGTTCGGGAAGGGTTTCATCGGCACAGTCAACCGCAAAACCGAGAATTTCACAAACCGGAAACGTGGATACAGGACATTTCGCAACTCCGATTTTCGAACCGTCGAAGCTCACACACCAAGAATATACTACTCTAAAGTCTTGACGAAAAGAATATGCATTCGAAGATGGTCTAGATGGTCGTTGTCTTAGAAAAAATTACGAAATTTACACCTGGACGACGGATACGACATTCTCCGTCGTCCAAGTACACACCTGGACGACGGAGACGCTAATATCCGTCGTCCAGGTGTGTACTTGGACGACGGAGAATGTCGTATCCGTCGTCCAGGTGAATATACCCTGAATTCAGGGGTTAGGGGTCCTTAGGGTTTAGGGTATAGGGTTTGTCACTTGGACGACGGATACAGTCATTCTCCGTCGTCCAAGTTTGTACCTAGACGACGGAGAATGACTGTCTCCGTCGTCCAAGTGTAAAACCCTGAATTCAGAGGTTAGGGCCGTAGGGTTTAGGGTTTAGGTCGTCCCCGGTCATTTGTATGTTCGTTCAATTATTCTCATTCAAGAATATAATTAAAAAAATGATCGATCGATCCGATCATGCTACATTTAGTGTCGAGGATTTAGGGTTTGAAGGGCTGCTTGAGCGAAATGTAGAGCAGCTTCAGCTTACTTTTAATAAGATCAGAGAATACACCGATGAAGTTGAAAGCAAAGAGAGGGGCCGGGACTACGTACAAAATTTGTGCTCTCAATAATACTATCACAAGTCAATATATATAATCATATATAGGGACCCATAATTAATCCAATTTATACATAAATAGTATTTAAAAACAATAAAACCAACCAAAGCTGGACGAGGAATCTTAAAGTCTCGACATAATAGAAATCTTTCACCTTTTTACGATGCATAGATCGATCATATATATATTACAATAATAAATTAGGGTTTACCAATTAATGATCCTCGTCGTGTGACCGTACTCTTCGTCATAATCGTCATCATCATCATCACCGTTATCCGATTGCTCATCCTCCTCATCGTACTCAACATCGTCCGAGGAATAACCAGAGTCGTCGTCATCGTCCTCATCCTGCACGTCTTCTTCATCTACCTCAATAATCTCTTCTTCAGTTAGATCTGTACAACCATCAGGCATGGGTAACCGTTCACCGTCTTGAACCAGGTCCATTATGTCGGAGCGGATGACAGAAATATTAGGCTCTTGATAGGCAGGAATGTCTCTATCTGGTTCAGCAGCATCTTCAGTCGTCGCCGGTGTCCCTTCAATTGTCTCTGTATTCCAAACTCCTCGATGAGAGATCTGGTTCACTATTTTCCACCCGTCACCAGCTTTCGGATCGTCGAGATAGAACACCTGCCTAACTAAGGTGGCGAGAGCGAAAGGCTCATCCTCATACCAGCTTGAGTTTGTATCGACTGATAAAAGTCCCAGGTCTTCCTTTGTACGCTTGAACCATCTGCACTTGAATAGGAAAACGTTGACATCATTCCCGTAACATAGCTGAACCACATATACGATCATTCCGTAATATAGATCAGGGTCTTTCCCAACCGTTATCCCACTGTTTTGTGTTCTTCTTCCTTCATCTCGCGCCAATGAATGGAACTTCACACCGTTCACAAAACATCCCGGATAAATATAGTGTTTAATCGGCTTCCCTGCTAGCAAGTGCTTTGGCCAAGACCACCACCCCCCGTGGTTTTCGGATTTTTGCAGATCAATCATCTGCGAAAATGGAAAAATGTAAGGGTTTACTTTCTACAAATTAAACATGCATGATCTCAATATGTATATAAATCACTAAATATGTACCCATTGGAAGAAATAATCGGGGAACTTTTTCTTAACCATTTTCTCAATCCACGCCGAACTCTTGTCTGGATATAACGCCTGAAGCCTCTCCCTGTATGACATCATGTACGGCTCAACTTCGTCACAGTCTCGTAACACTACCCAATGTGCCTCAATAAGTTCTTCCCGTGTTAACGTTTCCTTTAATACTCCTCTAAACGGTCGGACGACATTGGTGACGACAGAAAGATTGATGCGGGCACTGGGATCGGAGGCAGTTGGAGGTGGTGGATCTTTGAGGTACCTGTTGCAGTAAGTAACGCACTCATGCATTAGGTATGTCTCTGCTATGGAGCCATCCGGGGCCGACCTGTTTTTGACGAATGACTTATACTGTCCAAGCTGTCTACAAAATTAATCAAACGTACAATAAAAATAAGTACATGCATATAGCTAGCCAGTAATCTCCAGTGGAACAAATTATGAATCGAAAAACCTGTATAATTAATTAGTTGTACGTACCTTTCTTGAGGATACATCCAAGTGTACTGGACCGGACCAGAAATGAGAACCTGCTCGGGCAGGTGGATCATTAGGTGAATCATTATGTCGAAGAAAGCAGGAGGAAAAATCCTCTCTAGTTTGCAAATGATGTGCACAATTTGTTGTTGCAATTCCACGACATCTGACTTCTTTAATTCTCTGGCGCATAACCTCTGCCACCATCTGCACAATGCCACTATTGGTTCTACGACGTCGCAAGGCAAATATGGTCGAATTACCACTGGAATCAGTCGTTGCAGCATAACGTGATAGTCATGTGTCTTTAGACCAACAAACTTGTGTTGCACCTCGTCCACTGCTCCAGTTATAGTAGCTGCATACGTGGCCGGATAACGAACGCCCTTAAACCAGTGAAATACAGAACGTCTAAGTGTCGGCTTCACTGTGTACGGTGCAGCTGGCATCTTGTTGTACACTCCTTTCCTATCCCTCCTCAACCACAAGGGACGACGTAGATTCATTGATTCCAAATCTTTGCGCGCTTTGGGAGTATCTTTAGTCTTGAACTTAATACCGAGAATTGTTCCCACCACGCTGTCGCACACATTCTTTTCTATGTGCATCGCGTCCAAGTTGTTCCTCAGCTTCAACTTCGACCAGTAAGGGAGTTCAAAGAATATACTCTTGTGATCCCAATAGCTCAGATCATGTGGAGGAATTGGATTGCATTTCTTTACATCCGCGTCGTTAGTCAACACACCAAAGTCGAAATAGCTCAACCTCTCTAAAATCTCTTCGCCCGACCAACTACGGGGTTTAGGATTGTTCTCTACCGTCCTGTCGAAATGAGCTTCATCCTGTCGCCAAGGGTGGTCGTGAGGGAGCCATCTACGGTGACCCAAGTAACACACCTTCCCTGCGTGCCAACTAGAGTTCACGTCGTCCAAACATATAGGACATCCATTATATCCTTTTGTCCTGCACGCTGCCAACATCCCATACGCTGGAAAATCGCTGATCGTCCACATTACGGCAGCCCTCATCGTGAACATCGTGTCAGTGAATTTGTCATAAGTTGGGACTCCATTTTCCCACAACAGTTTCAGCTCGTCGATCAAAGGTCTGAGGTAGACATCTAAGCACTTCCCTGGAGATTTAGGACCTGGAATTAGTACAGTAAGGAAATTAAATTCCTTGTTCATGCACATCCACGGAGGCAGGTTGTACGGCATCAGAATTACTGGCCAAGTGCTTACGGCGGAGCTATTACTTCCCCAAGGATTGAATCCGTCTGTAGATAGGCCGAGTCTAACATTTCTAACCTCTGCAGCAAAGTTTCCGAATTCTCTGTCGAAATGTTTGAAACCCTCCCCATCCGCGGCGTGTCGCAGGACATCGTCATCTATTCGCTTTTCTGCGTACCATCGCATCGCCTCTGCTGTGTGTAGAGACATGTACAGGCGCTGCAATCTGGGAATCAAGGGAAAATATCGAACAACTTTCACAGGAATTCTCTTTTTCGAACTCTTCCTATTCACCTGGAATCTGCACTGGCCACATACGGGACAATAGTCCAAATCTTTATACTCTTTGCAAAATAGCACACAATCATTCGGACATGCGTCAATTATCCTGTACTTTAGGCCGAGGCTGCTCAAGATATTTCTAACCTTATAATGAGATTTAGGAAGATTGTGATCATCAGGAAGCAACTTACATATTTGCTCCTGAATTTCGTCAAAAGCACTCACTGACATTTTGTGCTTCACTTTTATCTTCATTTGCTCCATCACATATTGCAACACATTCTCTCGACATCCAGGGAACACCGGGGTCTGCGCTTCAAGTAGCATCCGGTTGTACTTATCCATCTCACTGGTGTCAGTGGCCAAGCTAGCAGCGGGGAATGTGTCATCATGCTCATCAGTGGTACTGTAACCTCCGTCTTGGTGTTGGTGTCCACCATGACTAAATCCCGGAAACGCATCATGGACCAAATCTACAGTTGGATTGCAAGCTGGGGGTCCGGCACCACTGCCGCTGGATGAGGCACCATGGTAACTGTACCCTGAGCTGAAGTCTGCTGCGCTGAACTCTACTGCTTCACCATGCTCGCTCCATGTAGTGTAACTCCACATCATACCATTTTCGTACAGGTGTTGCACCATAACATTAACCTCCGCATACTGACAATTAAGACATTTCTGGCACGGACACCTGAAACGCTTCTTTCCATGACCATGTTCTATCGCAAAATTCACAAATTCGCTAATTCCATCCATATACCGGACATCACATCTATTCTTTAACTTCATCCAACTCTTGTCCATACTGCTACAAAATATTATAATTAATTAATTATTACATATATATATATTAGTCCATTAATTTACCATTAATTATACGTACTCGATCTACATCGATCCATCAAATTACGTACGTAATTTAATCTGTATATATAGCTAATTAACATTCATGCATGTATGTACGTACGTACGGTTTCCCTAAATATATATATATATATTTAATCATGCAAATTTTAACTGCCTACGTACGTACGTACGTACCTGCTCGCCTTCTCGATATCTGCAGTTAATTAAGCTAGCTAGTGATCGAACACCGGAGATCCTTTAATTAATTTCTAGCCCCGGCCTAGCCTAATCCGGCCTTCTCCTTCTCCTTCGATCTCAAAAATTCCCCACGGGAGAAAATATAATGGAATGATCGAAGCTAAGAGAGTTTGGCATGGCCTATATATATAATGCTTCACTTAGAGGACGGAGGTGTCGGTACGTCGTCTAAGTGGAACTTACACCACGACGTGTCGGTCCGTTGTCCAGGTGATCACTTCTCCGAGGTCCAAGTAAAACTTAGACGACGGAGATGTAATTCTCCGTCGTCTAAGTTTTACTTGGACCACGGAGAAAGCTCCGAGGTCTAAATGTTACTTAGACGACGGAGATGTAATTCTCCGTCGTCCAAGTGATAACCTGGACGACGGATACGTCTCCGAGGTCCAGGTACTTACCTAGACGACGGAGAAATTTCACATCCGTCGTCTAAGTTACACTTAGACCTCGGAGATTTCTCCGTGGTCCAAGTAACACTTAGACGACGGAGAATTACATCTCCGTCGTCTAAGTGTTACTTGGACCACGGAGAAATCTCCGAGGTCTAAGTGTAACTTAGACGACGGAACTAATACTGTTCCGTCGTCTAAGTCCTCTTTTCTTGTAGTGTATATATCATCGTCATCCCCAACCGTAACCCCACTGTTTAGTGTTTAATTTCTACAAACATGTATATAATTAAATAAGTAAACATACGTACCCATTGCTGGAAAAAATCGGGGAACTTCTTCTTAACTACTTTTTCAAACTAGGCTGAACTCTTGTTCGGATGTAATGCCTGAAGGTTCTCCCTGTACGCCTTCATGTAAGGCTCGACTTTGTCACAGTCTCGCAACACTACCCAATGTGCCTCGATAAGTTTTTCTCTTGTTAATGATTCCTTTAATACTCCTCTAAAGGGTCGTACGATATTTGTCACGACAGAAAGATTGATGTTGCCACTGGGATCAGAGGTGGTGGGAGGTGATGGATCCTTGAGGTACTTGTTGCAGTAAGTAACACACTCATGCATTAGATATGTCTTTGCTATGGAGTCATCCGAGGACGACCTATTTTTGACGAATCTTTTATATTGTCCAAGCTGTCTACAAGATCCAACGTTCAATTAATTAATTGTAGAATTTTTACATATAGTAATCTCGAGTGGAACAAATAATTGATCGGAAAACTTGTATAATTAATTAGTTGTACGTGCCTTTCTTAAGGATACATCTAAGTATACTGGACCGGACCAGAAATGAGCACTTGTTCGGGTAGGTGGATCAATAGGTGAATCATGATGTCAAAGAAATCAAGGGGAAATTCTCTTTAGTTTGCAGATAATGTGCCCAATTTGTTGTTGCAGTTCCAGCACATCTAACTTCTTCAACTCTTTGGCGCATAACTTTCACCACCATCTATACAATGTCACTATTGGTTCTATGACACCACGAGGCAAATATAGCCGAATTACCACTAGAATTAGACGTTGCATAATAACATGATAGCCATGTGTCTTTAGACCAACAAACTTGTGTTGTACCTCATCCACTACTCTAATTATAGTAGCTGCATATGTAGCCGGATAACGAACATTCTTAAAACAGTGGAATAAAGAACCTCTAAGTGTCGGCTTCACTGTGTAAGGTGCTTCTGGCATCTTGTTGTACGCTCCCCTTCTATCCCTCCTCAACCACAAGGGATGATGTAGATTCATAGATTCTACATCTTTGCGCGTTTTGGGAGTATCTTTAGTCTTAAACTTAATACCGAGAATTTTTCCCACCACACTGTCGCACACATTCTTTTCTATGTGTTTCACATCCAAGTTGTTCCTCAGCTTCAACTTCGACCAGTAAGGGTGTTCAAAGAATATACTCTTGTGATGCCAATAGCTGAGATCCTGTAGAGGTATTGGATTGTATTTATGTACATCCTTGTCATTGGTTAACACACCAAAGTCGAAATAGCTCAATCTCTCTAAAATCTCTTTGCCAGACCAAATACAGGGTTTATGATTATTCTCTGCCGTCCCATCGAAATGAGCTTTATCTTGTTGCCACAGGTGATCGTTTGGAAGCCATCTACGGTGATTCAGGTAACACACTTTTCCCGCATGCCAACTAGAGTTCACGTCATCCAAACATATAGAACATTCATTGTATCCTTTCGTCCTGCATGCTGCCAACATCCCATACGCTGGAAAATCTCTGATCATCCACATTACGGCTGCCCTCATTATGAACATTGTGTTAGTAAATTTGTCATAAGTTGGGACTCCATTTTACCACAATAGTTTCAGCTCATTGATCAAAGGTCTGAGATAGACATCTAAGCACTTTCCCAGAGATTTAGGACCTTGAATTAGCAGAGTAAGAAAATTAAATTCCTTGTTCATGCACATCCATAGAGGCAGGTTGTATGACATCAGAATAACCAGCCAAGTGCTAACGACAGACCTATTACTACCCCAATGATTAAATCCGTCTGTAGAATGTCTAAGTCTAACATTTCAAACGTCTGCTGCAAAGTCTCCAAATTCCCTGTCGAAATATTTGAACGCCTCCCCATCCGTGGTGTGTCTCAGCACATCGTCATCTATTTGCTTTTCTACGTACCATCACATCGCTTTTGCTGCGTATAGAGACATGTACAGACGCTACAATCTGGGAATCAATGGAAAATATCAAAGAACCTTTAAAGGAATTTGGTTTTTCGAACTCCTCCTATTTCCCCGGTTTTCATATCTGCACTGGCCACATACAGAACAATAGTCTAAATGTGCATACTCTTTGTAAAACAGCACTCAATCATTTGGGTAGGCAAGAATTATCTTGTACTTTAGGCCGAGGCTGCTCAAGATCTTTCTAACCTTATAATGCAATTTCGGAAGATTGTGATTATCGGGAAGCAACTTACATATTTGCTCTTATATTTCATCAAAAGAACTGCATGTCATTTTGTTTTTCACTTTTATCTGCATTTGCTGCCTCACATATTGCAACACATTCTCTCGACATCCAGGGTACAACGGGGTTTGTGCTTCAAGCAGCATCTTGTTGTACTTATCCATCTCACTAGTGTCAGTGGCCAAACTAGCAGCATAGAATGTGTCATCATGCCCATGAGTGGTATCGTAACCTCCCTCTTGGTGTTGGTGTCCACCGTGACTAAATCCCGAAAAAACATCGTGGACCAAATCCATAGTTTGGTTCCACGAAAGGGCACCACTCCCGCTTGATGAGACACCATGGTAACTGAAGTGTGGTCCTTAGCTTAAATCTACTACTTCACGGTGCTCACTCCACGTAGTATAACTCCATATCATACCATTCTAATACATGTGTTGTGACATAACATTAGCCGTCACAAACTGATGGTTAAGACATTTTCTGCAAGGGCACCTGAAACGCTTTTTTCCCTGACCATGTTCCATCGCAAAAACCACAAACTCTCTGATTACGTCTATATACCGCACATCACTTTTATTCGCCAACTGTATCCAACTCTTATTTATATTTCTGCATGTGTAATAAGTTAACAATTATATATCATATTAATTATATTTTTTTCAACCAATAACTAATTAATCTAATATACATACAACTATATATATATAGTTATATGCACTCTATAATCTAGCTAGCTAGCTAACGTACTGCATACCTAGCTTATATTAATCTATATATATACACTATTAATTAAACCATTAATTAGCGCGCTTATAGATTACCAATTCGTTTAATCTAGCTAGCTAACATGTTTTAACTAATTATATAATATATATTATATTATTAATTATTAAATAATTAACCAATTACCTTAAAATTATGTACATTAACAATACAATACAATACGTACAACAAGCTAGTAATTAAACTACCTAAAATTGCCAGAAACTATGTATTTTCTGAAATATTTCATCGGATTTACGTACGTAAGTACAGTATTAAATTCAAATAAATGATTCGTGGGAAACAAGTTAATACGTACCTTCACCTAGAAGAAGAGTAGGGGTTGATGAAAAACTGCAATCAATATTTCGTGATGATTTTTTCCCGACCGGGATTGGTCTGCTGGGTAGAGTGAGGAGAGAGAGAGAGAGAGAGAGAGAGAGAGAGAGAGAGAGAGAGAGAGAGAGAGAGAGAGAGAGAGAGAGAGAGAGAGAGAGAGAGAGAGAGAGAGAGAGAGAGAGAGAGAGAGAGAGAGAGAGAGAGAGAGAGAGAGAGAGAGAGAGAAAAGTTAAGAGGAGAGGGTGAGATATCCCGAGGGGAAAAGAAATTGATTGAGCTAATAATTGATCAGTTTCATCGCCTAAGTCATAAGTTTCATCGCCTAAGTGGCCATATAGGCGATGACAGGGTGGTCATCGCCTATGTGGACACTTAGACGACGAAAAGAGTATGTCGTTGCCTAAGTGACGATCTAGGCGATGGCTACTCTGTCTTCGTCTACATCAGTGACATTACGTCATTTTAGGTTACTTCTTAGGCGACAAAATGATAGTTTCATCGTCTAAGAGGTCACTTAGGCGACGAAATAAGTGGTTCGTTGTCTAAGGTATAACTTAGGCGACCAAGTGAATGTTTGTCGCCTAAGTAAACTTTAGGTGACAAAAACCTAAAGATTTCATCGCCTAAGTAAACTTTTCTGGTAGTGGACAAAATAGTTGGATACAATTCAGACGATGTAGAGTATGATGATGAGGAGGAATCAAATTATGGTGATGAGGATGATTCAGATGATGATGATTATAAGGATGAAGATTGATATGTGGCCGGATTACTATTTATATTAGAAATTAATTAATTGAAGTCACTATATATTTGTAAAGAGGTTTATATTTTTGAATTAAATGGCGTATTTGATGATTTGAGTACATACCTCTTAAGAGCTAGATGAATAAAATATTCTTCGAGGTCAGCATGCTATAGCGAAAGACGGTGAGTACACCATCGTAACATTCGTAACAAGTGTTGGTACGTACGTAGGAACGTGAACGGGTTATATATGTGTGTATTTTATTATGGCTATTAACTAATTTGGTTTTTTTGGTATTTCTCGACAATCACTATGCCAAGGAGAACCGGAAGTCTATATAGGGATCGAAAGAGATATCAGAATCGACTTTTGATTTCAAATTTTATAAGATTATGAATCGGAAGGACTGGCATGAATAAGGCTAGATGGTTATGATTGAAATTAAATTACGTTTAGAATTGGAAAAAAAATAAATAAAAATGACTCTTGGCTGACGAAAGTTGATTATTTCGTCGTCTAAGGTTCACTTAGGCGACGAAAATATTTATTTCGTTGGCTAAGTAGCACTACCTAGACGACGCTAAATATGTGTCTTCGTCGTCTAGGTTAACCCTAACCCTAAACCCTAACACTAATTCCTTTACACTAAACCCTGAAACCTTAGACGACAAAACTACAAGTTCGTCATGTAAGTGAGTACTTAAGCGATGAACCCATTCGTTTCGTCGCCTAAGACCAATATTTTTGGCGGTTCAGTGTTTTGCGCCAATTTTTTTTTAAATGACTTGGGCGACGAAAGTTGTTCATTTCCTCGCCTAAGTGGATCGATATATCCCAAAATTGGATCGACTTCGATCCTATTTCTCTCCATTTAAACCTCTCTTGATCTCTCCATTTTTTCCTCACCCAAAATGCTGCCACCCAAGTTCATCCTTGTCTCCCTCCTGCCGCCGCCTCCGCCCTCAAGTTCCTCATTTCCCCTCCCACCACCGCTGCTTCTCTCATCTCCCAGCTTCTCTCCTCTCCCAGTTTCTGTCCCGCGCCGCTGATTCTCTCTCTTATCCCCATCTCCCCCCGTCGGTATACTCTCTCTCTCTCTCTCTCTCTCTCTCTCTCTCTCTCTCTCCCTCTCTCTCTCTCTCCCTCCTCTCTCCGTGTGTATATATATATATTTGGTAATATATATTGGATTATATATATATTTGGTAATATATATACACGATTAATTATATATATATTGATTAATTTGGTACAGTGAATATATTTGTAGAAATTTGGGTATATTGATAATATATATTGATTAATTTGGGTATATTTAAATATATGTATATAAATTTGGATAAATTGGATGTATTTTGATATATTTGGATGAATTATGAAAAATATTATATTGTTAATATTCGATGATATCTGATGAATATTATATTGTTAGTATTTTATATTTCAGCTTAATTATGGAGCCAATGAAGAGGCGCACGAATGCAGAGAAGGAGGCCAAACACAAAGCCATTGCTGAGCTATGGGTTGGAGGTGAATTCGGAGAAAACTGTTTCGAATACTCTGAAGCAATCTTCAACTCCGGCGACTGGCCAAATCCCTTATTCTCCACATGCGGAGGCCTCATCTTTTACAGACAAGCCAGATGGGGCCCGATCGTCTGCATCGTTAAAAGGTCCAGACTCGTCGGTCGATGACTCGATTGTCTACAGCGCCCGACACAAGGTCATGAGGCAGCCACCAGATCCGCTTCTGAAAAGGAATCGAGGACTTAGAAAGGGCGCCAAAGGCGAGTGCATAAATAAATCGAAGGGGAAGAAAATCAAGGTGTCGTACGACAAGTTCATCCGACCCCCTCCGTCTGCGTAGCTCGGACGTCTGACCTTGCACACCATCGGCTCAATCATACGGAACAACATCCTTATGGTCGCCCCTTCGTGGACGAGCGCCCCGAGCCAAAAAGTTGCGGGTGTATCGTGGACTATCGTTAATATTATTTAATATTATTTATTTTTATAAGTAATTAAAAAACATAAATGCATAATTTCTAGAATTTTAATTTATTATTTATGTTTCTAGACAAATTTTGATATCTCTGGCTTAGTGCATATGATGAAAAATATATAGGAGACGGCTATCCACATTTACAAGAACTGGAAGTACGACCTCCACAAGTACTACCAGTGACATGGCACCTCCCCTACCCTTTTGGAGCTCCGAAACGAAAGGAATAAGGAGTGACAATAGTTGGTCGGACACTTTGAGTCAAACAAGTATAAGGTTAGTCTTCATTTTCTTTAATGTAATGAAAATTGTAGAATTTATTATTTGTAACCATTATTTTATTATTTTTGTCGTGTAATAAACAAAGTCGGAGGTCAACAAGGCAAATCAGGACAAGAAGAACAAACACCATGGATCGGGCTCGCGAAGGTTCATTTACATCACGATCCGGGTTCGAAGCATTGCTTCATTGATGCTAGCATGCAAGATTATGTGAAGTCAGGGTTCATCAATGAAGCTAGTCAACTCGGGGTACATAACTCATTTTTCGAAAATCAATTGAATTTACTCGTACTTTCAAAGCATATCGAAATTTAGTATAACGCTAATTACATTTTTAAGAAATTGAATTATGATTAGGATATGATGTAATTAGGTTGTGCTATTGGAATATGATTTTGAACTTGAATAAAGTATGTTATGATTTAGTTTAGTTGGTTAAATTATGATTTTCAACTTGAGAAATTCAGATAGGAATCGGTGCCCACGGTGTAATAGTGTTGTTGGAATTAGATATTTGAAGTGTAATCTTGCTTGCAGGTTTTTTAGTTTTCTCCAATTTTAGGAGAAACTATGCCAAATTTTTGTTAGAAATTAACATATATGTATTCTTCACATGATTAATTTCAGGAGAGGTTGATACAACCGACCGATGAGGAATTGGCAGCGACCCAGTTGGCCAACCTGAAGATGATGCCTGAACAGGTGCCTCCCCTGTCGATATAGAGTCCGATCGCTAATGTCAATGTTGTTTATGGCCACCGACTTGCCAAGGAGATTTGTGGGCGTGGACGAACGGTGTAGAGAGATTTTTCTGAGTCATCCGCATCGTTGACTCATCGTGGTAGGGATGATTCAGAGAGGCTTTGAGCCGTCCTTGTACGGGGTCGATTGGCACAAAAGTCAGCGGATCGTGCTTGGGAGCATTCGAGGTCGGTGGAGGCGCGGTTTGAAGCTTACAACCGTAAGATGGCAGCCTTCTACGAGTCCTGCAGGGAAATGGGGTTGCCCGCTCTTGATCTTGATGACGAGTGTCGTCCCCCCCCCCCCCGGAGCCCACTTCTATCCTCAACGACGACGATTTAAGCGGCTGCGGGGGAATCGGCAGCGTGATTCCTACTCCTGGTTTAGTTTTGTAGTTAGTTTTGTTATTACTCATAAAATGCATAATTATACTCTCGCAAATCGACACTGAAAATAAAGTGTCAACTTACAGTACTGTGCCATGATTTTCACCAAGCCGTAGCCTGTCTGTCGACGTTCTATACGTCTGACACTGGCTGCTAACTCATCGTCCTGAAAAAATGATTATTATTTAATAACTAATTGTTGAAAATCATATCAAATAACCATACTCGTTCACCTAACGAGTCAAACCATCGAGAACATTGCATTCTCAAATAACGTGCTTTCCGAACTTCTTACCAGTTTAATTCCAAATCTAATTTGTGTCCTTAATTCTCTTTGGAAGTCCCAATACGTTCCTTAAACGTTTTGCGACTTGAGATCCAGTCGACGAATTACTCGACTGAACAATAAAATTGTAAATTTTTTTAATTAATGTCCGATTAATTCCAAGTTCACATCAAACTACGTCCAATGAATTAAATAAGTTCATCATTGCGATCAGTACGTGATTATGAGTAAAACGACATAAAACTTTTGTCGAAATTCATCTTCGCCGGAGCATCGTCGTGAACCACCGTCGGCAGCGGCGCCCGAACACCAAACTCTGCCTCTCAACAAGCCCAACAACCTATTCAACTACGGTCTCGGCCAATTTGGCTGGCAACTAGTCCAAAACAAACCCGAAACCTAATTGGCCGGAAAATTTCAATTCCCGATTTCATCGCCGTCGCGCCAAGTAGGAGCTCGAGGCCGGTCAGGTTAGACTCCCACATGGGTGCGATACAAAAGACAAAAAATTAGGCGCCTAACATCATCATTAACCACCGCCACCATCGAAATATACCTCAATCGTCCCCCGAGGTGTCGCTGGCGACGGCGACCTGAAATGCCGAAATCCCTAAAATTTCTCGCCATCGATTCATCCTCCACCTTCCTCCATCACAGAATATAAAGCTAGAAAAAGAAAAAGGGAGAGGACGTGGTTCGATTCCGACCGGAATCGGCCCACATGGTAGCCGGATGTCGCTGCACCGCCGGAAGCAATTCGCCAGCAATTTTTGGTTGGCAAGGTTGGTGAACGCGGGTCAACATTGGTTGGCCCGAAATGGAAAGTCTGACTTTCTATTTTCGAAAAGTCCTATTTATATGTGTCAATTGCGACTAACCAATTTCGTAAAAAAGTACAAAACTTTTGCTGACCAGAACTTCTTCATTGTAACTCTGATTTTATCAATTGACGTGGCTACAAACTCATCTCCATAAACTCTACTACTTTTCTCAATATAATTTCCCGAAATAGAAAGTCTCATTATACTTGTACATTTTCGATAAACTTTTGCTAATCTTAAGTTTCTTGTTGTAACTCCGTTTTTGACATTTTTCACGTCTACGGACTCGACTTGACATTTTCTACGACTTTCACCTGAAGTCAACCAACTTCGACAATATTATAAAAAGTTAACTAAATAGCTCACAATAATTACCGACGGTGACAAAACTAACTACCTTTCTCGATTAACCTTAAATAAAGATAAAAATATAATTTTCGGGACGGTGTCTTACAATCTATCCCCCCTAAGTAAACTTCATCCTCGAAATTTACGAACATACTTGTAAAACACCAACGGGTACTACTCCCGAATAAGTTCTTTCAGCTCGCAAGTATTATCCACAGTTATGAGAATTGTCCATAAAATTGTCAACATGCTATAAAGTTTGCCTCTTCTAATCTTGAGTCTAAATCAAATACTCAATATAAGCCTGATACATGAGAGCACCCAAACTCTGTAACATAAATACCTGTAAACATCAAGTATCCATGCCAATCCTAGTGGCAAGTTCTATTAAGGTAATGTGGACTATTCGGTTAGTCTAGCCTGACATTCCCCTAGCTACGATTCTGATCAGATATTGTATGAGTGGTGGCACGACTCTAACTCTTGTAGTGGCTCCCTGGTCACCACCAGAACTTTGCACCGAAAACTTAACTAAGGTGTCCCTCCACAGACACGCACATAAAATGACCCTCTAGGCCATAAAGGTCTAAAGCTGAGGACCCAGACTAACCATTCTAAAATTGTAACATAAGCAGGCATCTGACTAATCTTAGGGAATGCTCTGACTCTACTCAAGTCCCTTGTTCTCGAAAATTCTACTGAAAAATTGGGCATAGTTTCCTCTAAAACATAAGGAAACCAAAAACTTGCACGAAGAGAACACTTCCAATAACAAATCCCACAAACAAAACCGTGGGCACCGATTCCCATCCGGATTTCTCATAATCAATGGATACGCTTTTGCTTAAAATAATTGTCCACTCAAGGTGGTAAAACAAAGAGGCACTATACCCAGACTCGCTCTCGAATTGAATAGTTGAATTGATGCCACTATACTCATCATACAACTACAAAAATTTGTGATTTCCTGGACTCTGGATGCTTAACCAATAAAATTAATCAGAGGACGAGAATGCTGTGAAGTTTAAGAAACATGACAACCCTTTTGTAGAAATCAATAATAAGACTTATACCCCATCAAGTCGATAAACCACATCTTCATTGAACACAAATCTAAAACTGATAGAAAGTTTGCGTTTTTGCGTAAAATTCTCATATATTCTCCTGAAACTAATGAAGAATTGGTCACCTGCATGATGCTCCTTTATCCAGTCTAGCGTGAACTCGAAGATCGTGCAACACATTTCAAAACAAGTCATACTCATATTTTTCTGATTTCAGCACGTACTTATGATGTACACAATTCCTTGCTGATTATTGAACTTAGTGTTTCCTAGGTGAACAAGCATAAAACGCATAACTCTAATTCAGAACAAGGAAAATTATATTTCTGACTTGGCTACACATCAAAAAAGATATCTTTATAGAGGAAAGTGTGTTCATGACATAAAATGAACATGACCTGATCATGAAGAGATTGGTGTAGAGAAACTTAAGGTTAATCATAACTAACCAAACTAAATTAGTGGAAACACAAGATAGTGAATGAGTCTCCACTGCTGACATCGATTAGAAACTCTCTACACGTCGAGGTGACCAGTGGTGATTAAATCAAATTTCACATAGTCCGAGACAACTATCTACCTCGAGCACTACAAATTCTCTCCAAGAAAAAAAATGTTAAACAAGGAAACCAAACGTCTGAAATGAAATAAGTACGCATTCCAGCAATATTGTCCGCTGAAATCATTGCGGATTGCAATGCATATGTGAAATTACGGAACGGTAACATAATCCACCAGAACATTTCCACATAACGAGCTGACTAAGACATAATGTAGTTACTCCTTACCTCTGATGTCAACCATGACATGAAGGGCATCACCGAACCCAGTGATAAAACTACATGGAGAGAAAACTATTTGATTCTCTTATACTAGTACTCGTAGGCACTAAACCCAAGAAAAATTGAATCAAGAGAAGGAAGCCTCATAACGATATCTGAAACACTGATAGAGGTTGACTGAAAAAGATGACGAAAGATCTGATAGTTAGGTCGGTTCATGCTAGAAAGTAAAAATAGGGTTAGATAAAACTTACTTTCGATACAACCAGTGTTCCCCAAAAATATCAGAGAATCAATTTGAGCTCTGCAATAAATTTCATCTTCAATTTCACTATTACACCATATCCTTGCTACTCTATTTGCATTATCCTTGCTACTTTATTTGCATTATCCATGACTATGGCACTACATATTTTTCCGATGGGACAGAAAACACATTAACCCAAATCAGTTCATGTTGAAGCTACATAAATGACTGAAATGGCTGAAATCACCAACTTGAGGGACAATGACTCCAAAGTCTGAAGTATGTCCATCGAGAGCAATCCGGTCTCTAAGTCCATTCCTACGGAAACCTTACTTCCCGTAGTTATCATCATAAGCACCTCGTCTTCTACATTAATTATACACGACTCACATTGGCTAAACAAATCAAGAATGAAGGAAAAGACGAAATGAGCACAGGGAAGAGGGTTGTTGATATGACATAACTGAGGAGAAAACAATCCCCAAATAGCAACCCCATATCTCAACTAACATTTGAGTCCATGCTACGGGTCGATAACTAGACTAACTATTGTCACTGAGTTCTCATAGTGCCACAAAATAGACCCTGTAGAAAGTGTGTACATAGTAAGTCTAAGAAACAACACAGACGGTCAAAATCTTTTTGTTCTCTACGCACGTGTCAAAAAAGAAAACTGTTGAATGAATACACGTGGTATGAAATCATGATGGTGAAGTATTCGGCTGGTACCATCTCAGAATGGACATAAGTAAGAGGTAGGCAGTGAATACAAGAAGTTCACCATAGTACTCAAACAACATAAGGAAATCGGTCTAATACTTGACTCCTCACTAAAGTTACATTCCTTAAAAACTCAATTATTTCTAATTGTTTCATCATGTTCACCTTAACGTGGAGAAATGCCAAAATACTTCCATATATCTGATCGAAGTCAGCACACGCAAGGCATAGCGACTAAGGCATACTGACTCACAGGCTAAAGTTCATACTCGGTTACATTCGTCACGTATTCGACAACGTTCAACACCGTAGTATTCGATGGGGATTCGCTGTAGTCGGGCATCACTCTAGAGGTGTTGAGCATAATCAAACATGACAACGGAAGAAGCCAAGTACAGTCTACAGAACCTATAACATGATACTTTGATACAAACTGAAAGGACTCGACCCTGATTTATTTGCCTAAACAAAAATTAGACCCTAAGGACTCTACTAATCAAAGTGTCTACTCATAATACACAAGAATCGAACTGGAGATA
The DNA here is from genome assembly GCA_946800695.1 of Geum urbanum. Classification (NCBI taxonomy): domain Eukaryota; kingdom Viridiplantae; phylum Streptophyta; class Magnoliopsida; order Rosales; family Rosaceae; genus Geum; species Geum urbanum. The sequence goes on from OX327010.1 coordinate 29,334,829, forward strand.
CAAAACTCAAAAGCCATAAAATAAAGAAACTTCCCACATATTGGTTCACTATTAAAATAAAAAGATATAAAACGGATTTCGACATCAAAGTTACTAGACAAATTAAGTTGACTATGTAAAGTAAATACTAACTTACAGGATCAACTTTGGATCCTACTGTTGATACTGCTATGCCATGAACTGCGTGCGCACTCAACCTCAAACAAAATCTGCAAACTAGACAATTAAACTGAGAAGTGCAGAGAAAGACACATAAAGTAATAAAACTGTTAGAGTGAGTGGACGAAATAATATTTCATTTTAAACTGAAAAATATAAATAATATGTTTTTCACTATATATAAATGTACATAAAAATGATGCGAGTCGAAAAATAAACAAGCCTAGGTCAGGTGTCTATCCTATCCCTCATGGGTATTGTGTAATGTGTAGAGGCAGTAACTTAAGTACATTTTCCCTAAGTTACAAAAATTCTCAGGTCAGGTGTTTCTCCTTATCCCTCCCGGAGCATCTCGGGGATCAGCTGAGAAGCCAGTGCATCGATGCATTAACTGTACTATGCTCTGTGTAAAACCAAATCATATGTGCCACCATACAAATGCATAATCGTAAATGCATACTCATAAAATGCATAATCATAGACTCACAAATCGACAGTGAAAATAAAGTGTCCACTCACAGTATTGTGCCATGATTTCCACCAAGCCATAGCCTGTCTGTCGGCATTTTATACGTCTAACACTGGCTGCTCACACGTCGTCCTGAAATAACGATTATTATTTAATAACTAATCATCGAAAATAATATCGAATAACTAATTAAACTCGTTCACCTAACGAGCCATATATATCGTCGAGAACATCGCATTCTCGAATAACGTACTTTTTGAACTTCTTACCAGTTTGATTCCAATTCTAAATTGTATCCTTAATTCTCTTTGGAAATCACAATACATTCCTCAAACGTTCTCCGACTTAAGGTCAAATCGACGTATTACTCGACTGAACAATAAAATTGTAAAAATATTTAATTAATGTCCGATTAATTCCAAGTTCATACCAAACTACGTCTAATGAATTTAATAACCTCATCATTTGGATAAGTACGTAATTATGAGTAAAACGACATAAAATTTTTGTCAAAATTCGTCTTCATCAGAGCACCGCCGTGAACCACCGTCGGCGGCGGCGGCGCCGATAACTTTCCCCGGCGACCCGAATATCAAACTCTCCCTCTCAATAAGCCCAAAACCTGTTCAACTACGGTCATGGCTAATTCGGCCGGCAACCGGTCCAAAACTGGCACAAAACTTAATTGGCTGAAAAATTTCAAATCTCGATTCTGGCGCCATCTAGCCACATCAGAGCTCGATGCCGGTCGAGTTAGACACCCAAGAAGGTGGGCAACAAAATCCTTAACCCCTCGACGCCTAACGTCGCTGTTAACCACCGCCACCATTGACGGCGATCTGGCGGTGATTTCCGTTTGAAAATCACGTCGATTCACCTCAATCACACCTGCAAACCCAAAATCTCAACACCCAATATATTCCACACATCACAAGGATTCGAAATATACCCAATATATTACAGTTTTCTAAATTGTGTTAGGAACACCATTTGTCACTACCTCGCTACCCGTGGCGGTACTAAAGCATGCTAGACTGGGACTCAACTTACTCAAGTCACATCCAAAATTTGGGCAAAAAAATAATACCTACATGTATATATAAGAAAAATCTAAAATTAAGTTTAAACTTTGAAAGTTTCAAAGCATAAATATGAATTCAAGCATAGTTCTCTCTTTACTAAATAAAACTAATGTACCCGTTTTTTTTTCAAAGACTAATTTTAATTAGTTGATCTACTGCATAATTAATTTTACATTTTAAATATTTTTCTTCATTCATATCACTATAAATATATGTAATATAATTTGTTCAGTTTAAATACTAAATATTGTATATTCGGGCCGAAAAGTTAGAGCTATCTTTTATATTGAACTTATAATCTACCTACTGTTTATTGAATTAAGAATTTGAAACACATTATTTTTTTGTGTCATATATTGAGATTCATTAAAATCACAACTTTTTATATAGTTTTCACATTTTGTATTATCTAATATAGTATAGATATCCATTGAAATTTTATTTTTCTACTTACAAATTTTTTTACAATTTATGTCCTCTGAAATGTTTTTTGTTACTAAAAATTTAAGTCCCACCCAACTTTCATTCTTGGATCAGCTCATGCTCACTGCCCTCACAAACAAACATTTTCCATTTGAGCGGAGTAATTTGGTTTCTAGTTTCTGGTAAATGATTTACTAAAATCAATAAAATGATCATGTTGTTATTACGTTATAAATATTATGTATGAATGTTATGGCTTGTCTAGTTGCATGTCTTTGTATGTTTATTTTTATTTGCTAGCTAGGATGGCTTGTTTTTGTTGAATCCCCGAAATTATAAAAGATTCATCTTTTATACAAACATGCATTGACGCATTAACACGAAATGACATTTCAAACTATTGAAGCTACGACTATGTTATCAAAGGTTCTAATCTAACTTGTAGGTGTAATGCACTGCTGAAAACGAAAGCTATGCAACTAGCTCAATCAGTACGTATGACTTTTTCAAAGTCATTGGTTGGTTATCCTATAATTGAATGTTCATCCATTTTTTCATGTATATATATGTGGAAAAGTTTACCATTTAAGGGGGAGCAAGAGTTTAATAATTGTGGATATCAACTCTTCAATTCAACTGTGAGGGGTGGGCAAGTTTTTTTTTTTAAGCTGAGGTGGTGGTCAAGCAATTGAGTAGCTAAAGACTGTTATGCATGCAACTACTTACCTTATTGATTGCAATGGTGGAGAGTCTTGATTGGCCATCGATTATTGTGGTGTTTGGTTTGACAAATGTGGAGTTCAACCGGTTGAGTAATATAGAAGGCCTCAAATAATTATTATGGAAGATCTGAAATGATCCCAAAATATAATATGGCTAACGGCTATCGGAAGTCGAAGGGTAATAAGAACGAAGAGTAGTGTTAAAGGGGCCTTAAGAATGTCAAATTTTGTGGTAAATTATTATATTGTTTAAAGATATTTATTCTTCATTAATTTCTGTTAGTACACATATATGTATATCCTAATTACGTGCACTTAGTCACTAATCTTATCGAAATCGGCAAACTCCAAGCAACATCAAGGCAAAAGACAAAGAGAAATGAAGATAAGAAGAGCAAATCAAGAAAGACACTTTGTCCCACATCGAAGGAGAAGAGAAAGAGAGTCATCTCTCTAGCTATAAAATATGGGCTCACTCACACTTCATATTAATTCAATCCATCCTGATTACACACTACTCTATTGTAATCACATCTTGGGCTTCCATCGAAGTCCGAGACCCTTAGTGAAAACTCAGTGGACTAGCCGAATTCAGTGAACCACTATACATTTTGTGTCGACTCTTCTACTTATCGAACTTTACTTATCGTATTTACCCTATATATGCTTATGCTAAAGTCCCTTGCGAAATTTGGTAGAAACATTTGATGCCGTATGTGGAAACCGGAACGTCGAGTTCAAATCACGTACAAATACCACCATCTAAAAGCTCGTGGTTCCATCTGTTGTTGCGAAGGGTAACATAGGACCAAAATGGTCATCTGACGACCTGAGCCCGAAATAAACATCTGAATGGTCAACCGAAATGGTTAATGGTCAACCCGAAATACCATTTCTCAAGATAAGTGTTTCGATTCCATATTAATTATACACTTGTTCGAATGGTCATGTGTACGTCTGAATGCATATGTACGTCCGAATGGGGTGATGTTGCATATGTGCATGTGTCTAGCTCACATCCCTCTCTAAGATTACATGCATCACATGTTCGGCTCACATCTCTCACGCATTCGGATCTCACGCATTCGGATCATTTATATGTGCATGTCTAGCTTACGTATTCGGATCACAATTATATATATGCTTCTTGCATGCTTTACGTATTCGAATCATAATTAAGCCTAGCTATTTCGCATGCTTTTATATGAGCCAGTTGCCCCGTCAATCTCGCTCATATCCATATGCACTCATCACATACATTAGCAACCTAAGCATACGTCTAAAGCATCAAAGCATAATCATTTCGCCTCTAACGTGTATGAACGTGTGTAGATGGGTCTTACATACTCAATCACAAGTTTAAATGCATGCATGCTAAACGGATTCAATTAAGCTAAACTTGATCACATGCATGCATGGCTTCCAGTAGATGCATGGCCCATTGTGGTCATCCTCTGTACTTTGTATACGTAAATACTCGATCAACATAATCACGTACTTCAACAAGCAGTTAACGCATCGATCGATCACCACTTCTCGCACCTGTGAACCATGCTCGAGAATTCGAACGGAACAACGGGGAACTCGACAATTACATAACCGGTGTGATGGTGTTCAAAGTACTAACGGGATGGGTACCTTATATACAACCCCGGACATTCAAAAAGAAGTTGGTCCCTCTAGCGGCACCGACCTCCGACAGCCTCGAGCCTCCAAGCTCATCACTCCAAACTCGAGCATCCGAACATCCGAACCCGCATGCGTGGGGGACTCACCGTTCAAGCTCGCACGCCCACCAACTCGGGGTACTAGGGACTCGGGTATTGCCACCATCTGAACATGAACCATTCGCATCTGAACATCAACATTCGCATTCGAACATCAACTCTGAATATCAAGCATCCGAGCACCGTACAAGCCCGAAGCTGCCATAGCCCGTCCGCCCGAAACTCAAGCGGAGTCCCATATTCAAACGGAATCGCACCGAGCAAAATCCAAGCGGAACCAAGCGAACCCGTACAAGCTAATATGATTAGACCGGGAGTGACATCCGACACGGCGTACCACAAAACCCATCCGGAAGCAACCTCCTATTCTGCTCCGAACCCAGCGAGCTGGAGTCATAACGGCTACCTGATCCGTCCAAGCGAACACAGTTTCGAGCGGGGACGCCGAGCCAGAAAAAAAAATTATAGAACCAGATCACACTGATCTTCGAGAGCGACAACCCACCAAGCCAGAACCACGACACCGAAACCACACCGGGGGACTTCCCAAAATCCTCGATCTTCGCGAACAACAAACCACATCGCTGAGAGCGGCAAGTCGAGTCACAGCTCCAACTCTGAGATGCTACGCCGATCAGAACGGATCGACTCGTTCACACCCATTCCGGATCTCCACCCGCGATCGCCTATACGGCCACGACCCCGAGAGCTCACCTCCAAGGATAAACCAATCTCCAAAAAATCCAAGCCACGATTCCGAGAGCCCACGCCGAGCTGGAACCCACCACTCGGGGAGCAGCTAGCCGGAACCTCACACCGAAACCAATCACCGAACGAAACAAACCAACTCTGACCGGACATCTCCGGATCCGCCGCTCTGAAACATCAACTCTGGATGCGAAAATCCGAGCGAAATCAGACCAATGAACACACGCCAAGGCAAATCTAATCTTCGGCAACGTCGAACCCATCACGTCAGCGAGAGCTCGGCCCCGACCTCGATCTCCGCAAGGATAACCGCACTTCGACATCGGCCACCACATCTGCCCACAAGTACCACTCCAAGACAACTCCAGATCAACACCCCGAAACAAAAAACTCGATAGCCGATCAAGTGAGAGGAGAAAAATGATCGAGACTTACGGGATAGAAGTGAAAAAAAAAGGGCAACAAAACATAGTGAGGAGAAAAGTCAACATTTCTGGCTGGGCTCTTGTCCTTGGGCCTCACTGTTGTGTCTAGCCCATTCCGAGAGGAGGGGAGGAAAGTCAAACAAATTTCAACCGGGACTTCACCTTTGGGAGTCCCACTTGGCCCAACCTAGATATATATCCCCTCAACATGGGTTGTTGCACTTGGGCCATTGAAAATTAACAAGGGACTTGAGCCTCCAAGAACACATCAAAGCAAGGAAAGGGCATGCAAGCAATACCACTGCCTAGTTTGGCTTTGCAGGTGCATCACCCAAACTTATTCGGCCCAACGACAAACGTTACCAATAGCCATCAATACGAAAATCTCTATACAATTTTATCGTATCTCGAAGGAGCCCGCAAGCAAGATAAGTTTTCTACTCACTTTGTTACTCTCACTCGAACATGCTTACTATCAAACTGATTAAGCATGTCTACAATATCAAAATGAAGCATGCCAACAGTAGCTCCTTAACGCATGGTTGACCACATACGCATGTGATTGCTATGATACACTCCCATGCATCTGTGTACGGTTCAAAAAAAGCATGCTTACTATTGTACACAGTTTTCGCATGTCTAGATATAATGTACTCCGACATGCCATGTTTCACAAATAACGTATGTCCACAATAGCAAATTTACCTCACACTCGTACAAGGCATGTGGCTACCCAATCAATACATGCATGTGTTAATGTGATTTTACTCCAAACTACACATTACAAACAATGCATGCTTACAAAATTACGTGGTAATCTCTCTCATTAATCAACATGTGCTCGCCCTAAACATATGGCATGCGTTAGGACGCTTGTTGCTCACTCGAGCCATTACCCGTATGTGCTATAAATATGCTCCATATATGTCATGCCATGCTATAAAATCATATGCAAGTTTTACACTTTGCTAAACGTGCTATATGACATACATCACATACATATATGCATGGTGCATTGACGGACTCGGGGACTTACACTATCATGGGCACGGTTGATACCATTATGACCTGCACCATCGATCTGTGCTAACGGACTGAGGTATGGGACCTCCCGTTACACATCATCCCGATGGAGTAATACCGATAGGCAAGTGGCAATTATGCTTGCGCTATTGTGGGACGAGTAGCAACATCACTTGTCGCTATGTAAGCGGCTCTAAACAGCAACATCAAGTTTCGGAGTCCAACCCGATAGGCAAGTGGCAATTATGCTTGTGCTATCGTGGGACGAGTAGCAACATCACTTGTCGCCACGTAAGCGGCTCCAAACAGCAACATCAAGTTACGGAGTCCAACCCGATAAGCAAGTGGCAATTATGTTTGCGCTATAGTCGCCACATAAATGGCTCCAAACAAACAACATCATTTTGGAGTCCAATCTGATAGGCGAACGGCAACAATGTTCACACTATCTGGGTCAAAATCAGCAACATTAGGTTTTTGACCCTCTCAATGATCCGAAACAAGCAACACCATTTCGGAGTCATCCAATGGACGAACAACAACAATGTTCGTGATATCATCGGACAAGTAGCAAGTTCACTTGTCACCATCATAAGCGGCTCCTAACAACAACATTGTATCGGAGTCCACCCGACAATCAAAGCGGCTCCAATCAGCAATATCGTTTGGAGTCCTATAGTGGGTGGAAAAATAGTCACCTATCACCACTTCGGATACCTCACTCTAATCATATACCTCCCCATACTCGAGGACTGTACGGTATCCATCATGCTAAGCTGATCACCCTCAATCTATGGGGACTTAGAGGATTGTACATGAAATGCATCATAAACACATATACCTCCCCCATACATTTCATAGGCTCATCCGATACTCATACAAGGCAATACATACATGATAAATGTACGATACATGATGCACCATCGAACACTCACGATACATTAACCATGCATGCAACATCACTTACAACATCCCATTACGTTTATATGAATGGCTCTGCGACCTCATTATCGAATGATATACTATAAACTCGCATGATTATATTCTCGCACACCATCATCTTTACGATTATACATGGCGTTGTTATAAATTGTCTGTTAAAGCAGTTATGTGACCCGAAAGCCTAGTCAAGCAAGATCATCTTTACTAGAGGAGCTGATGGGACTAGGGGGTACGGTATGCTAGCCACCTAGCATGGCTATGTACACATAATTAGGCTTGAATTTGTCAACTCCCCAAGGAAGAATTAATCTCTTTTGACTTGGAGACTTGGGGGACTTGTTGGTACACATATATGTATAGCCTAATTACGTGCACTTAGCCATTAACCTTACCGAAATCGGCAAACTCCAAGCAACATCAAGGCAAAAGACTAAGAGAAAAGAAGAGAAGAAGAGCAAATCAAGAAAGACATTTTATCCCAAATTGAAGGAGAAGAGAAAGAGAGCCATCTCTCTAGCTATAAAATATGGGCTCACTCACACTTCATATTAATTCAATCCATCCCGATTATACACCTCTCTATTGTAATCACATCTTGGGCTTCCATCGAAGTCCAAGACCCTTAGTGAAAACTCAGTGGACTAGTCGAATTTGGTGAACCATTATACATTTTGTGTCGACTCTTCTACTTATCGCACTTTACTTATCGTATTTACCCTATCTATGCTTCTGCTAAAGTCCCAGGTAGAATTTGGTAGAAACAATTTCGGTGTGTATCTTGTCCTAGTTAGATATGGTTATTGATTAGATAGATAAGGAGAATCTCTGTTATATCAGGATAATTATTGTAACAGATTGTATCAGCCTGTATATAAGGCATTCTATCAATGAAAAGGGCACCTACTTTCTCTCTATTCTACTTTCTCCTGCAACACGTTATCAGCATGGCTCTAAGAGTTAATAGAAAAACCTAAAACTATGAGAAACCACCGACCACCGTCGACCACTACCGCCGCCGCCAACCAGTGCCACCACCACCGCCGGCCTCTCTCTCTCATCTCGGCAACCCTCACTCAAGCACAAGTTCTTCAAATCGTTTCAAGATTACTCGTCTTCCAAGGAATCATTTCAGAAGGGCTTCTACCTCAAATCAATCAACAAGTGTAGCGGTCATACCGAGCATAACACCCATCGAGGTAAACTTTTCTAAACTATCAATCTCTAGATCTAGCAAACTTACTTACCGCAAAACTCTAGATCTAAGTTAATGATAACTGTGATATGAGTTGTGAATATTACATATTTCTACCCTAGCTCCTATGGACATATATCCATAGAGTATAAGTGACGGTCCTGGGGGAGCCACGGTTTGGAAAAGAAAAGAAAAGAAAAAGGGAAATCGATTTTATGTGACAGTTGTGTCTGTGACGACACGGGTCAGAATCAGAAGTGTAATTAGCTTAATTCGTGAGTTAGCGCGTAATCGCAGATTTCCGATAACTGATTGAATCGCCAGACTTGATCGCGACATAATTATTGGCCGAGAATTTGAGTTGAGTCTCTTCTCGAGAGTTGTTGTACGTGTGATTTCGAGTTCGTGGGCGGTTCCGGATTATTATTTGGACGACCGAGGAATATAATATGAATATTTGAAATTTCGGAATATTGTCGTATTTATCCGTTTGGGGTTCGATACACGTACGATATAAATACGGGAAAATACTTGCCATTTTTGGAAACCTGCCATATTGGGAAACTGGGCCTTGACCCGCGTTGACCACGGGTCAAGGTGGGCGACCCGTTTTACCCCAAAACTGCCGTTCGGTTTTCACGGTTTTTGGGCCCTTTTTCGGCCACGATTGGCCGGGGTCTCTTCATGACAAGTGTTGGGCTCGTGCTCCTCTTTCTTTTGATAGGACATTCGTTCAATTTGGTTACCGGATGAAGAAGTTATGGCTTGTCAAAGTTTGGGAATTTTGGGTGTTTTCCGGCGAGATTTCGTGGTGGTCGGATGTGGCTTTTCCGGCCAAATTGGCGGCTCCTATTTGAGAGGTTTTGTTAGCCATGAGGAGAGGAAGCTATTGCAAGTGGTTTGGGAGGTTGCCGTTGAAAGGACCCAATCCCGATTCAGTTACCTAAACCGGAATAACACCCTTTCGAAAATACGAACCAACAAAAATTTTCCTAAATTTTGGCAGAGTTTCGTTACTAACGTAGAATTTCTTAAACCTGCACCTTGAAAATAACACTTCATCCTATGCCACAAAAGCCAAACCGTGGGCACCAATCCCATCCGGATTTCTCAACATCAATATAATCAATAAACAGTAAACATACTGTACTATGTATATATGTATATCCGAGAAAATCCGTATAAACATGTATCAGAATGTATCAGAGCGACCTCTAGTATAACATATATACAATATATACACATCAGTAGGCGAAACAAGAACCTACTGGAAAGCACAGGTAACTCTGATCACTAGCCTCCAAACCGCGACGTGAAAACACCAAACCTGAACTGCAACTGGGCACGGAAACCGAAAAGCCCAGGGGAAAGACAATAAACACGTTAGAGTGAGTGGACGGAAATAAATGTCTTTCACCAAGTAATATATACATAGAAAATCATATGCGAGTCATATGCATGAAAATCAAATGCTACGTGAGGAGACTCTGGCTACCACTCACGTACAGAGCATGCAACGTAAAACATATCGCGGAGACTCTCGTGGGCTTCCACGCGATAGCACAGTTTGAATCACGGGATCCCAGACCCACACGTGATCCTAGCCAGAAAGGCCTCGGGTCAAGATATCTGTCCCCCCCGGAGCGTACTCGGGGATCAGCCGAGAAGCCAATGTGTATCGATACCACAACATATACTGAGACTGTACTCTGTGTAAACCAAATCATAAATCTTTTCTATGCACATGCTTAAAACATAATATGTACGTATATGTATATATTCGTATACGTATATTCGTATATGCATAATCGTAAAACACATGCTCGTAAAATCATAATCAATCCGCATGCTCAAGTTCGTAAATCATAAATAAAAGACTCGCAATCAATCCGTGAAAATAAATGTCCACTCACAGACTCTCGAAACGCGCACACGCGCTACACTCGTGGTCCGGCGGAAGATCCCTCGCCTGAAGCACGATCACGATCCAGATCTCGATCTCGATCTCCTGAACATATTCATAAAATATAACTGATCAAAATCATAGTCCACAACACTGTACTGATGGACGGAAACCAACCGTTCCCCGAAATACAAAATGCAGTGCAAAATGAATTACGGAAATCCCAAAATCCCAACTCGAAACCTCGACTGAAAATCGGCTAATCAAATCAACCCGAAAACCTCTGTACGATAACCAGGGCGTGATTACGAGAAAAATGACATTAAAATTATCGAAATCTGAAAAAGTCAACTTTCCGGCCGTTGACCGCCGCCGCCGGCGGCGGCGCGCCGTCAACGGTGGAGTTTCGCGGCCAAAATTTCCAGATTTCATGCCCTCCTCATTTCGAACCACTTTGTCAACTACCACATAGCCCAATTCACAAAGAAACCACTCCAATTTCTCAAAATCCAATCGAAAATCCCAAACCAAAACCCTATTCGGGTTGCATCAAAAACTCCTCCCTAACCACAATTAATCACACCACTAGACTCAAAGAGACGAGGGGAGTCGAATCCCCCTAATCTACCCCACCAATTCTCGCCGGAACCAAGCTCCCCGTCACCGGCGAAATGAGCAACTCGGCCTCCAATGGTTCCTCCCCAAAACGACATCAATTCTCACCAAACCAAACACCATCACACTCGAAATTACAAGGGGAAGCAATCTATACCTGTCCCGTGGCCGATGGTGGCCGGAATTCGGTTGCCGGAAGTGAAAGCCGAAACGGGAAACTTCCCTTATCGGGTCAACGGGTCAACCTTTCCAATTTTGGAAAGTCAGAGCTAGTCAACGCCCAAAATGAAATTCTCGACTATTTCTCGACTATTTTTCGACTTTTCGATATTTATACTCGTGTCTCGGGTCGATCAACGGTCCAAAACGAATATACGAAGTGATTCGGATAAGCTCGAAACAATCGGATAAACTCGTCGGAACCCAAAACTTCAAATAATCATAAAATATTCCTCGGTTATCGGAAAAATCTTCCGAAACCGCCCACGAGCTCGAAATCACGTACTCTACAATTTCCGTGAAGATACCCAACTCAAATTCTCGACTGAAAAAATAGTCGCGAATCGAACCGACAAACTACACAGTGTCGTAAAACTGCGACTATAACCAAATCTCGAGAATCGTGCCGAACACACATCTGATTCTGGTTCGGGTCGTCACAGCCGTGGCCGAAGGAGAGAGATCCGTCGATGTGAAATTTCGGCGAGGGTTTGTACTTTCAAGGTAAGTTTTGGACCTTTTCCGGTAAAAATTGGCCTTAACTTATAACTGGAAAGTTGTTGGAATCGTTGAGATCTTCAAAACCATGTGTAGCATGAAATTTTCTGGTTGGATTTTTTGGCAGCCAGAGGCAGCGGCGGCGACTCGCACGACGTGTTTTTCGACGAGTTATATGTCGTTTCACTCGGAATCGCGCCCCGATCGCAGTGGTGAGGTTTGTTTTTTGATTTGAGCATCGGAAATTATAGCGAGATTTTGTGGTGTGATTATCGGATTTTCACGATTTCGTCGTTATTGAATTATGTGTTTCCGGGAACGATTATTTCTCGTGATGTGGTTTGAGGAATCGAGTTATGATTTTGAGCAGTGGAATTTTATGATTATCCAGGGGTTCGTGATCGTTCGTTTGGCGAGGGATTTTCCGCCGGATCACGGGATTAACGCGAATCGCGTTACGCTCACCTGTGAGTGGACATTTTTATATTTTCACAGTTGATTGCGAGTTCGTGATTTTTCGTGATTTTCCGTATTTACTTTATACGATGTTGAGATATATGTTATTTTCGGAGGTATTATTTTACATTTATTGGTGATGGCATTACTGCATCAATGCTTCGGCTACTCGGCCGATCACCGGTAGTCCGCCAGAGTTGAGAGATTCCTCTGGGCAGGGTTGAGAGATTCCCCTGTATGCCACCGGGGATGAGAGATTCCCCTGGCCTATCACCGTCGGGTTTGAGTGATTCACCTGACCGTCGGGCTTGAGAGATTCTCCTGGCAACGTTTATATATACTTTCCAAACTCGCATTGTTTTACATTGATTATGTATATAAACTGGTGAAAGGCATATGTTTATTTTCGTCCACTCACTCTAACGTTTTTATTTGCTTTTCCCCTAGGCTTTTCAGTTTCCGTGCCCAGTTTGCAGTTCAGATTCTGGTGTCGCACGTCGTGGTCGGAGGCATAGTATTCGAGCTACATTGTTTCTTCTAGTAGGTTTCTTGTTCTGCCTGCTATGGTATATTTATATAATTATACACTAGTGGTCGCTCTGAGTATTCTGATGTATACCTTTATACGATTTTTCCCCGGATTTTTGTAAAATATAATTTTATTGATTACTTTACATTACTGTTATGATATTGAGAAATCCGGATGGGATTGGTGCCCACGGTTTGATTTTTGTGGCATAGGATGAAGTGTATTTTCCGGGTGCAGGTTAATGGCAATTCCGCTTTAGTAGCGTTACTCTGCCGAAATTTTATGGTTTTTGTTGGTTCATGTTTTCAGAAAGGGTTTGATTCCAGTTTCGGAAACTAAATCGGGGTTGGGTCCTTTCAGCTTGGTATCAGAGCATTAGGTTTTAGGTTCTGTAGACTCTTGTAGTCGTGTTTACTAAGGATATTTGAGAATGTACAGCATGTCTGGAGTGATGACCCGACCAGCCGGCGGATACTCATCAATGCTCCGGGTGTTGTATGATTTCAAATATTTGAAGTTCCATGATTATGTTCTACTTGTTGGGAACGATGTTTTATTCATTAGGATGCCTCCTTGACGTGCTTTCCGTGTCGGTACGGTTGTGGATCCTATTGAGGATCAGTCGACGCGCGAATTGACAGTGAGTTGTGGGTTTGGATGAACATTCTGGATTCAGAGTTATGTGTGGCATGGTTTGCCTGGTTGTGCGTATATAGGCGTCTACATGATGCCTCAGAGCAGAGAATCGTGGCAGTTGATGTTTTTCCTGAGTCAGATCATTGTATTTGATGGGTTGGTATTGTGTGAGTTCCTGTTGCGATTCCATGGCCTATATTCAGGGTGTTGTTTATACGGTAATGGTTCAATCAGGCTACCTAACAACGGAAATATGGAGTGTTTACCCACCTGAGGCAGAGATGTATCGTTCATATGTTTGTTTTCGTTTGCACGTGTTATGTGGCTTCGGAGGAAGTAATGCACGAAGTTCGAGATGAGTTTGAACCTGAGCATCAGAGGGATTTTGACTGTTATGCCTCAAGATAACCATGATGAGTTTGGTGTGCTGCACTCAGAGGCGAGAATATTGAGAAGGAAAGGTATACGCGGTTTCCGACATGGTTATTTGAGGAAAGTGAATTTAGTCGAGATATTTGATGAGGTTGAGTTCAGGCACCTCGGGATCAGTATCTTCATCAGGCTGTGGCCTTTTCGATTATGTTGAGGGTCATTAGATCAAAGCAGAAGATCTGTTTGGTGGTGATGGAGATCACAGAGTAGTGGACTTGTTCCTGTGGCATGAGTCAGGGTGATCGCTGGTGATCTTTCCATCCAGCAGGCGTCGCTGTGATTTGTGGCCGAGGAGGACTCTCAGCTGCTATTGTAGTGACCAGGAGGATCACACTATGAGGGAGCATACTCAGCCAGCTATTTTAGTGGTTCGATAGCTCGGAGATCACGAGGAGGTCATGATGCTATTTCTGGAGTTTGACCAACGCAGACTTCTAGACGAGCCAATCAGAAAAGTTGCAATCAACGTGAAAGGCTAGTTGGGAATGCCAGAGTTCGTGTCACGACCCTGTGTGAGGACGGAGTTTCTCTGAGATTACTGTTGCCTGATATCCATGGCTATTGTACCTGTATCTCCACTTTCGGAGTTATGGAGAGTGTGTATCCATCCGGAGAGGTTGTTAGATCTTTGATGGAGGTCTTAGGTTAGCCGCGGATCCATTATTGCTGGATATCGTCGATTTTGATGTGATTTTTGTTATGGACTTCTTGACGACGCATTGGGCTATGTTTGATGGTCACAAGAAGGAGGTTGCATTTCGACGACCCGGATACCCCGAGATATTGTTTCACGGTGAGAAGAATATTTTATCGCCATGTGTGATTTCAGCAATGAAGGGCGAGCGGATGATGAAAAGGGCTGTGTAGCATACTTAGCTCATGTCGTGGATACTGCGGCTGCTGTGCCAGACATTGGTGATACTGAAGTGGTTTAAGAGGTTCCAGGTGTGTTCCGGAGGAGTTACCGGGTATTCCTCCAGTTCGGGAGACCGACTACACCATTGAGCTTTTACCGGGCGCAGGACTTATATCACCGGCATCTTGTCGTTTGGTGCCAGCGGAGCTGATGGAGCTACAGATTCAGCTTCGAGAGTTGCTGGAGGAGATTTCATACGACCCAGTGTATCACTGTGGGGTTCTCATATACTATTTGTGCGGAAGAAGTATGGTTCGACGAGGTGGTGCATTGACTACCGGAAGATGAATCAGGCTTTAGAAGAGAGCAAGTATCCTCCACTTTGGATTGACGACTTGTTTGATCAGCTCACGAGAGCTTCAGTCTTTTCGAAGATTGATTTCGGGTCTGGATACCATCAGATGTGGCTAGGACAACTTTCGGATCACGGTGCGGGCATCAGGATTTCTTGGTCACGCCGTTTGGTTGACCAATGCCCCGTAGCTTTTACGGACTTGATGGACCGGGTGTTCAGATGGTTTCTGGACGAGTTTGCGGTCGTGTTCGTCGGCAACATCCTGATTTACTCTAGGAGTATGGGCCAGCACAAGAAGCATTTGGGAGCTATTTTGCGGACTTTGCGAGATGATCAGCTGTTTGCGAAGTTCAGCAAGTGTGAGTTTTGATTGATTAGCGTGAAGATTTTGGGCCACGTGATGTCAGCCGAGCGAGTCGGCGTAGGTCCTAACCAAATAGAAGTCGTGTTGATTTGGAGTTGACTTACCATTGTACCTGAGATCAGGAGTCTCTTGGGTTTAGCAGGCTATTATCGGTGCTTTGTACAGGATTTTCTCGAATTCCCACTCCACTTTCCGGATAGACGAAGAAGGCGTTAAGTTCAAGTGGTCCGACGCGCGTGAGGAGAGTTACTTACTCCTGAACGAAAGGTCGACCGTTGCACCAGTTTTTACTCTACCTGACGATCATAGTGAGTTCGTGGGTTGTGACGAGGCATCGAGTTTTGGATTTGGTTATGTTTTGATGCAGTGTAGCAGAGCGGTGGCTCATGGGTTCAGGCAGTGGAACTTTATGAAGTTGTGTATCCTGTGTATGATTTGGGAGTTGCTGTTTTTGTGTTAGCATCGGAGAGTTGGAGACACTACTGCTACGGCGTGCAGCGCAATGTAGGATGTACACTGATCATTTGAGTTTCGTCTACTTGCATTTTTGGCCAGATTTGAGCTTGAGGCAGTGTAAATGGATGGGGTCGACTAACGACTATGGCTGCACATTTGAGTTTATTCGAGAAAGGTTGGTGGTGGTACTTTGATTATCTTTCTGGGATGTTGTTGCTGATGCATTCAATCAGGAATCAGGAGCTTCATTATTTTATGTGTGTGGCTCGAGTTTCCATGTTAGCCGAGTTGTAAGCTATGGGAGCTGAGTTCGAGTGTGATGGTGTTGAAGCTCATTGTGTTGTGTGCGTTATGCACTAGTGGTGCGAAGATGTGTCAGATACTTCGAGTTTTCTACTCGTGACGCAACATGAAGAGGAATGTAGCAGCCTATGTATGCAGATGCCACATTTGTCGGCAGGCGAGGGCAGAGAGGCAGAAACTTGCTGGGAAGTTATAGCCATTAGAGATTTCCGATTAGAAGGTGGAGCTTGTCATTGTGGATTTTATGTGTCGGTACGCACTTCGGTTAGTGATACCAGTTGTCGGGTCTTTGTGGACCATTTGATGAACTTAGTTCTTTTCCTTGTACTTTCAGAAAAGATTTCGATGGCAGGCTAACATAGCTGTATTTGACAGAGGTTGTCCATTTACGTGGTGCGCATGTGTCCCAGATTGCTGATCGAGATAATAAGTTACAACAGAGTGTAGGCAAGCATTGCAGTGAGCATTGGGGACCAGATTATAGCTTGGTACAGTTTCTTATCCTCAGATTGGTAGGCGATCTTTGAGGACTATTCAAACCATGGAGGGCTTATTGTGGTCTTGTGTATTGCAGTTCCGAGGGATTTGGGACCAGCAGTTTCAACTGTTTGAGATTGCATGCAGTACCAGTTTGTTGACCACTATGATTATGACGTTGCATGATGTCGTTTTGAGGAACGATGTTGTACTCCATTGTGTTGGAGCGAGTTTGGTTTGAGTTGACGTTTGATTCTGATTTTGTGGAATGTGCTACCACAGACCTTCAGATTAGCGGGAACAGGATGCTAATTGCTCGAGTTCGATATTAGAGTTAAATTGATGTGAGCAGGCTGAGTTATGAATTTGCCACGTTATTTTGGTTCGTATGTGATCATGGGGCGAATTTGTGTTGTGCCGTATAGTCTGGCATTGCCTATAACGTTGGCCTTTGTGTGTACTGTATTTCGCGTGGTGGAATTACGTTTTAGATTTGTTGCGTGTTTTGTACCCTATCAGTTCCTTATACAGGAAGCCTTGGCATTTGTGGAGGAGCCAGTTCAGATTCGATGATTTGAAGGTACAGAGATTACAGCGCAGAGATATTTCCTATTATGAAGTCTGTTAACAGAGTCGTTCAGTTGAGGTTGCCACTTGGGAGTTGAACTGTATGCAGAGGCAGTGTTCCTACTTTTCAATAGGTAGGCATGGAAATTTCGAGGTCGAAATTTTTTTTAAGGGGGGTAGATTTGTGACGACCCGGATCAGAATCAGAAGTGTAATCAGCTTAATTCGTGAGTTAGCGCGTAATCGTAGATTTTCGATAACTGATTGAATCGCCAGACTTGATCGCGACATAATTATTGGCCGCGAATTTGAGTTAAGTCTCTTCTCGAGAGTTATTGTACGCGTGATTTCGAGTTCGTGGGCGGTTCCGGATTATTATTTGGACGACCGAGGAATATAATATGAATATTTGAAATTTCGGAATATTGTCGTATTTATCCTTTTGGGGTTCGATACGCGTACGGTATAAATACGGGAAAATACTTGCCATTTTTGGAAACCTGCCATATTGGGAAACTGGGCCTTGACCCGCGTTGACCACGGGTCAAGGTGGGCGACCCGTTTTACCCCAAAACTGCCGTTCGGTTTTCACGGTTTTTGGACCCTTTTCCGGCCATGATTAGCCAAGGTCTCTTCATGAGAAATATTGGGCTCGTGCTCCTCTTTCTTTTGATAGGTCATTCGTTCAATTTGGTTACTAGATGAAGAAGTTATGGCTTGTCAAAGTTTGGGAATTTTGGGTGTTTTCCGGCGAGATTTCGCGGTGGTCGGAGGTGGCTTTTCCAGCCGAATTGGTGGCTCCTCCTTGAGGGATTTTGTTAGCCATGAGGAGAGGCAGCTATTGCAAGTGGTTTAGGAGGTTGCCGTGGCCGGAGGAGAGAGATCCGTCGATGTGAAATTTCGGCGAGGGTTTGTGCTTTCAAGGTGAGTTTTGGACCTTTTCCGGTCAAAATTGGCGTTAACTTATAACTGAAAAGTTGTTGGAATCGTTGAGATCTTCAAAACCATGTGTAGCATGAAATTTTCTGGGCAGGTTGGATTTTCCGGCAGCCAGAGGCAGCGGCGGCGACTTTTCGCCCGACGTGTTTTTCGACGAGTTATATGTCGTTTCACTCGGAATCGCGCCCCGATCGCAGTGGTGAGGTTTATTTTTCGATTTGAGCATCGGAAATTATAGTGAGGTTTTGTGGTGTGATTATCGGATTTTCACGATTTCGTCGTTATTGAATGATGTGGTTTGAGGAATCGAGTTATGATTTTGAGCAGTGGAATTTTATGATTATCCAAGGGTTCGTGATCTTTCGTTTGGCGAGGGATTTTCCGCCGGATCACGGGATTAACGCGAATCGCGTTACGCTCACCTGTGAGTGGACATTTTTATATTTTCACAGTTGTTTGCGAGTTCGTGATTTTTCGTGATTTTCCGTATTTACTTTATATGATATTGAGATATATGTTATTTTTGGAGGTATTATTTTATATTTATTGGTGATGGCATTACTGCATCAATGCTTCGGCTACTCGGCTGTTCACCGGTAGTCCGCCAGAGTTGAGAGATTCCTCTGGGCAGGGTTGAGAGATTCCCCTGTATGCCGCCGGGGTTGAGAGATTCCCCTGGCCTATCACCGTCAGGTTTGAGCAATTCACCTGACCGTCGGGCTTGAGAGATTCGCCTGACAACCTCCATATATACTTTCCGAACTCGCATTGTTTTTCATTGATTATGTATATAAACTGGTGAAACGCATATGTTTATTTTCGTCCACTCACTCTAACGTTTTTCTTTTCCTTTCCCCTGGGATTTTCGGTTTCCGTGCCCAGTTTGCAGTTCGGATTCTGATGTCGCACGTCGTGGTCGGAGGCATAATATTCGAGCTACCTTGTTTCTTCCAGTAGGTTTCTTGTTCTGCCTGCTGTGGTATATTTATATAATTATACACTAGTGGTCACTCTGAGTATTCTGATGTATACCTTTATACGATTTTTCCCCGAATTTATGTAAAATATAGTTTTATTGATTACTTTACATTACTGTTATGATATTAAGAAATCCGGATGGGATTGGTGCCCATGGTTTGATTTTTGTGGTATAGGATGAAGTGTATTTTCCGAGTGCAGGTTAATGGCAATTCCGCGTTAGTAACGTTACTCTGCCGAAATTTTTATGGTTTTTGTTGGTTCGTGTTTTCAGAAAGGGTTTGATTCCGGTTTAGGAAACTAAGTCGGGGTTGGGTCCTTTCAGTGTCACGGTCGCTGGATGTGGTTTTTACCACTATTTTACAATCGATTTTGTGACCATGCACGATGGATCACATTCTTATTCTATTAAACTTGAATGTTTTGTGATTGTAGTACTTGATCGTTTCTAATAAAACATCTCTGTGTATTTCTGTAGATGAGTTCGAATGAGCCTGCAAGGCCGAAATTCGAGATCCTTGACTTGTAAGGCAAGGAGTACCATTGTTGGGTCTCTGATGTAGAGAACACTTTCATCAGAAAGAGACTTACCAATACCATCAAACCCACTGGGCCTAGAACAAACCTCATCCCACTTACTAAAGAGACAAAAGCTCAAGCCATCATCGTTTTGAGGCATCATAGTCACCCATCTCTGAAGAAGCATTACTTAAACAAGATAGATCCCATGGTTTTGTGGGATGTTCTAAAAAAAGGTTCAATAATGTGCATAATGCACAGCTTCCTGAGTTGACTACGAAATGGAACAATACCAGAATGGTAGATTTCCCAAGCATCAACATTTTTAACCCAACTATGCTCGATTTGCAGTCTGAACTAAGCTTTTGTGGTGTGGAAAAATCTGAGGAAGACATGATTGAGAAGGCGTTACAAACCTTCCCCACATCTATGAGTCTTCTAACTCATCAGTACCAGATTGAGTACGAGCAAGGGAGGATTATCGAATTCAGTGATCTCATTAACAGTCTTGCGACTAAAGAAAAGCATTATGAGATCATCTTGAATAATTCAAGACCGGCTGGTACTAAAACGCCTGAGAGTTATAATGTGGAAGGAAAGGCTCGAAAAGATAAGAAGGTTGCTCGTTCAGAACCTTATAATCGTGGTGGACATGCTCCACGTGGGGGAAAAGGAGGGCGTGGGCGTGGCCAAGGCCACAACCAAAATATGACCTGGCATAGAGATCATAACGCCCATTCTTTAAAGAACCAGCCTGGTTCGGTTCCTGATGGTCAACGGTATCAACAATCTGGTAAACTTGGTTGTTTCAAGTGTGGCTCCGCTAGACATATGCACAAACAGTGTCATGCTAGTAGAGAAATCCAGAATATCTACAAGCACAAACAGTATTTGGCTCAAGAGTCGAATTACACTGGAGAATATGAGATGGAGGTTGACACCAACCTAGCTTTAGCAGATGACAAGGGGAAAGAACTTGCTACCCTAGATTTTGATTAAGCCTATGTAAAAGGCAATTGTCTCTGTAATCTTTCAAGTTTTAGTTTTATTTTTGGCTTACTTTCGGTCAAGAATTTTAAAGACATTTGTCTTTGTTTTATGAGTAAGAACACATCTATGATGTAATTTTTGTTGGCAAGCAATGAATAATTCTGGTGTCGAAAAATCACAAGTTATTTTGGGTTTTCTCGACTGGTCGAAGCCTTTCTTCGACCCGTCGAAAATCCAATCTGAATGTGATGTTCTAAGATGAGTTTTTCATCTATTTCATTGGCTTATGATGTTGTCTATACATCGGTTCTAAATCGACCAACTTGGATTTCAGCCCCAGATGTTGTTATTACATCGGTTTACGCCATGCCATATCAACACTCAACAATGGTCAAACCCTTCTCAAATCTTTGAGTGTATACTTGAAGTGTGCGCCTCGTCTTTGCTACAAAGACTTACTTGTTTACATTGATTTTGTAGATGTATCAAGGCAAAATTGAGTATCTAGCAGATAGTGGTACTACTCATACCATTCTGCGGAATAGGCAATTGTTTATGGATCTTTTCCCATATAAATTCTCAGTGACAACCATGATTGGTGCAGCGCCCGTTATTCAGGGGCGTGGTAGTGCAGAGTTTCTGCTGCCCCATGGTACAAAATTATATATCACTGATGCCTTATATGCACCAAAGGCCAATCAAAGCTTGCTAAGTTTCAAGGATATTCATGCCAACGGATTTCACTTGGAAACCTATTGTGAGAATGGAAAATAATTTTTGTGTATAACCTTTGTTGAATATTTCCGCAAGCACATTCTAGAGAAGTTTTCGGCAATTCGTAGTGGTTTGTACTTAACCATAGTTCGGATCATTGAATCCAATGTCGTGACTCACACTACTACGTGTGATTCTGATTATTATAAGCATTGGCATGTACGACTGAGACACCCAGGTCGTGATATGATGATCAAAATATTGAAAAATATTCATGGTCATCCGTTCTTTAGAGCCAAAAAACATGTGGGATTACTTATTTCCATCGGTTTAGATGGTGAGGATGAGACTACCCATCTCAATCCTAAATTGGTCTCCACGATCAGTATAGCACATTCCTAACAACATACTATTGAAGCATCATGCAACCGGATTCTTATGTTGTCATCTCTGATGCACATTACTCGTTCTACAAAGCTTGTTCCTTATCTTAAAGCTCAGAACCTAAAACATCTCATATGAACTAAATCCCAGTTTTAATTTTAGTACGTACGTACTCAATTTGATCGAATATCAACTAAACTAATTAAATATCTAATTTCCATCACAATTCGACTAATCCCAAATCCAAATATCAGTAATGATGAAGAAACTGTTCTTTTTTTTTGGGTGATGAATGAATAATTTCAAGGCAAAATTAAACAAATTTTAATTGATGAAGAAATTGTTTGATTCTTAATCCCTAGAGATGATATTTTTTTTTTTAAAGCAAGAGATGATATTTTATTTTCCTAAGAAATTATAATCGGTGAAGATGATGTTAATAAGAAGAAATTTTTAGCCATTCGATCATAAAAGGATATGATAAACTTTTGGTTGTAATGATATGTCATTGTGAATTTAATAATAAATGAAAGATTATGCCACATAGATTTAAGGCTATAATTTTATGGCCTTCCTGAAGACTCCAAATCAATTTCCTAAGAACTAATATACGGTCGCTTGTGGCTAGCGAGTATAGATATACATTTTTCAAAAAAAGAAAATAGTTGAAGTGGTCACTCCAGTTTAACAGTTAAGACGCTTTGATCACTGGATAATAATATAATCAATTTAGTCATCAATGTTTTACTCCAACATTCATATTGGTTACCATGTTCATTTTGGGTATCAACACTTTAAGAAATATTAGCACTTAGGATGTGTTTGGATAAATGATTCTTAATTCTTATAGGAATATATTGACAAATGACGAAAATTAGAATTTCAGTAATTTAAATTACATCATCTGTGAATTCTCGTGTTTGGATTTCTTCATAAAGAAATTTAATATTGACAAAAATTCTAAATTTTAAAAAGAATTTGAGAGATTTGTAAAATGACATATTTTTCTGATGGAATTGGCAGGATAAATTTAAGTATTCAATTCCCCCAAAGGAATTGTTAAATTTTTAAAGTTATCCAAACACAAAAATTAGGAGATGAAATTCTAAAGTACTGAAATTTAATTAAATTCATCTCATTCTACCTCTATCCAAAACATCATTATAAACATGAACTTTTCATAGACATAATTCGACCACTGATATTTTTACGACTTTTAATTTGATTGAAAATTGTGAAAATAGTACTCATCACGATCTAAACATTCTTTCCAAACTTTAAATCAAAAATTAATCTCACAGCCCTTAATTAAAAAATCCTTTATAATTACACATCGTAAACGTTCTCACTAGATCGAGCCTCTCTCATGCAATACTAGCTATAAGGTAATTGGATCCTTTGCCATCCTCATGCTCATTGTAAATAGGTAGGATAATGACTAAATGTATGTCATTAGTTCAAAATCGTCATGTACATTATCGACTTATCGTGTAATCAGTTGGAAAAAGTTGACCAATGTTAAAATATGTCTTGAATCAGGTTTGTATGTCGGTAGCATACTGGGATTTCGCTGGAAGCAGCCTTCAAGATCCCTCGAGTTCTGTTAGACCAATGGGAGTGAAGAAGGTCAAGGAAGCAAGAAAAAAAAAAGTTGTGACTCATATAAATGAGGTATGCAATGAGGCTTTGAAAAATATTGTGGCTAATCAAAAATTTTGGCTCGCTGGGAAAAAAGCAAGTGAGAATAGTGAACTTACTTTACACAAAGCACAACTCACTCTTGAAGAGAAATACTACAAATTGAAGGCAGTGAACTTACTTTCACTACTACAAAAAGGGATTTACACAATACTAATAACACACACTACCATAAAAATGCACTTAGGTGACGAAGCAATTTCGTCGTCTAAGTGGCGTTTTTCCTTAGGCGACAAAACTTTAGTTGGCTATGGGTTCGTCGTTTAAGTGTTCTCGTCTAAGTCCTTAGATGACTAAACAAATAAAAAATCTCGCCTAAGTGACATCTTAAACAACGAATTTTATTTCGTCGTCTAAGATTTTAGACAACAAAAAAATTTTAAACACGACGACGAACTTTTCATCGGCTTAGTGAATATTTAGACGACGAAACTATAATTTCGTCGTCTAAGATGCAACACTTAGATGACAAAATTTTGTATTTTCGTCGTCTAAGTGCTTCATTTTGTCAAAAACAATTGAAAACATTAAATCAACCACTTAGACTATGAAAATACAAAATTTCGTCGTCTAATTACTTAGACGACGAAACCCGAAAAATAATAAAATTTCGTCGTCTAACTACCTAGACAACGAAATTATAGTATTTTCGTCTTCTAAGTGGTTGATTTAATATCATCATAGACATGTGGTCACCTTGTAGTAAAAGGAAACTTTGAAGAAGAAAAAAATAGCTCCATGGGTGTCTTTTTAGGTGCGGGTCCCAATGAAGTCAAACAATATTTGTTAAAAACATATATCATTTTTAATATTTTGCTCATTTTCTTATCAGAGGAGTACCTAAATTTGTTTTTTGTCAAGCTTCTTTACATTTTGAGATAGAAATTAATCCCACAAGATTCTGTGTACAAGGTTTGGCCTCAAATTATTTTTTACGGACTGAGAAATTACGTTTTAGTCGTAAGGGCATTATGGTCATAATTTGGACATGCGGATTGAGGTCTTATTGAAGTCAAACAATTCTCAATTTTTTACAGTGTGCTTAGATCATTTTGATTGTCGCATCTAACAGTCGGTTTTGTAAATTTATTTTTAATTAATAATTGAGTATCACAAAGGTTTATATTTCCATATAACTAATAAATAAAGTCAACAATACTAGTTGTCACGTAGTGAATTTAAGCAATATGAGAAATTAAAATGCCTAAAGGAAGAGAAATTCCATTATACACGTGTGTTCACCTTGTAGATATAGACAACTTTGGAAAAAATTAGCTCCATTGGTGTTCTTTTAGGTTCGGGTTAATGAAGTCAAATAATATTTGTTAAAGACTTTTATACCCTTTTTTATATTCGGCTCACTTTCCTATGGCAGGAGTAGCTAAATAATTTTTTTGTCAAGTTTTTTTACAAAGTGGTAAATCGCATTTGAGTCGTTACGACACTAGGATCATAATAGTTAGTTGCATTAATCAAAGTCAAAGAATTAACCATCTTTTGATAGCGTGCTTATATTATGTTGTTCGTTGTATCCAATTGTTGGTTATACAAAATAATTATTCTTCCCGATTTAATTTTACAAAGTTTGCATTTCAACTTAACAATTTTTTTGGATAGATTGAACTTTTGGTCCCAAAAATAGAAAACCCTAACTAAACTTAAACATTTCCTTCTTCCTTCTCTCCTCCCTCCCAAAAATAGAAAACTAAACATAAACACACACACACACACACACACACACACACACACACACACACACACACACACACACACACACACACACACACACACACACACACACACACACACACACACACACTCTCTCTCTCTCTCTCTCTCTCTCTCTCTCTCTCTCTCTCTCTCTCATAATACAGTAGAAAAAGCTTGACCACACTCCCACCCCTCTCGACCTAACGCCGCCGCCGCATCGGCCCTGTCTGCCTTCGTCGCCTGGCCTCTACCTTTCCTCGGCTTTGCCGCGTTCCCAGTGTCGTGGGTTGACTCCAAGTGTTGCGACTCTGTGAGCTCAACCGCCCGCTCTCCGACTGCCACACATTGGTCCACCTCCTCCGAGTATATCTAGGCCTCCCCCTCCATCTCCGCCTGCTCTCCCATTTTCTCCCTCGATCTCGTCGAACTCCTCGAGCTCTACCACAAAATCAAATTTGAGCTTGCGTCGGCATCTCTTCTCTCACTCATTCCCTCGATCTCATCTATCTTTGTCGAAGTAACCATTGTATTTGTGTTGCACGTCGAGCTCGACCTCAATTCGTCTTCGTTCTTGACCCCAACAACTGGATCGGGGTCGCCGCGAGCATCTGATAAGGGCTTGACTATCAATGTGAACTACACTATATAAGCTCAGGACAAGCACTTCTACAATAGAGATTAGCTCTATGAGCACTTTCTACCTCTATAATAATTTTGCAAATCTAAGTTGTAGTTCAATACTTGAAGTTTAGATCTTTGGCTTAATTAGTGATTTGGATTAAAGCTGAGTGCAACACTTGAAAAAATGACATGGTGGGTTGAGCTTCAAATGTGCTTCTTTGATTTTGATTTTAAAAGAAATTGACATCATACAATGTGAGCTTCAACTATTGGATGCCATCATATTGGACCAAGTTCTCTTACTCTAATTTCTGAGTTTTGTTTTCATATTGGGTATTGGTTAGTTAAGTTTAGAAGGAGGGTTTTGTTTGTTGGCATGTTTTGGGTAATTATGTATAGGCCGTGATGGTTTTGGTGGAAGGAGGGATGGAGGTAGAGGTGCGAATAGCAGTGATAAGGGATTTGGTGACAAAAGCAATGGCTTTAATAAGCCGAGTGAAGGATTACATGGGTGTTGTACTTATTAAGGTAAGGAAAATGATCTTATGACCAAGAACATGGTTCTCGTAGAGGTTGTGTACGATGAGAAGAGGATATAGGTGTAAGTTTTTTGTTGATTTGATTTTGAATGTTGTATTTGTTAATTTGTGTTGTTATATGTATTGGGGTCTTGTTGTTGAGCTAAACTGTAATTTTAATGTGTGTAGAATGAGGATGGAACAAAGTTGGAGTACAGGATTTCGAATCCTTTCATTTCCAAATTGGCAGCGGCCATTCTTGGTGTGTATAGCTCAATATATTCACAAACTGTCAAGCATTCTTGGTCTTATATGCAGATGTTGTTTATTTGATTTAGAAACCTGGAGCAAAAGGTTTCATACATGCGTGCTGCTTATAGATTCTTGTGTATCAACTAGGGGCGACGTCGAGTAGATTAGCTAATAAACTTAGTTTTATTCTTAGTGTGCAAGTTTAAGAGTGGAGTACTTTGAAAGCTTCATAGACTAGAAATACTTGTCTTGTAATTCTCTTATGATTTGTCTGATAAATGCGATATTAAGAACTATATTCTGGTCTGATCTAGAATGTGCTTTGGTTGCAGTGCTGCAATGTGTATTCAAAATTGAAGACTCAGAATTTGGATTGAGTGCACATCGAGATGCTGTGCTCGTAGCAATACCTCTATTTATTTCATAGCATGAGATATAGTTTCTCATATCTATGATGAATGAACATGACAATTTAATTACTTATTGATGCCTTGTAATTGTTAATTTTCAGAAATGTATAGATACAAATTGATATCACTGGTCATATGGTCAATTTTAGAGCTATTATGTTTTTGTTTCTATTAATTTGGTATTTGGTATATTTTGAATTCATAATATGCAACATATTACTTATATATTTTGTTGTATAGGATCTGTATAATTAAGCTTCACACAACTGAAAAAGACTAATACAAACAATGTACATCGTAAAGCATATAGCTTGTAAGCACAAGTCACACAACAAGAGAATTACATAATTGTTGTTTGGTATAACATCACACAATGGTTTCATAAATCATTTCTTTGTATGTTGGAACCTAGATACACAATGGTTTCATAAAACATTCGTTGTATGTTATACCCAAATACACATAAATAAAGACATATCTAACAAAAATTTTTATGATTATAATGATGTCTAAACAATTAAGAAACAAAGTGTTACAACGGTATAAAGTCTAAAAATGTTGAGTGATACTATTTTCTTCATTGAACTTTGTCGTCTAACTGCAATGTCATGCCAAATGCCATGCGCACGTTGAATGCCATGTCGAATGCCATGCGCATGCTAAATGTCATGTCAAATGCCAAGTTCACAGTGTGTCGCAGAATTGGTATGTTTCATTACACAACGATTTCTAAATAAATATCGTTGTAGAAGTTTTCTCACACAACAGCTAAATACCCGCCGTCTAATGATATCAATCACACAACATGTAGTAACACAACAGTTTTCAACCCTTGTTCACAACGGTTTTTCCCAGCTATGTGATGAAACTTGTTTAGTAGTGTTTATAAGTCTGTTGCGGGCTTCTTCCAGCAAGAAATTAATCCAAGATGTCCGATTGGTAAAGTACGTTGATATCATTTTGTGCTACTATGACTACGTCAATGAAGAACGCATTAGCAATTTTGGCCTTTTGTCGGCGTTGTTGTCGCCTCTTCGTAAAAAACTGATTAAATCGAAAAGATTCATCTTACTGATAGGGGAATGTGAAGAAGTTTTTAAAGAAATGTGTTTACGGGTATAATAACAAGTTCTTTGTAAGTGATGTGAGTATACAAGGAGCCATAGATGATATTTTTATAGCCATAGATGATGAAGTGATTTCAAAATTATCTAATGTTTGAAGATGGTGACACATGTCACATTATGATTGGTCAGAAATATCACTGGAAATCTTCTTCAATTATTCAGAAGATAACGACACGTGGAAGGGACACTTGTCGTCTCGTGATTGATCAAAAATCTTATTAGAAATTTGGTTCAACTATTTAGATGATAACAAATCGTGAAAATGACAAGAGTCGTTTCGTATTGGACGAAAATCTTACCGGGAATGTGGTCAAATTATTTAGATGATAATGATATGTGTCGTCTATTTATTAGTTAAAATCTTACCAAGAAATTAAAAAAATTAAAATTTATAATTAATGAATAATAATAAGAGGTGTTGTTTTTCATTTTTACACCGCTACACGAAAAACAGAAACTACACCTCCTCAAATAAGAGGTGCAAGGCCATTAGAAAGTGTTACATAGGTGCATATGCTCTAAATTAACCAACCAGCTGGGTTCTTTTGTATTTGCGATTATTTTGGAAATGTTATTCGCATTTCAAGTGTCTTGATGCACCCCAATATATATGTGCACCAGAAAAGCGATGAAATCAGTATTGCATCCAAATTCTGAAGCACAAGTTTTGGATGCGTGTTTGCTTAATATATATGATTCTTACTTCTTAATAGCAAAGTATCATCAATTTTACAAACCATCTGCAACCCAAAATATGAATTAACTACATTGTTAACTAGTTACTTGAGATATTGGAAGAGAACAAAATATACTTATATCGATCAGACTTTTTGATGTTGTTATCTGTATAAGAGATATTCAGGTAAAGATTTGTTGAAAGACATCTCTATATTAAAGATATGAAACGTTCTATTATAGACGAACAAAAAGTGGTTATGTGGCCTTTAGATGTGATTTTAGTATATTGTTAGCGTATATTAATGTGCTTCTTCGAATTTTTTAGATCAACGAACGAAAAACGGTTATGTGGCCTTTAGATGTGATTTTAGTATATTGTTAGTGTATATTAATGTGCTTCTTCGAATGATTTAGACTCTAGGTGTAAATTTTGGAGCTTTTATGAGAATCCAATTGAGCGTGTGGCTATAAATACAGTTCTATTATCCAGAGTTTCAGGACCTGAATCTTATATCGAGATATCCTCAAACTCATGTTTTTCTCAACTTGCACGCTAATGATGAATTGTTGACATGCAAGAAGATGAATATTTCTTTAGCACTGGATCTTGGGTTGGGCCAGTTTAGAGTTTGAGATGTTTATTTCTGAAATTCATAAGCCTGAAGAACATGTATATATGCATAATTCTGCTATTATCGCCCATTTAAATGTTTGAAACTAAAAGATAAAAGAAGTTTTTACTTGCTACCCTGTAAACATCGGAAACATCTAGCCAGATAATTTTTCGTTTCAAGAGAAACGGGAAAAATTACAGGAGTTAGGAACCTAAGCATGATGAACTTATAATTCTAGCTGAGTAGCTATTAACCAGGAGGTAGTGAAGGGCCCAACAAACTTGGAGAAGTGGAGAACGCTAATTTCATAAGCCCAAACTTATTCAGAATGTTCAAGCAACTACTGGTTTTCTTCCTTAAAAAAAAAAAACAATCACTAGTTTACTGCATCTTTTGCATCTGCATTTATGTTCTATATATAATCGGAGACTCCAAAAGAGGTTGTCGAACCCTAATCACATAAATTAATTAATCAACACAAAGAGGTTACTAAACCCTAGAAATCCCAATGCAATCTTCATACCTAAACAGATCTGATTCTGAATAATTAATTAATCTTTTGGAATTCGGATTCTTCCATCGGATTATTATATGTTCCTGGAGTGCCCAGATTAGTTGGGTACGTACCTCAAACAAATGTTGCTAATCGATCTGCAAACCTTTGAAAATTGTTCATGTTGCCTAGATCATCTTTTTAAATCTGTGCTGATAATATCTTCATCATTACCTTTTGACCTTTAAGCATATGATCATATATTCAAGATCAGATACTCAACAAAGACCTGAAAGAACGATGAGAATCTGGCTCTAGCTAATTGCACGCTTTCATTACAAAGATTATTTTAAATATGTGAAAAGAATAACATATACCTATCATCCTTTGAATTATTTTCACTATATAGATGGAGTATATATTGATGCTGTTCTAAAATATATATATTTGACAAATTGCGCATTATTTTCAAGTTCTAAATATACACGCAGAGTCGATGGACTACGTACGTATGCACACAAGCATGCATATATATTCCCATAATTTATATATGTACGCATGCATGAGTCATAGATGAACAAGTCGTTTATGGCGTCGAAGGACAAAGGGCGCCCAAGAAGAACAGCTGAAGATCTTGGCAATCAGATTTTGTGCGACCCAGATACTCATTCGATCAGATTCCCTTACCGATCAATTATGTCCTCGATCAAGAATATCGGCACCTTCCCCTTATTAATCTGGCTGACTGGCTCACAGATACGTTATATCCCTACACTTTTCATCATTCCACTTGGGGTATGCTTTCTCCGGCTACAAAACTGATCTAAATAAAGTTTGAAACCATAGGACTATATTAGAATCGATCGAGCAAGATCAAGTTACAGTACTTGAAGATACGAGTGAACATGCTGTTTGTGTCGGTCAACTGGTGTCGACGTCGCACAAAAATGCAGTAGCCCTTCAGTAATCTCAAGTAGCAAACGATGTCTTACGACTTATCGAGCGTAGAGCATATTCCATTATGATCAAGAGAGTGAACGTACTCTTGATGATTACAAATGTATTTACTAATTACTAAAGTTGATGCTATTAATTAGCAACTGATTCGGTTGAATTATATATATAATGCCTCTCTCTATGGTACACCTAAATTTGTAAGTTCTTATAACATACATCGATAGCATTTTGAATAGTGTACACTTTCAACCATCCTTATAACATCGAGTCAATATGACAGTACCATTAATGAATAATGTACACCAAGATGCAACATCACACTATTGGGGAAGAGATTCGAGGCGACGAAGTTTTATGGTCGCCTCGGATCATTTTTTGGTCGCCTCGATGAGATGTGATTAAGTCTTTGTCGCCAACGCCTCGTCGCCTGAAATTGGTCCCTTCACTATTGGGGCGACGAAGATTGATAAAACTTCGTTGCTTCATTTTAACTGACGCGACAAAGGCAATCTTCGTCGCTTCGAATTTGTGTCGCGAAGATAGGAGTTGTCGCTCCTCTGTTTGAGCGACCAACATTGGTGAAAGTGGGGCGACGAAGATTGATCAACCTTCGTCACCTCATTTACACTGAAGCGACAAAGATTGATCAATCTTCGTCACCTCATTTACACTGAAGCGACGAAAATTGATCAATCTTCGTCGCCCCATTGGTTGACAGAGAAAAAAAATAATTAAATATTAACGTACCAAGTTACAACAGTTCACAATTTCAAGGCACAATATATGATAAACGAACTCATTCAACCACAAATCAAGTCATATATATAGAAAAATAAACCACAAATCAAAACGTACACAGTTTATACAATATCTCGTATTATGCTACCAATATCTCGGGACATCAAACTTCTAAACTCTCTCGTCGCAGGCCCCCGATGCCTCGTAGAGTAAGCCACCTGTAGTCGCTTATTGTTGTTCAGCCGGACGAGGTACTCAGTCTTTGTCCCGACAACGTCCCCGCGCTGCATCGTCGTCGGGTTTCCGGTTGCCATGTCCACCATGTCAGGGAGTTTGGTCTTCTTACACCGGATACTGAGGGCGGAAGGGCACTGTGAGGCGGTAGTGGCATCGTTGTTTTCCACTAATGGAATGGCGTCCTCAAGCATTGGGTGAAAGGACCTAACCCCGATTTAGTTTCCTAAACCGAAATCAAATCCCTTCTGAAAACACGAACCAACAAAAACCATTAAAATTTCGGCAGAGTAACGCTACTAACGCGGAATTGCCTTTACCTACACCCGGAAAATAACACTTCATCCTATGCCACAAAAGCCAAACCGTGGGCACCAATCCCATCCGGATTTCTCAATATCATACCAATAACAATAAACAGTAAACACAACTGTAATATATATAAAATCCGGGAAAATTCGTATAAAATATGTATCAGTAATGTATCAGAGCAACCTCTAGTGTATACATATACAAAATATACAACAATAGGCGAAACAAGAAACCTACTGGAAAACACAGGTAGCTCGAATAACAAGCCTCCGACCACGACGTGAGACACCAGAATCCGAACTGCAAACTGGGAACGGAAACCGAAAAGCTCAGGGGAAAGACATGAAAACCATTAGAGTGAGTGGACGAAAATAAATGTCTTTCGCCGAATGATATGTGTTATAATAACATATGCGAGTCAAAATGAATAAATATAATATGGTACACGAGGTGAACTCAAACTCCTCCAGCGTACAGATCATGCATGGAAAAATCCCACGGGGTCACTCATGGACACATTCGTACTAGTACAGTCCGAATCACGAGATCCCAGACCCACACGTGATTCTAGCCAGAAAGGCCTCAGGTCAGAGGTCTGTCCCCCCCCCCCCCCCCCCGGTAAAGGCCTCGGGTTAGGGGTCACAGCTTCCCCCGGTAAACATCCTCGGGGATCAGCCGGGATGCAAGTGTATTGATACAACAACATATACTGTGACTGTACTCTGTGTAAACCAAATCATAAATAGTTCGATGCAAATGTGTAAAGCAATATGTAAATGCATATACGTAATGTATAATTGTATAGGTCTAATCGTATAACACATGCTCATATAAACTATAGTCTCATATGCATGCTCATGCTCGTAAAACGTGTATAAAGACTCGCGATTATCAGTGAAAAGAAATTGTCCACTCACAGGTGAGCAAAACGTGCCCTCGCGCTAATCACGTGACCCGGCGGAAGATCCCTCACCCGAAACACGATCTCGATCCCCTGAATAGTCATAAAATATATCTGATGAAAATCACAATCCACAACATTGTACCACACCTCGGAAATCAACCGTTCCCGGAAATATATAACACAGTGCAAAATAATCGACGAAATTCCCGAAATCTCCACTCAAAACCCTCGACTGAAAATCCGATACCCAAATCAACTCGAAAACCTCAAGGCGACGATCGGGGCACGAATACGAGTAAAACGACATTAAAATCATCAAATTCTAAAAAGTCAACGGGTCGCCAGAGCTCCGCCGTTAACCGCCGCCGCCGCCGGCAGCGCGCCGTCAACCGGAGAGATTTCCCGGCGACCGAGCTCCCAAACTGTTCTCCTCCTCAAGGCGAGCAACTTTCCTCAAGGCACCACCACCATCCAACTACCACCGTGGCCGGAAATCAGCTCGAAAGA
This sequence comes from Geum urbanum, assembly GCA_946800695.1. Taxonomy (NCBI): domain Eukaryota; kingdom Viridiplantae; phylum Streptophyta; class Magnoliopsida; order Rosales; family Rosaceae; genus Geum; species Geum urbanum. The sequence continues at coordinate 29,368,664 of OX327010.1, forward strand.
GCCATGGCCGAGAATCGCCGGAAAACTTTCCCGGCCGATTCCGGCGCCGTTGCTCCACCTCAACCCTCGAAACCAAAGGGGAAATGATCACTGTCCAAAACCCAACCGTTTCCACCTAAATTCCTCCCTGGAAAGTCGCTAGAGCGCCACCCCCAAACGAGACCGATTCCGGCCGGAAAACTCAAAACTTCAACCTCTCCGTTCTACCTCATTCCGGCATCAATTTCAACAATTCCAAGTTCTAAACAGTAGGAAATCAAACAAGGATTCGAAATATACCAATCACAAGGTCTGAGGTGGCCGGAAAATGAAGGTCAGCGGCGGTGGAGATTTTCTCCTCCGGTCAACGCGGGTCAACGATCCCAATAGTGGTCAACGCCGGTCAAACTTCCAAACAATGCATTTTCGACAATTTTCGACTATTTCTGATATTTATACTCGCGTCTTGGAACGATCGACTGTCCAAAACGGATAACCATTACGATTCAGATAAACTCGATACGAAAGGATAAACTCGTCGGTATTCTGAAACTTCAAATAATCATATTATATTCCTCGGTCATCGGAAAAATCATCCGGAACTGCCCACGAACTCGAAATCACGTGTACTACAATTCTTGAGAAGAGACTCAACTCAAATTCTCGGCCGATAATTAAGTCGTAAACAAAACCGGCAAACCACACAATTATCGAAAAGCTGCGATTACGTGCTAACTCGTGAATTACGCTGATTACTCTATCGATTCTGGTTCGGGTCGTCACAAATCTACCGCCCTTAAAAAAAATTTCGACCTCGAAATTTACGTACTTGTCAAGTGAACAGATGAGGATACTGCTTCTGCATACGCTGCTCAGTCTCCCAGGTGGCCTCCTCAACCGAGTGATTCTTCCACAAGACCTTCACTAGAGGTATAACACGGTGCATCAACTCCTGTTCACGACGATCGAGAATCTGTACTGGCTCCTCCACATACGTCAAATCCTCACGGATCGGTAGCTGCTGTAGCGCTAACACATGTGACGGATCTGAGATGTACTTCCGCAACATCGAAACGTGGAAAACATCATGAACACGAGCCATCTCAGCTGGCAACTCAAGTCTGTAAGCCACAGCTCCAACCCTCTCGGTGATCTCATACGGACCAATGTACCGTGGTCGAAGCTTGCCACGCTTCCCGAAATGCACAACTTCCCTCCACGGAGATAGTTTCAGGAAGACCCAATCGCCCACATCGAACTCGAGGCTTTTCCTCCTCACGTCCGCATAACTCTTCTGGCGATCCTGGGCAATCTTCAATCTATCCCGGATAATCTGGACATCCTTTATTGTGATCTTCACCAGATCAGGGCCAATAAGCCATCGCTCGCCCACCTCACTCCAACATAACGGAGTGCAGCACTGCTTCCCGTACAGGGCCTCGTACGGTGCCATCTCGATACTGGCCTGGTAGCTGTTGTTGTAGGCGAACTCAATCAAATGTAGTTGCTGGTCCCAATTTCCTCGAAACTGCAGAACGCAAGACCGCAACATATCCTCAAGAGTCTGTATAATCCGCTCAGACTGCCCGTCAGTCTGAGGATGAAAAGCTGTACTGAAACGCAACCTCGTGCCCATGGCTCGCTGCAACGCCTGCCAGAACTCAGAAGTGAACTGACTGTCTCAGTCAAAAACAATAGACACAGGCACACCGTGCAGTCGAACAATCTTCGACAAATACAGCTTAGCCAATCTGCTCATTGATATCTTCCCCGGAAGTGCGAGAAAATGAGCGGATTTCGTTAGTCGATCCACAATGACCCAAATACCAGTATTGCCAGCCGAAGTATGCGGCAACTGATAAACGAAATCCATAGAAATGTGCTCCCACTTCCAAACCGGAATCTCCAGTGGCTGTAACTTTCCCATATATTTCTGCCTCTCCGCTTTAACCTGCTGACAGATCAAACATCAGTTCACATATGCGGCAATCTCCTGCTTCTTGTTGCGCCACCAGTAATACGCTCGAAGTGTATAAAACATCTTCGTACCTCCGGGATGCATCACATATGCCGAACAATGGGCCTCATCCAGAATCTCCTTCTTCAGACTCTCGTCTCTGGGTACGCACAACCTGCCTCTGAACAACAACGTATCATCGTCACTCAACCAAAACTCTGTTGGCACACCATTCCGTATCATGGTCTTCTTGCCCAACAGGTAGAAATCTGAATCCTAAGCCTCCCGAACCTGATCAACCAACACGGGTCGAACCTGGAAACTGGCTAACAAGGATCCCTCGTCATTCCACTCAAACTCGGCTCCCGTAGCCCGAAGCTCGGCTAACATAGACACTCTAGCCACACACATATGGAACAATGAAGCTCCGGATTTCCGACTGAGTGCATCGGCAACAACATTGGCCTTTCCTAGATGGTACTCGAAAGTGCAATCATAGTCATTAATCAACTCCATCCACCTGCGCTACCTTATGTTCAAGTCTGGCTGCGTCCGCAAGTAGGTGAGACTCTTGTGGTCGGTGTAAATCTTACACTGGGCTCCGTATAAGTAATGTCTCCAACTCTTCAACGCTAACACAATAGCGGCCAACTCCAAATCATGGGTCGGATAGTTAACTTCGTGTGGTTTCAGCTGCCTGGAACCATAGGCTACAACTCTGCCATGCTGCATCACCACACAACCAAGTCCCAACTTCGATGCATCATTGTAAACCACGAACTCACCGCTATCGTCTGGTAATGTCCGAACCGGTGCAGTAGTCAACTTTTCCTTCAGGAGCAAATAACTCTCCTCACATGCATCGGACCACTCAAACTTGACGCCCTTCTTCGTCAGTCTGGTCAGTGGAGTAGCAATTCGAGAAAAATCCTGTACAAATCGTCGGTAGTAGTTTGCCAAACACAAGAAACTCCGGATCTCTGGTACAATGGTAGGTCTACTCCAATTTAGCACGGCCTCGATCTTGTCAGGATCAACGCTGACTCCCTCAGCTGATATCACATGCCCCAGAAACTTCACACTGTCCAGCCAAAACTCGCACTTGCTGAACCTCGCAAACAACTGATTGTCCCGCAAAGTCCGCAACACCACTCGCAAATGCTTTTTATGTTGGCCCACACTCCTGGAATAGATCAGAATGTCATCGATGAACACGATCACGCACTTATCTAGAAACCGTCTGAACACCCGGTTCATCAAATCCATAAAGGCTGCGGGGGCGTTGGTCAACCCAAACGGCATAACCAAGAACTCGTAGTGCCCATACCGCGATCTGAAAGCTGTCCTGGCCACATCAGACTCTCGGATCCTCAACTGGTGATATCCGGACTTGAGATCAATCTTCGAAAAGACTGAAGCTCCCTTGAGCTGATCAAACAAATCATCAATCCGCGGCAACGGATACTTGTTCTTCACTGTAACCTGATTCAGCTTCCGGTAGTCGATGCACAGCCGCATGGATCCATCTTTCTTCCGTACAAACAATACTGGGGCACCCCATGGCGAAACACTGGGTCGAATGAAACCCTTCTCCAGCAACTCCTGAAGTTGAACCTGTAGCTCTTTCAACTCCGCTGGCGCCATACGATACGGTGCCTATGAAATGGGTCCTGTACCCGGTAATAGCTCAATAGTGAAATCAATCTCCCGAACTGGAGGTATACCTAGTAACTCCTCCGGAAACACATCTGGAAACTCAAAAACAACCTCAATATTACCAATGTCTGGCACAGTAGCCGTGGTGTCCACAACATGAGCTAAATAAGCAACACACCCCTTCTTCATCATCCGATCCTCCTTCATCATTCCGGAGAGATTTCCCGGTGACCGAGCTCCAAAACTGTTCTCCTCCTCAAGGCGAGCAACTTTTCTCAAGGCACCACTACCATCCAGCCACCACCGTGGCCGGAAATCAGCTCGAAAGAGCCACGGCCGAGAATCGCCGGAAAACTTTCCCGGCCGATTCTGGCGCCGTTGCTCCACCTCAACCCTCGAAACCAAAGGAGAAATGATCACTGTCCAAAACCCAACCATTTCCACCTAAATATCTCCCAGGAAAGTCGCCGGAGCGCCACCCCCAAACGAGGCCGATTCTGGCCGGAAAACTCAAAACTTCAACCTCTCCGTTCTACCTCATTCCGGCATCAATTTCAACAATTCCAAGTTCTAAACAGTAGGAAATCAAACAAGGATTCGAAATATACCAATCACAAGGGGGTCTGAGGTGGCCGGAAAATGAAGGTCGCTGGCGAGTCAGCGGCAGAGGAGATTTTTTCCTCCGGTCAACGCGGGTCAACGCTCCCAATAGTGGTCAACGCCGGTCAAACTTCCAAACAGTGCATTTTCGACAATTTTCGACTATTTTCGATATTTATACTCGCACCTCGGAACGATCGACGGTCCAAAATGGATAACCATTACGATTCGGATAAACTCGATACGAACCGATAAACTCGTTGGTATTCTGAAACTTCAAATAATCATATTATATTCCTCGATCATCGGAAAAATCATCCGAAACCTCCCACGAAGTCAAAATCACGTGTACTACAATTATCGAGAAGAGACTCAACTCAAATTCTCGGCCGATAATTAAGTCGTAAACAAAACTGGCAAACCACACAATTATCGAAAAGCTGCAATTATGCGCTAACTCGTGAATTACACTAATTACTCTATCGATTCTGGTTCGGGTCGTCACATTGCGGCCGGCGTGAAACCTCCTAAACCCTCCGAATGATGTCCCGACGGGGTTCTGGATTGTCCCGTGGGGCAGCACGACACTGAAGGACCCGCTCCGCTCAATGCTTGCCCCGCCGCTGCCGCTTCACGACGCTGGAGCGCCGCTTTCCTCTTTTGGTGACTTGTACTTTCGGAAGCCATTCTGTAAAAACATTAAAAAAATGTTCATGGAATGCATATTTTTTGTGTAAATTATGTACAAGTGCATATGCAGAGTAGAGTATTGTGAGCTGTAACTACTCTTTCATATCACTCAACTATGAAGATTAATAGATTTATGTATGTTATGTTTATGGATCTATGCATGTACAAATGTAAATAATATGGAAGTATATAATGGTGAAAACTAAGAACTTAATACAATTTTCAGTTGTTTTATTTTTTCCAAAACTTTCATTTTCTTCCTCTTTCTGAGTTTCACTCTTTAAACAGAAGGACACCTATGCTCTTGAGTCAAAACTAATGCTTAAGTTTCCTAAAAATGATATAGGTCTCTAGTGCCATACTATTCAACGAAGCACCGAACCTAGCTAGCTAGTCTTTTAATAATCTCCTTAATAGTAATGCTTGAAATTTTAAATTTGATAACACACATTTTTTTCTTGTTCCTTCTCCACGAAAAAAGCACAAGCAACCATTTACACTGAGAAAACCCAACAATTTTATAACTACAACCTAGTCTCTTGCATATCATGTATGTATATATAGATCAATCTGCTAGCTAGCTAGCTAGGTACATATATGATAAGGCAGCAGCTACATGCATGTTCACGTTTTCCATAACGTATGAATAAACAAACTCCAAAATCCAATCAAACCCAACAATATAAGCAATAAGGTCCTACGAGAACCAAATAAACAAAAGATCAGTGCATGACATGTTAGTGAGGAAAAAAAACTGTAAAGAGAAGGAAGAAAGATAACTACTATGCACAATCTCAGAACGCCTCCTCTAGTCCTCAACTGATCAAATAGAGTAGCTAGCTAAAACTAGTCTGATTTGATAACATAACAGTGCTTTGATGCTCAAATTTTCAGCTGTGCATACACAGAATCATAATCTATATTTTAGCAGAAAGAACAATTTCCATGCATTGAGTAAAACACGAACTCGATAAGCAACTCTATCTCTCTCTTGATTGTCATAACTATGTTTAATCATGACAACAAGACACCTAAGCAGAACTTATGTATCATCCAAACCTGCCCAAGTACATATCCATAATTCCATATTTAGTTTTGCCACATTGAAAAGTCATACACAAAATGACCTTAGATGAAAGTCTTTGGTGGGAAAAGAATTTCATGAACGCCAAGTACGTAATGATGGGCAAAATTAACTGTGGCTAGTTACATTACCCGTATCTATCAAGAACACCATAGCATGGTATCAACTATCAACATCTCAAACAAGAACTTATAACTAGAGGCTTGCTCATAACTATAGGTGAAACAAACAGGAAAACAGGTAAAACACAGAATTGCGATTTAAGTAGCATTTGCAACAAAACCTAGGCTGTTTCAAAATTCCTTATTTCTAGTCCGAATAATTTTCTTGAAAATAAACTCAGCTACCTAGTGATTAACTGCTTTGTAAGTTGCTAAATTCAACTAAAAGTAAACCCCAACAGAGTTAACTCACGGGAGTCACCGCCGGATTAGTCGCCGTCGCTCGATATTCATGGGAGTGGGTATCGGACCAAGGGAGAGGAAGATTGATGACGTCTCGGGTATCGGAGCGGGTCTCGGGTATCAGATCGAGGGAGAGGAGAGGGCAATTAAGATGATAGAAGAGATCTAGGGTTTCGATGATGAGATTGGGGATGAAGGAGAAACGAAGAAGAAGAGAATCACGAAGAGAATGAAAAACAGATCTATGATCTGGAATTATAATCACACAGAGGCGACGAAGATTGAAAACTTCATCGCTTTAATGTATTGAAGCGACGAAGAATGCAATATTGGTCTCTTCAGCATTGAAGCGACAAAGAATGCAATATTTGTCGCTTCAATACATTAAAGCGACGAATAATACAATATTTGTCGCTTCAACACATTGAAGCGACGAAGAATACAACATTGGTCGCTTCAATACATGGAGCGACGAAAATTGAAGACTTCGTCGCTTCAATGTATTGAAGCGCGCAACCAATATTGTATTCACAGGGTTACCTTAGGGATCCATGCTTGGTTGCCTCATTGACTATTAACCCTAATATTAACCTTAATCAAAGCGACGAAGTTGTCAATATTGGTCGCCTCATTGACTATTAACCCTAACCGAAGCGACAAAGATTGCAATCTTCGTCGCTTCAATGTCAACCTAAAATGGCATTAAATTAGGTTTCAAATAGAGGTTTCTATCATCATTCATACTATATTAAACCAAAAATTTAGGATGTATGATCCAAACAACCACCGCACAGTGCTTTATGGAGTTGGCCAAACCGACAAATAACAAGATCCTAATAATGTTTCGATCCTAATAGAGTTTTGTCCACTTTGATACTATGTAATGTAACTAATTTCAAGCCGCTAGTTAGTTCTCCACCTCAAATTTCAAGTTTTTTGGACTAATATATTTAAGATTTGATGCTCCTCTGTAAAAGAATATATATTTGATGCTTCAAATGCAAGGTTACAGATTGCTTCTAAACCAATCAGATGATAGAGTTAGTATATATTTTTCAAATAAATAAAAAAATATGTAGATATGTGTTCCAAAGATGTGTATATGTAGCTAGAAAGATTTATGATTCTTGAAGTATTTTGTAAAACCACTTCTATAATATATCTTTTCAAAGAAGAAAAAAACAGTCAGTATTTATGTGTTTCAAAAGATTCGTGATTCTTGAAGTGATATGTAAAAACACTTATATAATATATCCTCACTACCACATTTGTCATCATTACCGGCGAGATTACCGGAGACAAGGCCGGCGACCGGAAAAGTCGCCGGTAATGTTCATCATTATCGGCGACTTACTCCGTCGCCGGTAATGTCGCCGGAAAATCGCTGGTAATGTTTCAAAACATTACCGGTGACTCCAACCGTCGCCGGCAATGTCAAGCCGAACATTTCCGGCGATTTTCCGGCGAGAATTTCCCCGAAAATGTGAGGCTTGACATTGCCGGCGACGGTTGGAGTCGCCGGTAATGTTTTGAAACATTACCGGCGATTTTACGGCGTAAAGTCGCAGGTAATGTCTCCATTTCTGGCGATTTAATGAATCGCCGGCAATGCCTCTTATATTAGATGCAAATCGCAGGAGCTCATTCATTTTGATCGAAAAAAATCCGCTGAAATCGAAAGAAGGAAAACACTCTGAAATCGATCCTTCGGTATTATCAAAATTAAGGCGCGCGTCGAAAACTCGATCACTCGGGAAGCTATATATATATAGGTACGTATATATACATATATGTGTATATATGTATATATATATGTGTGTGTTGATCAAATCCAATTCGTGAGATATGAAATGTTGTTGATGTCACCGAAACGAGAAAACTGCTTGTAGTTAATCTTATCTTGTGTCTGAATCAATGACTGGTATTATCGTAGTGCTATCGGAGTCAGGCTTAAGAGGGCCTCCTACCTAGTCAAATACATTTTGAACTGAAAAAAGAAGAATACCATCATCGAGTACTGAATTGAATTCAGAGATTAGATCGATATATATATATATGCATGCATGTGTTGATTTAATTAGAGTTGAATTGAGATATCGCGTCGATTATTAGTACGTAGTGAATGTGTACGTGTATATATAATACGGAAATTTGTAGAATTTTCAGGATGGACAAGAGTTGGATGAGCCTCGAAAGATGGGATGTCAGATATCACCAGGGAATTAGGAGTTTTGTGAATTTTGTGAAGGCTAATTGTGGAGACACTACACTTCATTATTGCCCGTGTAAAGAATGTAAGTGTTTCAGCGATCGATTTCATTTTCCCATTGATAAAGTCCAGAAGCACCTGAGTAAATACGGGTTTTGGGATAAGTACACTTGTTGGATTTATCACGGTGAAACATCGTTAGCGGGTCCGCATGATCATGGACAATTTGGTAATGACAGTCCACGCTATGATCATGGAGATTTTGCTGAGAGGGGCAGTTCATCCTATGATCCAACATCGATGTTAATCAATGATATGTTTCCTCATGAGAGCGGTGTATTTGCTGATGAAGCACCAAATGTCCCTCCCGTCGTTGAGGGTTTCCCCCATATTGAGCCAGTCGAGCCATTACCAGGAGCTCATGTCAACACAAGTGGTATGGACAAGTACAACAACCTGATTGCATTGCAACAGACTCCGTTGTACGACGGTTGTAGTAAGACTGTTCTTGAAAGTGTGATGAGAGTGATGCAGCTCAAAATGGAGAACAAAATGTCTGTCAAAGTTGTTGATTCTTGGTTGAAGTGGACTGCTTTGCTACTGCCACCCAGTCATCGTCTTCCTACCACTCATCATAAGGTGCGACATATCCTGAAAGATCTTGGGCTTTCCTACATCAAAATCCATGCATGCAGATATGATTGTATTCTCTTCTGGGGAAAAGATCTCGAACACCTTGAAGCCTGCCCGGTATGTTTTACAGAAAGGTATAAGTTGACTCCTGCAGGCAACAAGAAAGCTGTGAAGATACTTCGATATTTCCCGCTTATTGATAGGCTGGAGCGGTTGTTCATGTGTGCTTTCACGGCCGAGGCAATGAGATGGTGGGCTGAGAGGAATTTGCCTGACGATGACACCCTTATACACCCTTCCGACGGAGATGCTTGGAAGCACATGGTCAGGGAGTTTGATCATTTTGCAGCTGAGGTCCGAAATGTTTGGCTAGGGCTCTCATCTGACGGATTCAACCCTTTTGGCAACATGAGTCTTCAATACAGTATATGGCCAGTTATTTTGGTACCGTACAACCTTCCACCATGGATGTGCATGAAGAAGGAATACAATATGCTCACTCTGTTAATTCCGGGCCCGGGTTATCCAGGAAAGTGTCTCAATGTGTATTTGAGGCCTTTGATTGAGGAGCTTAAGTACCTCAGTGAGTGTGGCCACTTACGATAGGTTCAAAAATGAGATGTTCCAGATGCATGCCATGCTTGTTGGCACTATCAATAATTTTCCTACCCGCGGTATGTTGTCGGGCAACGTTACCAGGGGTTACAGGGCTTGTTCAGAGTGCATGACGGTTGATTGTTGCAGTCCTCATTGTAGTAAAATTGTTCAGATGCGTCACCGTTGTTGGCTTCCATATGATCACCCATTTAGGCAGGATCCAGACGCGTTTGATGGGACTGTGGAAACAGGTGTAGGACCCAGGCGATGGACAGGGGAAGAAATTTTGGAAGTGTTGAATGAATATGATTTTAGCCAGCTGAGCAATCATCCTGACATAGTGGCGTCAATTCCAGACAAGCCCGAAAGGTATAAGTTTTGGGCACACAAGAGCATATTCTGGGAACTCCCCTACTGGCCCAGGTTGCCTATCAGACACTACCTAGATGTCATGCATATAGAGAAGATTGTGTGTGAAAGTGTGGTGGGCACAGTTCTTAACTTGGAGGGGAAAACAAAAGACATCCCTAAGGCACGTATTGATCTGAAAGCTATGGGACTGCGGAAACATTTGTGGTTACGAGATGGTAAGAGAAAAATGCCGCAAGCTCCTTACACCGTCAAGCCGAAGCATAAGCATGAAATTTTTCGGTGGCTGAGTAATGTCAGGTATATATTCTTATATATGACTATGCAGTACGGAAATTGGTTTGCCTTAAATTTTTACCGGATTAAGGTGATATGCGAGAAATATAATTGTTGTCTATATATGGCTATATATATATATATATATATATATGCAGGTATCCTTATGGCTATGCAGGAAATATAAGCAGGTGTGTTAACTTCCGGGACAATAAGATGTACGGATTAAAAAGTCATGACTGCCATGTACTGCTTCAACGGCTTTTCCCTATTTTCATTCGAGGGTACCTGCCCAAAGAGGTGGTGGAGCCGTTGGTGGCCTTGTCAAGATTCTTTCATAAGTTATGCACCAGGGAAGTTAAGAAATCAGATCTCAGGGAGATGCAAGATGACATCATTTTTATCATGTGCAAGCTTGAGAGGATATTTCCGCCAAATTTTTTCGACATCATGCCTCACCTAATGATCCATCTTCCCGAACAATTGTTGCTTACCGGTCCCGTACAAAGTCTTATTTTTACCTTAGTTAACATGCACTTGTTAACTTGTAGACAATTGGGAGCCTACAAGGACTATGTGAAGAATAAATATGCACCTGAAGGGTGTATCGCTGAAGCATATGTTGCGCACGAGTGTGTAACGTACACCAAAGTGTATTTGGGAGCGCTTGAGGACCCCCAACAACAGATGCCGATAGATGAACCTCAGTTCAACCTTTCTATCATCTCCAATGACGTGGTAGTACAGGGAAGCTTGCCAAAGTCGTACAAGTTGGATGGAAATGAGGTAGTCATTGCCCACTGGTCGGTACTGATTAACTATGAAGAAGTACAATATTGGAAAAACTATCATCTTCACTGCCCTGCTATTGCCGGAAATGTTGATTACCACAACAGGACGTTTGCAAACTACTTTGGTCAATGGGTAAGGGTATATGCGTATATGTCTTTTTTTTATTGTCATTTTCCTTATATAGCATGTGTGTACGTGGTTTTGTGGTTTCTATGTTCATAATTTCTTGTGTGGTTTCTTATCGTTTTCAGATGAACCATGTAGCAGATGATGGTTGCCCAGAGTGGTCAAACGAATTGAGGGTCCTGGCGATGAAACCGATAGCTTCAAAAGTTTACTCGATGTGTCAGGTCAATGGCGTTAAATTTATATGTGAAAATCGAGACGACCGACTGAAAACACATAATTGTGGGGTGATGGTCCATGGTGGGCAGGATGGCGTTGACTATTATGGTGTCCTTCATTCAGTAGTTGAACTAATTTATGGGAACCGCATGAAAGTGCACTTGTTCAAGTGTAGATGGTTTGATACTAGCCCGGAGAACACAAGGACCGATCAGTACGGAACATTTTCGGTGAATACTGCTACTACCTGGTATGAAGATGACCCTTTCGTTCTTGCCTCATCAGTAAAACAAGTGTTTTACCTAGACGATCTTCTTAACAAAGTCCCGTGGAAGGTGGTTAACCATGTTGCTCATAGAAACATATACAGTGCTGCCACACTTGGTGATACCGCAGATGATGAGGAAGTTACTGCATACCAAGAGCCAAACGCTTTTGACATTCCGGAATCATCTACGATTCGCCTTAATAATGTGAGATATGGGAGTGTGGTTCGAATTACTGGAGCAGAACTTCTCGATGTTAATCCATATGAAGTTGATGCTGATTCAGATGACGAGGAGAGGCACATATTGCCAGAGGTTACCTATGAAACCGAGTCAGACTCAAGTGATGACGATGATTACGATTATCATCCTTAGTACGTTAATGATGTAGTCGGAAATTGTAGTAAAAAAATGTAGTCGGAAATATGATGTAGTCGGAAATATGATGTAGTCGGAAATTGTAGACGGAAATTGTTGTCGGAAATTGTAGTCGAAAATCGTAGACGGAGATAATGGAAATTGTAGTTGGAAAATGTAGTCAGAAAATGTAGACGGAAATCATAGACGGAAATTGTAGTCGGAAATCGTAGACGGAAATCGTAGACGGAAATTGATAATGGAAATTGTAGTCGGAAAATGTAGTCGAAAAATGTAGACGGAAATCGTAGACAGAAATTGTAGTCGGAAATTGTTGTCGGATATTTTTCGGGAAATGTCAACATTACCAACGAGTTATAAGCAACTCGCCGGCAATGTTGTCTGGATAGGAACTGCCCAGCTCGAGCCCGAGCTTCATTTCTCCTCCTCCTCCTCCTCTCCCTCTCCTCCTCCTTATCCTCTACTCCTCCTTATCCTCTCCTCATCCGATCCTCTCCTCCTCTCCACCGATTCTCATCTCCTCTCCTCCTCCGATCCTCTCCTCCTCCCCTCCTCCCCTCCTCTCCTCCCCTCACCTCCGTCGCCGGCAAAGCAGAACGGACTCCACCATGGCAAGTCTGATCCTCTCTCTCTCCCTCTCTCTCTCTCTCTCAATTTTTAATTATTTTTGTGTATGTGTATGTGTATGTGTATGTGTATGTGTATGTGTATGTGTATGTGTATGTGTATGTGTATGTGTATGTGTAAATTAATTAGGGTGCTAAGTTGGAAATTAGGGTGATAAGTTGTAAATTTATATGCAATGTATATATATGTGATGTATATATATATAGGTATGTGAAAATTAAGTGATGTATATATATGTGAAAATTATGTATATATGTGGTTTGGATGAATATGTGATGTATATATATGTGAAAATTAAACCTAATTAAGATGCATGATGTATATATGTGTGTGAAAAATGTGGAAAATTAATTAGGGTGTGTGATTTGGATGAATATGTGAAAATTAAATTTAATTAAGATGCATGATGTATATATATATACATCGAAAATGTATATATGTTAATTTAGGTGATATAGTTGTTAATTAATCGTATAAATTAAGGTGGAAATCGGGATCGGAACGGTTTAGAACCAGAATGGTTTTAAACCGGAACGGTTTGGAACCGGAACTGTTTGTAACCGGAACCGTTTGAAACCGAACGGTTCCAGGTTCAAACGGTTCAGGTTCCAAACCGTTCCGGTTCCGATTTGTTATAGAACCAAAACGGTTTGGAACCGGAACAGTTTGGAACCGGAACTGTTTGTAACCGGAACCGTTTGTAACATAACGGTTCCAGTTCCAAACGGTTCCAGGTTCAAACTGTTCCGGTTCCAAACCGTTCCGGTTTCGATTTGTTATAGAACCGAATCCTTATGACTATTACGGTGTCTAGGAGGTTTTGCAGCAAATTGGCTTCGGAGAGGTTCCCGAAATAGTGGAGGGAGCAGTAGTCAAGCTTCCTCCTCACCCGCAGTTAGCAACACTCCCAGTGGGCCAATGATGAGTGCTCGCACGAGAGCCTTGCTAGAGGCGCGAGCTGAGGAGGAAGCTGCACGATCAAGAGCCGTGCAACCGGAAGTCGAGGCTCGAGCCTCAGTCAGCAGACGCTCAATCAGCAGACATCCCTCCGGTGGCAGAGCCTCAGACGAGCGACAGTCAACGGGGGCATCAGAAACTCCCTCAATCCGAATGCCCCATATTCGCTCGGTGCCTACTCCCGTTTCACGGGAATCATCTGAGGCACATGGTGGTGCTGGCGCCTCATCGTCCATGCCTCGTCTATCTCCGCCGTCTGGTCTCTTCCTACCCGACGAGATTCATGTGATCCCTGAATTCGATGATAGGGGGATGCCTGTTTATGTTGAAGGACGGCCGGAGTTCCTGAGCGTGGAGGAAGCGTACAACTTCATCCCGTTCGACCCCGTGTATCTTTGGAGTGTGAGGTGCACCAACCAACAAACGGACGATGCAGGTAAATTTTATTTAACATCATATTGATGACTTAATTATTACTTAAGATTTACGATAGGTTCAATTAATGATATCAATTTGTTGACATTGTATTATTAGGCAATTTCGTTAATGGGACTGGAAAACGGAAAGGGGCTAGAGGCACCTGCACCGGGAAGAGACTTGAGCAGGCCACCGGGGGAAGGAAAACGCCCATAAGGGCCAATGAGGATGGCGAGGTGATCGAGACATTCGTAACCACGCGCAAATATGTCAGCATGGCCGGTGCGATCGTGCGGGACAAGGTCCCAATGCTTTGGCCAGATTGGGAATCTGTGCCTATCTACGTGAAGATGCAAGTGCATAATGCACTCAGTGTGAGTAAAATCGTATTTTCATTACGTAAATTTTACATTTATTAATTAAGTCCGAATAAATATATAATTTTACCTTTTATATATTCATATTGCAGGTGTGGTTTGACGTGGATGAAGTTCTTATTCACACGTGGGTAGAGCGTCAACTACATATGAGGTGATGTGCTTCGACTTATTTGAATATATATCGAGTTAGATTTTTGTTTATCAAGTGTTTTAATATCTCTAACTTTTTTTCCTTGTTTTAATATAGGTATAAAGAGTGGAAGAACGAGCTTTCTTCCCATTACACTGTATACAAGGAGCTAGGCCGAGGTTCTACCCCTAGCGAATTCCGGTTTAGGGAGTACGAGTGGCTGTGGCTGATAGCCCACTTCGAGCACCCCAAAGCGAAGGTATGCATCCTGAATATATCTTACAAGCCTAATGTATCATATCAGATTGAAATAGTTAGTTACTAATTTTTTTTCATATGTTTATCAAACAAGGCGATTTCGAAGACGAACCGGGCGAATAGATTGAAAAACACCAGGGCCCATCATGTAGGTTCACTCAACTACATGGGTTGGTCGACTAAGGCGCAGCAACAACAAGATGTGAACCCGTTGGTGTATATTCATCAGAAGTTCTATCCGCAGTGCCCTGAAGAAGTGGTAAGTCTTTCGCCTCTCCATGTGTTAATAAAACTATTTTTCGATATTAATAGATTTTGTTAGCTAATACGTTATTCATTTTCGCTTTTCAATTAGGCGAGAGTGGAGGATGCGACCGCAGAAGTGACCATGAGTATAGCTCGGTCTAACCATCCTGACTGCTCCGAGGAAGAAGTCACCCAGTATGCCTCTCAGATCGATCCGCTTGATCGCCCGATAGCGGCTCAGATCATGGCAAAAGCGTGCGGGACTGGAAAGAATACCTACTACTATAGGGGAATGGGCTCGGCGGGCGAAGGAGTATTGAAAAACACTTCAGAATACTCTACCGGGTGAAGAAGTTCAACTTCTAGTCGTAACGTCGTAGCGGAGCTTCAGAGGACGCGGAGGGAGTTGGAGGACCAAAAGAGGCAAGCAGCCGAGCAGCAGGCAATCAGAGATGCCGAGTACCAAAACTTGGTCAGGCAGCAGGCAATCAGAGATGCCGAGTACCAAAACCTGGTCCAGAGTCAGGCACAGATATTCACATGGATGCGGACGATGTACGAGGCTCAGACTACCGGACAACCGTTAGCCACACCTCCACCACCACCACCACCGCACCAGTTCCCTGTGTTCCCTAGTTATCCACCACCACCACCGCACCAGTCAACGCCAGAGCAAGACCAGGGTAGCCACCGGAATTCAAATGAGTACATGGATTACTTCGACCCTGACCCGCAAGTTCCTCGACCTTGACGTGTAGTTGTAGTTAATTTTCGTATCGTCGTTGCTATTTGTACTGTACGTTGGACATTTATGTGTACTGTTGAACTTGTATGATTGTACGGTTTATGTCTTTCAATGCAGGTTCTGTAATTGGGCCCAATCCAGAACCGCGTTTTTTTTTTCAAAATTTTTCCAGACATTGCCGGCGACATGGACCTCAGTCGCCGGCAATGTCTTACATTCCGGCCACGGCAGAGATAGCATTGCCGGCGACACCATCGCCGGTAATGTCCAAGACATTACCGGCGACTGGTAATGTCTTGACATTGTCGGCGACTCAAGTTGCCGGTGATGTCTCGGACATTACCGGCGACGGCGTTTCCCGTCGCCGGCAATGCTATCTCCGGCGGGAAATTTCCGGCGACGACATTGCCGGCGACTTGTCGCCAGTAATGTCAATTCCGGCGAAAAAAAAACAAGGCCGGCGACTTAAAGTCGCCGGCAATGTCTCTTAATGTGGTAGTGCCTCGAGGAAAATATGAGTTGCATACTTGCATGTAGTGTGCATACATTAGCTAATTAATTGGATGCATACACTAGCTTAAAAAACATGGGCGACGAAGATTGCTCAATTTTCATCGCCCCAGATTGATCAATGCGACGAAGACACTCCTCGTCGCTTCATATTGGTCGTCTCAGTTTATTGAAGCGACCAACATCGTTCTTTGTCGCCCCAATGGCGTTGAAGTGACGTAGGTCATTTCTGAGGTTTGTTCGTCGCCTCATTTGAACTGAGGCGACGAAGAAACTTACCTTCGTCGCCTTGGCTCTCTCCTCCAGTAGTGATCAACTTTAACCTCTCACGATAATCTTGCTATTTTTCCGTAGTCGACATACATATAAGTTATGAAGGATATCTTGATGGATCCCAAACTTTTCGCTTGGGAATTTGACATAGGCACATAGCTCATTAAGCACTAAAGCTTCTTTAGCTACCAGCAAAGCCAAGTGATGGAGCAAGCAAAAAGGTGCGCGCATGCTTTCTTCTTTTACTACTTCCTCTCAATCACTTCTAGCAAGTAGCAAGTTGCATGTGCAATGTTTTGTACATGATCTGAGCTTTGTCTAATTAAGATTTACATCATATCTAATTGCATGGTTTTGATGGTAGAGATCGAACCCAAAGTTGGCCTCGATCAGTTGGGAACCTACAGGTACCACTAAGGTTGAAGGAGAAAATAGTCAGAGATGCAATTTGAAACTTTGCATGCAACTGTATCTGGGCTGAAAAGAATGTAAAACTTATGTAAGCTTACCATTTTCTGATCGAGAACCAACGAACACACATACAGTTGATTGGGGTGGTTGAACGTACGTGGATTCTCTCTTACAGTTGCACAGAATTATTCTGAGCTTCAAACAAGGTCGTATGACAATTTTTGAAAGGAATTGATGCTTTGAAATCGAGCTACCATTGTATTCCAAGTTCTGAATTGATTCTTTGAGCTTGACCATTGTATTCCAAGTTCTGAATTCTGTTCGGACCAACCATGCACGCATGCCCAGTCTTAATTTTTTTGTTTTAAACATGTCAAAAAGTAATGGAAATATGTCACCTAATTTAAAGGAATATCAATCACACTCGTGCATTATGTATCTTGCTATAAATAAAAGAAGAAATGGTGCTTAAATGACTGTTATATGTCGTGCCAATGTCAAATCTCCCATGTGGGTTGAATGTTCAAGCGATCAAAGTCGATCGAAAAGAGAGGTTTACAAGCTCTATTGGCTGAAGACTTGAGAGATAAAATTTAGGGTTGTTATATGAAGGGCTTCACTGCCTTCACATAACTAAATAATATAATAAAAAATGCTAACCAACAATACTTTATTTGAGAAAACAATGAAGATTACTTGGAATGAAAATGAGAAGTGGGAATAATTCAAGAATAAGAGTAGGGCGGGAGCTAGCTAGGGGCCAGCAGGGGCCGATGTCCCTCTTGAGTTTAGAATAATTACGTTGAGTTCCCATCGCATGCATTATTGTAAAATTGTTGTAGTGGTAAATATTACCTTATGTGGACTAGGTCAGGCTTTCGAATCTTCACATTGGCAAGTGACATCTTTTTCTTCTCAGTTTTTCTTTTCAATTTTTTTTGTTCTTTCAATCTTTTACAAAATAATTGGCATATCCTTCTTGGTTTTTCAAAAAAAAAATCATCAAAACAATGACATGCCTTTTGAAGTTTTTTTTTTCTTTCAATTTTTGTACTATAAAAAAAAATTATGCCCCCCTTATATCAAATCTTGACTCCGCCCCTGAAAATATTTATATGTTTACTAACGCATGCGTAAAGGAATTGAAATAATTTCGGATAAAACTATTTCCGCATTTACTAACTCTTAAATTTAGCTTAACTTCAATCAGCACGATGGAATATGAACTTGAACGGAAGTTCTGCATATGAAGATGTTTTCCAACTCCACCTGTACTGATTCGGCCATGAGTTTATTGAGCGTTAATAATGCATATTTTCCAACTTTACATCCGCTAGTTTAATGATGACAAGGATGTGGCCACTTCATGCCGATCTGGATCTTACGTGGAATGTCATTTCATATCGCATCCCAACTGTTTCAGTTACAAAATGGTTAAGGGATATGCCAAAGCCAAAAAGATAAAGTAGGTTTTTATCCTAAATCTAGTTTCATCTCCTTTCCACTAAATGATAGCAAAAACTCGACCAATCTTCAAATCCCATTAAAACAGAGATAAAAAGTGCAACAAAATAAAAATAAAAACACATGCAATGTTATGAGAGAGAGCCTTGTCGATCACACGATACAAAAAAAGCATAACTTCTTCATCAAAATGAAACGAAGATATTCGATGTGGCTATCAGGCTATGTGGACTGCATTGGACTTACATGCCGACAAAACAATATAAAGATAAAGCTCCTGCAGTCGTGATGATAATAGTGCTATAGCACAGATGATAAATGATGAAGATGAAGATGAAGATGAAGATGCAGAAATGTTTCTAAGTGAATGATAAGGACTAAGCTCTTAAGGGCTAATGAAATCAACTCCACAAGCGATACATAATAATTTCTCTAGCTCAAGTTGAAGTCTGCTACACCAAATCATTAGAACCTTGAGCAATATATGCATGCACTGTTGGTATTCGTTATTCAACGACATTGATACGGTTCTTCCAAACTCTGGTTTTCATGATCGGGAACAAAACGTTGATTTTTGTTGCCATTTCTACTTCATGTATGCATGACATTAATCTATATATAAACCATTTGTAATCTCCTTTATTTTGTAAGATGAAAGTTTACCATGTTGGTATACTGTATACATGCAAGCAATAATTGAAGCTGGTAATTGGTAGCTAGGAGCCTCCTAGGATATCAAAAAATTGAAAAGTTGGTCAAGTTGGTGAGATGCTGATAGTACTAAAAGTCTTTTCCTTACATTTTAATTTGCTTTCCAGGATATTTTCCTAATCATTAAAGCATTGGAGAAAGGTGAAAATAGATTAAAACAAAAATGAAAAGTAAAATGATAACATAAAAGAAGAGATCAGACTGTAAGTGGTAGCTAGAGATGATAGGAAAAGTATATTCACATTATATCTAGTAGCTTGTAGCCTAGTACTGTGTGATATATACCTGTGACCGGCTAGATGCTGCCAACATATTATGAATTTCTTAGGGTTTCGTTTGAAATTGGGTAAGCTAGCTTCTTCGAACAACATCTCAAATAATAGTGCATGTAATTAATCAAAATATATTATGGTTATAGTATATTAGGCACGTACCAAATAACACATAATGTAGCTAGCTCGAAAAAACATCTAATTAAAGAAGTACTGAAATTAGTGAAAAGTTGTTTATAAGTAACCAATATTAGCAGTGAAATGAGCGAGATTACTCTAATGGTCATTGTGTGCCTCCCACTCACCTTCTAATTTCAAACCCTGATAGCCCCCAAACTTTTGATCGACCTATCAAAAAAAACAATATTAGCAGTGAAATGTTGACCACTAATTAAATCATTATACGTAAGCTATTCTTTGATAGAAGTACTACTTCCAATTTTTATTTGTATGTTGCTTTAGTGAATCTTTATATATAAGAGCTGTTTAAATATATATATGTGTATATATTGCACTCAATATCAAAAAATTACACTAGACGACGAAATCTTAATATATTCGTCGTTTAAGTGGCTCTTAGACGACGAAAACAAAATCTTCGATCAAGAGGCAATTTTGTCGTCTAGGCTAACTTTTAGACAACGAAACTAATTTTCGTCGTCTAACACATTTCTTAGACAACGAAAATCAGTTTCGTCGTCTAAGTATACTATCTTAGACGACAAAAATATCTTCATCGTCTTAAAAGACCTAGTTAGACGACGAAACAAAATTCGTCGTCTAAGTTTGCACTTAGACGACAGACATTTTCATTTCATCGTCTAAAAACATCTTCAAAACCTAAACCCCAAGTCTTAAACCCTTTCCTCTAAATCCGAAAAGCTTTAGGCGACAAAACTCATTTTTTGTCATCTAAATACAGTTTCACAATATGATCTCTAAGAGCACGACCATGTATACCATCTTAAAATACATATTTTTTTCATCGAGGACATAGAGTAAACAATTCTTGGACTATAAATGTCGACAGTTCGAAAATCGGAGTTAGGATATTTTTTTTCTTTTAACTATTTTTCGATAATCACTAAATTCATACAATCGAATCATAAATATGATTCTAATCTGAATTAGGTTGAATTTTTTTCTACAATACTGTATAAATGTAATGCTTACATGATGGTTGATTTTTGTAATGCTTACTATAAATGGACTATAAATGTCGACAGTTCGACGACGTCGGTTATAGTCAGCTGGCTAAAGTCGGTCGGTAATACTATATCCAACGAGGTTTTTACCCATTCTCGTCGGCTATAGTACTATAACCGACGAGATTTCTAAAAAAAATTTAAAAAAAATTATTTTTTCACCATATCCGACGTGATTTTTATCTCGTCGGCTATAGTTTGCCATATCTCGTCGGATATAGTGTTTTTTCCGGTAGTGTCGTCTAAGTTCAAAATTTTTGGTGATAATTTTTTCCGCCAAATTTTTTTTTACCAAAAACTTAAATCACTTAGTTAGGTGACGAAAAATGTTAGTTTCGTCAGCTAAGTGATCGCCTATAAAAAAAAAATTCATCCCTTATTTTTCACAATCTCTCAAAATTTCTCTCTCTCTAAAACCATACATACCACTACCACCACCACCTCGGCACCACCACCACCACCACCACCACCACCACCAGCTCCACCTCCACCACCTCGAAACAACTACAAACCACTCCACTACCACCTCGTCACCACCATCACCATCACTACCACCACCACCACCATTACCATCATTAAATTATCTCCTAATTATATTACAATTTTGGCATTAATTAATAATTAACATTTAATTATTTAATTTTGATTTAATTAATCTTCTTCTTTTTAAAAAAACAACAACTTAATTAGACGACGAAACGACAAAAAACCTTCATCATCTAAGTGGATTATTTTTTTTATAAAAAAAATTGACACTACGGTGATGAATAACCTAAAATTGCGTCGTCTAAGTGTTTTAACTTAGACGACGAATTGTGAGTTTCATCGTCTAAGTTAACACTAAAACGACGATAATTTTCGTCGTTTTTTCATTAATTTTTCGTCGTCCAAAATTCTAGACGACGAAAAAAAAATTCGTCGTCTAAGTACTTAAACCAGACAAATTTCATCGCCTATGCGTATTTTTTTGATAGTGACTCTACAAGCTGATGCAATTGCCTAATTGAAAGGACCCGACTCCGATTTAGTTGCCTAAACCGAAATCAAACCCCCTCAAAAACACGACCTTAAATTTTTTTTGCCAGAGTTTACTATTAAAACACATAAACCATTATTAGAACCTGCAAAGAAATACACTTCGAATATTCCACAAAGGCCAAACCGTGGGGCTCCGTTCCCCATCCGGATTTCTCAACAACATATATATAATAAACTAAAAGGTTTACAAGAAATCCAAAATCATTCAGGAGTATACTCAACTGAAACACAGTATAAGTCTCAGAGCGACGCCTATATACAACATTTACAACGAGTAGGTCAAACAAGAAACCTACAGAAACTGAAGAGTGGTCCGAACTCTATGCCTCCGCAGTCGACGCACAACACAGGAACTCAAACTGCAAACTGGGCAACGGAAACCGAAAAGCCTAGGGGAAAGGCAAATAAAATCGTTAGAGTGAGTGGACGAAAATAAACATATGTCTTTCACCATTTATATAGTCATAAAATAATGCGAGTTCATAAATGCATAAAAGTCGCCACTCCGACGGATTTCCCTGCCAGAGTAGCAAGTCGGGTGAATCTCTCAAACCCAATGGTGATAAACTAGGCGAATCTCTCAAGCCTAGTCGGCATATCAAGCGAATCTCTCAAGCCTGATAGATGGACTATCGTTGATCAGCCGCGTAGCCAATGCATCGATGCTAAATAAACAAATGCCATCACCGATAAAATAAACAATACTTTTCAAACGATAAATAATCTGAACATTGTACTAGAAACAAATATTGAATCAAGAACTCGCTACAACAGTGTAAATAAATGTCCACTCACAGAGCAAAGCTAGCCCTGAGGTCCGGCGGAAGATCCCTCGCCAAACGCTCGATTTCGATCACTTGAATAACAGGGATACGATCAATACATAAAGAATCACAACATACGAAGCTAATACGTCAAGAACCCCGTGTTCTCGAAAGACGTACTGCTCGAAATATCGACGAGGATTACAAAATTCACAAAATATACCCAATTAACCCTCATCCGAAAATATAAATTCAAATCAACCCAAAATCCTCAAGACTACACTCGGGGTGCGATTACGAGCAAAACGGTATAAAACTTCCCAAAAATTCCAAAAAAGTCAATCTCGCCGGAGCTCCGCCGTTGACCGCCGCCGGTGCGGCGTCAACGGTGACCTATTCCGGTGAAAATTTTCATATCACATCTACTCCTCAAGCCCAACAACTTCCTCTTCTACCATCAAAACCAATTCCAGCCACATCGGCCGGAATTGAGCTCAAAAGTTGCAAACTCCATGGATTCCGGTGAGCTTTTCCGGCGATCTTCAAACGGCTTTCAAACTTGAAATCTCTCCACCCAAAAGGTTCTATGGATTGAGAGGAGCAAAACCTCCAACCCCATCGACCCCAAAAGTGGCCGGAAAATCCCACCCGATTCCGGCAAAAATCTCAAACTTCACCGAGTTGGTTCTCCCTCAATACTCAACCAAATCAACTCAAACCAAGTTCAAAACAATAGAAAATTACGAGAGGAAGCTAACCATACCAAACTTGTGGTCTGAAGTGGCCGGAATCAGAAGGTCAACGGTGAGTCAATGGTGGTGCAAAATCCCTTCGGTCAACACGGGTCAACGGCCCAATTTTGGTCAACTCGACCCAAATGTGATTTTTTGACAATTTTACGACTATTCCGATATTTATACTCGAGACCAAAACGATCAACGGTCGTAAAAGGATCAAAACCAATCGGATAAACACGATTAAATCCAACGGTCACAAATATTCATACATATTCATCGGATATCGGAAAAATCCTCAGAAAACTCCTACGAGCTCGAAATCATAAACTCTACAACTCTCGTGAAGGAACTCATATCAAATTCATTACCGAAAATATCGTCGTGAACTAACCCGCCATATTAACCAATTACGACTAAACCGCGACTAATCACGAAACTCGCAAATCAAACCAGTTAACTACCATTTCCGGTTCGAGTTGTCATACTAATGTTATACAAGAGTGCATATTCATAACTGACCAGACATTACTTAACTAATTATACTATAAAAGACCTCAAAATGGGATGGCGCAAATTGGACATATTATATAGATCTAGAATAAAGGGGTAGGGAAAGCCATAATTTAGTGTTTATGGTGGGATCCCAAATCTTAAGACAAGTAACTTTTGTAATATATCTGTTCATTGCTTCATTTATATATTCTGTAAGGAAATTCCAAAGTTAATGTTTTACTATATATATCATAGAGCAATTTTATTTTATTCTATGCTTCATTCGATTAGCAGAGGTTCGGACCTAAAATAGTGCTCGACCTCTATAATGCATGATAAGATTAATTTATGCATGCTTAGTTATTTTACTCAAACGTATAATTGGTAGAAACAACAAAAGTTCATATATATATATATATATATAGTGTTACTATTTAAGTTAGTGCTCAATTTTTAGACTAAGTTAATTCAACAACTTTGTTTTTTTTTTGAAGGGAGGTGAATACTGAACATTATTATTATTATTATTATTATTAGAGTACAAGAAGGCCGCGGGGACGTAACACCATAACCCCGAGCTACATCATCATCAACACCAATATCATTGTAGAGAATCGAACATCCCAAATAGTAATGAACATAACTCTCTCCTAACCAAACCTTATCCACGTCTCCCACACTAGCGAGGTGAGCTAACCTATGTGTCACAACGTTCTCTTCTCTGTAGATATGATGGATATTGAATGATGCAAAGAATTTTAAAAGAACTTTACAGTCATCCAACACTTGCCCTATCACGGATAACTCCTCTCATTCACGAGACAAAGCCGCAACAACCACTGCACTATCCAAAATGGAGACAAATATTGATCGATATGTTGTGTATTTTATAGTGAATATCACTATTTTTGAAATTAAATAGAACCTTATAGGCAAAACATTAATTGGAGAAATGTCTTACTCGCTAAACAACGTGTATATGTCAGGCCCAAATTAACTTCATGCATAAAATCAAAATTAAGTCTCTCGTAACAAACTAATCAAAACTCACAGAAAATAATGAGAAAATAACATATAACGTAAGAGTTATCTTATAAGTCATGAAAGAAAATAAAAACATAAAATTTAACAAACCTAAGAATTGAGATATTATATCAAGCGTATTCATGTATTATTAGATAATGAGTGCTCTTAGCTATAACAAAGTAAACTCGATGAAAGAAGTACTTTATGAGAAAGAATAGATACATACCTTTTATGCTCCAAAAATCCCATATATGGTATATACTTTATCCTCACCGATGTAATTAAGCTTAATTACTTGTGTTTGCACCAAGGTTGCTTAGCCATGCCAGCAGCTACAACGCTACACGGTTTCAGACCGTGATGCCCAACGGAAGCTTCGAGCTATAGATTGGCCATAAGAAAGAGGATTTGGTAGGGTAACTTCAGACCGCCTTATCTCATCTTACAAATTGACATATGTCAATTATAATCAAAACTTTACGTGTGGGTTCCATTTGCTGCTGAAAGTTTTAATATTTTTAAAGATGTGGTTCAGGAAAGGAATGCGTTAGTTATTTTCTGTAAATAACCTGTCAACTGCCGATGGTGTATGGCTTCGTATTCTTCAGACCAAGAATCCATACGGACCTTTTGTGCATCCGTGGTTAGCATATCGACCTTAGTTTGAAACTTTGAATCGAATGGTGTTTCAGTTGAGTCTTCTTCATCATGCACACGGTGATCAATTCTTATAATTGATTCTGGTTTGATCTATGGAATCAATGGTCAGGATTCATTGCAGGTGTAAAAGCACGAGGTTTGGCTGAGGTTCTTTTTCTTTTCATTTTGGTACGTGAAGTTTGACAGCTTAACTTTTGCAGCAAGTAAGCTAGGTGATCGATACGTGTTGTGGCAATGCGGCCACTGCTGGAAATAAGAACAGTTCGGTTCTCACTATAATTTTTAGTAATCAGAACTGAACTGTTGGATGTATATACAATCGATGTCTTATATTTAAATACAAAATCGTTTGGAATCGAACCAATTCAAGAATCGATTTGGTTTCACGATTCCTTAATTTAGAACCGAACTAAAATTTACAATTATTGTTTGATTTGTTTTTACTATATATAAGTTGATTCTCATCATAACACATTTATTGATTGACATTAATATAGAAATATATTTCTTAGTTCTAGTGTTTAGTGACAAAAATAAATAAAAATATCATACAACTTTGTAAAAGAGGGTTGACTCATGATCTGATGATCATCAAATAAGTCATCTAAGTGACATAAACAAAATAACAAATGACATACCCAATATATGACCTATGATCATCAACTTGGCGATTTAAATGACAAACAAAATAATAAATCCTTCATATGTAATGATATATTGAAATATAATTCTAATATTAGTGAAAATATGAACTTAATATTGTTCTCGACAGTTCTTGTAAAATGAAAACGAAAAACTAAAACTGAATCAAACCGTTTTAATATCCCTGACAAATTATATACTCTAAAATTTTAGAACCAAATGGCAAAGTTCCGATTCGATTCGAATCGATCTCCGTTATAAAGTCTCAGGCCAACCTTCCAGTTTGTTGTTGTAAATCGACATGCACTAATATCTCTTGGGGTGTATTAACTTGTTGAAGTATTGATTTGGGGAACTAGAGTATTCTTGTTGCCTCCACTATTCTTTAATATTTTCTTTTGAAATTGTGCCAGTCCATCGTCGCCGCCGCCGCCACAATCACCAACTTCACGGCTTCATCACTGCCACCATGTCTTTAGTTGATCCCACAACGTACATCACTATTACGGCATTACCAACATTTCTAAACCACTGTGAACTCTCCACCATTTAATCGTTACTATCTATTCAAAACTAACTATTGCAGCAAACGCTTGTAATAGACAACCAAATGGAATCATTCAAATGTCAGTGGGTATGTGATTTGGGTCTGGCCGTCTGGGTTTTCATCCGACCGTGCAAGTTAAATAAGCCGGCAACCGCAAGTGTACCGTGTACGGACGTAGTTTTCATCCCACAATTCATTAAGAAATATATCAGTAAATATATATATATTGTGTAAGTTTCGCATTAAAACTTTGTTGTTGAGTTTCATTTTAGACAAAATTAAACACATAATTTGATAATTGAAATTAATTATCTTTTATATTCACATTTAAGCATTGCGCATTCAAAATTTCAACTCATCGTTTAGTCACTTGATCATTGCATTATTTAATGATGCATACAGTTCATCCATTTTAGCCTATATATAATATGAAAGTGGTGATCATATAGTTGAATGGTCTCTTATTGAGGTGAAATTTAATACTCGCGATGCTTGGATGAGAATATAAAAAATGATTGATTTCAATTATCAATTTCTTTTCAATATATACTAGAAGATACACACACCCATGGGTAATCTAAATGATGAGTTGTTTCAATGGTCAAGTAATTTTGTCAAACTTGTGAAAATCGAAAATTCGCTACATTTTTTAAAGTGAAGCTCCACTATAGATAGTGACTGTTTATACTTAGTACCTAAATGGGATCGAAATTAAGCTAGGTTTTTTTAAAGCAACCACATTGTGAGAAGTTCGAGTATGTTCGACAGTAAATACATATGTACAAGTAGAAAAGTTAAAACTATTGTAATATAGACTAACCAATTGTTAAAGAAGATGTTCAATAACAATCCTAGAGCTCCGAGTTTCTTGGATATGTACTCGTGAGATTAGGATCGAACCCTAGCCCCTCCTAAGGTTCCGATCACCAGCGTGAGTTCTGCTCATGGCCTCCTACTGTCCCCTCCGATCTCCGACCTTCCTCCGTGATTGGCCTGAGTGAGATCCCTCATGATTCTTTTATTTCGTTCCTCCTTTTCTCCTCTCTCTCCTATAATCTGTCTTCTCTCTACCTTTAATGACTCCCTTGGCAAAGAATTTGTTTGCCGGCAATGATATCCAAAGTGGTGTGTGGCTATGGCAATGGGTGTCAGTTGTGATGAACCTGAGTTTTGGACGATGGAACATCGACGCTGTGCGTGAAGGGTTTGGTTTGTCCCGGGCAGTCGGGATTGGTGGAAGATGTAAGCGAGCGATGACTACTGAATAGTACAGGAAGGATTGGCCCATTCGTGAGCACCTTAGGCCTGGGTTTCTGATGGACTGGCAACAGCTAGCAAAGGACACTACCAAAAAAATACACATAGGCGATGAAGCAATTTAGTCGTCTAAGAGGTATTTTTCGTCGTCTAAGTGTCGTAGTGCAAGTACTTAAACGACGAAATCCAAAAGTTTCGTCGTCTAGGTCTTTTAGGCCACGAAAGTAATTTCGTCGCTGAATTTCATACACAAATTTTTTTTATTGAAAAAGACAACGAAAATTTTTGTCGCGTAACTTCCCTTGGACAACGAAACAATTTTGTTGCCTAAGTGTCATAACTTAGACGACGAAATATTTTTGTCGTCTAAGTGAAGACACTTAAATGATGAAGTTGTTTCGTCATGTACAATGTGACATTTAGATGATGAAAGGGCCGGGAAGTGTCCGTCATCTAAGTTTTACACTCGGACGATGAATAGGGTAACTACTTCGTCATCTTAGTGTATTAACCTAGAAGGCGAAATCTTCAAATATCATCGTCTAAGTGATATATATTTTTATTTTTAATAAATATTTCAGAAATATAAATTGATTAAATAAAAAATTAAGAAAAATACTCATCAAATATTTATTCAATATAAAATTTGTACAAAAAAATTGTACCGTTCCGATTGAAATATAAACTACGTACATACGAAACTAAAGAAAAATATTTACATTGGCGGGAGTTTGAGCCCGGTGTTCGGATGGTTATTATCAGGCCCATAATCTCGAGGCGGGACATTCGACTGACAGAAGGGCGGAGGGACCATGCCTTGCGACTTGAGGTACTATCTCATGAAGGACACCTACGATTGTAACATACCAGCCTGCACCTGGGCTGATCATATCTTCTCCTAGACCAATCAAGCTTGCAACTTGGCCACTCGAACCACATCCTCAACTGCTCGGACCCGCTCCTCGGTAGCCGCCGCACTCAAGTCTCACTAGACTGCCCGTCCAAGGCCACGAATCTCCTTCCCAGCTTGGTGACTGAAAACTATCTCTGCAATAGCGATCTGAGTCTCCAAAGACAGAAGAGACAACTCTCCGGGTGACATCTGCGGGTTCTGCGACTGTACGCGCGCCACTTTCTCGGCGGCCATTTCTTTCACCGATACTTGAAATAAATGTCGTGAACAATATATGATTGTCGATTTCTAAACAAAATTTGACATAGTTTTCCCTAAAAATTGAGGAAACCAAAAACCTGCACGGAAGAAAACACTTCAAATAACAATTTCCAAAAGAACAAACTGTGGGCACTGATTCCCATCCAGATTTCTCAAGTTCATAATCATGTCTAATGTAGCCAACTAAACCAAAATCCAACAGCACAAACTAATTAAATGTCCTAGTCATTATTCAATTTCTTCAAACCAATAGTAAGATTAAACTCATTCAATTTCAGAATAAGTTGAACTTAGGGCATGTTGACTCGTGATATCTTCTTCCTACTCAGGCCTATAGTAAGCAGACACGGCGGCATCAATATGTGGGTACTTGGAACCTGCATCTATATGAGCCTTTGTGATGTTGATCATCTTGCATAAGCCCGAACCATGGTGGTACATCTTCATCCCACGATTAGCTTTGTTCGCCTTCGACCTTCTCTGTTTCATTATAAGGGAAAATAATTAATAATTAAAAATTTTAAATCATTATATGATTAATTACACTAAAACAAAGAAAGACGAACATTACACTGGTCAGACTGAAAGTGCTGGACCAACCAATCCCACTCATATTTCCTTTCGTTGAACTCCTTTGAGACACTAGAGGTGCCGTATTCCTTGTAGTGCTTATGCAGCTTGTGCTTCCATCTCTCTTAAGTATCTGAGGCCGTCTTCTGTACCACTTCCAATAGCTTCGTACTTCTCTCCAAGTCAAAGTTTACTTAAGAAAAAATAAAAAATGATTAAACTCTTAAACCCTATATTTTACAATTATTTATGAAATAAAATAAAATTAAATAGACCATATTACTGAGAGTTTGCGGACAACTCTGATCGTCCCAAGTAGGGGTCGTCATGCGTACGTTGCCCCCTACAATTTTCCCAATTTGAGACGTGGTAAAACTGGATATCTCCTTTGACGGAAGGTCTTTGGTGAAATTATCATAATGCGCGCCGATCCGGTTCCCCATTGTCTTGCATATTTTTTTTGTACTTTTCTTCCATTCCCAATTCCCCAAGTGCATTTGGCGGCGGGGGCTGAGTGGTCCCTACTGGTTGCTTTGCGTCAGATGCTATAGCAACCAGAATTTTTGGAAGACTGCATATCCTGCGAGGATATCCTTGTGCCCAAATTCAGATTTATGGCTCGTCGTCTGTCAATTGGACATTAGGAGCATTCGGAACTGTCGCTGACATTGAAAACCACGGGAGTTGTAATGGACTCCTCTGACTGTTGACCCCAACCCAACTAGTTGAATTACAATAAGGCCCTCTGCTTATGTTTGGTGCGTCTCGTCCTCCCGCCAGACACCTTAAGCGCTACAACCGAAACCATATATGCAACATTTACTCAACAAAACTAACCATATTCTTTAAAACATATACATATTCATCTAATCCAGTACCTATTCAACACAACCTAATACATCCGTAAATTCATCCAACACAATCGGTACCTAAATCATCAAACACAACTACAATTTGACATGCTCATCCTTATTCAGCCTTATCCATTTTCATTCAACATAGTACATTTAGGATCCATTAACAACAATTATACAAAAACTCCATAATCGGAACATATATAAACCTCCATAATCTCAAAAATCTCCCTCAACAATCAATCAACAATCAACACCCACCTTTCATCATTAATCAACATACTTGCATAAACAGTCAACAGAGCATTGAAACACAATCTAACATTAGCTTAAAGCATGAAACTTTCATATCACCAACCACGTAATCAATAACCAACACAAAATAGCACAATTCTACATTAGCACTCACATTAGAAAGTCCACAGATTGATCAACACACAGGACAAAAAAAATTCACACCAAAACCCTAAAATTAGAATTGAATTAATGCG
The DNA here is from genome assembly GCA_946800695.1 of Geum urbanum. Taxonomy (NCBI): domain Eukaryota; kingdom Viridiplantae; phylum Streptophyta; class Magnoliopsida; order Rosales; family Rosaceae; genus Geum; species Geum urbanum. Next base: position 29,399,757 of record OX327010.1, read on the forward strand.
AGAGAGAGAGAGAGAGAGAGAGAGAGAGAGAGAGACCTCGGTGGTGTGAGAAAGAGAGAGAGCCCAATAAGGGCGACGAGGTGGCGATGGAGTTAAGGTGATGACATAGAGCTTATTTGAGAGACATAAAGAGCCTCAGGGAGGGGAGGCTAGGCGGTGACAGAGTCGAGGCTCTGATGGATAGCCAATTTGAGAGAGAGAGAGAGAGAGAGAGAGAGAGAGAGAGAGAGAGAGATAGAGTTGAGTCAGGGTGGGGCGGCTAGGAGTCAAGGTGGCGATGGAGTCGAGGCGATGAGGGAGACTCAATTTGAGAGAGAGAGAGAGAGAGAGAGAGAGAGAGAGAGAGAGAGAGTAGAGTCAGGGTGGGGTGGGGTGGCTAAGTGGCGACGAAGTCGGAGATCGAGCTAGGGATTGCCAGTTTAAGGATTTGGCGATTATGGGTAAAGATATTTACGGAGTTGATATTCTAGAAGGACTTAGACAACGAAGTCATCCACTTTGTTCTCTAAGTGGTTTAAAAATTACTTAGACGACGAAAATTAATAATTTCGTTGCCTAAGTTGTTTTTAAAATTTCACAAAAATATTTGGCGGGTAGGAAAAACCGCCAATTAATTAACTTTGGACAATGAAACTATATACTTTCGTCGTCTAAGCATACACCTAGACGATAAACCCATGTCATTTCGTCGCCTAAGTATTAATTTATTTATTGTTTTAATAAATCAGAAATAATAATTTAGAGTACTGGTATGAACCTTATAAGAAAACAACCGTCAGTTGTAACCGTTTTATTCCTATGACATTGTAGAAAAAAATTGAAGCCAATTTGGAAAGTGTTCTTATTCGAACAATATAATTTTGTGAATATAGACAAAAGTTTAAATATAAAACAGAAACGATCGTTAATTACTAATCGTAAAACTATGTTCGACATTACGAGTATTTTCACTTACGTAAAAAATTTATATATCAATTAAATATAAATTAATTAAAATTTCACATAAAAAGTAGATTAGCAAGGTAATACTTGTTAGACATCTACTAATGTTGTAAAACTTAAGTGCTCGTATTTCTGTATTCACTCAACGCCAATATCAAGGAAATTATATTTGGACAAAACAATCGTTAGATATATTCACTACATCATACTATGTACGGAGACAAATTTTAAGTCAATGCGAAGTTCGTTAAGAGTTTGATCAGCATAGTCAACCATAAAACCGATATTTCAACAAAACAGAAACGTTGATATACGAATCTTCGTAACTCTGATTTTCGAACCGTCGATACTCATAGTCCAAAAATTTCTTACTCTATGCCCTCAACAAATATAATCCGCAATCTAATATGATACATATGATCGTGCACTTGTCATATTGTGAAACTCTACTTAGATGATGAAAATTGTTTAATTTCATCTTCTAAGTATGATTTAGACGACGAAACATTATAATTTTGTTATCTAAGTAAACCTTAGATGACAAAACACTGAAATTTCATCATCTAATATTATCAGGGTTTAGGTTTAGGGTTAAGGGTTAAGGAATGACTTAGATGACAAAATGATAAAGTTTCGTCATCCTCTAGCTCCTCTTCATAGGCATTTTTCTCTAGTTCGTCGATCTCCTTTTAATTAAGATCTGTGACGTGATTAGGTATGAGTAAGTGTTCGTTATAGCAAATCAGTTGCATTTTGTTTGGAATGACATCTGTATCAGGTTCTTGATATGCATTGACATTATTTTGTTGAGTGTCAGTCGCTGACATCCCTTCAAGTTTTATGGCACTCCATATTCCTTGGTGAGACATATGATTAACTACTTTTCATCTTGTATCTGTTTTTAGATCATCAAGATAGAACATCTGCGTGACTAAGGTGGCAAGAGCGAATGACTCATCTTCATACCAGCTTGAGTTTGTATCGACTGATAAAAGGCTAAGATCTTCCTTCGTACACTTGAACTATTTACACTTGAATAGAAAAACATTGATACCATTTCTATATAGTAACAAAACAACATTAAGAAGAAACCTGTAATATACATTAGCACCTTGTCCGACCGCGATCCCACTATTTTGTGTTCTTCTTTCTTCATCTCGGTCCACTGAATGAAACTTGACACCGTTGACAAAATATTAGAGGTAAATATAATGTTGGACCGACTAATGGGTCAACATGTGCTTTTCCCATGACCACCCCCCTCATGGTTAGAAGATTTGTGTAGATCCTCTATCTGTAAAATTGTGAGCAAGATATATGAAGTCTATTTAATTAATTTCTACAAAAAAATTGACATAATTTCCCCTAAAACTAAAAAAAAAACGTATATAAAACCTGCATGCAAAATTTAAAGAAAACACTACGAATGCATTAAACACCAAAATAACAAATTACTTGACCTAAACCCTATTGTTATCTGGATTTCTTAACATTAAATAAAAGAAGCACAAAACCTATATGGTGTAAACATACTCATTGGAGGAAATAATCAGGAAACCTTTTCTTAACCATTTGTTCAACCCAGTTATGACTCTTGTCTGGTTTGTCTATTTGAATTTTCTCCCTATAAACTTTCATGAACTCCTCGACCAAGTCACAGTCTCACAACACTACTCAATGAGCTTCATTAAGTTCTATCTGAGTTAATATTTTGTTTAATACTCCTCTAAATGGTTGTATAATATCTATGACGACTAAAAGATTGTAGTAAATGTGTGTATTAAAGGCGGTCTGGACTAGATCTTTGAGGTGCTTACTGTAGTATGTTACACACTTATGCATTAGATATGTTTCAGCTATGGAGCCATCCGGGGCAGATTTATTTTTGACAAATCCTTTATATTGTCCTAGTTGTCTACAAAATGGGAAAATTTATTTCACATTACTATAAGAAAAAAGAGATATTTAAATGATGGATAACGTGTTCTACAAATTTAGTAACATGAACTATTGTACATTTCTGAGGTGAATCATGATGCCAAAGAAACCAGGGAGAAAATCCTCGCTAATTTGAAAAGGATGAGGACAATTTCATGATGTAGTTCGACCACATCCCACTTCTTCAACTCTCTGTTGCATAACCTCTACCACCATTTGCACAATGCAACTATTGATTCGACAACATCTTTAGGCAAATAATGTCGAATTACCACTAGAATCAGACGTTGTAGCATAACGTAATAATCATAAGTCTTTAGACCAATGAACTTTTGTTTCCCAACTTTGACACATCCATATATATTCCTTGCATATTAGACGGATAATGACACTTTTAAACCAATTGAATACAATATCCCTCAGTGCAGCTTCACTATGTAAGGTGCATCTTGCATCTTGTTGTATACTCCTCTTTTATCCCTCTTTAACCATAATGGATGGCGCAAATTCATAGATTCCAAATCTTTTCACATTTTGGGAGTATCCTTGGTTTGCAACTTAATATCGAGAATTTTTCCCACCACGTTGTCTGACACATTCTTTTCTATATGTACAATATCTAGGTTGTTCCTAAGTTTCAACTTCGACATGTAAGATAGTTTAAAGAAAATACTCATGTGGTGTCAATAGCTAAGATCCTTTGGAGGGTGTTGATTGAGTTTCATCACATCATCGTCATTAGTTAACACAACGAAATTGAAGTTGTTTGACCTCTCAAAAATTTCTTTACCAGACCACTGTCAAGGTTTAAAATTATTCTCTATTATCCCGTCGAAATTATCCTTATCCTGTCGCCACTGGTGATCATGAGGAAGCCATCTCCTATGCAGGAAAATTATTGGTGATCCACATTACTCCCGCTCTCATCATGAATATTGTGTCATAAGTTCGAACTCCATTTTCTCACAACAATTTCAACTCGTCAATCAATTGTTTGAGGTACACATGTAAATACTTTCCAGGAGATATAGGACTAGGAATTAGCAAAGTAAAAAAATTAAATTCCATATTCATACACATCCATAGAGGCAGGTTGTACGACATGAGAATAACTGGTCAAGTACTAACGACAGTGCTATTATTACCCTAAGAATTGAATCCATAGGTAGAAAGTTCAAGTCTAACATTTTGAAACTCTGTTGCAAAGTTTGGAAATTCCCAATCAAAATCTTTAAAAGCCTCCCCATCTACCACATGTTTGAGTAGGCCTGGGACTAATTAACTGAAAACCCGAAGAACCGGACCGAAATGGCCGGTTCGGTTCGGATTTTTGAAAATAAGGTGAGACATGAAGGAGGAACCGGACCAAATGAATAAAATTCGGTTCGGTTCGGTTTTTACAGTTTCTGATCTCCTAAAACCGAGAATAACTGAATTTCACTATTGTTGTACACGTGTCACTATATTATTGGCTTTAGTTTGAGCTTGTGTGAGTGAATAAGATATGCACCAGAGTATTATTTGAACCTAAAATAAGTGTCAGTTGACATCAACTGATACCCAGTTGACCCTCAACTGATAGTTAGTTGATGCTAAACTAAGTATAAGTTGAATCTTTTCATAATATCTTCTTTTCTGTATTAGAACCATTTTGATAAGAGATTCAAGTTAACTCTGAAAAAACTCTATGCATGGAGCCTAGTTCAATATGACAGGGTGGTCATGCTTGATTCGGACAACCTCTTTCTCCAAAATACCGATGAGCTCTTCCAATGTGGTCAATTCTGTGCGGCTTTTATTAACCCTTGCATCATCTACACCGGCCTCTTTGTGTTGCAGGTAATTGCTACATGCTTACATTTTAATCATGTTTGTTGGAGATACTTACAGAACCAGTCTAGTTGAGTAAAAAACTAGCTACAGTTGGTTTTCTTGCAAAGCAAATCCTTGAGTAGTACTTCACAGAACAATGTCACTGATATATGATCCTGCCCCTGTTCTGACTTTCACGAACGCAACTACCAACTCTGAGTTTGTCTATCTAAACTTCAAAACCAAAACTTCGTCAACATTCAACGAGAGTAGAAGGGTGGAGGGTTAACAACTTGGAGTTCTAAACTACTAATAGCATTTCCCTTTTCCTTTAAGAATAATCCACATTCTAAACTAAGCTTGAATTCATAAGTTACCATAGATTGTCTGAGAAGTGTCCAATCAAGGTTTTCTTAGCTGTGATATTGCAGCCATAAATTGGTATTAGATTATGTGTTTACATGTGATGTTAGTGCTTGCATGCTTGGTATCAGATTTGAGCCTCAACTGATATTAGTTTTCTTTTTGTTGAAATGAATATGCAGATTTAGTAGTCTCAATTGATACTCAGTTGACACTCAACTGATACCCAGTTGACCCTAAAATGAGTGTCAGTTGAAGGCTACTGTGTTGTGTTTTTTTTTTAACATAATGTGTTTTAGCCTCAACTGATACTCAATCGACCCTCAACTGATACCCAGTTGACCATCAACTGATGCAGGAAAAAAACCAAAAGAACCTGTGAAACCGACCCGAACCAATTCGGTTCGGTTCTATTTCGGTTCTAGTGTTTAAATTTGTAAACCCGAACCGAAATAACGTTTTCTCGGTTAGGTTCTGTTCCTAACAATTGTTACATATACCTTAACCGTCCCAGGCCTATGTTTGAGCACATCATCATCTATCCCCTATTCCACATACCATCGCATCGCCTATGCTATGTATAGAGATATGCACAAACGCTGTATTTTAGGAATCAACGAAAAATAACGACACATCTTCACAAGAATTTGTTTCTTCGAAGTCCTCCTATTATCACTACAAGAAAAATGCATTTAGACGACGGAGCGTTTCCGTCATCTAAGTGCGTTTTTCCGTCGTCTAAGTACTTAGACGACGGAATCTCCATCGTCCAAGGTCCGTGCTCCAAGTGATGTCGTCCAAGCACTTAGAGGACGGAGATTAAGTTCTCCGTCGTCCAAGTTCACTTGGACCGCGGACAATCTCCGTGGCCCATATAATCACCTGGACGACGGAGAACTTAATCTCCGTCGTCCTGGTGATTACCTGGGCCACGGAGATTGTTACATTCTCCGTGGCCCATGTAATCACCTGGACGACGGAGATTAAGTTCTCCGTCGTCCAAGTTATTACCTGGGCCACGGAGATTGTTAGCTTCTCCGTGGCCCAGATAAGAACTTGGACGACGGAGAACTTAATCTCCGTCGTCCAAGTGTCTTTTTAATTTTAAAAAAATAAATAAATTGTAATTAAATATTATTAATTTAATTTATTATTAATTGAATTTAAATAATGAAAAATGATAAAATTAATTAAATAAACTAAATTATTAATATTACTTAATTATTAAATAATTAAAATTAATTTGTACATACACATCCAAAAAACCCATAAAATGAAAATATTGTTCGGAATGCGGAAAGAAACGAGATAATTAAAAAACTAGCTAGCTAATTAACACACTGGAGGAGCAGATGCACCGCCGCGTCCCCCGCCTCCAGCCGGGTCGTCGTCGTCGCGGTATGGGTTCGGAGGAGGTTGACATACTTCTCGAGATTGTTGCATGAGGGCGATGAGTTGGGCTATTTGTGCTTGTTGCTCGTCAACTCTTTGCCGCATGGATTGATTCTCCTCTCGTGCCAGTCGAGCCTCTTGAATGGCTGCTTCGACGGCCGCAGCCTGAGTCCTTCTCCGCTGCCCCGAACCTCCCGTAGATGATGAGTCGGAGGTCGTCGACAAATCTCGAACCACCTTAGGCCCGAAGTGCCTAACCTTATTGCCAGCTCTACGACCGTAGACCTCATCCGCGATTGCAATTTGGCTCTCTATGGATAGAGGAGGTAGGTCTTCCGGCGGCACATCTGGGAACGCAAGCTGAGTGTTAGCCAATTCTTCCTGTGCACGCTCTATCACCCTTGCCTACAAAAGAATAATTAATTTATTATAATGAAATAATATTTAAATAATAATTACTATAATTAAAAGCACATATATATATATATCACTTACGCCGCATTGACTCGCTTCATTATCGAGCCCAGGCGTCACGTATGCGCTTATGCTTGTATCAAGATAAGGGTGTTTGGAGCCCTTATCCTTGTGCTCCTTGGCTATTTGAATGAGTTGCTTGGCGCCGGAAGTATGGTGTTTGTCCTTCTTCCCCCGGTTGGCTTTGTTGACACTGGAGAATTTCTGTTAGACAAAATAATTAAATCATTAAAAAATTAATAACTAAAATTTAAATAATACAATTATCTTAATTGAAATAAAAAAAGTAAATTAACACCTTAAATTCGTCATCGGCAAAGTGGTTACACAACCACTGCCACTCATCTTCTCTATCCCCACGCAGCTCTACGGGGGGAGGCACGGGACCGTAAGTTTGGAAGTACTGATGGAGCATGTACTTCCAATCTTTGTAGATGGAGTTGGTGGTTTGGTTGATATGCCTCAACATCGCCGGTGTCAGATCCACCGCAAATTGTTCCTATCAAAAATAAATAGAAAATTATAATCGTATATATTATGAAATTATAACTAATATTAACAATATTATATAATAACTAAAATTGGACGTATTACGTACCGAAAGATCTTTAAAGACTTTCGCCTTCTCATCATCCGGCACCTCCTTCCAAGTAGGGGCAGTGAGACGAACCCGGCTACGAACGATTGACCCTATGCTATGCGCCGAGAGACTTGCTAGCTGAGCTGTGGGAAGGCCACCGGTGAATTCGTCGTAGAGCAAGTCGATCCTTTTCCCGGTCGCCTTGCAAATTTTCTCCGCTTTGCCCCCTTTAACGAGACCCCGAGTCCTTTTCGGTTCCGGGTTAGTGGGGGCCCTCCTTTGCTTACTGCGGGCGCTGTACATGATAGATTCAGCGGTCGAGGACGCCTGAGTACTTGCCATTGAACCGGTACCGGGCGTCGGAGTTGAAAAGGGGTCGACGTCATCACCGCCGGAGATAAATGGGGCAGAGGGAATTTCCCCAAAAGGCTCCACCTCCGAACCAGATGAAGGGTCCGGATTGAGGGCGTCGTTGCCCTCTTGTTGAACCCAACCGACTTGGTCCGCCAAGCGGCGGAGCATGGCATCTTCTGCCTCCTGTTGGGCTTTCTTCTTGCCGGATGGAGCCATTTAAACCTAGGAGTACGTTGTTAAAATACCTACTTACCATAATAATTACAAGTGCAAAATTTATGCTAATTAAGTACGGTTAAGATTTAAATAGAGTACACTAGCTTGGCTTTTTCGGTCGTTCAATGGACGTGCGACCCGCGCGATAAAGTGTAAATTTTCAATTAATCAGCCTTGGTTAAATCGAAAAACATGGCCAGTTAGGGATAGAGATAACGCGAGAGCCAGGACTAATTTCGACAAAACACATATTGGTGTCGTCTTTCTTAGATCCAAAACCTGTCACCAGTCATAACCCGTTTCTAGACACCATGTCCGACATTCGGCCAATTTTTCAAAAGTTTACACTCCCTCAAGTCCTTTGCAAACTCCGCCCTCAACCTCGTGTCCATAACTTCACTTAGGTTATGGTGTGCGGTGATGAAATCCACACATCACGAGGGGTTAAGGAGATAAGGTAGGAAAAGAGGCGCCATCTATTCCAAAGAGTGCGACTTAATAAACCAAGCCTATGTACTAAATTTAAATCGAAGACGTACTACCATGCAATTTACTAGAAAATACACGTAATTATCAATTAATTAAAACAATAAATAATGACAATAATGAATTATTATTTATCATGCATTTAATAATAAAGGCTCATTTACCAATATAATTAATTATTATTAACAATAATTATTATTTAAAACTAATTACAATAATGAACTATTTAAAACTAATTATAAAATTATTATAATTACAATAATGAATTTATGCATTTAATTAATTATCAACTAATTACAACTATGCATTTAATTAATTATTAATTACAATAATTAACCACTAAAAATTATTATAATTCCAATAATGAAATATTTAAAACTAATTATTAAATTATATTTAGAAATTAATTAATTAAATGAAAATAATGTTAATAAGGTAAAAAATAGAAATTTACCTCACCGGAGTAATCGGGAATATCGCCGGAGTTGAGTCGTCGGAGAGGAGGAACCACGCCGGAAAATTTGTCGTCGGAGTGTCGCCGGAGGAGGAAAATCGCCGGAGGAGAGGAGATGAGAGGAGAGGAGAGGAGAGGAGAGGAGAGTAGGAGAGGAGAGGAGATGGAATGAGAAAAGGGGGGGGGTGCTGTTCTATTTATAGGTTTTCACTTAGATGACGGAGCACTAATTTCAATCGTCTAAGTTCACTTGGACGACGGAAACAGTGTTCTCCGTCGTCTAAGTGACGGTTTAAAAAAATTGAAGCGGCGCCAATTAATCGGCGGGACATTTTGGAACCGCCATAAATTTGGACTTAGACGACGGAGAATTGAATCTCCGTCGTCTAAGTGAAAATTCAAGCGGTGCCAAAAATTGAGGCGGTAAATCGAACCGCCATAATTTTCGACTTGGACGACGGAGAATGACATCTCCATCGTCCAGGTGAAATTTTCATTGAAAAAATAAAATAAAAATTAAATTGAACCGCCATGGTAAATTGAACCTGGACGACGGAGAATGACGTTCTCCGTCGTCCAGGTTCAATTTACGTTAAAAAAAATTTTAAAATTAATTCGCTAGGAATTTAGCGATCTGTCATTCGAGTGAAATAGTCGTCCAATATCGATGAACGCATTGTATATATGAACAGTTAAATTTGAACCGACGAATAATTTTACGTCTTGAAAGTTGTTAAGTATCGACTAATCCTTACGACTTAAGTGTTCATGAGTAGAGACTCATTTGCAGCACAGTATTAACGAAAACAACCGTTGGATATGTTCGTCGTAACATAATATATAATTGTCTTTAAAGGACCATAAAATAATAAGTTCGGGAAGGGTTTCATCAGCACAGTCAACCGCAAAACCGAGAATTTCACAAACCGGAAACGTGGATACAACGCATTTCGCAACTCCGATTTTCGAACCGTCGAAGCTCACACACCAAGAATTGTTTACTCTAAAGTCTTGACGAAAAGAATATGCATTGGAAGAAGGTCTAGAGGGTCGTTGTCTTAGAAAAAATTACGAGATCTGCACCTGGACGACGGAGAATCTCATCTCCGTCGTCCAGGTGTATAGACCCTGAACTCAGGGGTTAGGGCCTTACTGTTTAGGGTTTAGGGTTTGTGAACTTGGACGATGGAGAATGACCATCTCCGTCGTCCTAGTTTGTACCTGGACGACGGAGAATGACCATCTCCGTCGTCCAGGTGTAAAAACCCTGAATTCAGGGATTAGGGCCTTAGGGTTTAGGGTTTAGGTCGTCCAGGGTTATTTGTGTGTCCGTTCAATTATTTTGAATAAAAAAAAATTTTAAAAATGATCGATCGATTCGATTTGCTAGATTTAGGGTCGAGGATTTAAGCGGATATAGCTCAAGGTACGTATTTATGTATGAAATTTCCTTCTCGCATGATATATAGATTTAACGCCGTAATTGAACGGACATATATATATACTACATTTGTGCTCACAATAATACTATCACATGTCGATCAACGTATATAATCAATTAATCATAGAATAATATAGTATAATTTCTGAAACATTTATTTCATTAATCTCTCGTAATATATAATTATATAACCTGGACGCGTGTAATTAATTAATTAAGAACAAAAATATTAAGATCTACGTACATATATACATCCTCCTCCTTATAATATTTATATTAATTATTGATCGATGATGCATCATATATTAAAATAATTACATACTCAACTACCAATTAATTTTTCTCGTCTTAGTTAAGTAGTCATCATCATAATCGTCATCATCCTCGTCCCCGGTATCCGATTGCTCATCCTCCTCATCATACTCAACATCGTCCGACGAATAACCTGAGTCCTCGTCCGCGTCCTCTTCCTGCTCGTCTTCTTCATCTACCTCATCGATAATCTCATCTTCAGTTAGATCTGTACAACCATCAGGCATGGGTAAGCATTCACCATCTTGAACCAGGTCCATTATATCGGAGCGGATGACAGAAATATTAGGCTCTTGATAGGCAGGAATGTCTCTTTCTGGTTCAGCAGCATCTTCAGTCGTCGCCGGTGTCCCTTCAATTGTCTCTGTATTCCATATTCCTCGATGAGAGATATGGTTCACTATTTTCCACCCTTCACCGGCTTTCGGATCGTCGAGATAGAACACCTGCCGAACCAAGGTGGCGAGAGCGAAAGGCTCATCCTCATACCAGCTTGAGTTTGTATCGACTGATAATAGTCCCAGGTCTTCCTTTGTACGCTTGAACCATCTGCACTTGAATAGGGAAACGTTGACATCATTCCCGTAACATAGCTGAACCATATATACAATAGCCCCGTAATATAGATCATTGTCTTTCCCAACCGCTACCCCATTGTTTTGTGTTCTTCTTCCTTCGTCTCGGGCCAATGAATGGAACTTTACACCGTTCACAAAACATCCAGGATAAATATAGTGTTTAATCGGCTTCCCTGCTAGCAAGTGCTTTGGCCATGACCACCACCCCCCGTGGTTTTCAGATTTTTGCAGATCAATCATCTGCGAAAAAGGGCAAATTAATATAAGGGTTTAATTACTTTCTCCAAACATGATCGATATGTATAAAAATTACTAATTAAATACCGAGACGTATGTACGTACCCATTGGAAGAAATAATCGGGAAACTTCTTCTTAACCATTTTCTCAATCCACGCCGAACTCTTGTTTTGATTTAACGCCTGAAGCCTCTCCCTGTATGACATCATGTACGGCTCAACTTCGTCACAGTCTCGCAACACTACCCAATGTGCCTCAATAAGTTCTTCCCGTGTTAACGATTCCTTTAATACTCTTCTAAATGGTCGGACGACATTGGTGACGATAGAAAGATTGATGCGGGCACTGGGATCGGAGGTAGTGGGAGGTGGTGGATCTTTGAGATACCTGTTGCAGTAAGTAACACACTCATGCATTAGGTATGTCTCTGCTATGGAGCCATCCGGGGCCGACCTGTTTTTGACGAATGGCTTATACTGTCCAAGCTGTCTACAAAATCAAACGTACAATAAGAATAAGTACATATAGCTAGCTAGTAATCTCCAGTGGAACAAATTATGAATCGAAAAACCTGTATAATTAATTAGTTGTACGTACCTTTCTTGAGGATACATCCAAGTGTACTGGACCGGACTAGAAATGAGCACCTGCTCGGGCAGGTGAATCATGATGTCAAAGAAAGCAGGGGGAAAATCCTCTCTAGTTTGCAAATGATGTGCACAATTTGTTGTTGCAATTCCACCACATCTGACTTCTTTAATTCTCTGGCGCATAACCTCTACCACCACCTGCACAATGCCACTATTGGTTCTACGACGTCACGAGGCAAGTATGGTCGAATTACCACTGGAATCAGACGTTGCAGCATAACGTGATAGTCATGTGTCTTTAGACCAACAAACTCGTGTTGCACCTCGTCCACTGCTCCAGTTATAGTAGCTGCATACGTAGCCGGATAACGAATGCCCTTAAACCAGTGAAATACAGAACGTCTAAGCGTCGGCTTCACTGTGTAAGGTGCAGCTGGCATCTTATTATACACTCCTTTCCTATCCCTCCTCAACCACAATGGACAACGTAGATTCATTGATTCCAAATCTTTGCGCGCTTTGGGAGTATCTTTAGTCTTGAACTTAATACCGAGAATTGTTCCCACCACGCTGTCGCACACTCTTTTCTATGTGCATCGCGTCCAAGTTGTTCCTCAGCTTCAACTTCGACCAGTAAGGGAGTTCAAAGAATATACTCTTGTGATCCCAATAGCTCAGATCATGTGGAGGAATTGGATTGCATTTCTTTACATCCGCGTCATTGCTCAACACACCAAAGTCGAAATAGCTCAACCTCTCTAAAATCTCTTCACCCGACCAACTACGGGGTTTAGGATTGTTCACTACCGTCCCGTCGAAATGAGCTTCATCCTGTCGCCACGGGTGGTCGTGAGGAAGCCATCTACGGTGACCCAAGTAAGACACCTTCCCCGCGTGCCAACTAGAGTTCACGTCGTCCAAACATATAGGACATCCATTATATCATTTTGTCCTGCAGGCTGTCAACATCCCATACGCTGGAAAATCGCTGATCGTCCACATTACGGCAGCCCTCATCGTGAACATCGTGTCAGTGAATTTTTCATAAGTTGGGACTCCATTTTCCCACAACAGTTTCAGCTCGTCGATCAAAGGTCTGAGGTAGACATCTAAGCACTTCCCTGGAGATTTAGGACCTGGAATTAGTACATTAAGGAAATTAAATTCCTTGTTCATGCACATCCACGGAGGCAAGTTGTACGGCATCAGAATAACTGGCCAAGTGCTGACGGCGGAGCTATTACTTCCCCAAGGATTGAATCCGTCTGTAGATAGGCCGAGTCTAACATTTCTAACCTCTGCAGCAAAGTATCCAAATTCTCTGTCGAATTGTTTGAAACCCTCCCCATCCGCGGCGTGTCGCACGACATCGTCATCTATTCGCTTTTCTGCGTACCATCACATCGCCTCTGCTGTGTGTAGAGACATGTACATGAGCTGCAATCTGGGAATCAAGGGAAAATATCGAACAACTTTCACAGGAATTCTCTTTTTCGAACTCTTCCTATTCAGATGGAATCTGCACTGGCCACATACGGGACATTAGTCCAAATCTTTATACTCTTTGTAAAATAGCACACAATCATTCGGACATGCGTCAATTATCCTGTACTTTAGGCCGAGGCTGCTCAAGATATTTCTAACCTTATAATGAGATTTAGGAAGATTGTGATCATCAGGAAGCAACTTACATATTTGCTCCTGAATTTCGTCACTGACATTTTGTGCTTCACTTTTATCTTCATTTGCTCCATCACATATTGCAACACATTCTCTCGACATCCAGGGAACATCGGGGTCTGCGCTTCAAGTAGCATCCGGTTGTACTTATCCATCTCACTGGTGTCAGTGGCTAAGCTAGCAGTGGGGAATGTGTCATCATGCTCATTAGTGGTACTGTAACCTCCATCTTGGTGTTGGTGTCCACCATGACTACATCCCGAAAACGCATCATGGACCAAATCTGCAGTTGGGTTGCAAGCTGGGGGTCCGGCACCACTCCCGCTGGATGAGGCACCATGGTAACTGTACCCTGAGCTGAAGTCTGTTGCGCTGAACTCTACTGCTTCACCATGCTCGCTCCATGTAGTGTAACTCCACATCATACCATTTTCGTACAGGTGTTGCATCATAACATTAACCTCCACATACTGACAATTAAGACATTTCTGGCACGGACACCTGAAACGCTTCTTTCCCTGACCACGTTCTATCGCAAAATTCACAAATTCGCTAATTCCATCCATATACCGGACATCACATCTATTCTTCAACTTCATCCAACTCTTGTCCATACTGCTACAAAATATTATAATTAATTAATTATTACATATATATATATTAGTCCATTAATTTATGCTTAATTATACGTACTCGATCTACATCGATCCATCAATTACGTACGTACGTAATTTAATCTGTATATATAGCTAACATCCATGCATGTATGTACGTACGTTTTCACTAAATATATATTAAGCAAATTTTAACTGCGTACGTACCTGCTGGCCTTCTCGATATCAGTTAATTAAGCTAGCTAGCTAGTCAGCGGAGATCCCTGATCCTGATCCTTCTCGGCCTTCTCCCTTCTCCTTCAATTCTTCTTCGATCTAGGTGATTTCCCGCGGGACAGAGGATCGGATGGAATGAAGAGAGTTTGGCATCGGGCTTATATAATGCTTCACTTAGACGACGGAGGTGTCGGTACGTCGTCTAAGTGGAAGTTACTTGGACCACGGCGTGTCGGTCCGTTGTCCAGGTGGACACCTGGACCTCAGAGTCTTCTCCGTCCTCCAAGTGATCACCTGGATGACGGAGATGGTCTTCTCCGTCGTCCAGGTGTTACTTGGACCACGGAGAAGTCTCCGTCGTCCAAGTGTCACTTGGACCACGGAACAATTACGTTTATGTGGTCTAAGTGCTATTTTCTTGTAGTGTATGGTGCAATAATCTGGACTAGTTGCATACAAAAAAGTAGTCCAAATGTGCATACTCTTTGTAAAATAGCACACAATTGTTTCTGCATGCATGGATCTTCTTGTACTTTAGACCGAGTTTACTCAAGATCTTTTTTACCTTGTAATGGGAATTTGAAAGCTTGTGCTGGTTAGGAAGAAAATCACATATGTGTGTCTTGATTTCATTAAAAGTAGCATTCAAGATTTGTGCTTCACTTTATACTCCATTTAAGTCATTATGGCATGCAAGACATCCTGTGCACATCCATCGTACACCGGGGTCTGGGCTTGAAGTAGCATGTTGTTGTACTTAACCATGTCTCAGTAGTGTCAGTGTCCGGTAAGGCTATAGGGACTGTGTCATAAAGAGGACTATCATAAACTCCTTCTCTGTGTTTGTGTCTAACATGATTGAATGCCGGAAAAGAATCATGCACCAAATCCATAGCGGAGTTCCAAGAAGAGGCGCCATCAGTACCTCTAGATGAGGCACCCTAGTAACTGTACCATGAGCTAAAGTTTGGTTCTGAGCTATAGTCTACTACTTTACCATGCTCACTCCATGTAGTGTAACTCCACATCATACCGTGGTCATACAAGTGTTGAGACATAACATTAACCTCCATATACTGATTGTTAAGACATTTTTTGCTCGGACACCTGTAACGCTTCTTTCCTTGACTATGTTGCATCGCAAACATCATAAAATGACTGATTATATTCATATACATTTCATCACTTCTATTTTTCAAATGTATCCAACTCTTGTCCATAGTTCTATGTAAGTTAAGCGAAACATAAATTTATAGAATAAGCCATACTTAATTAGCAAAAAAATTTCATTATAACAATATTCCATCTAATTACAGAAGGAATCATCTTATCATTCTTAACTCACATTAATTAATATTCATCATGGATAATTAAATTATATAACACAATAATATGCATTTTACATATTTAAATCCACATATTAATATATAGTTATCAACTAATTAATCTAACATTTAATCATATATATAATTAATCAATACATATATGCAATTTAGCTAACAACTAATGTTATATATATGCAAACAAGATCGCCGGAATGATTCACCGGAGTAATTCACTGCAATAACTCCATCACCGTACGTTACGTACGTAACTAAATTCAAAAAAATTAATCGAGAAAAATGAGTTAATACCTTTATCAATAAAGAGATAGGTGGGTAAACTAGAACCCCGAAGGTGGAAAAACTGTATATAAATCAAAATTATGGTCGCAGGTGGTGTTGAGAGGTTTTGAGAGATGAGAGAGAGAGAGAGGACTCAAGTGATAAGGAAATGGAATCTAATCTAAATAATTGCGTTTCTCTTAGACGACGAAATATTTTGTCGTCTAAGTGAAACGTTTCGTCCATTCATCGTCTAAGTACAGATTTAGACAAAGACAAAGACTTTATCGCCTAAGTAACTACTTAAGCGACGAACAAAATATTTCATCGTCTAAGTACTACTTTTAAGACAACGAAACTATAATTTGCCATCTAAGTTGTACTGTAGATGACGAAATTTTTTTTTGTCATCTTAGATTTTTTACTTAGATGACGAATTATAGTTTCGTCATCTTAGATGTTGTACTTAGGAGACGAAACACTGTCTTCGTTGCCTAATTCATCACTTAGGCGACAAAACTGATGATGAATGTATATTTCGTCGTCTAAGTGGTTTCTTAGGCGACGAAATTTTGTTTTGTTGCCTAAGTCAAACCTAGACGATGAAATTTAGGCGACGAATTATTTTTTCAATGTCTAACGTTTACATAGGCAACAAAATATTTAAGGTTTCATCGCCTAAGTGCGAATTTCTGATAGTGGAAATTGCGTGGTGGATCCAGGTACGTATGACGTCTCGATCGACGCATCACTGGCGTGTTCATCTCAGTGGCTGGCCGGCGTGGGAATGGGTCGAGTGTGCTGGATCTGGGAATGGGCTGGCTGTGCGGTTCTATTGCAGGTGGCATTCATTGTTGGCTTGTTGGTAACAGGGTTCGGAATAAGACTGTCTGGCAATAGGCAAGATTCCAGCGCAATTCGATGGATGTCGAGAAGCATCGACTAAAGGCGATGGTGGGGTTAGGTTGTTGCGTCCTAGATCAGCTGGGGCACAAAGAACGTGAGGTCTGTGGGTCGTATTCCCTTTTGGACCTTATTTTGGATTTGGGCTGGGCATACAACTATTAGAGGCCCATTTTGGCTTTAGGCTAGAGACATTGCACTGTGGCTATTGGACGGGTCTGTGTGCTCTGGCATTCTTGTTTGGTTTTGGTTCCAATCATAGGAACTAGGAGATTCTATTTATATTTGCCCAGCTAATTACTTTCATAAGTTGGTTTATACAAGTATTAAAATATACATTTGTTGCAAGGCTTCTCCACCCTGTCCGATGTCTTATTATTACACCACACGATGTGGGATTGACGACTGAGGAGGTAAATCGAGACTTGGGATATTGGATGAATGACCGGCTATTATGTATGACACGACTATTCCTACATCATTGTGTGATTCAGGACCCCAGTCTTAAAAAGATTTACCCGACTAATGAAGTTACCCAACTTCTGTTTTTAGAATATCGTTATTAGAATTGAAGTAGTTTTTTGTTTATTATTCTGAGCAAACCACTTTGGCTTGATTGTACTTGATTACCCTTTTAATGAAATTTATCAAAAAAAAATTACACATGTACAAGATTGGAGTTCCCCAACCACTTTGAGGAGTTTGTTTCTTAGACGTTTTGGTTGAATACATTCACAAAGAGTCAAAGATGAAGACATGGATCTAGTCACTCTTGTGTTTCAATTATATGTGCCTTTTTTTAGAAGGTCGAGCAAATAGTCATTAAAAAAATGTGGCAGTAATACAGAACTTCACCAGATTACCTGACCCAACAAAGAGAAGTCCTGAAGTATTACTATACTCGAATACATTGTGAAGCATAAAACACTTCAGACTAACAAACCGGAATAGCATGAGTAACTATAAAAAAAAATAAATGTACAACTCCTTAATTATATAGACGCCTTCTTTATTAAGTCATATTGCGACGCAACTCCTCAACATCTATGTCCATTGGTAGTAGAATAAGCCTCTTCTAGGGGGACTTCCGTTTATGGGACTTTGGAAGAAGCCCTAGCTTGCTGCTAGGGCAACTTCTCACACTCTCCTGGACGACCGACTGACCAGGAGAATCAATCCTCTTCTTGTGCCCATAACCCGAGATATTTTTTGCTTGCCTAGTCGAATGGGTCAATCCAACCATCAGCTTCGGAGCATTCTCTACTGGTTCGACAGGCATTGTGATCTCCGGAGTCAGCTTTCCTATTGAATCCTAAGCTGCATAAGTGCTTGTGGGCAGACATTAGCACCCACAAGATGTATGGCTGATGGAACTGGTGTGTCCAATGTGGCCACATGTGGCTCCACATCCACCATTGGTTGACCCAAAAGTCTTGAGAATGGTAGTTAATCCTCTCGATCAAACTGTAAAACAACAAATGCGTTAGTAGGGTTTCTCTCGAATAGAGGGTTATCCTGCATGTGTGCCACATGTCATATATCAACAACTCAAGTTGTCACCAATGAACCCTCTCTCAGCCTAGGCACCTCCTCCAAGCCAGCTCTATCACTCGGGCCTACCGACAGTGGAGAAGGATGGGTGGTCAACCATGGTCTAGCCAACGAAGTTCTGTTGCCGAGCCGATGCATCTCCTCCAAAAGGTCAGTAATTGAGCGTGTACTAGTATCCAATTGTCCACTTCTAATCAGTGCCTTAGGCACTCCCTGGATCAGTCTTGCGACCCACTTGGAACTCGAAGCCACTACCTAGTTTGAACGGCCTACCTCCTTACCTTAGCCCGAAGAGAGATCAATTCGGTCAGCCCCTACCGGTGTCGAAAATAACCTAATCAGCAACACACAATCTTCAGCGCTGTGCACGAAAGATCCACAATCCCTACAAAAACCCTTAATCTTCTCATAACAAACAACTACATCCGCATACTATACGTTAGCGAAATTGAATGTAGTTCTTACCACCAATGGTCGCCAAAAATCAAGATCAACCCAGAGCTTGATCTACGACTTATAGATGAGGCAATGTCGATCATGTTCAAGGTACCCTCCAAGGGCATTACCGATCTTCTTGTACCACTTCACTTGTAACACACCCGCTGCCTATCAGTCTAGCTTCCACCAGTTGCACCACTGCCCATGCACGTACCTTAGTCTCCTACACCTCGAAAGGGTCGGACATACCATCAAACCCATCAACCATAAATTTTGTCGAGATTTAGAACTATTGTTCATTCTGGATAGCTCGTCGGTGATCCGATTCAGACTTGAACTTGCAAACAAATCAGTCAATCGAGATTCGATTGAACCTGATCACACCCAACAGCGAGGAATCTTTCCACAATGATACCATTCAGAATTTAAAGTCCTAGACACGATCCGTCGATAGGGGAAAGAGAGAAAATATGCGGGCCACGACATAAATCCGCTCATCATCCTCATTGTTGGACATAGAGAAGTCCACCTCTTTAAGCGTTGTCGTTAGTTGTTGCAGTTTGGAGACCTTTATGGTAGGAGGGTTTTGGAAATGAAGCATGTCGGGGTTCGACATGCAATCAGTTTGGAAGAAGCAGAGGAGAGAGGCACTACTAGAAAACCCCTCTCTTCACACAGATGGCTCCACATGGAATGTTCACACAGAGAAGAAAGTGTGTGAAACTTCCATCTAAGAATACATGTTCTCATGAAACATCATACACACGGACTTCCGTATGTATACAATAACCTAAATGACCTATACACACGGATATTCGTATGAACTTTAACAATTAGTCTCAAACCGTGAGATAAGTAGGACCTTCTACTTTAGCTTTTCCATTCACACAAATTTTTGTGTGTGTAATTGTTATTTTTAAATGATGTCGATAGTTTGCTATACTCTACTAGTGAACCTGATCTTATCTTCTTCTTCTTCTTCTTCTTCTTCTTCTTCTTCTTCTTCTTCTTCTTCTCTCTCTCTCTCTCTCTCTCTCTCTCTCTCTCGATCTCTCGAACCAGTGAGACTCAACCAGCCCAAATCGACCTCGATTTCTACTTTAGCTTTTCCACTCACACAAGGTTTTGTGTGTGTAATTGTTATTTTTAAATGATGTCGATAGTTTGCTATACTCTACTAGTGAACCTGATCTTATCTTCTTTTCTGTGTGTGTGTGTTTGTGTGTGTCTCTCTCTCTCTATCGATCTCTCGAACTAGTGAGACTCAACCAACCCGAATCGACCTCGATTTCAACACCTCAATCTAATTGGCTTCAACAATTATCTGATCAAAGCTTCAGAATTGCCACAACGCCGCCTTGAGCTCATCGTCGGTAGGTCCCCTCTAATCTAATTTCCAAATCTCTTGCTTCAATTCTTCTTATCCTATCTCGAAACTATAGGAATTGAGAGTGAGTCTCAGTCGAACCAGTGAGTCTCGGGATTACCTTACCTCTCTTTGTCGCTTACTCTCTGATCCTCCGACAGTCTCTCACCCCCCTTATCTATTTTCGCTCGCCTCGCCTCTCTCGGTCAGTTTGCCTCTCTAAGATCTAATTTGTTCTCTCCATCATCATCTATTTGGGTTTCATAATTAATAATTTTGTGATAAAGTTTTGAGTACAACTTAATGGTCATAAATCTAATGGGAAAAAAGCTCAAATAACTACTATTTCAAAAGCATTCTCTGATTCAGACAATGAATCAGATATTAATGAATTTGAAAAACAAATTCTGGCAATGGAGGATGATCTTAAAAAAGATCAGACTCCTAGCATAAATCAAAATATTTTTGGAAGAAGCACTGCTTTTGGCAGAAAATCAGTCCTTACTGCTTCAACTAGACATTATTATACTTGTCCTACTCCTCAGGATTTATTATTTGAGGAAGAAAATTCAAATATTACTGCTAGCTTTAGTGCTAGAACCATTTATGAATGGAATATTGATGGACTATCTGAATATCAGATTCTCACATTATTACACCGTATGACTATGTATTCTACGGTTTGTATATCAGCTCATAATACTGATAAACAGATTGCAGAATACATTGTTGCAGGATTTGCTGGCCAACTTCGTGGTTGGTGGGATAACATTATTACTTCATAACAGCAACAACAAATATTAAATGCAACAAAAATTATTCAAACTCCAATGACCATGAAAGATGAACAAGGTCAGGACAGCATTATATATACTGAAACCCCTATTTCTAATGCAGTATATACATTGCTAACATCAATCTTATTAGCTTTCGTTGGATCTAACCCAGTTTCATTCGAAAGAAATAAAGATTTATTAGTCAATCTGAAATGTCCCACTTTAACTCAGTTTAGGTGGTATAAGGATGTATTTCTGTCCAAAGTTATGATCAGGACAGATGCAAATGCTGACTTCTAGAAAGAGAAGTTTATAGCAGGTCTTTCTACTCTCTTTGCCCAAAAGGTCAGAGATCGTATTCTAAGAAAACATGGAGGAAACTCCATTCCTTATTATGAATACACCTATGGTCAACTCATCAGTGAGTGCGTTGCTGAAGGGTTATCCCTCTGCAATGATATTAAATTAAAAGCTCAATTAAAACGCCAACATTCAACTGGCAAAAAAGAAATTGGTGAATTTTCTGACCAATTCGGTTTCGATCTCCAAAATCAAAATAAACAAAAGAGATCAGATTCAAAATCTTATTATAAGAAAAAGAAACGCTTTTTTAAGAAATCTTCTCCTCCCCAGGAAAAGAAAAAGCGAAACTCAAAACCATACTATAAGAAGAATTATTCCCAGAATTCTTCCAATATTATTTGCAGAAAATGTGGAAAGACAGGCCACTATGCTAACAGATGTTGGACCAAGAAGAAAATTAATGAAATTTCTGATGAAGGTCTAAAAAAGCAATTATTAGCAGTTCTTCTAAATCCCTCTGACAGTGAGTCAGAAGAGCAGGTTTATATTATTGACCAAGAAACTGGCAGTTCTGACTCTGAGTCTTCTTCCTCTTCGTCAGACTGTGGTTGTAATGCCAATCATTACAAAGCTATATATTCTTGAAATGAATGGATTAAGCATAAACGTGCTTACATCCCAAGAGAAAACTATTCTTGACTTGATTAATGGGATCCAAGATCCTGAAACCAAGAAAAATATGATCGAACATTATTTAGAAACAATCAAAAGAGAGAATAAACCTCGAGATTCTCCTTATATTCCAAAAGAATCATACTCCTTAAAGGAAGTCTTTGATGGTTTGAAAACCCACTCTTCCAAGAAATTATCTATTTCTGATTTACAGGAAGAAATTAACTCCATAAAAATGGAGGTAAATATTATCAAAGAAAGGGAAATCTCTATTTCTGACTTCAAAACAGAAATAAATATTTTAAAAACAGAAACCAAGTTTCTTAAGGAAATTATCAGTAAGATAATTCCTGAACAAGAAGAATCTTCTAAATCCAAAGAAGACAACTTTCTTAATATTATTAATCAAGTAACATACCAAAAATGGTATTCCAATGTAACTATTGTTATTGATAAAGACTATGTCTTAAAAGGAATTGCTCTTATTGACAGTGGAGCAGATCTAAATTGTATTTGTGAAGGGATAATCCCTACACGCTATTATGACAAATCATCACAGTCATTAAACACTGCTGATGGTTCAAAACTAAAAATCAGATATAAATTATCCAGTGCCTATATTTGTAATTCAGGCATGTGTTTTAAAACCCCTTTTGTTATGGTCAAAAATCTGACCCAACAAATTATCTTAGGAACTCCTTTCCTTAGTCTTTTAGAACCATTTACAAAGACAAGTGAAGGTATTATTTGTGAGATTGAAGGCCATAAGATAATCTTCAGCTTCATTACTCAGCCCCAAACTCGTCAAATTGACATGATAAAAAACACTCTTATTTTCAAAGAGAATCAGATAAATTTTATCCAGTCTGATTTAAAAGTTATGAGTATAACAACTCAAATTAATTCCCATCAAAATCAGATTAAATTATTATCTGATAATATTAAAAAAGAAATCTGCAGCGACCTTCCTAATGCCTTTTGGGAAAGGAAAAAGCATATTATCACTCTTCTTTATGAGCCTGACTTTAAGGAACAAAACATTCCTACTAAAGCTAGGCCAGCCCAAATAAATGCTGAACTTATTGAGTATTGTAAAGCAGAAATAAACTCTCTTCTGCAGAAGAATTTAATAAGAAAATCTTATTCTCCTTGGAGCTGTACGGCATTTTATGTAAATAAAAATGCTGAAATTGAAAGAGGAACTCCTCGATTAGTCATTAATTATAAACCTTTAAATAAGGTTCTTAAATGGATTAGATATCCATTACCTAATAAGAAAGATCTATTGGCAAGACTCCAAGAGGCTTCAATATTCTCAAAATTTGATCTAAAATCTGGATATTGGCAAATCCAAATTGCAGAAAGCGACAGGTATAAAACAGCTTTTACTGTCCCATTTGGACATTATGAATGGAATGTAATGCCATTTGGGCTTAAGAACGCTCCTTCAGAATTCCAGAATATTATGAATGATATTTTTACACCTTATTCTTCATTCTCTATTGTTTACATAGATGATATTCTTATCTTTTCCCAATCGCTTGACCAATACTTCAAGCACTTGAATATATTTATTTATCTTATTAAAAGAGCAGGACTAGTAGTATCTGCTAAAAAGATGTCTATCTTTCAGACAAAAATTAGATTCCTTGGTCAAGAAATAGAACAAGGAAGAATTATCCCTATCGAGCGAGCTATTCAATTTGCAGACAAATTCCCGGATGAACTTAGGGATAAAACCCAGCTTCAACGATTTTTAGGAAGCTTAAATTATATTGCAGAATATTATAAAAATCTGTCAGCTGACAGTTCTCCTCTTTATGAAAGATTGCGAAAAAATCCTCCTCCTTGGGGAGAGATTCACACAAAGGCAGTAAGACTTATTAAGTCAAAAGTAAAAAGCCTTCTTTGTCTAGCTCTTGTCTCACCAACCAGCTTCAAAATTGTTGAGACAGATACTTCAGATTTAGGCTATGGAGGAATCCTTAAACAAAGATTTCCTAATTCAGAAAATGAAGTATTATCCAGATATACTTCTGGAAAGTGGAATGATGCCCAGAAAAACTACTCCACTATAAAAAAGGAAATTCTGGCTATTGTTAATTGTATTTCAAAATTCCAAGATGATTTATTAAATCAGGAATTCTTATTAAGAGTAGACTGTAAGGCAGCTAAAGATGTTCTTGAAAAAGATGTCAAAAACTTAGCTTCTAAACAAATATTTGCTAGATAGCAGTCTATATTATCCATATTTGATTTTAAGATAGAATTTATTAAAGGAGAAACTAACTCTCTCCCTGATTTTCTGACCAGGGAATTTATTATCGGCGCCAAATGAGCCAGTTCAGTCGTGGCTCCCGAGGGGGCACCAGCTCGCGAGGCGGGCCTTATTCTCGAGGAAGAGGTAGAAAAGACTACAGCTTCCCTATGCTGACAGACTCCAGGAGTTTCACCAATTCCCCTCCTCCTACCAGAGAGAAAAGGAGTGAGCCAGCTGACATGCATGGCGGATTATTTATCCACCGGAAAATCTCAAGAGAGCTTTTCTGCAGCTCTAAAGGAACCTATTCTTCCCGGTATTAAGAAGACTCTTGAAGAGCAAATTATTATCCTCCAGAAAGGAGACGCGAGATATTTCAACTCTCCCAATACTTTGGCAAAAAGGTATTTTGAACCAGAAGCCAATTTTTCCCTATTCGATCAGAAGAATAGGAAATATTATGAATGCATTCTCATTGAAACAGGTTCAATAAAATTTCATCATATGAACCAAAACAAACATACTGAAGACATTTCCTTCAGTAAAGCGTTTATCCAACGCGTAATCCATATCTCTGAATGGGGTCTAAACCCCAACAAAACTATTGATTTGAAATTCATTCATGCTAGCTTCAATTACTGGGATTATATTGAAGCATGGAATAAAGCTTTCTATTATCAAAACAAAGCTGAAAAACACACTTGGTTTATTAGGATAGAACCACCTATATTTAAACAAGAATTACTATTTTGGTTTTATAATTGGTTCGACAAAATGGGACCAAACGAAGATTTCCTCCCTGAGGAGCTTTTTAATTCTTACAAAAGCTATATATTAAATGACCCAAAACAGCAAGATGTAAGAGTCATTAGTGGGAGTAATCTTCTCCGTTTTCTGGCAAGATTCAGTCTTCCCTGGATCTGGCAGTGGACTTTTTCTATCTGCCAACAAGATATTGGGGTTCTTTCCTTTAACCGCCAATTCTATTATAAATGGTGGTCCAAATTTTATTATAATCCGCATTTAATAAAAATAAATGAATGTATTGAGGAATTCAAGAAAATGAAACAGGAATATACTCCTCGGGACGATTCCAAAAAGGATTTTGTCATTCCTTCTTTAGCAGGTCTAAAAGCTGTTTTCCCTTTAGCTTCCCCAAAGAGCTTAAGAAAATATTATTGCAAAATCTTGCGTCTCAAATAGACAGTAATGTGGCAGTCCTTTTCAAGGGCTCTTCATTCAAAACTTCTTCAAATTCTGCCTCAATGGAAGAAGAAGATGTTGAAAATGATCAAGAAGCTGAAGACGATGGTACTCAGCAAAATGAAAACATGGAGGACTATTTAGGAGCTGTTCCTTTTTCTAATCCTTCAGAAGAATTCTTGAAATCTCTTAATGAAGGCTTGCCTGAGAACTCCCAGAACAAGAAGGCTAAAGCCAAGATGGAGACAAAGTAGTTAGGTTTTAGGGATATTTTTCCCCTCCTGTAATAGTTTAAAAGAAACGTTTAACTTTTCCTTTTTCACGTGTTCGATGGGGCCCAATGAGCACCCGGCGTGATTTACGGATAGTTTTGCTTTCTTTAAACTTTAGCTTTTTGTTTGTCGGCCATTGTTTAGGCCTTTGTTTGTTTGTTTTTTTTCGTTTGCTTTTAGCCTCCGGTAGCCGGTTGCTTTGCTTTTTGAGTCTTTATAAGGGAGCCTCTCTCCTTCAGAAGCCTCAAGTTTTAGTTTTCCTTCTTATAGCTCTTCCTTCTCTCTACTCTCTCTAAAAATTCTCATAAACAGTTGTACATTATCAATAAATATTATTATTTTGAGTTTGTGATTGAGCATCCTGATCCGGTACTAAAAGGTGGTCATAAATAGCTACTATTTATGGTCATAGATCTAATTTGTTCTCTCTATCATCATCTATTTGGGTTTCATAATTAATAATTTTGTGATAAAGTTTTGAGTATAATTTCAAAGATGTAGCCATCAAATTCCATGATGCAGCACCATCCAGTGAGTGGTTGAAAAGATGGTCGGTGATAACCCAAATGCCAGTTGTGTTGTTTATTGCACTGAGTTATTAATTTTTTGTTTCGTATCACAATGCCTCTTAATTCATAGTTTTTATTTTCTGAATTTGAAAAGGTGAATGTGAAGATGTAAGTGGTCATTAACCATATTCAAAAAACATTTGTGTTTGAGCAATTGGTCATAGTTTTTAATACCCACTCTTTTGTAGTGATTATGGATTAAAAGTGCTCTGTTGAAGATGTAATATTTGTGTTTGTTTATCGAGCATAGTTTTGATGTAATATGAGAGACTGCGCTTTTTGTAAACTTTTTATTCTAATTCAATGTGATGTAAACTATTAATTGTTACTTTTAAATGTTGTTGTTTAGCTTTAATTAGCTTCAGAGCTCATTTCTATAATTTGCAAATATGTTTTTTTAATTATTACACGGTACACACAAACCACTGTGTTTAAATAATTGTTTATAAGATGGAAGGATTCACATAGATATCGAGTACAACGGTTCACACATACTATTGGTAGAAGGTTGATTAAAACAAATGACTCTGTGTACATGTTAGATTGTACAAAATACAGATGAAGCCAGGGGTCCCACGAAAACATGTTCATACGGATAGGAATTCGTGTGTAAAGCAGATAGCAACAGGTCTACAGCATACGACTTTCAAGTTCGTGTGTGCACCGTGTGTAGAGCCGTTTTCACACGGATGTCTGTGTGTATTGGGTCAATACACACGAAATGTCAATCGTGTGCAGTGGAGATTTTTTCTAGTAACGGGGCGAGAGTGAATATGTGCTCCGATTGAAAATCGAAGTTGAAAGGAAGGACATCAGAAGAAATGAAGAAGGGGTGGTTAGGATATTTTTGGGGAAAATAGAGAGCGTCAATTTTCCTAGAGAGAAGACATTTTTTCAGTATTTACTTTCTTGTGACTTCAATTATATGTTCCTTTAGTCTGTGTATAATTGTATGTAGCCCTGGTGTATGGTGTCATTGTTTCAGAGTTCAGGTAGGTTTCTAACAAATCAAAAGCCAATCAAAAACATATATGCGCTATACATACCTATGGCATCAATAATTGAGAGCAAAAAATAAAAGATCATGCTTTTAAAATACTTACTATTGAAAAAAAAATCATGCTTTTATAACTTACAACAAATGAATTTTGGGATTTGTTCTCTTTCAAGACAAATGTAGTACTATAGTTTTGGTGTTATACATGCCTCTAACCTTCGGCTGTTCCTTTTAGTTACTTGTCACTGTATTTTAAATATTGAAAATGTGTATTTGTTTACTGTATTAGTTTCTGATATACGCTACATCACTGGCTTTCTCGATCATGTCCCTTGCATCCGACGATCATCTGTTCATGATAATGAAATTATGTCTTTTCATTATTTTTAACGTTTACAGAAAACAAATATTTGGGACCCACGTGCTCAAATTTCATAGTCCCACTCGCATTAGAAAAGCATAAAATTATATGCACTTAATATATATCTCACTGGCAATTGGCTGTCAACCAAACTACAGACAGAGACACTAAAACTCCAACCTTCTTCAGTTTGATTTGTCTTCATCAACTAACCGTATATGACTGCTAATTGCGACTAATACCTGTTTAGCACTTTTGCATGCTTCAAAGTTCAAAGCTAGCTAGAGTTCAAAATTTGGGTTTCTAAGTGGGCAAGATCCCAGTCAACACACGTGTACAACTGTAGGGCATGCAACCCCAGAAAAAGAGTAGGTTGATCGATCACTCTTGCACGCGCAGAAAGAAGCTTGAGAACTTTGTTTAATGATTGATGTTAGGTTATGTCAAAGTTTGTTGGACCCAAAACCTGTGCGCATTATTAGTACATGAGCTGTGGGCAACAGCCCAAACATATACATGCATAGTAGAAAATATCGATCAGGAGGTCTGAGATGAGCAGATACACATCTTCTGCTGTTTTTCAAGTACATTTGCTTGTTTGAGTGGAGCAAGCACACCATTTCCCTTAGAGTATCCGCACCGGAGAGATGGTGTTCGAGCACGGGATGGGACCGGGCAGAGGTTTGCTCGAGTAAATCGAAATGGTCGACACACCGGCGAGATGGAGTAGCGACGTGTTCGAGCAAATCGGCGATCGACCAAAATCTCGAGTCTTTTTTGCTCCGGCTTTTGCTTCACCGCCTATTAGTCTCGATATTTTTTTTTATTAAGTGCACGTGCCAGTAAAAATTAAAAGAAAAAAACTATCGAGTTACGCACCAACCATAACTCGCCACATAACACGGTGTTCTGACCCAATCATCAGCAACAGGCCTCTAATTTGGGACATTGATTTTGAATGTCAAAACTGATCCGACGGCTCTAATTCAAATACAACGGCCATTTTTCCTTTAAATGGACAGATCGAAAATATTTGCATAAGATTATGAAAAAATTACAAAAAAATGCCCCAAAATTGCAAAAAAATCTCATTTTTTTTCCTATTAATACTACTTCATTTCATTCACAACTCACACCAATTTGTGCACAACAAATTTCACATCTCCCTCCATCTCTTCGATCATTTCGTGTAGCATTTTTTCTAAAAAAAATGGGCACTCATTGACTTCTTTCCGAAAATTTACAAATATGCATCTCTTTCGTCTGTCATAGCATTGATGAATATGACAGCAACAAACAAAAGATGAACAAATTGTGGGAGACAATTCATGCCGATTATGTGCAAAATTGGGAGCCAAACAAAGGTGAAATTCCTTCGAATGAGCCAAGGATCCGAATCGCACTTTCATCTCACTACAACAAGTTCAAGCTACTCTTGCATAAATGGGGCGATTGTTTGCACAATGCACGACAACGTATAGCTAGCGACACTTCGCTATAAGATGAAGTAAGTTTCTATTCTTTTATCATATATGATGTAAATTTTGTTTGATTATATGAATTAAATTACGTAACTTATATCTAATTTGATTAAATATGTAGCATTCTGAAATAGCTAATATTCATTTTCCATTAGGTCAAGCAAGCTCAATCATTTTACTATGCGGCCAAGAAAAAAACGTTTACGCACTTTGCATGTTAGAAAGTGATTAAGGACCATCCATCTTTTGTTGCAGTGCTACCAACTACTCCATCTCCATATGCAAATAGTTACCAACTCCCTCATTCCGCAACCGAATCATCTCCCACCATCAATTTGAAAGACGAAGAAGTGAATGAGACACCTCGAAGCAACGTGGCCGCTCGCTCGAGTCTGCCTAGACCAATTGGAACCAAGGTGGCAAAGGAAGCGAGACAACAAAAGAAACAAGGTAAGTCTCCTATTAAGCAACGAGTTGAGATTTTGCATACCATTGCAAGTGACCAAGCATCGTGGCATACCAAGAGGCTAATGCATAATGAAAGTGAGCTTAATTATTACAAGGAGTAAATAAAAATTCAAAAGCGGAAGGAAGCAAGGGCGGAGGAAGAGTTACGATTGAAGAAACAAGAGGAGGATACAAAAATCATGACAATGAATTTGGAGGCTATGACCCCAATCTCGAAAGTGTATTTACCAAGAGGAAACTAGCAATCCTAAATGAAGGAGAACCTAGTCAAGATCAACGTTCTGATAAAACATATTCGGATTATTATCACCCAAGTCGCGTGCTCTTTCCATCGTAGTTATATTATTGTACTAAGAATAAATCTGGGTTTGGCTCGTCATTTAATGTAATTTAAATTTTTTGAGAAATAAAAATATAATTTATTTATTAAGATGAAATTGAAATAGACATCAACTTAAAACACATACTAAAATTAAACACACTCTTAATGAAAACACATAATAAAATTGAAACTCACATATTTAGACTAATATTTAGAGTATTTCACCGGTTTTCAACCTGCAATTATGCTTCACCAAGTCCATCTGGAGCTTTCTATGGATGTAAACGGATTTGAGATCAGCAACGCGGTCGTGAAACGGTTGTATATTGGCTCCATCTCTAACAATTGGCTCAAAAAGAATCTGATTCCCTTGTGCATCCACCGGGCCATCATAAACCCAAAAAACTCTTAATGGATTTTGCATGTCTTCTTCTTCCTCATCCTCATATTCATCCTCCACGTACTCTTCCTCAACAATCATGTTATCCAATATGATACAAGCTAACATGATGGATGTCATTACCGATTTGTGGTGCAATGTACAACTATGATGAATAATTTTCCAACGAGATTGCAAGATACCAAAGGCCCTCTCCACATCTTTCCGATAGGCCTCTTATTTCTTTGCGAAGAGTTTATCTTGAGGCGTCTGAGGATTGGAATTTTTTTTGACAAATGTAGAGTACCTCGGATATATTTCGTCAGCCACATAATAAGCGTTAGAGTACCTCTCTCCGTGGACTTCGTAAACGGTAGTTGGGTCTCTTCCAACAAGGATCTCTGAGAACACATCTGATAGGTGGAGAACGTTAATGTCATTTTTAGCTCCATGACACCCGAAAAAATTGTGTCATATCCACGTATCATACGAGGCCACTACCTCTAGGATAATAGTGAAATGACCATTTCGTCTTGAGTATGCTCCTTGATAGGTCGTTGGGTTGTTCTTCCATTCCCAGTGCATGCAGTCAATGCTTCCAATCATACCTGGAAAGCATCGACGTTGGTCTTTATCTAGGAGCCGAGTGAGGTCCTCCTTTGCTGGAGCGCGGAGGTATCTTAAACCATAGAGGTCAACCACTTGGCAGCTAAACTCCTTCATACATTCCAGGGTAGTCGATTATGTCATCCTTGTAATTTCAGTACACTGATCCGCCACTGCCTCATACGCCAACATTCATAGAGCACCGGTAATCTTTTGTTGGGGGAGAAGCCCTAGTAATCCGGTGGCATCTTCTCTTTGATGTCAAAATTGGTCGTGGTTATAGAGATCCGTCATAATACTGTTGAATCGATCTCTACTCATCCTGTACCTCTGGCAAAATTCTTGCGCTTTGAAGTTAGAACGTTTGATGAAGTAATGGTCCATGAGATTGCATCTTCTAGACTCTTTTTGTCGTGGTCGATTCGGTTTTTTACCGCGACGTGAACTAATTATTCGTTGTTCATCGTCGTGTTGTGCTTCCTCCACGACCACCTGATTGACGAATGATTGCACCATATCGACATAATCTTCTTGTTGTCGTTGTCTCCTCCTGAAAAAATTATGGAAGCTGAAAGGATTCATCAGAGTGATGAACAAGGAAATATTGCTAAGTGTTTAGAGGGATGTGTTATTTGCTCGGATTGGAAGAGACTTGTAGATTTTGTGAGTATAAAATGAGTGATAGATGAACGTTTTATAGCCAACTGTAAATAACCGGATATTTGAAAATGAACACACGTGTCGCATCGTCATTGGACAAAAATCATATCGGAAATCTTGTTCAATTATTTTTCGACAACATTATCTCGTAGTGACACATGTCGCATCGTCATTGGAAGAAAATCTTACGGAAAATTTGTTTCAATTATTTTGTCGACGATGCTATCTCGTAGCGACACATGTCACATCGTCATTGGTCAAAAATCTTACCAAAAATGTAGTCTAATTATTTTGCCGATAATGACATGTGCCAGTAACACGTCACTTTTTTATTAGTCAAAAATCTTATCAAAAATTTTATATAATTATTAAGTCGATAACGACACGTGTCACACTATTATTGATCATAAATTTATCCGATAAATAATTTTTTAATTTTTTACAACATGTTAGAAATGATTTTCTGTAGCAAAAGGTATATGATGTGTGCAAAATTTAATTTACTAGAACAAATAAAAAATTTGTTTTACTTTGAACAAATTTTACTTTTGTTTTACTTCTTGCTCTAGATGGACCCCTTAATCCATGTGAAGTATACTAATTTTTTTCTACTACTACAAAAACAGAAAAAGACAAATACTAAGAGAATCTTTTCACGCAACCATCATTTAAT
The DNA here is from genome assembly GCA_946800695.1 of Geum urbanum. Taxonomy (NCBI): domain Eukaryota; kingdom Viridiplantae; phylum Streptophyta; class Magnoliopsida; order Rosales; family Rosaceae; genus Geum; species Geum urbanum. The sequence goes on from OX327010.1 coordinate 29,432,301, forward strand.
TTTATCATATCAAATTAATAACTTGATAAAGATGATTTGACGTAGTATGAAAAGTAAAACACTAAAGACTTAGAGACAAAACTGAACGTCTAATATGAACTAAATTGTCTATTACGCTGAGACAAATATTAATTCCAAAAATTAACGCATATCAAATGAACAAATATACTCGATTGTTTCCTTAAACTTGATTACATTCTCATCTAATTTTGTAATTTTAGTAACTTAGTTGTCGTATGAAATTTGAACATTTTAAATTTAGTATGAGTACGTACTGCCTCCCATCACCAAAAATTATATAATTTACCCAAGTACGAGTATACAACAATAACTGGAACGATAACAGAATACACAAGATGAAGAAGGTGACAGTGAGTCTCCATTCTATTAATCCGAATCTCGCCGACCATTCTCAGTTGTCATGGCTTGGCAACTTAACTCGTGGCTCGCAGGTGTAACAAGTGGCGACATCTGACGCTTTGTCCGGAACAGAGCACAGCAGCGTGCGTGGCTATTGTGCCCTAAGCCATACAGAAGCCTCGTAAGAAGATTACAGAAACTACGAGCTAGCTAGGTTAGCTCAGGAGAGAGGTCGAGATCAGGGCCTTTATGTTGTTTTTGTGTGCCATAGACACGTCGGTTCTGATGCGGTCTTGGGATCCGTGGATGTCTCTGGTTGGGTAGATGGCGGAGCACTTTGCTGTTTCTCTTGCTTTATATTCTCGGCTTTTAGGGAAAAGCTCTTTTATCGTCGATCATGCGTCGGTTTTTACTTTAGCTATTGGTTAAAACTCAACTGCAAACACTGCAGATACACATGGCCAAACAGAGCACCTTATTGTTTGGTAAACTCACTAAACTGTAGTTACAGACTTACAGTTCTTCGGCTCTGTACCGGCGTGCTTCGTTCTTTGGTGGGATGCTTCGTTCTTTATATTAGGAATTTACTTGATTTAGGATTAACCTTTTAATCACGGGCTAGTTTTGGTAACTCCACAGTTTTCACATTAACGTTAAACTTTTGTTTGGTAGTTGGCTGCTCCCCCGCGATGCTCTTTAATTAAGAAACTAATACATTGCAATTTGCATGGTAAACTTCATGTTCGAGACGAACAAAATACGTACAAGAGTCGAACCTGCTCTTTATTTCGAAGATGAATACTTAACGGTTCCAAACTTCCATGTACTAATACATTGCAATTTGCATGGTAAACTTCATGATCCTGAAAAATATATCTTCCAAGTTGTATATGTTTTAGTTTTCGACAGAACAAATCTGAGAACAATAGCAACATGAAATATGAAATACGTAGGTACATATGTCATATGTGCACAACCAATGATATCGTATATAGATTAATTTAGAAACCGATAGGTACCAATTATATGACGACCATAGATCTCGGCTAAGAACGGAGAATTCGAATCACTTTAAGATTGAATAAGGATTCTTTATGCATGCTTGTAAAGACCAAGTAGTTTCCAGAGCATCTGTAACTGAAAGCCTCGTGTTTTAGGTCAGTAGTAAAGTAATAGATCGAAGATCTCTCCATCCTCCAAAAAAATGTAATTAATTTAAATTTGTTTACTCTACTGAGACTAGGAGAAAGTAATGTGAACTATCTATACAATTCTACCTAGATACCCACAATATACGGATTTCATTAGCAGAAATTAACAATCTTCAAAACAAGCATGTCAGAAATTCCTAGCTCATGAAAATCGTATATATGAAATCAGAATCTCTTTCTTTGTTTTTTTTTTCTACAGTCAATGCTCATAAAATAACAAGACAGAAAAACCCATGAGGTTCACTTGCAAATGTTAATGGTCCTTTTAATAGTTTCCTTCAGGAATCTTTTTTCTACATTCACTTTCTTGGTTTGCAAGTCAAATTGTTTGGGTTTCTTACACCAACTGCATTATTGGTGCACAAGCACAACCTCCTATACACAAAACAATGGGAGAAATCTGAAAAGTGAGAATAATATAATCTTACAAAAGAAGTTGAGCATCCTATATATGATTCCCATGGTAGAGAAATCTTTAGGATGTTCGGTAGATTCATGAATGAATTTTGTGGATGGCTAGCTATATGTTACAGAGTTGAGCAAACGGAAAATTATCGAGAATAAGCCAAGTCAGGTGAAGACGAGCTACTTGCCCCTTCTTCTATTGTGTGAAAGAAGTCGTGTGTTTTGACCATGTACGCATTTTTCTCAATCTAAACAGAATCTCATTCTCTCCGGCTCTCTGTGTTATTGTGTTTTGTTTATCTTGTTTGAAAGTCTACATATGATTTAGTTATATAACCTCTCATCTTAATTGCATATGGCTTAGTTATATAATTCTGGTAGTGCATGTAGTGTGCATGTAAATACAACCATCCATGTAAGATTTAAGACATAATAATCCGAGTATATACTAACGAGATTGATTGGAGATCACATACGTGTTTGGAGACATGTAGTTTATTGTGACAATTTATTAGATGTATAAATTATCTAGCATTGAAAAAATAGGTATGTAGATTTCAAAAATCAACTGAAAAATGAGAGTGAAACAACGTTAGCTAACCAAAACCTAGCCGTACGTCTAAGGTACGTAGGGATTCTAGTATAGCGAGCATATATACGGTCGTTCACTCTAGCCTCAAGGCCTTTAGCAATGCCATTCCTAGATGTACTGGCCGTTGGTTTCCGCGCAAATTATATGTTGAGATATTGATTCACAATAATAATAATAATATGTTGTTAGACATAGATCAAACGATAATAGATTATAGGAAAAAAATTATCACCAGGATCTGATATTTCGTGGGAGCATTAATATGATGTCCAAACTTTAAAAGTTATTAAAGTGATGCCCAAATTCTTAAAACGATATATGTGTAATACCTACCATCAATTTTCGTCTATGTTTCGTTAACTTTGCTGATGTGTATTTTTTGTTTGTTTAAAAACAAAGTGAAATGACTTTAATACCCTTGCAAAAAATATTCTATTTTTTCACTTCTCTTTCTCAATTTCCGTCTATGCTCTGTTAACTTTGTTCATGCGTCATTTTTTTGTTTAACAATAAGATAAAATGAATTTAATACCCTTGTAATAAAATTCTTTTTTTTGAACCTCCTCTCTCTGTTTCTCTCTCTCCCTGATCCTGGCCAACACAAGCCCAAATCAAATCGGGGTTTTTTTTCTTCTCAATTCAGGTTTTTTTTTTTTGATCTCGTCAAAGGACGAGCCCAGGAGGTGGTCGGTGCATAAGCGTCATCGAGGGTTTGGGAACCTGACTAATCTAGAATCGCAGGAGGAATTCTAGCCTTGACAGATGTGCTACGTGGAGGCCGAGACACACCTCGACCTCGTGCCCACCTTTGCAGCCGCTGTCGATTGTTGAATCTCGTCTTTGCTCAGCTCGTATACCAATGGTTTGATCTCGCCTCTGCTCAGCTCGTATGAGCGACACTGGAGCTGACAAGCCTTCTCGTTCACCAGCACCTCTGCAACTACCGCAAAGGGCTTCATCGCGGTCAACGTCGTTCAGATGGACCCAAATCGGTCCTCAACGAGCGAGGAAGCATTGGATCTCCGAGAAAATGTCATCTGAGGTTTATGGGTCATGGGATTTGACGTAATCAGTGATCATGGAAGTCCAAGAGATGGCGTCTTTGAAATAGATGGTGTCAAAGACTGTGTGAGTGTGGGACATGTTGTTTGGGATAAATTTGAAGTAGAGGGAGAGTAGGTTGTTGCCTACAAAGCGGTCGGTTTTTAGGCTAGACTCGATGACGTGGGCAAGGAGTTGGATGTCGTGGAGGAGAGAGAGGGACTTGGTGTATGTTTGTAGGAGTGAGGATTAGATGAGAGGAATGGAGGAGGATGCGACAACGGCTTCAATCGGCCCATCCAAGAGAGACAGAAAAGAAACATAGAAAATAAAGGAATTGGAAATTTTAAGGGTAGTAAAATCTTTTTCCATCCGTTTTCAAAAAAATAATGTTCCGTCATTGATATAAGGGGTGTTGTGATGAAAATTGACCGTAGACATCACACATAAAGTATTGTAAGAATTTGGACATCACTTTGATAACTTTTAAATCTTGAACACATTAATGTCCCCACGAAATTTCAGACCTTGATGATAAAAATTTTTCTTGAAATTGATCATCAATATTATTGACCACCAAATTATTAATCTATCGATTCAATCCAATTGTACAAATTCTGTTTCAACTCGACCAAGCAGCTTATTTTGCCATTTCATTTGAGATTCAAGGGTGTCATTACGATATGCTAAAGAACAATAGATGTATATAGTTTTTTTTGCTAGGAATAGATCGATGTTTACAGTTGCCCGGTATAACACCGTAGCTTAGCTTACAATTATATTGCGTCTTACTTGGTCGAAGAAATGAAGTATGTGCAGCTAGCTAGCACACATAAAACCATCGTGATAGGTATCTAAACGTGGTTGCTGCTCACGTGGTCGACTTTAACACTCGGTTGCCAAAAGTTAAAGCTCTCTACAATGAAATCATCGTTTGCATGGTTACATTGTTACAGCTGCCAAAGTTTTTTCCTGCACCCTAGATTAAGTTGATCCAATATACCCGCCCCAAAATTTAGGAGGATTATCTCAATCGAAATGAAAAACTTTAGGAGGATTATTCATATGAAAGATGTTGATCAATAGCTTTTCAAGTAACCAGTCAAAATGAAGATGGTCGTCTTCGATCAGCCTTTTTTTTTTAAAGAAACAATTCCATTAATCAATTAAGACAGAACGTTTTTAGAGATTATATCTAAAAAACAAACTACAATCGAAAGAAAAATAATACAACAAACTAAAATAACTATAAGCAAAACAACTAGACCGAACACAGACATCAGAAGACGCATAATCATTAACAAATGGATATCGACCACTTACCAAACGACAGTTGGTAGTATGATCACTCACTCGTATTCCATGGAATTGAATCCATCGAATTGAGACTAATTTTCTACCATAAATACCAGAATCCACAGAAACCCAACTCGACAAATTAAAAAATGTGATAAGACTAAACTTATCCCGACTCAAGAGAATACAAATTACAATAATACTAAAATTATGCCAATAAAAATCACCCGAGTCCCAAATATGAAAACCAAAACCCACAGACAAATCCCTTAGCCTTAAGGACTCAAAAAGAGTTCAGGCCCAAACTAAACCTCAGTGGCTAGGGCTTGGGCATCACAGTAGATCGACTCCAATGGCTTGACTTGCAAGAACTAAGGCACCGCCCACCCCGATTGGACACCAACACTATTGGGGAAGAGATTCGAGGCGACGAAGCATCATGGTCGCCTCGGATAACTTTCTCGTCGCCTCGATTTTTTGTCACCAAAACTTCGTCGCCTCGATACGTCGCTTGAGATTGATCCCTTCACCATTGGGGCGACTTAGATTGCAAAACTTCGTCGCTTCATTTCCATTGAAGCGACAAAAAAAAATTACGTCGCTTCAATTTTTCGCCGCGAAGATATAAACGTTGTCGCTTCATTTAAAAACGGAGCGACGGAGATTCATCAATCTTCGTCGCTTCAATATAAAACGGAGCGACGAATATTGACCAATTTTCGTCGCTCCGTTTTATATTGAAGCGACGAAGATTGATGAATATTTGTCGCCTCACTGTATTTAATTTTTATTTTCTTTTTCTTTTTCACCCAATGAGGCGACGAAGATTGTCAAATATTTGTCGCTTCAACTTAAATGAAGCGACGAAGATTGGTCAATCTTCGTCGCTTCGATATATATAATTTTTATTTTTTTTCTTTTTCAGTAATTGAGGCGACGTATATTGGTCAATCTTCGTCGCTTCAATGTATTTAATTTTTTTTTTCATTTTCACTGAACGAGGCGACGAAGATTGACCAATCTACGTCGCCTCATTAAGTGAAAAAGAAAAAAAAAATAAAAATTAAATATTATTGAACCAAGTCATGACCTATCGCAATTTAAAAACACAAAAACTCGTTCATCAAATCAAGTTATATAGAAAAATATTCCACAACTCAAAACGTTATACAAAGCCTTGATACAAAGCGACCTATTACACAGTAGACTAATGCTGGGGGACTGCAATGCAGCTCGATTACGAGCCAGGAGGTGGTGGAGGAGCTTGAGGTTGTTGACTCCCAGCCTGGAATGATCGCATTAGGGCCTCCATTTGTTGGACCCTTTGGGCGAGCTCATTGTAATCCTCTCTGGCATTCTGCGCCACCTCGCTCGATCTGCGCGCCTCCTCGCCCGATATGCGCGCCGCCTCGCTCGATCTACGCGCCTCCTCTCTGGCTTCAGCCACCTCCCTTTTCAGGGCTTCGGTTTCCTGTACTCGGGCCCCTCCTCCCGGTTTGGGGTCGTGTGTGAGAGCGCGCCCCACCTCTGTCACGTCGAACAAGAACAAATATTAGTAATGGAATAGTAATCAAAAATAAAGCAAAACGTAAATCGAGATGGACGACGGTGGTTTAGGAGATTTATTACCTCTTATAGAGGTCCCGGGCCTTGAACCCACCTCTTCCTCTATGATATTTATTTGTGTATCAAGAGGAAGAAGATGGGGTTGGGAAACTGTCGCATCGCCGTCTGTGTCACCCGCAACACTATCTTGTTGCGACAAGACTTCATCGAGTCTTCGCTTCACTGCCGCCTGCTCAATTAAAATATATTAAATAAATAATATTACAATATGGTAAACAAAATTAATTGAAATAACGTAACGTGAACCTATTTTCGCTTACCACTTTCTCATCCGCATTCTTGTCCGGCTGGTATACGTTAATCCACGTCTGGACGGCGGGCGCTCTATGACCCTCCTTCTCCAACACCTCGCTTCGGTACGAGAGGGCGAGAGATCCCGAATGGTGGTTGAGCTGCTGCTCCTTGTTCTTGTTTCGGTTTCCTCGATTCCGTTCGCACAATCGCTGCCACACACACACAAAAATCATTTTAAAATAAGAATAGATAAACATGTATATTTTTAAATTGTTGGCTACCAAAACTGTGCGGATAGTTTATGAAGCTGACCAAGTAAGCAGGGTCTTCGAAGTGGGCTTTTAACCACGCCCATTGGTCTTCCCTCCCAAGAAACTCGGCCGGAGTCTCCTGGCTGACGTGGAGATAATGTTCATGGCAATCGTACTTCCAATCCTTGTAGATTGTTTGCGCCGTCGCATCAATGAAATTCCACATCTCCACGTCAGTCGCCGGGATGTCGTAGTTCGTCTATCACAAGACATTTAAATTCCGTTATGTAAAAGTTATATTTACATAAACCGTAAAGTAACAAAGTAATTAAGCTAAGGGAAGTAAGAATACCTCAATATTTGTATTGACGATATCGCGATGCAAATCGCTAAGTCCCAAAAAGCTAGGTGCAAGCATTGGAACTTTTCCGCGGATGATGCTACCGATGTCTCTGGACATCAGACTCCTGAATTCCCTCGTCGCAGGCCCCCGATGCCTCATAGAGTAAGCGACTTGTAGTCGCCTATTGTTGTTCATCCAGACGAGGTACTCCGTCTTCATCCCGACAACGACTCCGCGCTGTTGCGTCGTCGGATCTCCTGTTGCCATGTCCACCATGTCGGGGAGTTTGGTCTTCTTGCACCGGATGCTGAGGGCGGGAGGGTGTTGTGACGCCGTAGTGGCGTCGCTGTCATCCACTTGAGGAATCGCATCCTCAAGGTTTGGGGCGGGCGTTAAATCCCCTAATGCTGGAATCGTCGGGGTCGCAGATTGTCCCGTGGGACATCCCGACCCGGAAGCCCCCTCTCTGCTGAATGGTCGCCACACCGCCTCCGCAGCTGCAGCCGTCGCGGCCGCCGCCGCTTCACGACGCTGGATTGCCGCTTTCCTCCTTTGGTGACTTGTATTTCCGGGAGCCATTCCGTTAAAACTAATAATCTATTAAAATTCAAATATTAAAAGAAAAACTAATAAGCATGGCTCTCGATAAGCAAGGAGTAGTCGCAGACATTTGTCTGGAAAGATTTCTCCTCCAAAACAAGTTCTGCAACCTAAAAAAAAACAAATTTTCAACACACTGCACTACATCTACATAACCATTACAATATAGCAGAGTCATCAATGAAAGATTAGGTGAATTTTTGAAACTAAGATTAAGACTAAGACTAAGACTAGACAGGAGTAGAGCAAAACTAAGACTAAGACTAAGACTTTTTGAATTTTTGGTATTCTGTTTCAAACCTAATTAAGTGAATTAAGCGAATTAAGTGAGTTAACCCACCTTGACTAAACCAAATTAAGTGAATTAAGTCAATTAACTATTAAGTGAGTTAACGGGGTCCAATTAAGTGAATCAAGATACTTGTTATTTTTAACTAGTTATCATCAAGATTGATACTATTTGAATCAATTTGCTTTGAGCATTCACAAGGCTGCGTTTTCAGCCCAAGTCTTCTAAATTTATCAAATACTTTGTTAATAAGTTGTAGAGCTGCTCATACCTTATTTGTATTTTAAATTTCTACGAATTAATAAGTACAACAATAACATAAAGTTTGGTTAGAGTGTGAAGTATATATGCTTTAATAATCTCAATGCGATTACGACTTTTGTCTAAGAATATCAAAAAATGGCATGGAAACTTTTCATTCATCTGGTTAGAGACTTGAGAGTATGAACCATATTTTTATAGCATAGTTGCGATAGATATGGGATAAACTCTCTCAAATGATTATAGACATGAAAACCTAAACATGAACAACAACTAAACATGAACATTCAGCAACTAAACAATCAAAATGAACAGCAACTACACAATAAAAATGAACAGCAACTACACATGAACAGCAACTTCTACATACTCGTCATTTATCGCATATAGCTTATCAACTACACATGAACAGCAACTACACATGAACAACAACTTCTTCATTTATCGCATATAGCTTATCAATTTTCAATATATCCTTAGTTGGGAATAAATTCAAATGATTCTTTGATGCATTAGAAAAGACACAGTATATCTTCCTCGTCGCACCATACCTTCTCGAGTTGGCTCACTTCGTTTGCTTTAGCTACACGGACCCGGAATGCTTCTTCTTTCTGAAATCACAAGTATTGATAGAAATGAATAAAGACCATTTTACCAAACTCAAAGCAAATCCGGACTAAAACAACACAAAGTAATGAAACAATGGCCAGCATTAACACAGTACTCAAAGCAAATCCGGAAAAACAGCAAAGATTCTCCATTTGACCAAATCAATTTGAAAAAATAGAACTTAGGTTTGAAAATTGAAAGGTAAGAAGAAGATGCTTACAGATTTCGCGATGCAAGATGGGGTGAACGGCTTTGAAGATGCTGATTAGAGAGCGAAGAAGATGATTACAGAGCTTTGAAGAAGACGATTAGAGAGGATGTTCGATTTGGTTTCGGATTCGAATTCGACGGCGAGTTTAGGGTTTTGGTGGAGGGGAGGGAGGGGGTTTAGGGTTGAGGTGGAGGGGATTTAGGGTTTCGGGGTTCGGGTTTAGGGATTTGTTGAACGGGTTTAGGGATTTGGGGCAAGGTCGATTGGTTTAGGAAGAAGGAAACAAAATGAAAAGAAGAAGAAAGAAACTGTGAATCTGGAATTATAAAGCCAACGAGGCGACGTATATTGATATCTTCGTCGCTTCCTTTAATTTGAAGCGACAAAGAACTCAATCTTCGTCGCTTCAACGTATTAAGAAAGCATACGAGGTGACGAAGATTGCATTATTGGTCGCTTCAATACATTGACGCGACTAAGAATGTAATCTTCGTCGCTTCGATTAATTGAAGCGACAAAGAATGGAATTTTCGTCGCTTCAATCAGTTGAAGCGACTAAGATTGCATTCTTCGTCGCCTCGTATCCTTCATTTTGTGTTATTTGAAAAAATTGAAAATTTATTTAATTTTGAAACGCTTACATAAATTATGCTTTAAAGAAAATACGAATTTAGGTTTCAAATTCATAATAATATTAGTTTAGTCCTCCTCCTCCTCATCATCCTCGTCCTCATCCTTGTCTTCGTCTTCATCCTGAGAGATAGTCCTCGTCCTCGTCCTCGTGCTCGTCTCCTTCTTCGTCCAAAAGTAGTTTAGTCCTCCTCCTCCTCCTCATCCTCGTCTTCGTCCTCATCCTCGTCCTCGTCCTCGTCCTCATCCTCGTCCTCGTCCTCGTCTTCGTCCTCGTCGTCGTCCTCGTCTTCGTCCTCGTCTTCGTCCTCGTCCTCGTCCTCGTCCTCGTCCTCGTCCTCGTCCTCGTCCTCGTCCTCGTCTCCTTCTTTGTCCAAAAGTAGTTGAAAATCTGGGTAAAATTGTATCACCGTAGGTGTGTCCTCTTGGTAAGGCTCGAATATATGATCTCCTGTACGCGATATGTTTTCATCTATGGCAAGTACGTCAGCGCTGTAGACATTGCGGTGCGACATTTCTTGTACTACCTTTCAAGCACCACCAGCCTTTGGATCGTCTATGTAGAATACCTGTTTTTCTTTGGTTGCAATTATGAAGGGTGAATCCTCATAGTAACTGTTGTTTGTATTCACTGATATCAGTCCATGATCTTTTATAACGGTGTCAAGATCTTCCTCGTCGTCGGAGTTGTGCCATGTGCACTTAAACAACACCACTGGCATACGGCCTGCATATAATACTTCCACCACGTAGTTAACATGGCCGTAGAACTTGGATGAACCCATGTCTATCATGACACCGCTGTTTTGAGTCACGGTTCTTTGATCTCTATCAAACGAGGTGAACTTGACACCGTTCACATAACACGACTTATAAACCCGACATTGCTGAGGTCCTTGAGCTAATGACTTTATTCCTACAACCAAGCTCGGGTCCGAGTTTTTTTCTTTAAGGGACACCTGAGAGATAAGTGTTAAGAGAAGTTAAAGATAAGTGTTATAAACTCTCAAAGAACCTTACAAGAATTAATAGGCATATGTACCCATGTTAAGAACCATCGAAGAAAACTCCTCCTTCGACGAAGCTCGTCGAAATCTTCACCATTTTTAGCCTCAAACCTTCTGAGATGTTCTTCAAGGTAAGGTTTGACTTCGTCTGTTTCCACCAGGACTTGCCAGTGAGCCTCAGCAGTCTCTGCCTCAGTCAACCTGAACTGGCAACGAGTCTCGATAATATCTGGTCTTACTAAGAGTGAAACACAGCTGATATTCCACTCAGGGGAAGTGTCGACATCTTCGTTGTCCATCTGTCTGAGATAAGACTTACAATACGTCACCGACTCATGTACGAGGTACTGTTCAACAATACTACCTTCTGGGTAACATGTATTCCTCATTGACTTTTTATATTTTCCTAATTGCCGACTAGTTACATAATGAACATAATATTAGCAATGAAAAAAATTTTACCTTTCAATTGGATACATCCATGTATAGTGTACTGGACCTGTAAGGAATACTTGCTCGGGCAGATGAACCATGAGATGAACCATAGATGTAAAAAAATGTGGAGGAAATATGAGCTTCAAATTGCAGAGAATCATCACTATCTCATTTTCCATGTCACGCACAACATCCTTCTTAAGCTCCCTACTGCATAGTTGACGAAACCAATTTGACAGTGCTATCAATGGCTTTACAACGTTTTCTGGCAAGAACCCTCTGATAACCACAGGAAGAAGACGTTGAAGCAACACATGGCAATCATGCGTCTTCAATCCATAAAACTGTGACGGGGAACTTACTTTCACCTTACTTCTCAAACTACCTGCATAACCAAGAGGATACTTAACATCCCTGAACCACTGGAACACATCTTCTAGATCATCCTTTTTAACTAAAAAGGGTGCATGAGGAACTTTCGCCGTACCCTGGTCACCCGCTCTTTGCCACTGGTTTTTTCGCACATTCCTCTTCTTCAAAGCAGCGCGAGCTTTTGGACCATCCTTAGACTTCTTATCAATCGCAAAAATGGTTCCAAGGATGTTGTCACACACATTTTCTTCAATGTGCATGACATCTAAGCAATGTCTGATCTTCAATGATGACCAATACGGCAGCTTCCAAAATATGCTTTCGTGTGTCCAACACTGTCTGTTATTCGGATTGTACGGCACCTTCAAGTCGTCATGTTGGCTAAGAATAAGGTAAACGTGTGACCTAACGTCCTCCAAAATTTCATCTCCACTCTTCTGATAGGGTCTTCCGCCAAACTCCACCTTTCCGTTAAATGCCTTGCTCAATCGCCAAGGGTGATCTTGGTGGAGCCATTTTCGATGACCTTCATAAACTATCCTCCCACATATATGCTCTGAAGTTAGCTCATCTAGACAGATTGGACATGCCTTGTACCCTTTCACAGTTGACCCCGCAAGCATCCCTAAACCTGGAAAGTCGCTAATAGTCCACATTACCGCTGCCTTCATCAAGAATACCTCATTGTCTACTCGATCAAAAGTATGGACTCCAACGACCCATAAATGTATTAGCTCCTCGATCATCGGCTCAATGAGTACACTAAGGCACTTTTCGGGAGATTTAGGGCCTGGAATCAACACTGATAACATGTTATATTCCTTCTTCATGCACATAGACGGTGGTAAATTGTACGGCATCACAACAACGGGCCATGTACTATGCAAAGTTCCCATTGTTCCAAATGGATTGAAACCGTCTGTTGCTACTCCAAGGCGCACATTCCTGCAGTCCCGTGCGAAACTTGGAAAAGTTCTGTCAAAATGTTGAAACGCTTCTCCATCAGCTGGGTGGCTGAGGCTACCAGCCACGCATATCCGCTCCCCCAGCCATCGCATATGCTTGGCAGTGTGTGGGGACATAAACAAACGCTTCAACCTTGGTGTTAGAGGGAAGTTACGAATTATTTTTTTGGGAATATCATTCGTGAGGATACATGACATCCATAGTAACCTTGAACGGACCGTTCTTACAACGTTTGCACGGGCAGAAGTGATAATTGGCTCTGTTACTATGTCGCCGGGCAAAATTCATAAACTCGAATATGCCTGTGATGTACCTTGGATCAGCATGATGATATGTCATCCAAGTTTTGTCTGGGTGTCCGTCCATGTTTCCTGTCAGCATAAACAATCAATATGAACAAAGTTACCATGCCACAGTTGCGATTCAACCAAAACCCCACACTTCTTCGCCTTATGCCTCCGGGTTGGGTCCTATCCCCTTCAGGGGAACACGACATTTGTCAACGCTCTTGCACCCATGCGTTTCAGCTCCAGTTTAGGGAAATTTCGGCAGCATCTCCCTACAGTTCCCCGAGTGCACACATATCTAAACAACCTAATTTGCACTCGGGGAACATTGAAAGGAGACACTGTCGAAACCATATCCCAAAACTGAAACTGAAATCACATGAATAGCAAAAGGATCAACAAAGTCATGTTCACCTAAAGTGTCCAAAAATGGGACAATTCGAGAATCAACAACTCAACTCGATCAACTAGATGAGTTGTTGATTCTCAAACGGGAGTTCTAAGTTGATAAACACCACAATTATATATAACCATACGCTCGATTTCATGATTAACACTAATAACACTACTAATTAAGGCTCGAATACACCTAATCTACACTAATCATCAATTAATTTCACTAAATTTAACCAAATTTCAAACATTAATCATGAACCCATAACATGATTTATCACAATTCAATGATTCAAACACTAAAACTACAACATAAGACCAAATTCAATTCAATTTCAAAAATTTCACATCACCTTCATTTTCACTTCTAATCATCAATAAATTTCACTAAACTTAACCAAATTTCAAACATTATTCATGAACCCATAACATGATTTACCACAATTCAATGATTCAAACACTAAAACCACAACATAACACCAAATTCAATTCAACTTCAAAAATTTCACCAAAACTTCAATTTCACTTCTAATTTAACATATTATGGTCATAAAGAGGGTTAAAGAGATACAAATCAAACTAACCTTACTCAAGAATCAAATCAATGGCAAGAACAACCTTCTTTCTCAATTTCCTAAAATTTCTCCCAAAATCGCACAAGAACAGCTCCAGAACGCGAATGAACTATTTTTCTAAAATTCTAACTTTATGAACGGTTTGACTTTAAGAAGAAGAGTAGATCCAGATTTAAAAAAAACGAGGCGACGAAGATTGAGCAATCTACGTCTCCTCGATTTTCTTCGAAGCGACCAAACTAATCTTCGTCGCTTCGAATGTAAAAAGTGGTCGCCTCATATTATTGAAGCAACCAAGATCAATATACGTCGCCTCAATTTGTTGAAGCGACATAATTAGTATCTCAGGCAATCTACGTCGCCTCGATTGAAATTGGAGCGACGAAGATATGTAACTACGTCGCCCCAATTCTCTCCTCCAATAGTGCAATCGTCGACTTGCCTCTCACATCCAGACCTACGACTCCCCAGTAGACTGGAGCCGTCACCAAAGGAAAACAAGACCTCTCCCTATCGCTGTGATCGCATCAATACGCTCCCTCACCTCTAGAGCTGATCTCCAACTTGCTAGCATCCCCATGAAATCATAGGACGACGTAGATGGAAACCGATCTGTCTTCAGTCGAGCCCATTTTGGTAACTCCCTCCTCGGTTTCTCCTCACACCCTGCCATCATCTGATCGCGACCTTCGATCAAAACTGCGCTCCCAACATCGATAGATCCAGTCGACGTCGTCACTCAAGAACCCAACCACGTATAGAACCCCTCCCATACTGAGAGTGAGTGGAGGCACATTTCACTATGAAGGTGAGGTCTTCCAAATCTACCACAGGATCTGGAATAGGAGAGGAAGATTTTTGGAACAGCCTAAAGCGGCAGAACCTCAACCCTAGCAGAGTAGTGGATGGGCTAGGTATTTTCATTTTTTCTTCACTATAATTAAATTGATTTGTCTTCGATCAACTTAATTAGCACTTGTAATTAGAGATAAGTAATATAGATATATAATTAAGATCCTAGCTTCATAAATAGTTTTACATCGACCAATTATAGACTATGACACATGAAGATCTTAACGAAAGCTTAAAATACATTTGCATATTCACCATGAGAAAATTACCATGTGATATACATCGGAAAAATCCTCAAATGTTACCTAGGTTATCACTCAATTCACATTATGGTACCTGGTCTTTTAAATCTATTCAGACAGTACCTATACTTATGTAATGTGGCCCAAAATAGTACATTGTAGGGGTAAAATTGTCAAAATACTATTTTATTTTTCTTTTTACATATTATTATGTATTTTTAAAGCGTAATGGGATCACAATTTGTTTATTTTATCACTTACAGCTAAGATCTATCTTCAAAACTCTAAGGTAAACGATTATCTCTTACTATAAAAATTTCTCATTTTCAAGTCACTCGCAATATAAGTAGAAAACTTAAATTAATTCGAAACTTTATTTATAACTGCAAACAAAAATTTAGACTTTTACAAAAATTGAAAAGAGAAATTCCTCGAGGCAGAGTAAGAGTTGAAAGAAACAATGTTGCAGAGCAAACTTATTTAGTTGCTTGTCTGAGCTTGTTGCAGAGCAAAATCGAACAACATTTACACTGATTATCTATCGGAGCTTGTTGGTTAGATCCGTACCTTTACTGTTATTAGAGCTTGCTATAGCTCAACACAAATTTCCAAGGATGGGAATACATTCTGAGAAAATAATGGAGAAAATCAAAAGTGACAAGTCTCTATACACCTTTACAACTCCAATCTATGACCAATTCTATGGAGATATCTCATATGTTAGGGACAAAGCTAAAGAGTTAGCAAAAAACCAACATACATGCTTTCAAAATATGCAACATGAAGTATTTCGAGGAATATTTGAATGAATTCCAAGAATACTACTGTACAATAGGAGAGCTAGAAAACAACGATCTAACACATCTTTTTCATAGAAAACTTCCTAAATCTTGGAGGAAATCCATGAGGGAGAGCATAGAAGAAAACTCCATGGAATTTTTTTTAGTATGGCGAGTTGTAGAAAGAATTAGATAGCTAATGCGAGAACAATGCAAAGAAAAGACAAGAATGCTTTGTGAAGACTACTGTCATTTTCATAAGAAAGATGGTATTCCCATATTTTGTGAAGCGTCATAGCTGAAGCAAGAAGAAAAACTAAGAATAGTTCAATAAATCAGATTATTGAACAGGAATAAGAAGACTACTTCTACGAGATAGAAGAAAGAAATGAAATTCTAGAAAGAGATCTAGAAAGAATGAAATTTGAAACTATTTTTGACAAAGAAGAAGTAGTATATCAGTATATGCACAAAGCCCAGTATGTGAAGAAGAACAATGCAATCCCTTCACAAAAATAGTAGAAGAATAAGCTTCTTCGAAACAAAATCTGTGCAAGGCAGCAACTGCTTCTGCAAGTAAATCTCGTTGAATACAGTTGCCAAAAATGTTCAAATCTCGATTGGAGGAGTCACCTTTGTAATTGAAGAGCTTTGGAAATCAGAAAGCCAAGACTCAGATATACTAGTTGGCAATGATTTTCTTCTATAACAAACATTCATTATATAAGAAGCCAGAAGTGAACTTCCTGGGCTTCGAAAAGAATGACAAGGTCTTCTAGACGGAGCGACTGAAACAAATAAAAAGTGTTGTTGGTCCAAGATTTACAGAGCAATATCAGAGATCATAGTAGAATAGTTATGGATACACACCAAAATACAAAACAATATTGCAATACAAGCAACAAGAAGAGTTTCTTACAGAGGCATCGTCAGAGAACGAAGAAGAGGATGAAGAGGCAGCTGAAGCAGCTTTCATACAGGAGCATAATGTCAAGCACTTCAAGGCTAATCTTGAGAAACAGAAGATGAATACCCTTGAAGAGATCAAGAAAATGTTGAAACAAAATATTGACATCAATCCTCTGAAATTCTGAAGAAGAAAAAAAGACTCAGTGGTCTTTGAGCTCAAACTCATGACATGAATTCTATCTATCATGTAAAAGCAATCCCTCAGTATAAGGACGAAGATCAGAAAGAATTCAGAAAAGACATAGTTGATTTTTTGGATAAATGATTAATAAGACCATCAAAAAGTCCTCATCACGCTCCAGCATTCAATTTCAGAAATCATGTGGAAGAAGTCCGCAGAAAAGCAAGAATTGTGATAGACTATAGAGATGTCAATAAGAAAACCGTAAAAGACGGTTATCAAGTAACACATGCAAAAGTGCTAATCAACAGGCTCAGAGGAGCCAAAGTGTTCTCAAAGTTTGATGCAAAATCAGAATTCTGACAAGTCAAAATGCATCCTCGTAACATTCCTCTTATTGCCATAAGAATTCCACATGGACACTACGAATGACTAGTAATGCTTTTTGGGCTGAAACAAGCTCCATCTATTTTTCAGAGAAAAATTGACAACATATTCAAACAAGTTGCTGACTTTTGTGTCCTCTACATCAATGATATATTAGTTTTCTCAAAAATCAAAGAAGAACACGTGAATCATCTCTATGAGGTAGTCAAGTTCATAGTTCAACATGGAATCATTCTAGGAGAAAAAACTCTTTCTCATCCTAGATGAAATTAACTTTCTAGGGCTTAACATAAGAAATTGGGTGATCAAGCTTCAACCTTATATCTTAGAAAATTTGTGCAAATTTTCAGACAGAATCCCTGAAACTAAAAGTCTACAAAGATTTTTAAGAGTCATTTACTATGGAAGAAACGTCCTTTCCAAAATTGCTGGATTAAAAATAATACTGTCCCAAAAAAAAGGTTCAAAGAGAGCATGAAAATTTACAGAGGATGACGAAAAGGTCGTTAGGCAAATGAGCTTTGCAAAAATATGCATCCTCTCCATCAACCTGAAGAAAATGATGAGATCATTTTTCAGACATATGCTAGTGATAGTTTTGGGCAGATGTAGTGCTGGCAAGAGTGTCAGGCACTAATACAGAAAAATTTCAAGTTTTACAGTGGGAAGTTTGACTCTGCATAATAGAACTATCCCACTGGAGAAAAAGAAATTCTAGTAATTAAAAAAAAAATTTCATCTTTTAGGGAAACCATTCACTGTGAGAACAGATTGTGCCAAAGTAAATTTTTTTGAGAATTTCAAACTTAATAAAGCTACTGATAGGGGAAGATTAGCAAATGGACAATTATTTTTCAATCAATATGATTATGATGTAGAATTAATTGTAGGAAACATAAACTATTTCCAAGACACTTCAACAAGAGAAATGACAATGTTCTGAATGAGCGAAAAGAGAGACGAAGGTCGGAATTCTAGGAGCAGGAGGCCAGGAAAAGAACCTGAATAACCAAAGGAGTCCATTGAAAAGGTTCTTAAAAATTTCTTGTTGTGTCCCAAAAGTCTAGCCTTAATTAATCAATTCCTGGGTAAAGGACTGTCTAGCCTATCTCAAACGACTGATGGTAAAGGCATATCAAGACTGTTGAATGTTGCTTCTTTGCCAAAAAGCAGAACTTTTTTTTCTACAAGGTTCAACATCTTTAAATATCGGCTGAACACTTTCTCCGAGTCAAACTGACCCAGGTTTAGCTTGCCATCAGAAGATTTTGCTAGATAATTTGATGTTCGCTTTCAAGAACAAGATAAAAGACTTATGGTAGAGGCCATGAATGCCTTAGCAGAATAACTGATCCAAAATAAAAAATAAAAAAGTGTTGTTAATAAACCAGTGGTGCAATACATTAGAAACCCTGAAAGTGTAAGACTGCCAATTCAGGCATTAAAAGAACCAAAGTAGTTCAAATTTCACAACACTATTGGAAGACATTCAATCAACATAGATCTCCCTGATACACTATTTATTATTCCAGGACCATTCCCAGAAAGATATGTGGTGAATGTTCAAAGCGAGCACCCGCAAGAACAAAAGTTGTGGTAGTTGAAAATGACTTTGTTCATAATCTATGGACAAAGACTAATGATGATCTCAAGGGATTGTTTGCTATCATTTGCAATATTGTCAAGAATGTAAAAAAGTCCAATTGCATTCTTAGACACAAGTTTAGATCTACACCTCCATAATGGGTGCTGAAAGCCAATAGAGAAACTGAGTATATTTCTCCATACCACTATGTCAGAATCATCCAAGGCTAGTATTTAGAACCAGCTTGTAATAGATACTATGGAACTCCAAATTCTAGCATTCCATGGATGAAAGCCATGACATTAGAATACATCAAGAGATTTCTTTTCTTGCTTCATGAGCAAACATAATTGTCATCGCTTATGACCACCAAGATGCTGTTACCAGTGACTTGTTTATTTCTCTTAAAGGAGATTAATTCCACCATTGCATGTGCTCAGTGGCTCGAGAAGATCGAGAATGACAAGCACTACAAGATGTATGAAGATACTGACGTGGAAGAAAATGGAACCAAAAAAATGCTTGAATTTGAAGAGCCTTATCTTGGAGAAAATTTAGAAATATATGATGACATGTAAAGACATGAAAATTTGTATCGTCTTTTTTTGAAGAATGGAACATCTCTTATCAATAAGGAACCTTCTTTTTGAAAGAAGACAATGGAGTAAAGCTAGAACCTTATCAGCATGGGGTTACCTTTTTTTAGTGGAGTTACTATTAATTAAGCATATTTCAATTTCAATTTGGAGTCCGCTCCCTATATAAGGAGTCTTGAGTCTTAGTTTTAGGCATCGAAAATCAGAATATGAGAGATCTATCTAAGAGTAGAAAGCCTGAGAGTGAAGCTTGTGAGTCGTGAGATAGAGTCAAAGCAAAATATTCAGCTTCTCTATTTCCAGGTAAGTATGTTTGCTAGTATGAGTAGCTAAACAACTTATAACTGTTTACCATAGTGAAACTCTGGATATTTAGTCTATAATTCTGTTGAATAAATTAGTTATATTTTTCGACTACAATTCTTTCAAATTGCTGCATATATTCATAAAACTCATTAAAACTTCCTTGAGAGGCGGACTACCACCCAGAATGCGGAAGAAATTGAGTTGTTTATATTTGTTCATACTCATTATGATCCCCTAGGAGGCGGACTACCGTCTAGAAGGTGAAAAATATGAGTTGTTTGTTATTAAGCATATTTCTAGTAGCTTTCCACATCTAAAAAGTTAACTTAGTTTAGAAAAGAATCACCCTTAAAATGAAGCATTCAATAGTGTGTCCGTCTTGATAAGTAACCCAGGAAGGTTGAGACCTATAGGTGAATTCATGACTTGACGAAGGCTAATTTTATTTTATTTTTGGGGGTGTTTTTATTTCCTTTAGTATTTATTAGTATATCAAATGTATATTGGGTAAAACATAAATAAATAAATCACATATGTACTATATGGAGACATGTTATAAGTTCAAGTACCATTTGAGTATGGTTTAAAGTCTAAGTATCAAAATGTATATCGAGAAAAATTTTCATTTGATACCTAAGTTAAGTTAAGAATTACATTTTTTAATAAAAATTATTTATTAATAATATATAAATATGTAACGGTTGATTCGTTTATCACGAGAGAATAACAAATATAAGATAATTTTTAAGTAGCCATTGTATGGAGATACTCGTTACGTACGTATACATCGGTTTGTGGCGTCTTTGTTAGGTTTTTTCTGTTTGGTTTTATGCAACATAATGGAAAGGCAACACTCTCTGAGGTATCTACTGGAATGATACTTGATTACTTAAAAGATAAAACTTACAAAAGTGCATTATAGGGTAGCTACAGACACTGGTATATAACTGCCTATAGATGTAGAACTGGCCCCGAAGATCTTAGTAAAGGTCGACTGCTTGCTGGTTTTGGGTTTATTTAACATGCATTAGTACGTGCATTACCAGTTAGGTCTCAGCTGCTTGTTTTTTCACGTACTCTCACACACAGTTCTCTATTACAGGGGGCGTTGCCGCAGACTATATAGTATTGGGAAGGAAAAGAAGACCACCCTTAATAAATTGGGTCGCTATCGCAGCCCTTAAGCTGGTTTTGGGTAGGCCTGGAAACGGTTTGGTTTATACTAAAATTTTATATGCGGTTCAGTTCTTTATATTTAAAAGGTCAAATTATTTGGAATCGAACCAATTCAGGAACTAATTCGGTTTTACGGTTTCTCAATTTAGAACTGAACAAATATATATGATTATTGTTTCAACTTTATATGAGTTTACTCATCAGAAAACATTTACTGATTAATATTAATATACAAATATATTTCGTAGTTCTAGTGTTAAGTGACATAAACAAATAAAAATATATATCATACAACTTCATAAAAAAAGGTTGACCCATGATTTGATGATCACCAAATAAGTCATGTGAGTGACATAAACAAAATAACAAATGACATGCTCAACAACTTGATGATTTGAGTGACAAACAAAAGAATAAATCATTCATATATGATTATATAAATCATATAATGACATATAATTCTAATATTAAGTTAAAATATGGACTATAAATGGTTCTCGACAGTTCCTTGTAAAATGAAAACGAGGAACCGAAACCAAATCGAATTGTCCTAATACGGTTCGGTTCCTAAGAAAATATATACTCTAAAACTTTAGAATCAAACTGAACCGCCCGGTTTTGATTTGATTTGAATAGGTTTTGCAGTTTCCCGGTTCTAAATTCCCAGACCTACTTTGGGGTCCAAATTGAAGCTCATTTAGGATAAGGGTAATGCTAGAGAGAATTGATGGAGGTCATGACGTGTGGGCCTCAATCACATGTGGCATGACATGTCATATAAAAAAAATTACATTCTATATAGTTTTACAAAAATCAAATAACTACAAAACCTCTATTACCCTTAACAACAAATAGATAAACACAAATCTGATTTATATAACCTTCCAAAAAACAATTTATCACAGCAATAAATGGATCTTAATAAATAGTCTTAATTATATTTCTTCTTTCAAATCTTTCCTTTACAATATTTTCTATTACAAGAGAATTGCATTCATGAAAAAATTCTACTTGAAGGAGGTTGCGCCGCCATTAATAGACCTAGCTGCCATTAAAACTAATTTGAGGATTATGAACTCAACAAAATATCTGAAGATTCTAGAAACTCATGCTAATTATTTGGTTTAAGCGATCTTCTTCTATGTTTTTTGTTCATCTTCCACTCTTAAACCCTTGTTTGTGTTTTCTAATCTTCAACTATTATCTTTCATTCGAAGCAGATCATTGTATTGCTTCAAGATTATAAGGAATTTATAGATTGATATTTAAGTTTTGCGATAATTAAGTTTGAAAGATTGATAATTTATAACCATTAGATGTAATGTGTATAATTGTCTTTTGAATGATATAATGTATACATGACATGATGATGTGTACATGATGTGGCATGTCAGGTAAGATTTGAGACATTTACATCATAGCCTTATTGATGCCTAAAATTATTTCTCTTTAGGGTAAATACAACTTCCAAACAAATCCAAGGGTTCCCAAGACCGGTGTCTTTAAATTACGTTTTCCACCACTTGGCAGAAGCACCTCACCGAGTAAGTAAGAACATCTCCAATGAGCCTTTCTATTGGAGCTCCTTAGACAAAAATAGAAACAAAAAAACAAAATTTTAGTACCCGAACCACGCCCCCTGTTAGACTCCTAAAATAGGGAGACCTTTAGGAGCTCATAAATCTGAGGAGAGAGAAAAAAACTCCTAAGATTTTTGAAGCATTAATGAAAGTAGTTTGTAAATGATTAAATTGATGATTATTATAATTTATATAATGTAATTTATTACATTTTCTAATATTTGTATTTTGGTCAAAAATACATTATTTCTAAATCAAATGATTTTTAAAACAAATATATTTAATTCAAACTTATAAATCAACAATTTTCAAATAAAAATATCATAACTTTGTAAGTTGCATATTGAACGAGGATGTAGCCATATGTACCAGTCTATCAGGTTTTCTTTGGTCCTCATATTATTAGAAACGAAAAAAATACATATTAGTTCATAGTAGTCATCGGTCTATTCTTCTCCATTTAGCTTCCACAAATGCTCGACAAGATTCAATTGGAGTTTAAAATTATTGTACTTATCTCTAATATGATAATGAGGTGTTAATAAAATTAAGCACGTCTAATGAAAATCATTACGAAGCGAAACGAACGTAAAATGAACCCTTAAATATGACTTTTTTAAGTTCTAAAATTTATCGAATTTTGGTTATATGTCCCCCCGATATTTTGTTTTCTTTAAAATAAAGGTCACCATAACGCATGATTTAGTACGTAGTAACCTTAATTAATAAAGATTATAAAATTATTTTTGTTATTTCTTTGTAATTTTTATTAAACATAAATGAATTAAAAAGTTTAGTGAAGTTATTAAAAAAAAAATTTAAAAATAGATGTATTTAATGTGATTCCATATTTTTTTTATATGGTTAGAACATAAATTTTTTGATTCTCTAAAATTGAACTTTTATCAATTTTTTCAACAAATTTGTTGAAAAAAAATAGTGAGTATCAATGGAGTTGCTCTATACGAAGGAATGTCGGTCACGTGGAAAAGAGGAACTGCTTCGCTGGCTAGCTAGGTAGCTGCTGTTACGGTGACGGCTGATCGAAGACGGCGCTGTGGGAGATAGCTAGATAGAATGTATTTGTAGAGTGCGTATATTCGTTCGTGTATATATTATACGTGCCTCTACGGTGATGTACACGGCAGACGGCGGGGCCCACGTGGAGGGTGGTCGAAGAATCCGTGGTGGTGGTGGGGGCGGTAGTGGTGGCTCAGATTGGGGATATCAGGGTCCGTTGGTGGGGGCCGGCTCGAGGGCTCTTTGTGGGGACACCTCTGTGGTGGGGGCCCGCCTTAACTCACTCACTTCTCTTTGGTCTCGGTTTGGAAGCATCCGGGTTCCTGAGACTATATATGGACCATTCAGGGCTCTGTCTCTCTCACATCCATACACTCTCCTCCTCTTCTCTGTTCTCACACACGGACAAGGGAAAAACTACTCTTTCTCTTTATCTCTCTGAGCTCGCTCTCTATTCCTTTGTGTTTGGTTACTCCAATACTACACAGTTAGCCCTTAGCCTATCTTCGAAGCCTCGGTGTTTGTTTACATAACTCAGTACTCTGTCTCTGCTCTGTTCTCTTACCAACCAAGATCTTTGTCTATTACCGCTTCGGAAAAACCATCAAGGTGTTGTTTCGATACCTTGAAATCAATCCTTCAAATGGGTCTCTGATTTCAAACACAAACTCTGACGGGTTTGCTTAAAGTTTTGATCTTGCAAGCTAGTAAAACAGAACCCAAACAGACTCTTGAACTGACGAATGTGAGTTTGGTTTTTTTTCTTTTGATTGCAGCGAGTTTTCGGCTGAGATGACTAAGCAAAATGTGGTAGTGTCCGATGCTGACTCCCAAATGATGAACATGGCGGTATCGGTTGCCGTCTCCAACACTTCGCTTTTCACGCCGGCGGCGGAGAAACCACCGATGGCTCCCTGCGGCTACATCTCCATTTCGAGGAAGAAGTTGATGAACCTGAAGAACCTTGACATTATTAATGGAGGGGAAAGAATTACCTCATGGGTGGACTCGATGAAAGCTTCATCTCCCACACATATTCATGCCTCCACTTGTTCCATGAAAGACTACAGAGCTTGGTTGGTGAGTACCATACGTACATGCTTGTGCCATCTCTCACTCAAAATAAATAAATAAACAAAGTTTTGACAATGGTAATCTCATTTTTCTGGGTGTTGGTTTTGATGCAATACAGCTTGATCACCCTTCTGCTCTGGACAAGTTTGAGCAAATCATTGAAGCTTCCCAAGGCAAGCAAATTGTCATGTTCTTGGACTATGATGGAACTCTTTCCCCAATAGTGGAAGACCCAGATCGAGCCTTTATGTCTGATTCTGTAAGCACTCCACTCCTAGCTGTGTTCCCTGTTATTTCCTTCTTCCTTATAATCTATTTGTCTAAACTTTTCATATGTGAAAAAAAATTACAGATGAGGAAGACGGTGAAAAAACTTGCTAGGTGTTTCCCTACTGCAATAGTTAGCGGAAGATGCAGGGAAAAGGTACATTTTTTTTGTTCAACTTGTAGCAGTCACTTTTGACATTGCTTTTTAGTATTTTTTAGCTCATGAACTGATGTTCTATGAAATGTGATGTAGGTGTACAAATTTGTACGATTGGCCGAGTTGTACTATGCTGGTAGCCATGGTATGGACATTAAAGGTCCAGCAAAAGGTTCCAAATACAAGAAAGTGAGCCTTCTTTCTAAGTTGCCGATATCACTCATAACACTAGCTCTCTTTATCTGTTTCCTTTTCTCATTGTTTCTTTTGTTCTTTCTCATTTCAGGGTAGTCAAGGCGTTCTTTGCCAACCAGCAAGTGAGTTCCTTCCAATGATCGATGAAGTTTATAAGCTACTAGTCGAAAAGATCAAATCTACCCCTGGAGCAAAAGTTGAGAACAACAAGTTCTGTCTCTCTGTGCATTTCCGTTGTGTGGAGGAAAAGGTAAAAATATATATATGTGCCAACCTTGAGCTAGCTTTAGCTGTTTTAAGATGAACAATGATCAGACTCTGCTCATGACATTACAGAACTGGAGTGAAATGGCTTTGCTAGTTAGATCAGTTTTGAAGGAATACCCACAGCTTAGACTCAGCCAAGGAAGAAAGGTACGTCGTGTGGGTTACTATGCCACACATGGTCAATCTTGAAGCTTCATTGTATCAAAAAATCTTGAAGCTTCATTTTTTTTTAATTTTTGCGTCAAAACTTGGTATGTGGTCTGAGTTAGATGTAGAGAACGATGTCTGACTTCCATCCTCCGCTTCTAATACAGGTCTTGGAAATCCGTCCTACCATCAAATGGGACAAAGGCAAGGCCCTGGAGTTTTTGCTGGAATCACTTGGTGAGTTTATTTATTTATTTATATGCATTACACTGTTTGATATTAGATACTCTCGTAACTGCATGTAATATAATAGCTTGCTAAATCCATATAGTTTATACTTAATGGGTGTCTTTGATTAGTCACTAAGTGGTTTAGCAAATCTGTTTTACTTTAATAGGATACGCCAACTGCAACGATGTTTTCCCAGTGTACATCGGAGACGATAGAACCGATGAAGATGCATTCGAGGTAGTTTCTTCAATCCGAACTCTTAATTTGTGGTTAGCAAAAATTCTTAAGCTTATAATTAGAGGCTAAACTACTGGTTTTTTTGATTGTGGTATTAGGTGTTGAGAGAAAGAGGACAAGGTTTTGGCATTCTAGTAACAAAAAATCCAAAGCCGGAAACCAGTGCAACTTATTCTTTACAGGAACCAGCAGAGGTGAGGGTCCAGAACTGCACTAGATGCTCTTGTTGTACTTGTAACTTGTCTTCATCCAAATTTGCTTGGTGTTTTCTTTGTGGTTAACTTTATTTGGTTCAATTCTCTTTTGAAGGTCATGGACTTTCTGCAGCGTTTGGCTGAGTGGAAAAGACAATCAGTACGGGGCCAACCTATGTTGTAAAGATGGCTAATCGATCTAGAAGAAGAAGAAGAAGAAGAAGAAGAAGAAGAAGAAGAAGAAGAAGAAGAAGATTATAACATATTCCGATGCACCCTTCTAAGAATTTTCAAAGGGGGTGGAGTTAATCTGGGAAAGTCAATTAGATCATGTAATTTTTTCTGGTCAAGGTTCAAGTATAAAAAAAAGGCCAAGTAAAAAGGGAGAAAAAATTGCAACTTTTTCTTGGTCGAAATGCCTTGTACATTTTGTAACTAACCCTGTACAAGGAGACGTATGTGTAACTTTGCATGTCTATAAATGCATAGTGATTATTAGAACCTTTTGCCGGTGTAAATGAGCTTATTGTCCTTCATTTTGTCTATAACATTTCTCTATGTTAGGAAATTGCTAGGAAATCGCATTCCTCCCTCCTCACTAACGTAATACACCAATAAAACACAAAAGATGTATGCTAAAAGTACATTGAGATTTAACTTAGATTTGGCAAATTCATACCTAGTCTTCACGAGAGATATTGTTCGCACTACGAGAATAATCATTGTACAAGATACAATTGAGCTATATATATATCATATTCTAAATCTCGTAATCCTTTGTATATCTACATGTACTCATAGAATTTCCATGAACAATTCGTCCCCGAGAGTTATACTTATCTTGTACATCTCTACTTTTTACTCGAGAAATATACACTTTAATGTGGATGATTGCGCGGCACAACTTGGCAACCCTTACCAATCCTAATCCAACTCATCGTACGAAACCAAAATCACAGGAAATATATCTTTGTACAATCTATGTCAAATCTAACACTCTAATTATTAGTAATGATTTTCACACAGTTCTTTATAGAAACAACCCCCCAAGGAAGTGGTCATCGTTATAGTAGCCTAACCTTCAAAGTTTCAACTAGATTTTTTTTTGATGAAACCATAGTGGTAGTAAATTTTAATTGATGAAACTGATAAATTACAAGAAGTTCACCGATTTATTGACCTGATCAAAAAAATCCCCTAAAACAACCTATACTAAACAATTCTTCCAATTCTTATCACCAAATTAGTTACCCTCTCCAGCTTTGACCACATATCCAATTCTATTATCTTTCCTTTATTTAACATTGTATCTCTCAACTAGGCTTTTAGAGTTAGAGTTATTTCGACTTATTAGACAACTTGTAGTTTGTTTGACTTGATCACCAAAATTGATATGAGTTCATATGTATGAAGGATAATTAATTAGATATGAGAATGATTGTTTTCACTGTCATTAGATTACGGTGTTTAAAGCCACAATCCCCATCCGAAGGGGACCAATACTTATTGAATCAGCCGGCCCTAGCCTCGTCGCTGTGGTCCTTCCTCATCCTTTTCCTCCAATTGTTCAGGCCAAATACTCTTCTACTCGGAAAATCAAATTCACCCTGCCACAGAGATCAGCTACAATATATGTAAATGGCACTATGATTTCAAGTAACTAAACGACGACTGTTCCAAATGGAAATCCGTTTCCAAAGGGGTGTAGCTAGAAACGGTTTATCCAATAGTGAAGAGGGAAAACATATTTTTTGTAACAAAAAATAATAACTAAGATAATATCTAGTCACTTATGATGAATACATGCAAATAAAAGACGTTCTATAATAATAAATTCTTCTCCTAGCTACATTTCGCCTTCGAAATATCTATCAAGCTTATGAATCTCTGAGGAAAATCACATCGCATGCATTGCAACAAACTGTATCCATAATTAACCTAAGTATCTGTTTTTTGAGGATAAGATAACATATCGAAAGCAAAACTATGATTGGAGTTTGGAGATTCAGGTAGTGTGAGGGCCTGATTGAGTGTTCATGATTCCTTTTCGAGTAGTGTTCTTCGCCTTTAACTGCAGGCATGAACATGTCAATGCTGAGTCAAATTGCATGGATTTATATAAAAAACAAAAGAAAAAGGTCAAACAAATTGAGCTATGATATTCAAGGTTGGCCGAGAAAGATGGTGTGCACAAACAGATAGACCCATTTTTGGTTTTGTTGCTATATGAAGGATATCTTGGCATCCACTCATGTTAATACTATTCACATGATCGAGTTTAACCAGAGCTGTCTTTGAAGACATTCATACACTACTGGAGGACGAAATCGGGGCGACGTAGAAAGGTGGTCGCCTCGTATCAATTTTACGTCGCCTCGATTTATTGTGACCAAAACGACGTCGCCTCGTCTTGTCGCTTCAGATTCATCACGCCATCATTGGGGCGACGTAGATACAATCTACGTCGCTTCGTTTCATTTCACATGACGTAAATAATGTTACGTCGCTTCAATTGAAGCGACGTAGATTGATCACGTCGCTTGAACTGACGCGACGTAGATTGATCAATCTACGTCGCTTCATTTTATTTATTTTTAATTTATTTTTCTTTTTTAAATCTATTGAGGCGACGTACATTGATCAATGTACGTCGCCTCCATTTATTTAATATTTATTTTATTTTATTTTTTAATAAATAAGGCGACGTATATTGATCAATGTACGTCGCTTCAATTTATTTAATATTTATTTTATTTTATTTTTTAATAAATGCGGCGACGTACATTGATCAATATACGTCGCCTCAATTTATTTAATATTTATTTTATTTTATTTTTTAATAAATTAGGCGACGTACATTGATCAATGTACGTCGCCTCAATTTATTTAATATTTATTTTTTTTATTTTTTAATAATTGAGGCGACGTACATTGATCAATGTACGTCGCCTCATTTATTTAATATTTATTTATTTTTTATTTAGAAATAAATGAGGCGATGTACATTGATCAATGTACGTCGCCTCAATTATTAAAAAATAAAAAAAATAAAAATTAAATATTATTGTACCAAGTCACGACCTATCACAATTTACAAACACAAAAACGCATTCAAATTGCAGATACGCATTCAACCACAAAAACGCATTCAATCACAAATCAAAACGCCTCATTTATACAAATCAAGTTTACACAAATCAAGTTTATACAAATCCTATATACAGTTTACAAGCCGGGAGGTGGTGGAGGAGCTTGAGGTTGTTGACTCGCAGCGAGATATGATCGCATCAAGGCCTCCATTTCTTGCATCCTTTGGGCGAGCGCACTCGCTTCCGATATGGCCTTCTGCGCCACCTCGCTCGATCTGCGCGCCGCCTCTTTGGCTTCATCGATCTCCTTTTGCATTTGAATTTGGCGTTCCTGGTTTACCCGGGCCCCTCCTCTCGGTTTGGGGTCGCGTGTGAGAGCGCGCCCCACCCCTGTAACGTCGAACAAGAACAAATATTAGTAAACTATATCGTAAACCAAAATAAAGCAAAACGTAAATCGAGATATGCATCGACGGAATCGTTTTGGAGATTTATTACCTCTTATAGAGGTCCCGTGCCTTGAACCCACCTCTTCCTCTATGATATTTATTTGTGTATCAAGAGGAAGAGGCTGGGGTTGGGAAACCTCTTCGCCTTCAACTGGGCCCGCAGCACTATCTTGTTGCGACAAGACTTCATCGAGTCGACGCTTCACTACCGCCTGCTCAATTAAAATAGATAAAATAAATAATATTACAATTTAGTAGACAAAAATAATTGAAATAACGTAACGTGAACCTATTTGAGGTTACCACTTTCTCAGCCGCATTCCTTTCCGGCTGGTATACGTTAATCCACGTCTGGACGGCAGGCGCTCTATGACCCTCCTTCTCCAACACCTCGCTTCGGTACGAGAGGGCGAGGGATCCCGAATGGTGGTTGAGCTGCTGCTCCTTGTTCTTGTTTCGATTCCCTCGGTTCTGTTCGCACAATCGCTGTCACACACACACAAAAATCATTTTAAAATAAGAACAGACAAACATGCATATTGTTCGAATGTTGGCTACCAAAACTGTAGGTTCGTTTATGAAACTCACCAAGTAAGCAGGGTCTTCGAAGTGGGCTTTTAACCACACCCATTGGTCTGCCCTCCCGAGAAACTCGGCCGGAGTCTCCTGGCTGACGTGGAGATAATGTTGATGGCAATCGTACTTCCAATCCTTATAGATTATTTGCGCCGTCCTATCAATGAAGTTCCACATCTCCACATCAGTCGCCGGGATGTCGTAGTTCGTCTAGCACAACACATTTAAATTCCGTTATGTAAAAATTATATTTACATTTACTACAAGTATGTAAGTAAGCTCGGAGTCCAGCAAGTATACCTCAAGACTCCGGCCGACGATATCGCGATGCAAATCGCTAAGTCCCAAGAAGCTAGATGCAAGCATTGGAACTTTTCCGCGGATGATGCTACCGATGTCTCGGCACATCAGACTCCGCATTTCCCTCGTCGCCGGCCCCGCATGCCTCGTAGAGTAAGCGACTTGTAGTCGCCTATTGTTGTTCATCCGGACGAGGTACTCCGTCTTCGTCCCGACAACGACTCCGCGCTGTTCCGTCGTCGGGTCTCCGGTTTCCATGTCGACCATGTCGGGGAGTTTGGTCTTCTTGCACCGGATGCTGAGGGCGGGAGGGTGCTGTGACGCCGTAGTGGCGTCGCTGCTGTCATCCGGTCCTTGCGGAATCGCATCCTCAAGTGGAGGGGCGGGCGTTAACTGCGGAGCTTCTGCAATCGACGGGGTTGCCGATTGTCCCGTGGGGCAACCAGACCCGGAAGCCCCATCTCGGCTGAATGCTCGCCACCCCGCCTCTGCCGCCTCCGCAGCTGCCGCCTCCGCAGCTGCCGCCGCGGCCGCTTCACGACGTTGCATCAACGCTTTCCTCCTCTTGTATGCAGTATCTCCGGGAGCCATTCTATTAAAACTAAACTGTTATTTTTAATTAGATTGAAGATTTACTCGTTTGTACTTCTATAATGCTATAGTTACCTAGGTTACGCATATTCTTGTTCAAGTATACTTATTGGTGCAGTTAACCAAATTCTGACCATGTCACTATGTCTAGTTTTTCTCCATATGAAAAAAAGAAGAAGCATGTAGATGACTAAGAACAAACTGATCGAACAATACATAAACATTCATGCTTATCATCACATATACCAAGTCGCTTTTTTTTTATTTTCGTTTGTTGGGTTAGATATCAAAAAGAGTATGAACCGAAGTACCATCACATATACCTTATCATCACAAAACACAACACACAAAACACATATAGCTTATCACATTCGCACAGGAAGAATCACATTCATTTATCGCATAAAAGCAATCAATCCTCGTCACTCCTTATCATCACAACCGAAGGAATTGAATCCCTCGAACACAAAACACAATACACAACACACAAAACACATATAGCTTATCGCATTCACACAAAGCATCATCACATTCACAAAGCAACTAAACATGAACATTAAGCAACCTACACATATAGCTTATCATACAACTTTCTCTCATTTGTTACTATAAAACTCAACACATTAGTACAAGTTCTTTTCGGATAAACCAGTTTTTTAAAAAAACACAACAATTATAGACACAAACAGTTGCATCATGTCACTTGAATACAAGCATCCAAGACAATCTATCATCCATAATGTTGAATCACTAGCTTATTCACGTTGATGATGTCAGATTATTCTGTTAAAGTTAAATCTGCAAATGCTATACTACTTTGCATCCTCTCATTGCCAAATTTCAAACAGATTCCATAACCAACAAACAACCTGTCGATACACGAATCCAATCAACTGCTTGGCCACTAAAAATAAAAAGCTTTCAATTTAGTCCATGACTCATGCCAGAGACAAGGCTTGTCAAGCCCAATAATTGTTCTGAACTAACGTGCATGTTTTACTATAAGCAGTCCAAATTGCATGCGGACTTGGCCATATACAGATCAAAAAACATTGATAGACTTGCAGAAACCTTCAAAATGTCACTCAAACAAACTACAAAACGTATCAAATCAATAGAGACAATACATACCTACACAAGACAATTCTCAAAGAATCAAAAATGTTACATCTCCACCCAATAAGTTCCGAAATTTCAAAACCTGTTTTACTCATTTCACCTTGCCCTTTCTAAAATTACATTACTATAGTACAGTTTTACTTCACAACCAAGTAACATGTCAAATACCCAAATACCATACTTGAATATAAAGAAATTAATGGTCTAAGTTCCGAAATTGAGTACCTGTGGGACGTGGATACACTTCTGGGTCCAACAAGCTATATACCTTGAAGTCCTGGGCAATCTCCCGAACAAGCCTCTGGAATGGCAGCTTCCTGATCAAGAGCTCAGTACTCTTCTGGTACTTACGGATTTCTCTGCACAACCACAAATCACAACCAAATAGCAATTATAACAGTGGGTTTGTCATTAAAGAAAAGCAACGGAAACTTGCATTCAACTCGTAATACCAAGACATACAGAAGTTTGCATTCAACTCATAATATACCAAAACAGGAGCAATTAAACTTACCGAAGGGCAACAGTTCCAGGACTGTATTGAATTTTTGATGTGTAAAAGACTTAGTTGCAGACGAGGGGGTAATTCGAAATCGAGGGGGTTTACGATTCGGTGGAGGGGATTTGGTGGAGGGGAAATGGAAACGAGATTGATTGGGAAGGGAAATTGAAAACGAGGTCCGAGTTGAGATTTGGGGAGGTTGATTTTGTGGAGGGAGATGAATTTGGTTTGGGGGTTAGGGATTTGGGAGCGACGGCGCGAGGAAGAATAAGAAGTGAGAAGAAGAAAGCAATCTGTTTTTCTGGAAATATAAAGGAAACGAGGCGACGTATATTGCATTCTACGTCGCTTGGTTTCATTTAATTAATCTACGCGACGTATATTGCAATCTACGTCGCTTCATAATTTGTAATTTTTAATTTTTTTAATAAACGAGGCGACATAAGAATCAATATACGTCGCTTGGATTAGTTTTTTAATTTTGTTTTTTTGAATTAATGAGGCGACGTAGATTGCTCAATATACGTCGCTTCCTTTTATTTAATTGTTTATTTTGTTTTTTTTTGGAATAAATGAGGCGACGTAGATTGATCAATCTACGTCGCTTCCTTGTATTTGATTTTTTATTTTGTTATTCTATGAATAAATGTTCAGGCGACGTTGATTGATCAATCTACGTCGCTTCCTTCTATTTAATTTTTGATTTTGTTTTTTTTTAATAAATGAAGTTTATAATTATAAAGTTAGTAATATTTGATCGTATACATAAATTATGCTTTAAAGAAAATACGAATTTAGGTTTCAAATAGATAATAATATTTATTTATTATCCTCCTCGTCCTCCTCGTCCTCGTCCTCCTCGTCCTCGTACTCCTCGTCCTCGTCTTCGTTCTCGTCCTCGTCCTCGTCCTCCTCCTCTTCGTCCTCGTCCTCGTCCTCGTCCTCGTCCTCGTCAACACATTCGTCCAAAAGTAGTTGAAAATCTGGGTAAAATTGTATCACCGTGGGAGTGTCCTCTTGGTAAGGCTCGAAGATATGATCTCCTGTACGCGATATGTTTTCATCTATGGCCAGAACTTCGGGGCTGTAGACATTGCGGTGCGACATTTCTTGTACTACCTTCCAAGTACCACCAACCTTTGGATCGTCTATGTAGAATACCTGTTTTGCTTTGGTTGCAATTATGAAGGGTGAATCCTCATAGTAACTGTTGTTTGTATTCACTGATATCAGTCCATGATCTTTTATAAGGGTGTCAAGATCTTCAGGGTCCTCGGAGTTGTGCCATGTGCACTTAAACAACACCACTGGCATACGGCCTGCATATAATACTTCGACCACGTAGTTAACATGGCCGTAGAACTTGGATGAACCGATGTCTATCATGACACCGCTGTTTTGAGTCACGGTTCTTTGATCTCTATCAAACGATGTGAACTTGACACCGTTCACATAACACGACTTATAAACCCGACATTGCTGAGGTCCTTGAGCTAATGACTTTATTCCTGCAACCAAGCTCGGGTCCGAGTTTTTTTCTTTAAGGGACACCTGAGAGATATATAAGTGTTAAGAGGAGTTAAAGATAAGTGTTATAAACCCTCAAAGAACCTTACAAGAATTAATAGAACCAAAGTACCCATGTTAAGAACCATCGAAGAAAACTCCTCCTCCGCTGCCGCTCGTCGAAATCTTCACCATTTTTAGACTCGAACCTTCTGAGATGTTCTTCTAGGTAAGGTTTGACTTCGTCTGTTTCCACCAAGACTTGCCAGTGAGCCTCAGCAGTCTCTGACTCAGTCAACCTGAACTGGCGACGAGTCTCGATAATATCTGGTCTTACTAAGAGTGAAACACAGCTGACATTCCACCCAGATATGGAAGTGTGGATATCTTCGTTGTCCATCCGTCTGAGATAAGCCTTACAATACGTCACCGACTCATGTACGAGGTACTGTTCAGCAATACTACCTTCCGGGTAACGTGTATTCCTCATTGACTTTTTATATTTTCCTAATTGCCTGCAAAAACACCACTCAAGATTAGTACAATATTTTCCTAATATTAGTACAAACATATTTTCCTAATATTAGCAATAACAAAA
Organism: Geum urbanum; assembly: GCA_946800695.1. Taxonomy (NCBI): domain Eukaryota; kingdom Viridiplantae; phylum Streptophyta; class Magnoliopsida; order Rosales; family Rosaceae; genus Geum; species Geum urbanum. Next base: position 29,467,407 of record OX327010.1, read on the forward strand.
AATTTTACCTTTCAATTGGATACATCCATGTATAGTGTACTGGACCTGTAAGGAATACTTGTTCAGGCAGATGAACCATGAGATGAACCATAGA